>JAQFVV010000009.1:11897641-13097641 GCA_028023455.1 Epiperipatus broadwayi
GAATATATATAATATAAATAAAATGTCGGTTAATTTAAAAACTATTGTAATAACAATAAAAATGATAAATGTAACGGTAATTTACTATTATATAGTCTTTCTGTAGATTAAAAGACTATATTGTTACCGTACGCCCTATATCTTTACCCATCCGTTCCTAAAAGAGATCGAGAGCTCCGAAACAAACATGACATAGCGTAAAGCTTTATTTATTTTCTTATATCGATAACTGTTCACTATCAATACAAGGGGGCGCCAGATACGATGATTTAATTACAATTTAACTTCTCGCATCACCTTACGTCATATCAAAACGATTTCGAAGTCTAATCCCGCCCACAAGCTCAAACTCCCAGCATGGACCAATAGGGTCACTCAGGGTCACGATGTAATTGTTTTCAAAATTACTATTCTGGTAAAAGACGCTATGATAACCAATGGAGAAGCCGCTTGATTAACTAACTGATCGATCCAAGCATTGGACCGGGTCATTGGTTATTTGGGACCAATACGATTATTCGTTTATATCTCTAAACAATTAGAAGCTTATAAGATCATCCCCCCTATATCATACCATCCGTTAGAATTATTTACTCCAGCTATATTTACAACTTATTGACATTTATTTATATTTCATAATAGGCCCTCCCAATTCTTAAATCTATCTTAACTACGGAATAAATAAATAAATAAACATCGTGACTTACGGCACGATGTTTGTAAGTGACATTTTAAAAAAAACAACAAGGTTTAAGAAATATAAATCTAAAGTAATATAATTAACTATATGAATAAATGTTAACTTTATTAATAATCAAGACGAAAAAATAGAATAAAGATTTAATTATAGGAAATGATTTGAGAAATGCTCGACTTGTTTAAATACTGAACAAATTTATTGAATATAAAAAAAAAAGCACATTGGTTAAAAGTTTTATTTACACGCACACACACGCATTTACGCACTCGCACAGAAAAGAACATATTATATATATCATAAAATATGGATGATAGAATATAAATTTCCTTTTTTACATTTTTTGAAGGTAAGTGTTATAAATTATAAGATAATAATTAGGGTCAAAGTCCATATTTGAAAAGTCCTGAGATTTAAATTTTAGGAATCGCATAGTGTTTGATTTTACGAAGGTTGAGATTACAATAGTAAGTTACAATAATAAGTTTTTTAAATATAATGAATTACGGAATATTTTATAGTTTAATTTACGAAATCAAAGTTAGTTAATTATGAGATTGCCTTTTTTTTTTAAAAGTTTACGTATGGAATGAATGAAAGCATAAAAAAATAAAGTGTTTACCTAGGATTTTGGCTTATTCTTCCGCTGCTTCTAATTAAGTGGAGGTTTGAACATGGGAGATGATGTTTTCCATAAGGAGGTTGTTCATTTCTTTTAAAGATGAGCGTAATAAATCAGGATGATTCATGTATTTCACGGAACATTATTGAACTGGTTGGAGCACTAATTTTAGATGGTAATATTATTAAGTATTCATAGGATGGAGATGTTCTGGTGGCGGAGCGTCGATCAATCACTGAAGGGTTTCCTAGCCCCTCATGACAGTCGACACTCTAAATATTAATTTCATATCGATCATCTTGAAAACGGATAGCACAAACGAAGTATTTTGAATTAAATTGAATTTTGAGAAAATTGAACAAAAAATTGATAATTTGACTTAGCTTCTCTTAACATATTTTTTTTCTCTAGATTTTGCTTGATATTTATATGGGTTGGATCTTATCTGAGGATCGAATCTCCCCCCAGAGTTCCATGTTCTTAGAGTTGTCGTTGGGGTCCGGGTCCTACTCAATCCATGTGCTTAAGGCAATCTTATGTTTAGGCAATCTCTTATTGCAATCTCAGTTAACAAACTTATATTCATTCACACCTTGGATGCATCTGTGTGGTGTCTTACGAGAACAATGTAATTTACATTACTAAAAGTCGAGATTTAATCTTTCTCAAAATCATTTCTATAAGTTTTTTTTTTACTTTTACTACCATTATAATTTAAAAATATCCCTTTCTTTTAAAACGAAATAACAAAAAAAAACTTACAAATAATTATTATAATAATTAATTTTTTAAAAAAAAAAACTCTTTTATTTAATCAATTTAAATTACTCTTTTATATTTTATTTTTTTTTTAAAATTTTTTTTTTTTTTTTTTTTTTAAAAAAAATTTTTTTTTATTTATTTTTTTTTATTTTTTTTTTTTTTTTTATTAATATTATATACAGTCTTTCTGTAGATTAAAAGACTATATATAATAGTTAATTACCATTATATTTATTATTTTTATTGTTATTGTGTATATATATATATGTTCATGTGTGTGTAAGGAATGGAAGAAAGGAAGGAAGATTAATATAGAATCTTTATATGAAATAAATGTCACTACTATAATTAAAGTATTGTTTTAGAATTTTTTTAAATATAAAACAGATACATACATTATTTTCTATTTGAATAAGGGATAAAGGAAATGGTGAACATAAAGTAATGAAAGTGTAGAGTGACTATGGTCAAAGTAGCTTTTAACATGAAGAGAAAAATTACATTGACTGATAAAAGACTTGAAGTGATTAATTTTGTACTAGTAATGTTATACTAAAGAGATCTGAAATATGGTCATTATAGATGATTTGATTATGAAGGAAAATAGAAAGACTAAATTAAATAAATAATAATAAAAACATTAAAGTATTGAAAATTTAAAGTCAAGAAATAGATGATAAGAAGAATAAATCAAGTAATTATAAAAAGACATATAAAATCTACTTCAAAAGGAATAACATAATTTATACATATACAATGAAAGGCCTTTATATTTAAGACCTTCAAATGTTCAAATCTATATGGAAATTGAAAATTGTTTAGGTATCCAGTTTATAATATTGCATTTGGCTATTCATTTATTAGTTGCTAGGTAAACGAGAAATGAAAGCTATAAAAGTGTTGATAAATTCTTAATTGACTAGCCTTATAATTAATGATTTTGTCTTTCATGATTACTCTGTGGGAAAATATAGGGCTGTTTTGTGATTTTTTAGTGCATAGAATATAGTTCATTAGTTAGACATGCCCATGACTTTGAATTGTTGTTCAAAATAAATCTAGAAACATTTTCAGATAACCAGCCCTTTGCATTCCATCTGTATATAAAACATTATTACGTAAATGGATATCTGCATATTTTTAACTATAGGATGATAATTGATTGGCCTAGTGAATAGTGAGTAAGCTTGGCTATTCTAATTCAAGAAGAAAAATGAAAAAAGACAAATAAGAAAAGTTAAAGATTGTTTTGCAATGTTTATAAAAATTAATTTGTTAAACATAAATATGTTTTCATATATTATATCCTAGTCCTTTCGACTGTTTATTTGACATTTTGTATTACTATCTTTTAACTTTTTCTATAGTAAATTTACTTTTTGAAGAATGGAAACACATCATCTAATTTTAACTGTCAATTATACTCTATTCTCAACCTTATTCTATTACTGAAAACTTTCATTGTTGCATTACTTTAGTGGATCATTCTAAATAATCTTTATAACTTAAATGGAGGCTGCATCTCTCATGGAAACTATGCTAACTTTATTAAAAAATACTTTATTACAATTTTTTTACTTCACATGGTTATTCCACTAAGTGTATGTTCTTATAATAGTTAGTTCAATAGCATCACAGGTATTGATATATTGATTAGACTTATGATTATGCCATTATATTTTTAGAATTAGCATCTTTAAGTAAAAATTGTTTTGTGTTCTAAAAATATTGTTTGTTTGTATATATATATAGTCTTTAATAATCTATGTTGTCAGAAGCATTTTTTTATTATTTATGATAAAACATTAATTGATAGAATATTAATTTATTTATTTATGTCAGGCAATGGCCGTGGCAGGGATTTCACCAGATGGAAGGTTCCGGTCAACAGAATATCCAAGATATTGGAGAACGCCACCTGGCTCACCTCACCGCATTAGGGCTTCCTATCCAACACCAGGTAAGTGCAATGTTTATTTAAGAAATTAATAAAATTCTGTTTATTTACTGAGTAATTAATTTTTTTTCAAAAACTATGTAATATTTAATTTTAAATTTATATAAAGAGACTATATAAGAGATTTAAAAAAAGCATTTTCTAAGAATTATATCTAAAAATTATATACATATAAATTATACTTCTAATCTTTGATTTTGTCTAAATTATTAATTATTTATAATAAAGTGCTATTTGCATGGTTTTTTTAAAAATATTACTGTACTTTTAAAAATGATCAAATCATTTTCATCTTACATATTATTAGTCACTTTTTAAAAAACCATAATATGATAAATAGTTTACCTCTAAAAATCTATGATTTTAAGAAATGAAGCTAAAGTTTTTGGGTTTTGTGTGTTTAGAATAATGTTTTAGACCATATATACTAATAATTCTGACAAGTTATGCAAGAATGTATACTATTATATTTCTTTTACATCTTAAAGTTGCAAACTAGGATAAATTTGTTTTTAATGGCTTAGGAAGTTAGATTTCAGCTGTTGTCAGTTTTGAATCAGATGAATGATGAAAACATTTCTACATCTACGTACAGGTTTTTCACTTATATTGTTAATCTTTTTTTTTTTTTGTAAAATTAATATTTTGTTTATAATAACTATTTTGATCATGTTATTATTATTATTTATGTTATTAATTACTTTCATAATCAAAACATATTTATATAACTCAAATAAAAATATATTAGGATACTAAGAACAAATCAACAATAAATAAATGCATAATGATAGTATCAATGGTATTAAGGAAGATCTCATATGACAAACCAAAAATTTTTTATTTTCATATCTGATAACTAAAAAATAATCGTTTTGTAATAGAAAAAATAGAATAAGATATTGTTAATTGTCTATAGATATTAACTTTTGGAAAGCTGTACATTCACCACAAATAGTAATCATCACTTGTGAAAAGAAAAAAACTTACTTATTTAAATTTCAAATATATTTTCTTAAAAAACTATAAACTGTCAGTTATAATAAAAAAGGTCAAGTTTTAATAGTTCCTTTTTATTACTATTTATTTATTATATAATCACTTATTTTTGAAAACAGCCTCCTGATTTGATGTTTAGCATACCATAATCTATAGGATTCAAGTGTCTGCCAGGCAAATCTTAGGAATTTTACTTAAGTGACAAGTAGGCTTAGGATTTTTTTTAAAAAAATTGCTGACACATAGATAACTCGGCTACAATTCCTGGTATGGTTCAGGAAATGTGTATCTACATATTATTACATTGCAATTAGAGATCCTAAGATTAATGTAGTTGCTTCTGATATATTGCTTATAAAGGCAAAAAATAAAATTATAATATAATGCAAGTTTCATTTATGTGGGGGGGGGGGATCATTTATGCAGGCACTGAGCCCATGGCTATCTTTACAATTTATTGTTTTTACATTCAAATAAACTATTGTAATAGACAAAGTACAACTGCAGGAGTTTTTTCCACCAGTTTATTAATTGAAATCAATTCAAAAAACTTTAGTTTTTGAACTAGCAACACTCTTTTCTGATTCAAACAATTCAAGGCTGTTTTTACTAATTTTACATTATAATATTCTGTACAATGAATTGATAAATAACTATAAGAGATTATGATCTAAAAATTAAAAAAATAATAGTCTTTTTTTATTTTAATGACAGATTAAACTTTTAGAATATTATTACATGTCATAATTTATTTAAAAAAAACATAGGCAACTTATTTAAACTATAATAAAAAAAATTTTCAGTATCACACACATGTGTGTGAGTTTATGCATTAAAACTAAGAATTGCAGTGTGATATATATATATACACATGTTTATTGTATATTAAGTCATTTATAAGTTAACTTTGTAATTATTTATATGTCATTAAAAAGTCATTATTTTCTATATTTTTCTTCCATTCAAATTTGTTTAGTTTTCTTCACTATTATATATTTCTTTCTTCATTGCTATTATTAATTTAAAATAAGAGATAATTAAAAAATAACACGAAATATTTTTCTTAATTTATAACTTAATAATATATGTTAAGTTTTCTCTCTGAAGAAATGTGAACATAACTAGGTTTGTCAGATGATACTTGCCACTTCTCAACATTGTTTTTCTAGCATTTCAATATTAAGAATCTACATCATAAATTTTAATAAACTTTTTACATCATGAAATGCATGTAACTTAACAAACATATTGCTATACATGGCAATAATTAAGAATGCTAGCATAAATGAAAAATATTTTACAATAAACTTATGAACACATGATCATAAATTTGCAAATGACACAAATATTAAATTTAATATTGATAATGAAATCATCATTTTAATATAATGAAGTAATTAAAGATTTATAAAATGATGAATAGTTTGTCAAAACATTCACAAACAGAATAAGAAAACTGATCACTGAACTTGAAACAAAAAAAATAAATCTGTTATGAAAACCTAATTTAGAGTTTTGATGAGAGTTGAATGTTCACATTAAGTTACATTAGTGGTTTTTAATGCAAAGATACTATTATTGATATTATCTTATTATTTGATAAATAGTTGTTTTGCACTATTCTACTATATCAATATAAATAGTTTTTAGTAACACTGATTATATGCAAAATAAGAAATTTACAGTGGTAATTCTAAGTAAATACTGAAGATGTGCTTTGCATTTAGGCATAATGGTATTGACAAACTGGAGAGCTTAAAAGTTTTCGGATTGAAATTTAATCTATCACTTTAGGTGCTCAAAAATCAATTGATTTCCTAAAAACTAACTTGGCAACTATGACTTGTATAGTTTAGCACAAAATATTAGAATGATATAGTCAACATTTAAAAGTTTTTAAACTAAAACTCAACTTATCATTTTTAGTGATCAGCTTCACGATACCTCACGAGTACATAATATTTTAATTATTATTAGTAATAGTGTGATGAAGATGATAAATTGTTGGCAGCACAGTCACTTACAATAAGTATTTATATAAATCTAAACATAACAAAAGATTTTTAGTTGAACTGCCATGTATAAAATGGAAGTTACTATATTGGATTCACTTTTTAAATAAAGCATCTAATAATTTTTGCATGCAATGAATCAAATTTTTTATCAACTTCTGCACTTCAACATCTGAGTACATAATCAAAAAGTAATATATAATTACACATTTTAAAAAATTGTAATCTAGCTAGCAAAAAAGTAGTCATGTGTGTTATTATCAAAAGCAAATATTATTACTGAATAATATTTCTGTAGTGTAATTTTAACTACACCCCTATAGAAATGTTATTCATTTTTAGATAATCTCTAATCTTATAAATAGCTAATAAAAATGATAAATATTACTAATGTGTGGGATAAAAAGTGATATTGTCAATGAATAAGTCACAATTTTGTGTTATTGATGTTTAGAAGAGTAAAATAAAAATCTTAATAATATTCTTTGCTTATTGATTGAATGGATCTGTTGTTCTCACTTTGCTTCTTAATTTTTTTTCTAAGCAAGTCCTACCTCAATATAAAATCCTATAGTTTTATTATCTATTTTCTATCTTCATTACTTCAATTGCATATCACATAATAAATCATTATTATTTTTTGTCACTTTTTATGCACTCTAAGTTCTTGCCATAAATAATAATTGCCACAATTGAAATCTAGCAAAGGAATCTTAAAATTTTTCAGGTCATAAGCAAGCTTAGATTTTTTTTCCCCAAGAAATTGACCTTAGTCAATCTATCTAGATATCTGTATTGGCCATTAAATAGATATCTAGTTAATATTTGGAAATTAATCTGGATCAGATGTGTATTGAGTATATGATTATAATATAATCTTATTGATTTTAAAATCAAAAAATATTACAATATAATCTTGTTTTTACTAGTAGTGGGAAAGATATGATGTTTTTACAAGCAATAACCAATGATTTACCTTTATCTTTTGCATAAATGTCAGCTTCAATGTTAACTTTATTTTGATATTGTATACACCTTTATGTTCTAATTTTAAAACAGCATTTTTTAAATGGTATTTTATAAATTTGTTATAAATATTAAATGAAATTGTAAAAGATTATTAGAAAAATACAATGGTATTTTCAATGTAGCTTGCTAATTGGGAAACAAGATTTGAATGAATTGTAGCTTACATAATTTATAATGTAAATAAGTTGCAACTTACTTGCTAAAGTGAGATGAAAGACTATCATAGTTATTAATTGCATTTAACAAACTAATTATTTTTTGTGCATTTTATGTGAATGTTATAATAATTTAATTCTAATATTTTCAATTCAGATTTTTTTCTATTTTTTTTACTTATAAATAACTTTAATAAGTGTAATAAATAGAAACATAAGTTAGACTAATATTGTTGAAACTTGTAAAAGACATAAAAGCTCAAATATCATATTAAAATTAATTTAAATAAGTACAATTTTTATCAAAGTTATATTTATTATAATTTTATAAATTAATATTATTTTTTTACTTCTGTGTAATGTATAATCTAATTTTTAATAAAAGTTACATACATCCATGTTTTTATTATTAGATTTATGCTTGAGGTGTCTTTTGGTATATGTTAATAATTTTGATGTTTTTAAAAAAAAATTATAATTAAAAATATTTTCCAATTTTAAAAAGTTTTAAAATCATTACTTCAATATATTTTTATCAGAGACAACTTACAAATGAATATAGTCATTGTAGCTACAAAAAAAAATATAGATAGATAAAACAAAACAACAATAATAATTTATTTTTTTTATAATTTATTTATTAATTACACAGTATATAAAAATAAAATAAAATAACTCCAAATAAAAGATTTGTATAGGAGTTATTCATAACAGCTATCAAATTCCAAAATTAATTGCAAAAAAAAAAAAAACAACAACAAAAGAATATATATGTGCAATGATTAAATTTTCAGAGGTAATGCAAAAAAAGAACAAATAAAAATAAACAAAACATTTACATGCAATACAATAACCAATGTTGCAAACATATTTTAAATATAGGAAATGAGATATGAGCAATAAAGCCACAGTCTTAAAATCATTATCCAATGAAGACACTAAATTATGCGCATGACTATAGAGAGCATTTTAAGTAATCTTTTCATCAACAAAATCAAACTGATGTATAGAACCACTTCATGCCTATTCAAGAATAATACCATTGACTATAATCTCAAATAACTTAATAATAGTAGAAATGATTGAAATGGGCCTATAATTACTAATGACTAATGGATCACTCTTTTTCAAATTAGATATAATAACATTGACTTTTAAATACAGTACTCAGGAAATATACCAATAAGCAAAGGAAGCTTAACTAAGTAATTTAGAATCAATATAAAAACAAATTTATTACCTTAAACAATTTTGGAAGTTAAGTGGGTATCAGAAACATCCAAACAAAAAAAAAAAAAGAATCAGAAAGAGACTTGAATGCCAAATCACCAAATTATTGAAAAGATAAATATATTTTTCATTTCATATACTTCTAATATATTATCATTATATGTAATAGAATTGAGTTGATTAGAGGATTTTTTTAATCAAAGAATTAGTTGATTTCATTTTAGAGAAGCATTTTTATTACAAAAAACTTTTATATGTGATTAACTTTTTTAATATTGGACTTAAATTTTTTTGTTAAACTGCTTTAAAGAAAGAAAAAACACAATCCCAGCTTTGATAGGAAAGTAATTTTTTTAATTTAACATAAGTATTATAAGACATAATTTTAAAAGAGTTGCAGAATGATCCATAATGGCTAAATCAGATAAGCCATATTCATAATTAAAATGCTGATCAAGTCTAACAAATATATGATCAAGCAAAAATTTACTAGATGGCAATAAATGTGTATGTAAAAAATGTATCTGACTAAAACTGAAAACTATGTAAATTTTTTATATATCTACAAGTAAAATTATGTTCCCCATTTAGTAAATCAATATTCATATCACCAATAAAAGCTATAAGAGAATTAGTTCATGATTTATATATTGCAATTAAAAAAAGATCTGTTTATGAAAATTAAATGTAACTAATGTAGTTCAGCAGTAGTAAGCACTAGAATACTGAATAAAATTTAAACCAGTTTCTATAGAAATCCTTTCAACTTCTGAATATAAATACCAATGCAATGCAAGAACACTTGTTCCTCATTACAGATGAAGCAGTAGCAAGTTTCTTCACACAAACAGTGCTATCCTAGTGCAAACTATAGTAATCAATAGATGGTAGAAGGTTGTGCATTTTAATCCCTATCCAGTGCCTTCTCATTCAATGTCACAGATTTTCTAGTGCATGGCTTGAGGAGTTGTGAATCTGGTAGTAGTGCACTCGAATAGACCCAAAGTGAAAATGCAATAATGTTTCAATCCAAGCTAATTTGCTTGAATAATCATATAGATCTGAATCCAGTTCATTACCTACATATTTGGGTGCCTTTGGTTTTTTTAATAACCATATTCACCATTGTCTTTTGGCTAGTATTGGTATTAAATTATTAAAACTTCACCTAACTATGTTTTCTTATGCTTACACAAGCTGTTAAAACTGTAACAAATTTCTCCTCACAATAGTGCTATCTGGATTCAGTTTTGTATGACTATACAAGAAAATTATCTTGGACTGAAAACATTATTGTGTTTTCATTTTAGGCTGACAGTTTTACAATTAGCCAAAAAATAAAAAGTAGGTGCTAGAGGAATGCATTAGATCTAAAAACAAAGTGCACTGCTTCTAGAGTCAAGGCTCCTCATTAACAAAAGACGTAAGCTAGAAACCAATCTGGAAATATTGGATGAGAAGGCACTGGATAGAGGCTAAAATACATAACCTTCTATTATCTATTGATTATTATAGTTCTTACTAGCACTATAAATGTGGAGAAATTTGCTACTGTTTTAATAGCTTGTTAAAGCATAAGAAAATGTGGCATATAATATTTTAATAGCCCTCATTAGAGATCCATGACTTGAACAAAATAATATCATAAAATTTTATTGGAAGATTACTTAAATATCCATTTAATTCTCAAAATGAATCTGAATACTATAAATATTCAGTTAAAAAATTGAAAATCACTGCAATAAGGAAGCAAATGAAAATGTATACTTGGAAGTTCAGAAAGACAATAATTCCACTTCATTTTTAATTAGAATGAATTAATATAAATGCTATATCTTATCAATTACACATTTTTGCTTTGCAGACCAAACAAGATATCAAGTAGGCAAAGACATTTGTTGATTAATGTAATGTCTGTTATTTTCTATGGGTAAAATGTCATACACAGTTACAATAGATTTTCTTTTATGTAAAAATGATCTAGCCATGTGCAAAAAGTAGAATTAACAAGAAGTTCAAGTTTATTTGATTCAGTTTTTGTAAGAAATACATTTTCTAGATCATTGATAGTTCAATTTCAAAATCCATTTGAAATATTTCTAAAGCTTCAGCTCAATCTTTCAATAAAGATATATCCTTATCATATGGACTACAAGCTCTATACAAATATAATTTTTTATTTCTGTCAACATGTTAACACAAAATATCAAAATTAGGCTGCATTTTTGAAACATTTTATATAACTTCAATAAGGTATTATGAATTATGCAATTTATTCATAATCTACAAAAAGAAAATATCCAGGTATGATATCTATCTGTAAGTATTCTCTGATAACATCTGATACATGAAGTACATGTTATTATTACAGCCTTGATAAAAGATATAATTATAATTCCTAGGTAAGAAGTTATCACAAATTTAACATGTAGTTTATATAGCTATCACACTAAATCAAGTATGACCTAATATGTGACTAATTTTATTTTCTACTATTTATAATTCACATTCCTATCCTTTGTGCATTTGTTTTATATGTATATTTCTAAATTTAAATTTGGTTTTGTCTTTTGTTTTTTATGTATCCTATATTATTTTGTTTTTGTTCATTATTTTATTTTTTAATATATGATAAATAGTATTGATGTTAAAGGCCAATCTTATTTTAGCCCCATATTTTAACTGATATTATAACAGATTTCTTTGTATAGTTTTTTAAAGTATATCTAATCTCAAATTTGCTATCTCTACTTTTTTAAATTAATATATCATCATCATTTTCAACCATTATCAATCCACTGCAGCATGAAGGTCTCCCCAAGTTCAATCCAACTTCTCCAATCTCTAGCTTTCCCTCTCCATGACATCCCAACACATTTCCTTATTCATCCATCTTTCTTACATGTGATCTCTTTCTAGGTCTTTTACACTCTCTTGGAATCCAGTTTAAGATCTTAGCTGTTCATCTATTATCATCTCTTCCATCATTATGTCCAGCCCAACTCCACTTCAGTTTCTTAATTCTTTCAATGATCCCAGTAACACCTGATAATTCTCTCAATCTACACCTAATGTGCATCTCTCCATATTTTATTGAATGGTCTGAAATCTTTGTATTGCTCATCTGTTAAGAATCCAAGTCTCAGATTCATAAGTAAGAACTGATAAAACACATTTATTAAAAACATTCCTTTTCAAACACAAATACTTATTTCCTTTTAATATTAAATTATTTCTACCATGAGCAGTCTAACCAAATTTGATTCTATGATTAATTTCACCCATTATATTTCCATCTGTATAATAATCTGACTAATATATTTGTAGTTATTAACTTCTTCTAACTCATCTTTATCAATCTTTATTTTCTTTCTTTTTTTAGAAAATCCATCAAACATTACTTTAGTCTTTTTAATATTTATATGTAATACTACTTTTTACTTTCATTTGATATCTCTTGCAACATTTCCTGAAGCTTTAAAGCATTATTTGCAAAAACAACTACATCATCACAAAATCTGGAAGACTTAAATAATCTCCATTTACTTTTACTCCCTTATCTTCCCATTTTAACCCACAAAATACTTCTTGCAAAATAAAGTTTTGTAGATATAGAATCACTATGTCATACACTCTTCTCAATGTTAATATTTTTAGTATCATTATGCAATCTAATTGTTGCAACTATATTTTTATAAATATTTTTTAGAATATGACAATATCCTGGATCTATACCTTGATGATTCAATGCTTTAATCACTCAAGAAATGCTTATAGAATCAAATGCTTTTTCATAATGTACAAATCCAAAGCATAATGGCAACTCATCCACTGTACTAAAACCACTTTTAAATTGAGCTTATTTTTTTAGGTGATTAAAATCCAGAGTTTGATGTAATCTAGTTATAACTATTTTGGTAAAAAATTTGTGTAGAACTGATAAAAGACTGATAGATGTGTCATTTCTAATATCTTCTTTATCACTTTTTTTTTAAATATTAATATTAATACTGCATTATTCCATCCACCTAGTACATCTTTATCATTTAGATATCTAGTATCTGACTTTGCCAGAAAATTTTTTGTTTTTTCACTTTTAAGATATCGATTATAACTCCATTATTACCTGAAGCTTTTCCCATCTTCGTAAATTTATTTGCTTATTTCACTTCTCTTCATATTGATTTTGTTAAAATATAAATCATGTTCAAAATCAGTTAATGTTTGAAAATGATCTGAAAGTTATAACTTAAATTCATTGGAATGTTCCTGAAGGTTAGAAATATCAACTGTGAATATTGTTAATAATTTTTGTCTCTCTAGTTTTGCATTAACATGAGTCTTACATCTCACTAATCGATAATCACTTCCTGTGTTGAGTTTATTAAGAACATTACATTCTTAAAATACATATTTTCTGCTTGTCAAAATATAATCCAATTTTTCTGTACCTTCATTTGGATGCTTTCATGTCCAGATTAAAATTTTTCTCAAAAAAAAAAAAAAATGATAATGTGACGTTTTTATTTTTCAGTAAACTTTCCCAAGTCTATGTCCCCTCTCATTTCTATCACCATAACCAAATTCTAGTATTAAAGTCTTCCATGATAATTTTAAAATGTTTGGTCTGATCAACAGCTTTTTGTATTTCCATATAAAAATCCTCTACTTCATCATAGTGAGAACTTGTTGGGGCATAAACCTGAATCATCTGCATTTGATATCTGCTATTAATTATATTGAATAATTAATCTTACCATTCTGTCTGATACACCATCAACCTCCACGAGGTTGTTCTTCCACTTTTTATTTATAATGAATCCTACTTTATGATTTCCAATATTTGTGACTTTGTAGTATAGTACTTGTCCACTTGTGTCTCTTTACCTTTTCTTCTAACTTCACAAGGCCAACAGTGCCCCATTTAATATTAGACACTTTTTCCAATTCTTGCAATTTTCCTTCACTTGAAAGTGATATGTAGTTGTAACTAAATAAAAGGTCATCAAATGGCAACCTAGATCCACAATCAGAAGACTGCCTTCAGCCACTGATTGCTGCATTTGTTGATGATTTTAGAGCCTCTTGGGAATAAGGGCCATGATTTTTTTGTGTCTATCATGATTGTAAACATCTATTAGAAGAAGCATTCACACAAATATTAATTTTGTCTTCAAGAAAACTCAACTGATATCAGGTAATTGAGAAGAAAGACCAGTGTTTATTGATCATAAATTCAGAGGTAAAAAGTCAATAAACTCACCAAATCAGTTAATGCATGTTGGTGAGTAGCTTTATCCATGTTTTTATATTATATTAATAATCACATAATAAAACAGCTGCAATGGCAAGAATGTATGGAGTGAACATTAGGAATTTGACCTGTTCGGTTCCTTTAATATATAAATATCCTTTATTTACAGATTTCATTATTCTAAACATTTAACATATTTCCAAAATTTTCTACTACTTTTCTATTTATTATTTATACACATCATTGATTTTGTTTTTTTTTCCACATTGGTTATTTTTTTATTGGAAGACAATAATCTCAGAGTAATTTGAATTGATCAAATTAACTTTTCGTAGAATTGTATATTAAAATATCTTGCATTCTGACTTAAATAAGACCATTTCAATCTTCAAATTATTTGTGATTCAAATGAAACTTCAGATTAAATCTCATTGACTATCATTTGTGCTGCACTTCAGCATCTAACTCTGCATTTTGACATAAAAAGCTACTAAGATATTTAAATTTGATAGAATTCTCAAGCTAAGAACCATACAATCTATAAAGTATACACTGAATCTGCTTATTATCATGATGAAAGTATTAAAATATATTATATTCACCATAATATTATTGTGAATCATTAATTTTTTGCATGATATTTCTGTATGCTGTTCATAATGCTGAGCACTTCAAGAAATGCTGTTAATAGTTATAATAAATTTTTAATTGCTAACAGTAGAAATTTTAATTACAAATTGAGTTTTTGAGAATTATTAGTTCTAGCATATAATAGTTAGATGTCAGGGCTTATTGGGAATAAAAAAAATTCAAGACAAAGAAAATTCTATGATTTCCAGAAATAAAAATTAATAAAACAAGACCCAGTAATATTAAATAGGGTTTAACAGATGCTAGCATGCTTATGTTGTATTGTTTTCTGATTACAATATTAAAATGAAATAAGTTTGTATAAAATTTATTTTTCTTTTTATTACTAAATGTTCATTTCTAAATATATAAGTAACCCTTATATTTCAATTTCATTGACTTTTTTTACAAAATTTTAAAGCAAGTCAATCAAGTGGAACTTTCTGTATCATCAGATTTAAAAAAATAAAAATGACTCTTGCCAAGAATTACCAAAAACATTGTTCAAATATTTCATTGATTTATTTTTTTTATAATTGTACATTCAATTTTAATTTTTTAAAGAGAATTTTGAATATTTGAAATTATTAATACATATGAATACTATTACATTTTTCAATTATCATTGGATATTATTTCGTAAATATTTTTCTGACCTATAGGCCAAAACAACACATTTTATTATTGATAATTTACTTCTGTTTATTTCTTTTTAGTAGTTATTTTTGTTTATTTGCAAAGTTAATATTTTATTTTTTGATTAATTTTGTTTATTAAATTTATTCCTAGAATGAAAAATGTAAAAATTGGAAATGAAGTAGAAAGTATAATTTTATTTATTTCATCAATACAATTAAAAAAATATATATAAAATAGCTATTAATTTGTTGGCCTCAAATGAAAGATTAAATGAAAGGTCTTTTCCATGTCCTCAAAATGCAATTTTTGTGACAATGATAATTCCTTGTGAAAAAAATAAAAATAATTGATTTAATAGTGAAACTAAAAACAAATTATATACTGAGTGAACAAATCCATATGTGTACTAGTACGAGATTTGAATACATATTTGTAGAAATGTGTACTGTTTTTTTTAATTTATTACTGTATTTATTGTCTTTTCCATAATTACATTGTTTTATTTTTTGTATTAATATTTTTTTACCATCTTAATGTGAATAAGTTATAAAATAAATTACATCATAGAGATGTCTGCATATATTGAAACAATCAACCTTAGTTCAAGATTGAGTTTCAGTGTTCTACCACAACCCATGTTTCATCCTGCTTTTTTTGTCACATGTATATAAACTATACGTATATTTCTGAGAAGCGTCTATGAGATTTATAAATATAAATCTTAAATAAAAATGTTCTTTAATTATTTTAAATATTAACTTTTCTAGATGCTACTCAGATATATATGTATATTAGTGGAGCTTTTATATATATAAAAGGACAACAAATATTGTAAATAATTTTGTTTTTTGTTTTTTAATTATATCTTATTTATTTTGTAATTATTTTTCTTTATAAAACTACATAAAAATTCAAGATGGAAGATGCAACTGCTAACTGCCCAAAAGTAATTAAAAGGGTGGGAACATTAGTTTGTTTCATGATTTTAAAAGGAATTTTTAAATTAAGATTAATGAAAGTAAAATTTAAAACAATGCTAATTGATTTTAGTTAGCTGTTAACATTTTTATTAAATCTATTTCCAATCTGGAAATTGATTTGAATTTATTTTTGGACAGTTATCTAGCAATTGCATCTCCACTAACAATAGAGAAAATATTTCTGTAAATTAAAAATTAATTAAGAGTTAAGAAGTTTAATTAAAAACATTCTTTGAATAACTGAAAACTGGTATAAATAGGGCCAAAAATCTATTGTGTCAGAGTTTGGTCAGTAGTCGCTAGCTGATTCCATGTCTCTTTATAATTTTTGAGGGGCCTAAGCCACCTTCCCCTCCATCTTCAGCTCAACTCTTCACCGTGCAGAGATGTAGCTCCTACTGCTCAAGTGTGCTCGTGCTATCAAAGAACCACCGAGGCCAAAAGAAATATTTTAAATCAAAGAATGCCACCTGACACAAAAGATTCATCTGTACTGTATTCCATACAATCCTGAGGTAATGAGCCCAGTCATTATAATCATAGTACCTAAATTCTAACCTCTAACTTTTTAAAATTAATCTACTCTTTATTTTGAATCTTTTAATTTGCCAATTGGTGAGTATGTTAAGTTAATAATTATTTTCTTTGTATCAATTCTCTACTATCCAAATTAATATTACTATAAAAAAAATTATCCAACTTATGCTTATTATTTTAATAATTTAGTGCGGTTATAATTTATTTTTAATACTATTTTTATATTTGTCACTTAATTTTATTTGTAAATGCCAATCAACCCCAGTCTTACAAACTTTTATATCCCACTGTGGAATAGAAAGGGGGAGGGGATTAATGAGTTCTTGTTAGTTATTTCTAAATAGCTCATAAGATTGGGTTTGTATTTTAAATGAATACATGCTTTTAAAAAAAATATTTTATCATAAATTTATACAAAATGTATAAATACTTTGCAATCTGGGGTGGATATTGGTGTCCGTTAATTTTATTAATTATTGATCATCATCGCCAAAAGGCTGGCAACTTAAATCTCTTTTGTTATTTGCACTTTTAAGTGTGTGAATTTTAATTTTTTTATATGTTAAACAAAATAGTGATTCAAGAACGGGGATCAATGCATGCTTCATTAATTATAGATTTAACTTCTGATAAATGATTTTATCTTACATGGGTCATTATCATAACATATTATTACGTATTTGTTAAACCATTTAAGGCTTTATTTTAGTATTTAAATTCAATGATTTCATATTATAATAGTGTTGCTGGCATATGCCAATTATTAAATAAGCCACATAGGGCTTGATCTGATCCACCTGTACCTCATTCCAGGGATTCACGATCATCTTTGTTTGTCATTCTCATAAAGTATATATTTATATACGGCTTTAATTCATCCATACCTTACCTCGGGGATTCTAAGCCTTCCATTTTTTTATGTTCTCGTTCATAACAGGAGTTTAAGTCTACTCCTGGAACATGCAGTTTAGTGTTTGAAGCTCTGTATGACTTTGCCATGATCCAGGTTCATAGCAACTTTATGCCTACCTTTCCCTTTTCGGTACAGAAAGAATGAAGCTAGCATAATACCTTAAAATTTGGAGAATGACATTTTCTTGGCCAAATGTGCCACCCTCTCTCTCACTGACATAATGCTAGCATTTCTTATAGTTAGTTTTCTAGCCTATTTAACAAAATAAATCGTAATGTTATGTGATAATGAAATGTCTTTTCTTTGTAATATTTTTCATCGCAGTTTAGATCCAACTTCTCATGAAGTTGCCCTCCCCTTTATTGAAATAATCCATTCCTGTATTTATAGAGTTTCACAATATTCTCTCGTTAAATGTCGAAAATGTAAAATAAATAATGTTTTTAGTCTACTTACTGATCAAAATGTATCCTTATTTTAATTGTTGTAAATAAAGTCTATAAATGAAAATAAAATCATGTATTAAATGCTAAAGGCATCCTACTAAAATCTTATAATCAGCAAAACTCTATTGTATATATATATATAAAACATCCACCAAACCACCCAGATAAAACTGTTTTGTAACATTGAATAAAATCCTATTTTTAAATATACGTTCAGTATTGTAACTGCCGCACTAAATTGATATTTGTTAAAAGTAATTGTATCAAGTTTGTTAAATGTTTGTAATGAAAACAAAGTTTTAAAGGTGTGAAGTTGATTATATATATAAAACTCATCTTGAATTTTGTCCAAATAAATATTTATATTTTAAACTTTAATCCAGTTGTTCGAATCTCCTTAATATATATATATTTTACTTATATCTCGGGTTCACTCAATCTCTCATCATCATCATCACCAGTTGAGTTCTCATGTAAAATGATGTAGCACCAGGCCCGGAAATAATTAATTTATGTAGTATCACCATAGGTGTTGTCCATAGTGATGTAGATTTGGGGAATGGGCAAACAGGTTTGAATTCATGATTGCTCCTGACCTGGGTATCTTGGGCATGATTGGATTCGGGATACTTTTTCTAAGATTCTAAATCTTTTTGGATGGACATACATTTTCAACCGGTACAATATTAATTATATAATTTAAATATGTTTATGTTTTTTTTTAAACAACCATACTAAGCCTTTGAACCAATTAGCCATGAATGTAGGAAACTATTGTTCTATGTGTGCTCTTTTTAATGGATAAGTATTCAAAATGTTATTTAAGCAAATTGTAATTCATGTTAAGATAATAAAGACTGCTGGTAAAATTGAATGCTTAGATAACCTTTGTGATTTTGTCTGATATTTAGAAAATAACAAATTATAAAGAACTGGATTACCACTATTCTATCTGTAATGTACAATTATTATAGTATATAATGATTACTAAATAATTCTTTTGAAAATATCATGAAAACCAAGAAAAAAATAAACAAATGGATAGTTAATCACTTTCATTTGAAGAACAAGAAATAATCAGAATGGAATTGAATTGATTTAATCATTTATTAGATATTCTAATTTATTCAAAATATATGTACTGTTCAAAAAGTTTAATTGTAAAAAATAAAACTCAAGAAGTAAGATGAATGAACTTTGACATTATAATAATTAATGTACCATTAAAAGCTTCAAAAATCAAATTAGACAAATTATTTTGGGGGCAGCACTGGTTTAATAGTGATTTAGTCTGTAAATTATGTAAGGAAGGAATAGAAAATATTAGGCATCTGTTAATTGAATGTAAATGCTGGAAAACAGAAAGGGCACATATAATGAAGTTATGGAAGAATAAATATGAAAAAAGTGATTATACAGAATGTGGATTATTGGTTTTTATGTTGGGTTTGGAAAAAAAAAAAAGGGGGGGGTAGATATAAAGGCCATAGAGTTGACAAAGATTATGTTGTGGAAATGGGATGGAGCAGAATATGGGAAAACTTAGACTGGGGAATGTAAAATAAAGTAGCTAACATGTTTCTCTGTGCACAATTGCTGAGAGATTCTTGACTTCGTTTAAGGAGAAGCTGCAGTACATCACATCACCAATAATAATATTCAGTAGTATTAATAATGATTTAAATTTATATTAGAATTCTTTTAAAATTGATTCTCTTTTATAATCATCAGCATTTTTTGGATTATCAGACTTTTTATTCATTTTGTCTATTTGTATTGGGTATTCAATACTAGACATTGCAGATATATTTAAGTTTATTAATTAAGAAAATCAGAGTGGCATCTCTATTTTTATTCACTACACTTGCTGAAATGAGATGCTTTTTTAAACCAATTAGCAGAAATAACTCTGGCTGTTTATATATCATTATTGTAAAGTGAACATTTTTAAGATTGTAAAACCCAAAATGAAATGGTTTTAGAATTGTTATTTTTTTATGAATAATATAAATGTATATGAAAAGTAGAATTGGAAAGCAGTTCTTTCTACCATGCTACATGACCTGTGCTTTGAATCTAAGTTAAACTTGTAATTTTTTCAGATAGCCAAGGATTTTCTAGAAAACTTAGGATTTTTTTTCCAGATACCCAGCCTGTAGCTGATTTGTCTAGGCACTTAATTATGACTTAGTAAATGAGTTCTAACTATTTTTAACTAAAGAGAAAAATAAGTTAAAAAAATTACAAAATCTTCACCAGTCAGTAGTTGATTAATCTGGTATGGTCTGTACTACCATAAGTAATTCTAGAGTGGCTTTTATTCTACTGTGGATTACTTAAAGCTGCTTTATATTTATATATATGAACAATTTAAATTTTAAACTGGATTCCAAGAGATTGTAAAAGACCCAGACAAGACCACATGCAAGATGAAGAGTGAAATAAGAAAATGTGCAGGGGTGATGTGGAGAAAAGAAAGTCTAGAGATTGGAGAAAATAGTTTGAACTTGGAGAAATTTTTATTCTGTAATGGATTGATAATGGTTGATAATGATATATATATATATATATATATATATATATATATATATATATATATATATATATTTTTTTTTTTTTTTTTTATATATCTTTTTAATTATTAACTATATAAAATTATGAATATTGATTAGATATTTCCTGATAAACTATAACAAAATCTTAATATATAATTTTGACAATTTTATAAAATAATTTGAATGTGTAGAAAATAGTTAGCAATCAAGATAGAAATTTAATAAGAATGTGGAAGGTATGAATTATTTTTAGTTGATAATATTTTTTAAAAGAGCATGAAAAGAAAAAGTTCTATTTGTATTCATTGTTATTATATGGGTTTACATTATTAATATTAAATGCAATTTATGGGTAGAAAATAAACTTAACAGTTATCAAATAGCAATGTTTCATGTTCTATTTATTAATTAGTAAAATTAGGGAAAGACTTAATTAGTTATCTCTTTAATTAACTGAGTAAGTTGCCATAATTAATGTTTACAAATCTTTATAAACTTTGATTCATGCAAAAATATGTTTATGTAAGGTTAAGTAATACACTATGAAAAGCAATGAAGTCAAGAAAATTGTAATCATTGTCATAAAATAGAAAAAAACAAAAAATTTAAACATTTTTAAAGTTATTAACTTCATATTTGATATTTTGTAAGGTAAGTTTAAAAATTTGTATTTCAGAAATTGGTTTATTACATTTCTTATAAAGTTGTTAAGTTGTTATTGAAATGGTTTTTAAAATTCTTACTTATGACGACAATTCATGCATTCTTTTGTTAAAAAATCAAAATGCTTATAGATTTTATTTTTTATACAGATTTTCTCCCAATTTTTATATGGCAGTTTTTAAAAATAATATTAGCAAATTGCAATTTGAAAATTTCAGTATATTTATATATGCTTCACATAGCTAGTATATATCTATATTATGTATGTGTGTATGGGCAATTACTTGCACAAAGTGATAACTTTTTTTAGAATAATAGTAATGTAATAATTTTACTTTTTGAAAAATAATTTTGAAATAATAATTTATTATAATTTTTACAATTTTTTTTATTTTATTACTAAAGATTACTTTTAGTAATGAAAAGTATAAAAAATTTAAAATATTTACCATAGTCAGTATTTGTCAATTGCTTATGAATTATCACATGGTTTTTCCATTATTATTTTAAATTTGGAGTTAAAATATATCCTTGAAAAGTATTTACTTTAGTTGGGGAGAGATAAGTACAAATTTATTTTAAATCTTAATAAAATTTGGCTGCTGCTTTTTGGAAAGCTTATCAAATACTCTATAAAGTGATATATCTAGTGCATGAGTAATTCATAATTTATTCCCATTAATTTAAATAAAATACCAAGAAACATTATTTTCTATAAGACTCTCTAAGCAGTTGAATCAGTTAATAAGTAAATTCTAAATAATAAACTATATTTATCTTAAGTTAATTCTAAACATTCAACAGTTTAAATGATTTGTGTTTATTTAAATTCTAAAGTAGTCATTCATGAGTAAAAAATGCTAAATTACTTCATTTAACTTATAAAAAGTAATTTTAGTGGACTATTATTAAAAGATTAAAAATAATAAATGGTCTTCAATGAAATATCATCTTAAATATACAGTATTCATTCTTACATTTTCCTCCTCATCTATTGTAAATTTGTATCTTTAAAACAACCATATACTGCTGAACATTTTTTAAAATGTAAACTATATAGGGTATTTGAGCACAGACTCTCACACTAACCACCACTCTATCCCATATCACTGATACACTTGAACACATATATCAAAAAGATAAATAATCACCAATGAACGTATTTCATGCTAAACCAGTAATCATCAGTTGGTCCAGATTATTATCTCTACACATATATGCAATAAGTGCTCAGATATATATTAAGGTAGCCAATCTTCATACTTTAATGACAGGCTTCAATCCCCTCCTTACTCCAACTCCTCAACCATCCATCCAATTGAAAATCTGATGATGAAACACTCAAAGGCCAGCCTCAGGCTGAGATTCTTGTCACACCCATGTTGCCCTAAAGTCAATCTGACCCCTCATGTACAGGACATAATCTATTTACTACCAAATACAAGGGATAGGCAGACATCTCTACTATGTAATAATGAAATTCAGGCTTATTATATACCTGTATCAATATATGTAATATATAGGGTATATGAGTACAGACTTTCACACAAACCACCACTCTATTTCATACCACTGATACACTTGAATACATATATGTCGAAAAGATAAATAATCACCAATATACATATCTCATGCTAAACCAGCAATCGTCAGTTTGTCCAGATTATCATCTCTATCCATACATGTAATATATGCTCAGATATATATTAAGATAGTCAATTTTCATATTTTAATGGACAGGCTTCAATCCCCTCCACACTCCAACTCCTCAACTGTCCATCCAATTGAAAATTTGATGATGGAATGCTTAAAGCCACCCTGAGGCCAATATTCTTGTCAAACTCATGTTGACTTAAAGTCAGTCTGATGCATCCTATACAGGACTTAATCCATTTAATACAAATTACAAGGGATCGGCAGACATCTCTACTATGTAATAATGAAATATAGGCTTATTATATACCTGTATCAATATATGTAATATATAGGGTATATGAGAACAGACTTTCACACAAGCCACTACTCACCACTATATCTCATATCACTGATACACTTGAACACATATATGTTGAAAAGATAAATAATCACCAATATACATATATGTGTAGAGAAGATAATCTGGACCAATTGATGATTGCTGGTTTAGCATGAAATATGTATATTGGTGATTATTTATCTTTTTGACATATATGTATTCAAGTATATCAGTGATATGAGATAGAGTGGTGAGTGATCGTTTGTACCCTATATATTACATATATTGATACAGGTATATAAAAAGCCTGTATTTCATTATTACATGGTAGGGATGTCTGCCCATACCTTGTATTTGTATTAAATGGATATTGTCCTGTACATGAGGGGTCAGATTGACTTTAGGTCAACATGGGTGTGACAAGAATCTTGGCCTCAGGGTGATCTTTGAGCATTCCATCATCAGAATTTTCAATTGGATGAATGGTTGAGGAGTTGGAGTGTGGAGATTGAAGCCTGTCCTTTAAAGTATGAAGATTGGCTATCTTAATATATATCTAAACACTTATTGCATATATGTGTAGAGATGATAATCTGGACCAACTGATGATTGCTGGTTTAGCATGAAATATGTATATTGGTGATTGTTTATCTTTTCAACATATATATGTTCAAGGGTATCAGTGATATGAGATAGAGTCGTGAGTGGTGTTTTGTGTGAAAGTCTGTACTCATATACCTTATATATTATATATATTGATACAGGTATATAATAAACCTGTATTTCAAACAAAGCAAAGCAAAACTCCATCTAGTAGTGCCACCTGTGCTAAACAGAGTAATCAATGGATGCCAGAAGGCTTGTGCATAAAATCCCTATCTAATGCCTACTCATCCAGTATCCCCAGACTAGTTTCTGACTTGTGGCCTTTGTCAGTGAGGAGCTTTGGATCTGAGAGCACTGCATCTAGGATCTAATGCAACCCTCTAGCAACCACCTTTTATCTCTACTTAACTACAAAACTATGAGCATGAAATTGAAAACACAAAAAAATATTTTCAATCTAAGCTCAATAGCTTATATAGTCATATGAGTCTGAACTCAGTTCAGCATCAATACAGTTTGGTGTCTTTAGTTCTTTAACTACCATAGCCACCACTACCCTATTAGGCTGGATTTGTGTTAAACCAGCAAGCATCACATGATCACATCTCCAATACTAGCACATAATTGTTTATAAACAAAGCAAAGCAAAACTCTATCTAGTAGGCCACCTGTGCTAAACAGAGTAATCAATGGATGCCAGAAGGCTTGTGCATAAAATCCCTATCTAATGCCTACTCATCCAATATCCCCAGCCTAGTTTCTGGCTTGTGGCTCAGTGAGGAGCCACAAGCCAGAAACTAGGCTGGGGATATTGGATGAGTAGGCATTAGATAGGGATTTTATGCACAAGCCTTCTGGCATCCATTGATTACTCCATTTAGCACAGGTGGCCTACTAGATGGAGTTTTGCTTTGCTTTGTTTATAAACAATTATGTGCTAGTATTGGAGATGTGATCATGTGAAACCTGTATTTCATTAAAAGGTGAAGTGTAAATGTTAAATAATGATTACTAATTTTAATATATACAGTGAACTCTGCTGTAAAGAATTTATTGGTTTCAAAATATCATTTATTATAGCACCTGTTATTAGTAGCTGCCATTAAAATAGACAATTAGGGATAATCCATTTTAGGCACTCTAAACCCCAATTACTATCCAAAAGACCCATTTAAACAGGAAACATCTAAGATATAATTATAAAAATATGTATAAAATTAATTATTGTATATATTGCACAGATTTTAATGAAAACTAAAATTCATCTTGTAAAAATTTAAAATTAAGCATTCTGGAAATATATATATATATCTCTAATAATTTTCAGATCATTCATTTCAGAATTTCTTTCTTCCAAGGTAATGTTTTGCAGTGGTTTTATCTTCATTTAGCAACCTCACTTCACCATATAACATTGTGCAATCCAGTGTCAAATCTGATGAACCCTATTTTTGGACAATCAATTTCTTTAAAAGGAGCAGCAATTATATTAGAAGTCTTAATGAAAATTTCTTTATTCAATTGCTTGATTTTTTTTTCACATATGAATGCCTCTGACAATATCACTCATTCATTTGCTTTTGATTAATCCACATTAGCAAAAGAGCTTATATTTGTTCTACTCAAGCTGGAATTCATTTTTCCTATCTGAGCATTTTTAATTCAATCATTTTACACAATATTTGCATAAAGGTTTTTGATGATGTTAACATTATGTAATTACTAACCTGTGTTGTCTATTTGTGTGTTATTACCAACAAATTGTTTGTATTTTTTTGTTTTGAAAAAAATTCATAAAAATTGTTTGTATTTGAAAAGTTTACACAAAGTTTTAAATATTCTAGACATTCAACATTTTTAATGATAGATGATGGAAATAGTTAATATTATCACAATCATTTTACATCTTTTTCTTTTAGAAATAATTCTTTTTTTTTTTTTTTCATTTCAATATTGTTTAATTTTTTGAATATTTTTTCTGTCTCATCAAAATTAATATTGATGCAATGGATATGGAAGTCAACTTGCATTTCCATCATTTTACTACACTTTTATATTGAAATTATTTTTTTAAATCAACATTAATAAGATTTTAAATCTTGCTTTTATGGCTTATAGCTAAAATTATTACAATATATATACCTAAGAGAATACTTTTACAGAAAAATATGTACATTTTTTTTGCCACTAGGAATAGAAAAACATAAACAAATTAAAATGACAACTAAGTTGTATGTTGCAACATTATCTACCATTCAATTATTCACTATATGTTTTTGCATTTGTTGCATAATTTTTTTAATGAGAAAAGATGTTCTTCTACTAGTCATCCTCTTTATAAGTCTCCCCCTTCATTTTCTTCTTGGAAATATATTTAGCAAATAAACAATTAATATTTTTAGTTGCTAATTTATTTATAAAATAGTTTCTTCATGGGAATGTATTTCAAAAATTAAGTCATTAAAGTTTTTAGTTTACTTGGGCAACTCTATAACAACAAAATTAAAACATCATTCTCATGTTAATTGGACTTATTAATTTAAGAATATTTATTGGACTGATTATTTTTTACTTTTTAATGTTTGTTTTTAAGTTTTAGTAAAAAAATAGTAAGTAAATCATAATTCATTCAAAAATAATAGTCTATTAATCATTCCACTTCTTACTTTTATCTAAAATTTTAAATGATGTTAAATTTTCACTATCTAGATTAATGATATTATATTTGTATTTAAATGTTGATTCAGCATGCAAATTATGTGTAACTCACAATGATTTGCATGATATGGCTCTAATTTTCAACAATTTCATGAGCCAAATATTAATAAAATTATAATTTTTGAAAAATCATTATAAAAATTTCTAATCATATAAATTATATTATCTATGCTATTATATTTATTCTTTATATCTTAAATGAATAGTGACTAATAAATTCTAGAGCAGCAAATTCTTCATTCAAGTAATATTATTATTAGGTGCTATCATATTATCAAGGACTTCAATTATTTGTATGAATAGCCTTCTATTCATGATTTCAATATAGTTTACAAGGATATTCTGTGATTGCTTTTTTGTGAGCAGATCAAAATGATTAGCTATTGATATGACTATGATTATCATTCTGTTTATTTGCTATCAGTTTAGATATTAACAATGAAATATTAAAAAAATTAATAAAACAAAGATGAAAAAAAAAGTAAAAAAACTAAGATAGTAAAGATAAGAAAAGATATTGATATTTTTATGAAAAGTTTGGTTAAGGAGTGAATATGAAACTTAGTATACATATTAATGTCAGAAGTTTGATCAATAATAGCTAAGATTATATTTACTTGTATTCATTAGTTGTGAGCCCATGAAAATTTTATCATACGTAGAAAATATAATTAAACACATCACTTTCATATCTTAGAAAAACTGTTGAAAACATTTAAAAATTCTTCTAATTTAATTTTGCATTAAGAAAAGCTATTTTCACGAACAGAATCTGATGATTTATGCATACACACAATTAATTTAAATTATCATGCATGATTGTCAGGATTTTATAGATAATGATATCAATTTAATTACTAAAGATTTATAGAGCTCTAAAGATATTTACTACTTTTTTATCTGCAGAACTTAATCTGAAAAAAGTTTAACATATTTAATTGTATGAGAAAATATCAAATTTAATGATGATTATATTATTAAAAAAAGACCAAATTGTGTTGAATCATAGCCATGTATTAACTGTGAATGCATAGAGAAAAAAAAGAAATATATCAATATAAAGTTATCCACTAATGGGTTCCAAGAATGTTTTAAAGAATTTTGGTTACTTAGCATCTGGTAATTAAGATTTTTTTTTTTAAGAAAAAATTTATTTTGACAATATATAACTTAGAAATAAATAATGAGATTTTCTTATATTTGTTTATATCAACCATTTATATATTAATGGATGTTGCACATAGTAATTAATAACATATAATAATCACATCATCACTCATTCTGATTTCAAATGTTCTCATTCACTTTTCTGTTTTATTACTTTTTTTTTTTTACTGCAAGCACATATTTATTAAATTAAATCATATTTATTTAGAAAATATTTATATAACTATTTAAAGACATTTACTTTATTTAATTTTTTTCTGCTATTCTTTTTTCAATTAAGGGACATATGAATAATGTTTTATTTATGTATTTTTAATGTGTTTTTTTAAATAAATGTAAATATTTTTAGGAATGGGGGAACTTATACAAAATAATATTTAAAAGTCAATGGCTTTTTTTAAATATTAACTTATTACATGCACTAGCACTACCTGCATTTATATCAGTATATACAGTTGATATTAAATTCTGTATATTGTATGTGTTTAGTACTACATATTATATATATATGAAACTAACAAATATACTTTTTCTTATTTTACTATTTTAAATATTTTCATTTAATTTGAAACATTATTTTAATTTAAAATATTATATACATATTCGCTTATCTACTTAAATATGTACAAATCTGGAGTTTTTTTTTAAACATAAATGATACCAGGGGCGTTTTAGCTTATTTATGTATCCTAGATCATATTTAATTCATGGCTTAATGTTAAAAAAAAAAAAAAACAAATCTTTTAAGAGAATGTCCATTTGCTCTCATAATTTAATTGTTTTATTTAATACAGTTATCTATCTGCTTTTAGTTCTAAATTGTAATCATAAGAAGCTAGTAATAAAACGCTCCTGGAAACATATTCTGTCATCTAATATAATTGCTTTATCACTGCTTCATTAAATTATATAATTGAAATAACTTTTTATGGATATCTTCTGCTTTTTACTACATTTTTATAATTTTTCTTTCTTTTTTTTGCATTAATTAAAATATAATTTTATCTTTGCAGTTTTATAATTTTAGTGAAACTTTATGGTCAGGAGATAAAACCAAAACTTTTTTCTCTATTAAGAAATATACATTATGTTGAATAAACATTTTTTTATTAATTGGCTTAATTAAGTTAATACTCTTAATGATATTAATAAAGTAAAAAAATTGAAATTATGATAGATTGCTATAATTTTGAAATGAGTGGTCTCATTTTTAATATTTATCATATTTTGTGAATATAAAATTTGCTTTTTGAATTTTTGAATATATCTTTAGAAAATTGAAATTTGGGCTACATTGGAATAGTAAAACAAATAATAGTACAGTAAATACTGTAGAGAATTTATGTTGTCAATATGATTTACTGCATGTGTAACTTTATTGTAAAATAATATAAAAACATGAAACAAAAATTACATTTTTATATTGCTTATTTAATAAAATAATATACAGTTTTTTAATATCTATTGTATACTTGAATACAATATCCAGCTTGCCAGACTGGTTTCTGGCCAGTAGCCTTTCTCAATGAGCAATATTTGATTCAAGCTTTCACAGCCAGCAATTATTTTTGCTTTTTATTTTATTTACATTAATAATCTGAGATTTAAACACCCTAAAAGTCTTGAATCCAAGCTAATTTGTTTTGTTTAATATATAGTAAACATTTTATGGGCAATCTTTTAAAACCATTGTAATTGTTATATATATATATATATATATATATATAACTTACTTTCATATTATATATATATATATATATATATAATATGAAAGTAAGAATTATTAGATGGTATGCAAATGCCAATGACTGCTAAAACAGCCAGTAAAACACTTTTTAAATTTTAACAGTAATTATTCATAGTTTTAGAATCATGTGGCTTGGCATTGTCTCTCTTGTTTTGATAATAAAAAGTACATACTTAAAAGAATAATTATTTATATGTTTTTAAATTTCTTCATAGAAACATCATAAGTGATATATGGCAATCTTAAATTTTTATTAGCTGTCCAATAATACAATGCACATCCTCTCCTTCTAATGCAGTTTTCACATTGCTTCTCTTATACCAGGGTCAATAATATTTATTGACAAAAAAAAAATTGAAGAACATTCTATCAACATATATTTAAGAACTGCAATACTTATTGCTTTTGTATTATTGCATATTTTTGTTAAATAAATATAATTTTAAAAAATCATATTACCTGAAAGGATGATTCTTCATGAAGAAGAATATAAAGATAAGTACAAAATCTTTCAAGTAAAGTTGTTTAGAATTATTTCAAATAAGTAAAATTCCACTAATTTATGATCTATGTATTTATATCATTAATGAAGTGGTAGCTGAAGGGATGATTTTCAGAAACTGCAAATTGTAATTCTGGGATGTTTTTTATAGTTTAATTTTTTAATGATGAATATCTTAGTAACTTTTAATGAATCAATTTTATATTTAGTTATATGAATAAAACCTCATGCTTTTTATTCTATATTTGTAGTTTTAATAGTAACTGATGTTATTTATAGCTAATTATGTTAAATTTTAATTTGGCATGTATCTATGTAATAGCTTATTACTTGTACTGAAAAAAGTTACACAGTTGATATCCATGTAATTACTTCTTACATTTCATGAAAAGCATTATAATCTGCTTTGACATATCCCTAGTAAGATTTGTATGAAAATAGAATTACTTTAACTTTTACATATCCAAAATATATTTGTCTTGTTCATAATAAAGAACTACTTATTTATTAAATATGTATATAATATTTTTCACATTTTCAAATAATGTAATTAATATCTGCTCATACAAAAGCAGATTTCCATTCTAATGCCATCTCATGTAAGTTTGAGTAATAAATAATTACCAGATGCATATAAAATTAGTATCCTTAATATTTATATTAGAAGATATACAGATGTGAATCCAGAAACATGTATTTTACCTGTCAAGTTAAAAACTTGAATTCAAATCAGCCTAAAATTATGAACCCAAGTTAATCTGCTCAAACAGTAATATGATCTAAAACAGATGTAAAATCAATTTAATAACTATATGCTGTAATTATTTTTAGTTTTTTATTAATTACAGGCACCTTATTCTTCTAATTAGAACTACTATTACTAACAGCAAATTAGACTCATAGTTTAATTATTTTTAGTTTTTTTATTAATTACAGGCACCTTATTCTTCTAATTGGAACTATTATTATTAACAGCAAATTAGATTCATAGTTTAAACAATATAAGACAATAACAGAGTTACCATTAGCATAAGTTTAAGAAGTCAGTAATTATTAGATGCATATAAAATTACTATCAGTAGCCTTTAAATCCCCATTCTCAGACATCTGTCTCACATAAATGAGAATCTAATCATTTTTAAAATTTTGGTTGATGACAATAAGAACATGGCAAATGGAAATGAGTTTTTTTCAAAATTTCCAATTGTAATGAGATGACTGTATTTTATTAATTGTTTTATCAATGATTGGTAATTTATCATCTAATGAATTTTAGTTTTATATTTAATTGAATAGAAAAATTCCCAGTGCTTTATATCATATGTTTGTGAATTTAATAACTTCTTATGATAATTTTCAAGATAATTTGTCTTCAGACTCATAAAATATAAATATTGCATTTTTTCTTTTTATTTTCTCAAAAATTGATTGTCAAATAAAAAAGTAATATCGTCTAGTTTAAAAAAAAATGTATAGATATATGAGCTTAAAAAAGTCTAGGCAAAAAAGGACAATTCATTTTTAAATATATTTACTAAGATATAAAATGTTATTATTCATCATAATCAAGTAAATAACAATACTTATTTTGCTATTTTAATTTCTACATAAATTTTAAGGATTCATCAAAAACTGACCAGAATTATAAACCTGATTTATCACTGTATTAATCTGTAGTTCTTTTATGAACAAAAGTTATATTATATAGCAATTAGTGTTTTACTTGCTATGCTAATGATTTAAGACATCAAATCAAGATAGAACATGAAAGTTTTTTCCAGATTGCTGAGGCTTTTAAGGCAAGGTTAGAATTTTTTTAGGAAACCAAGCCAGTAAGTCAACTAATATTTTCAATAATAAATCATAAAGCTATTTAAAAAAACTCTGAATCAGCCAGGTGGGTATCTATATGCTGATCACAAAACAAAAACATGATTATAAGATGCAACTTTCACTGCTGGTAAGGGCAGAGTATATAGTTTACTTTTATTTTTTTAACATTAAAAAATATTTAAATAATGCAGATATATTTATTATTTTATACCAATCAGAAATTATCATAATTAAAATATAACAAATTATTGAATACCAATAATTAATCAAAAAGATCTATCATAATTTGAAATTTAGGATTATTATCACCTGATCATGTGACTTTAATACAATTTAATTTTTGTTGTACTTATTTTAAAATCACCCTATTAATTAAAAAGCACATTTTCATATTTTCTATTTTCACTTTACTTTCATTGAGTATAATTAATTGTTTGTTAATTATCTTCTTTCAGCACCTTCCTTTAGTAGTGACAGGGCCATTTCTGACTGCATCCCTCAAAGAGGGTGGACCTCTGGTGCTATGACAGGGGCTTCATATGAAAGCAGGGTTTCCTATTCTCCTAGACACCGGTTATGCAGAACAGATGAAGTAATGGGGACCGCAGACACCATGGTTGAGAGGGTAAGATTTGCACAATCTCTCCCCAGAGTGCGCTTTCAAGATTTCAGCTATGATTGAAAAACTGCTAGCCAATTTAAATGGTGCAAAAACATTAATAAATAAATAAATAAATCAGCAGGCCCCTCACTCTGTAGTTTTGGCAGAAACAGCAGCCAATAAGATGGTGAAATAAAATATTCTTGGGTTCCCCTATTGCTGATACTTCATTGGCAGTAAGCTCCAGGACGGGAGATTTAAAGAAACCAGGAGCGTAATAAATGCAAGTCAGATTTAAGTCATGGTGTGATTTTTTTATTGTAACTATTGATAAAACTATGTCAAAATTATATTTTGGGCCTATTATTGATCTAATGTTTAAAGATCGCTATGGTTTGAAAATTACCAAATCACTATTTCTTATGGCAAGTTCTTATGCTCTATATTTGAATATTTATTTTTCAAACACTCCCAAAAGTTGACTTATCTCAGTCAGTATTCAAAACAAATTGTGTCAAAGATTATCTATAATATTGTCCGGTAAAGTGCTGTAAGATTTAGATTCAAATAATTTGATTTTAATTAAATTTAAGGAAGATTATGAGGGTGGGAAAAATTAGTTTATTTAAAAAATGACTTTTGTATTATAGAATAAAAGTTCGTTTTAAAAATTTTAATTATGTGTAAAATCTGCATGACTTTTAAAACTCGTTAATAATTTTGGAATTTTCAACTCAGAAATACAGCCATCCATATTAAATGGTTCTTGGTGTGTTTTTGTTTTTTCCAAAGTAGAAAATTGTTTTGCACAAATTACTTTTTTGTAGATACAGTAAATTAAGCAAAAAATGATAAAAGATATTTATAAATTGGGGAAGGGGGCGGGGATTATAATTCCTTTTTTTTTTTTCAATTACGATGAAAGAATTTTTAGTATTATTTTTTACGTAAAACTAATTTTAAACTACTGCAAATTTGATCTATAAAAAAATTATCAAAAATTAAAAAATAAAAGTAATTATTAATAAAAATTGTAAGCTACTGTCTTTTAGCAAATTTTGATACTATTTTTTGTATGTAAGTGTATTTGTTGATTGTTTTTATTTTTTATTTTTGTTGTTTTGTTGTTGTTGTTGTTTTTTTAAAGTATGTTTTGCCTATGTTTTTCATCTCTCTATATATGCATGCAGTAAAATGCATGTGGTTTTGTTTGTTTATTTCTAAATGTTTAAGTGCCTCATTTACATATATGTAAAAAAAAAAAAAATACTGACACTTTCAAATTTACTTGCCCAAATTTCCACATTCTATATTTATAGCTTCATATTTTATTTTCATAGGTAGAAAAATTTATAATTTATAGACTTGTGAATAAGCATTACATCTACTTTTATTTTTATATAGTTGTTACAAGTTTTATTATTAAATCGGCATTCGTGTATTTTTTATAACAATTTAGAATTTTTAAAAATTCCTTGATAATATTATACGCTCCTTCCCGTCCCAAAATGTCCAACCAGTCTGACTGTTACAATTCTTGCCAATATGACTGCCTTTTTTTTATGTATTACTTAAAATTAATGTTACCAAATTGCCATTCTACCAATATTGCATGATCCTCTTCTTGCCTGATTGTTTTATTTTGTGTTTAATATTTTTTCATTTCTATTTGATTTTTAATTTTTATTTTTTTATTCAAATTTATAAGACTTTAATTCATAATATTTGAAATGTGCATAAAAGTCTTATACTTAGTTTTTATTTTATTTAACATAATTATTTAATTTTATATTTTTTTGTTTTTAGTTTTAAGTTGGTATTTTTAATTTGTTTAATTTTAATTAAACAAAAAAATTATTTTTATAATAATATTTTATTATTTATTTTAAATTTATATAATATATCAAAGAAAACAGTATTCATGTTTTTAGACTGAAGTAAATGTGACAATGTACTTCTACATATTCTATGAAAATTCATGGACGTTAAATTTATAATTAGCTTGTTTAGGCAAACAACTGTTAGATAGATTTTTTTTTCTTTCATCGATAATGTTGAAGATTAATACTAAAAATTTTAATACTATTTTGTGGTGACAAAATAAAAAACCTTACTAATGATTTTTTATTTATTTTTGTTTTTATGATTAAAAATTAAAATTAGCAATCGATATATTTTTTTCTAAATTGAAATATTTAATTTGAAGTTTATGAAGACTGTATTTGTGTTTAAATGCTTTGTTCTTTTTTATATTTGTATATATACATTTTTTATGTCTTTTTAATTGCATATAAATAACGAACTCAGTTTTTTATTATCTAATTATTCTACATATGTGTCTGTATCTATATATATATACATATACTTATTTGTTTTATATCTTTGATAAAAAAAAATTCTGTCACTTACTTTGGTTCTTTTCTACCTGTCTTCTCTTGTTTATAAATTCTTTTACATATAATTTTTGTTTTCATTATTATCATTTTATCACTCTTTTTGACTTAGGGGAAGTGTTTATTTTGTCACCCTGCGGCATGTTAGCTTACAGCACTTTCCCTGTATTTGATTTGGGTATTTCTTGTAATCACCTAATAAATGGTTATTTGTAAAAGAGATGAAAAAATAAAGATATTTTTTAAAATCTCACTAATGCCCTTTGCTTTTCTTCTTATTTTTCATCTTATCTAATATATCACATTAATAGTATTTCCTCCATAATTAATTAACCTTTTTTTACCTTGTCTTTTGATGAAATTATAATTAAAAGTGTTTGCAAATATTAATCAAGTTTTTAACTTCTATATTTATTGAAAATTTTAAAAACCATATATATTTGTATTCTAATGCAACAGTTAATAATTTGACATTTTGCAAAATAATTCATCACTATCTCCAGAGATAAATAGTCTTTAACATTTTTTTCTCAGTTTTGTAAACTGATATATTACCTATAGAAAATTGTATTGTAAGTTTATCATAATGACATATAAAAATATTTTCCAATATGAAATGAAAGATGTTATATTGTAGATTGTTTATTTTATTAAGTCAATAAGACATCATTTCATATTTATTGTTAACCTGGATCAAAATGCAAAAAACAGTAAGAAAATTGATTGCTTTTATAAAATTATTTCATTTACTCCATTATAAATTTCAAATATGTATCCACACTTATATAAAACACCATGTGTAAATATAGAGGTGATAAGCAAAACATCCAGTATATTGATATATATTCATATAGTAAATTTGCAATAAAAAGAATATATCTTGAAGGAAATGTCATTATTAAATAATCACATTTTTTTTAATCTAGAAATATAATAAATTGTTTTGACTTGTACTAATTTTTAATCTGCAGTTGACTACTATTTTAGTGCTGTAATCCAAAAATAAGACACAAATTACACTAAATCTCTATATATGTTTTTCTTTTTTTACTTATCTTATTATTTGCCTGTTATATTTTCCATTGTTGCTATCAATCAGCTAGTATATTTTTTAATATAATAAAATAGAGATACATATAAAAACTTTTGTTTATCAATAAAAAAAATTTCATTATAATTTTAATTCTTACATTTAGAAAAAAAAAATTTTTTTTCTTTTTCTTAGTATTTAAAAAAAAAAGATGGCAATAATTTTGAATTGTAAACTGGTTAAAATTTAAAGTTAATTTCAAAATTATAAACTGAACTTTTTTTTAATTGAAATGATTTTATTTTATTTTATTTTTGCTAAAAAAAACTGAAGGGGAATATTTGAATTAAAATATTTCTTTTGGATTTTATTTTAAAAAAAATGAATATTTGTTTTAAAATTGGTCTCATTTGCAAGAAATATGCATTTAATCTATTGGGAAGCTAAGTAAATTTGGTTTCAGAAGCAGGATTGATCAACTTTTAAAAGTTTTTTTTTAAAATTAAAATAAGCATTTTATGTTAAATAAAAGAAATTTTAGTTAAGCAGAAGTATTTTTTTAATGATTTCAAAAACTGAATAATATTATTTTAGCATTATTGTTTACTTGGATTTTTTATGTTTGTATGTATATAACTTGTTAATATTTAAATTAGATGCATTATAATGAATATTTTAATCTTTGCTTTCCTTCCTCAGTTATAATGAATAATCAACAATAATGGCTATTCTTTCAATCTTTAGAACATTATAAGGATATTTGGTTACACTGATTTTAAATTTGGTCAAAATTGAGATAATCTGAGCCTTATATATAAAATAAAAAGATATTTGGTTTTGCTTTAAACAAAGCATACTTTCAATTCATTCCAAATTTCAGTTGAGCATTATAGTCATTTGTTGTTGCTTCCTATTTCCACAATACAACTTAAATGTGTATGATATTTAGAAAAAACATTCAAAATTTTATCCAGATTTTGTTTTATTTTTATTCTAAATATTGTGCCTTTTTCATTATTAAAAATATTTGCTTATCAAAATATAAATAAATTTTGACACTTACATATTAATTATTTCTATAATTTTTATTAATAAATGAAAATATCACTATTATTCAGTTAATTATTCATTTATGTGACTATCAGTATGAATAGAATTTGTGACAAAATAATAAAAAAATTAGCTTAATTATTATTAAAAAAAAATTTTAAAAATCGTGAAAATCAATTAAAATAATAAAATGATTTTCAAAAAAAAAAATTAGCTTAATTATTATTTAAAAAAAATTTTAAAAATTGTGAAAATCAATTAAAATAATAAAATGATTTTCAAAAATAAAATTAAAAAAGACTTACCTTTCTGTATTGACAAAATTAATGAATGTGAATATTATTATAAACATTTTTGGTTGATCCAGTTTGTGCATGGATGTTTTCTTCTACTTGTTTGTCCAACATTTTTCTCACATTTTATAGGTTTTTTTTGTTACCAATTTAGCTCTCTTAACTGTTTATTTATATTTTTAGCATTGAAAATGCTATATATTTTTAAAATTATTCTACATGCAGCAGACTGCTTAATAATTTTGGCCACGGGGCAAAAAAAATGTAATTAGAAAACTAAATAAATGCTAGAAAAGAAATGACTTTCAAACTAGAGGGTGGTAAGTTTTAAATTGCACTTTACACAAAAAAGTGAAGCTTAGTATTATTATAAAAGAATTATATGGCTGAGCACTTTGTAAGTGTTGGCTTACATTGAGGTTTTAAGCAAAATTTAGCAGTAATATATGCAAAATTTATTCAAAGTTTTCTTTCATAAAGACTATTTTTTGGAGATTGCAAAACACGATTCTTTTCGGTTTATTGCATAGTTGTCATTTGCAATAAAGCGTGCCTCCTTTATTTTTCATTTCATATCATTGCCTTCAGTGCACAGTGCCCTTGCCATAGTGAGTTCAAACACATGGCCTGCTGTTCTTTGGTGCTCAAAGAAAATGGATTTGTTTTCAGTATTATTTAGAGCTCTCCTTTATAAACAATGATGTTGAGATGTTCTAGTGGTGATGTTGGCATGAATCTCTCCATAATATGCTGCTCTACATCCATTGATTGGGCATGAAATTTTGTAAACTGCTTGGGCTATTTGATCAGAAGGTGTTTTATCTTTGGTATTGTTTATCATTCTATTTGTTGAAGGTGGGTTGTGGAATCCTAATTCTAAGGATTCAGCAAATATTTTATATTTCCTAGTAATTGATGGTATGTAAGGTATCAGCTTTCATGGTTTATTGTTTCTAACTGTGTCAGTTTGTAGCTTAGTTTGAAATTGTCTAATCTTTTTGTAGATAATGTTGTGTGAAAATCCAACATCTTACAGTTTTTTAATATAGTTTATGAGTGGGTAAGTCATGAAGAGAATTTTCAGATTAAGCAGTTTACATTATGATATTACAGAATAGATGATAAAAACTTGTATTAATATAGATTAATGAAAAGCAAATAACAGATGATAGCTTCAGTATAACATTTTTTTTTGCTGTTTTTAAAAGTTCAACTTTAGTCCACATTTGTATGTGCAGTCATATATAATAATTAAATTCAATAAATTAATTTTTTTTTTGTTTATTTTTGCACTTAGAGTTTTGATTTTGTGTTATATTTTTTGTGATTCAATGATTGTGTTGGATACTAACATTGCTTCAAGAGGCAGATTTGGAACAAATTATTCTCAAATAATGAACAGTCCATTCTACAAACATGCTTTTAGAGTCATGTATGTTCATTGCTGTATTTTATTAATATTTCATCCAATATTGTATTTAACATTTAGTTTAATAGAGGATATGTCAGTGTTGTGATTTGTATATGTATATGCATATTTTATATAATATTTCAATATAAGTAGATACAGTAAAAATGCAATTTAAAAATATTATTACTAATAAGGATGATAATTATTAAATGTAACATATATTCATGTTTGTTTTTGCCTATATATCATATAATTAATTATTCAATATTTCTTTCAACATCATTTTAAAAAAAGTAATTTATGTACATATATATTTTATTTCAATGCATTACATTCTTGTCAGTAAGTTTAAAACAATTATGATAAATCATAGAGAAATCTTTTGATTATACCCAATTTATTGACATTTCATTGTACTTGGACAATCATCTTCACTCTGTAAAAGAAAAAAATTTAGGTATATTTTACAAGGTCTTGTTTTTAACATAGCAATTTTGTATATAAAATATCCATTTGAATAGTGTTTTAGTAATGATCATTAATTAAATATATTTTACATTAAAATAATATGGATTTATATATCCTTTACTCAAAGATATAGTAAATAATATATTCCTACATTAATTTTTTTTTTCCCTCTTTTTTTTTTTGCAGGTTAAATATGACTTTTTAAGAATAAATGAAATGTCAAAAAAAATGCAGTATTTGCTATAACAAAACTTATAATTATATATTGTCTATTTTTTTTACATTTCATTGATTAAATTTTCTAGATTTTTGAAAACATAATAATCTGAAAATAGAACAATATATACACATAGCTGTTTTTAGCTAGAGAGTAAAATAATCCAAGAGAACCTTAAATCCTCTCATCTGCAAATTGGCAATTTTAATGATTACTACTTTGGAGAGGTCTTAGCTCTGCAATGGTTTATTTAAAAATTGTTTTATTCATCTTTATAAATCAAAATAAGTCCAAATACATTACTTTAATTTATAAATCAGATTCCTAAAGAATCATTTTAACAAACTTTGTAAATAATGCCCATTTTTGGTCCACTTTCTCATATTAATTCTATTTAATTGGATATGTATATTTTTTTAATTCAAAAACTATTAAAATTATTTCAATTTCACCTTTAAATGTTTTTAATATTATTTATGCATCTTGACATCTATCTGTATATATATATATATGAAAAACAAAAAAACACAAGTTAAAAAACTTGCTAACGCTTGTATTTATGATAACAGATGGCGTTCTACCAAAAACACCGTCAAGCGTAGTTTTCTGTTTACATAAATGTCAGAGTGAGCATTCACTATCTCTAACTTTAATTCCACTTTCAGATCATGATTTCAAGCTATTTGCTATCATCAGTGAAAGACAGATAGCAAATAGCTTGAAATCATGATCTGAAAGTGGAATTAAAGTTAGAGATAGTGAATGCTCGCTCTGATGTTTATGTAAACAGAAAACTACGCTTGACGGTGTTTTTGGTAGAACGCCATCTGTTATCATATATATATATATTGAAACCCTCCCTACAACCTCCATCTTTTCACTTATTTATAATTGCCCAGGTGCCAATTCTATGCAAAATAGAATAAATTTATAATTATAAATTATATTTAAACTTAATTAAAAGATTTTTATATTGAAATTACCCTATGGCTTAGCTCAGTTGAGGTTATAGGGTATGGTCTTTATATATCAAGCCAACAAGGATGATAAAAACATCTATAAACAATAATATTATAAGATTAATTGAAATATGTTCAGAGCATCTGTTCAATACTAAACTATTGCACAATCATCAAGTATCATATTTAATATAGAATAGATAATTATTAGGACCGGGTACTTTTCTATCCATATCACTATCTATTCTAAACAAAGTAAAATGTATTACTGGCATTGTAATACTGAGACTTATTACCACTAAACAAATTTAACTAAAACTTGAATTATTTGACAAACTTATATCTATGCTATGATAATTAGATGTGTGTGTGTGTGTGGAAATGAAGAATCGAACGTATATAATCAAGGAATTCCTATAAGCTGTTGATTCAATAAAATATTTATTAAAAAAAAATAAAATCAAAAATAAATCATAAATAAAAAAAATATTATTGATACACCTTTATCACCAATTACATTTCTTCTGTGGTAAAATGAAAATTCACTACTTTTAATATGTTAATCATATATCTTCGAATATGTGCGTTTGTTTATATAATAAATATCATGAATTTCTAAACTATATTTTATTGGATTATTTATAAAACTTTGATGATGACAGAAATTAATCATCTTTTATACATATTATAGAATTTTATATAACACTTGTCCGTTATAACCAATATATATTCCATCTAACATTAACTATACAAAAATTAAAGACAAGCATGGGACAACAATAATAAAACACTTATATATGTGAGAGTTAATAATGTCTCCCAAACTCCATTTAAATAATCTAATCATCCCTGATCATTTCTATCGTCAAGTTATATTCACTCTACTTCCTATAGAACAAATTTATAACTGACAAGGTTTTTATTCTTTATTTTTTTTAAATAAAATCATTAACGAAATTCAGCATAATAAATATAATTAAAAATAATAATATATAACATCACGCACATATCCGAACATCTACAACCACTGATAATATAATTTCCAGATTATATAAAATAATAAATAATCATACTATAAATGATATGAAGTTACATTATATTTGTTGTTGTTTTTTTTAATTAAATAAATAAATAAATAAAAATTGATTATACATCTGTTGTATTCAGTAATGAAAATATTTATCAATATCTTATCATTACCTTTAAACAAATTTTTAAAAATTTAAAAATTAAAAAAAATACATATTAATTTCAAAGATAATAGAAATTATGATAGAAAGAAAAATGTTTATTCGATTGTTAAGTATCACTTGATAAGAATGATGAGTTTTTTTTTTTATCATAGAATTCTATAATGTGCGTTAAAAAAAAAAAGACATTTGCATGCATTGAAATTACTTCACTAATATCAAAGATATATGGTAGAAAATTATCTTCTTGATATAAAATTAAGTATATAAACTTTTTCACTTTAAGTTTTAATTTGCAGAAGATTAATATAAAATGATTAAAATGTAATATTAAGCGTCTGATTTTAGCGTCTAACAAGAAGACTTTTGCTAGCTTTACTTTTAATAAATTTGTCATTTTCATATTATTTACTTTTGGTAATGCTTTATAATAAATCATAATAACTTATCTTATATAACATCCAGGTATTCCAAAGGTAGTAAACTTAAATCATGACTTTGGCAGAACTTTGAAGCTGGTTTCCTTTTGAGTCTATCTCTTCATTGTTTTATTTACTCCAGTAGTACAATAGAAATTTTCCATAAATATATTATTAGAATCCTTGTGATTTTTTTATGTTTGTTATAATACTATTAGAGAGTTTTTTGATTCATTTAAGTTTTTTTTTAACTTCTTCCTCGGAGTTTTTTTATTATTACTTTTTAGTTGTAAACCCTGTCTTTTTCTCCTCACGCCCTCTATGTTTCCATGACAACTTTGGAAGCTTGCCAGAAATATTATTTATAAAATTTTAAACAATATAATGTTTGAATATACTATACATAGTAATTAAAAAAAAATATTAAACATTAATTATTAATTTTAAAATGTCATTTACTATTACAAATAATCTTTATCATTTTTAAAATATAAGATTCTAAGACAATATATAATCAATAAATTATAAATAAAATATAAAAAGAAAATTCTACTTAATAATACACATATGCATCTGCCCATGATGACATGTAAATATTCTATTGTACACAAACATCTACCATTAAACATATAGCCCCAAAATTCCATCAATCAATCTACCCATTTAAGATTTTAATTTTGTTAAATCCCAATTTTAATTAGCAAATCACATCACAGTTTAGGCCTAATTTTACCAAAAATTCAATTCCAAATATTATATTACATCACAATTCATTTTTCTCAACTAATTATCTTTATCGCTTATTAGTACAAATGTGACCTTCCCCATATTTCTTTTTGGTGCCAACCTGGAAGGTTACAATATATATATATATATTTAATGTTTTCACTGTTGTATGATGTAGATATTTTTGGGAATAAGCCGTTTATTATTTTGCATTACAATCCGATATTTCGATGGACTAGCAACCACCATTATCAATGTTAACTTTTGAAAGAAAAATCATTAGATCTTAAACAATAACGTGACTCAGTGCAATTCAACTTGAAGTAGTCAGCATTCACAATATGAGGCTTTTCAAAATGTTTATTTCTCTCAGTTTTTTCACCTATTAATTTTAAGTTAATATGAGATAAATTGAGAGGTTTCCACTTAGCTGGAATACGTTGTGCTTCATCAGCCCTATTTAAACCAGTAGGTCTGTTTAATATTTTAATTGACTCTCTCATGGTTCTTAAATCATATCTTTCCAAATTAGCAAGTATTTTTGTATTGTCAAAATCAGATTTGTGACCAATTTCTAAAAAATGGGAAGTAAAAACTGATGTGCTCATTTCTCATCTCGCACTGAGTCGCATTATTGTTTGAGATCTAGTGATTTTTCTTTCAAAAGTTAACCTTGATAATGGTGGTTGCTAGTCCATCAAAATATCGGATTGTAATGCAAAATAATACACAATTTATTTCCAAAATATTAATTTATCTATATATATAATATGAAGATACTATAATAGAAACTAAAGTACAAAAAATTAACTAAAATAAACCAAGTATACTTTCAATGCATGAGCACTATAATCATTTCTTGTTTATTTGAATACTGTTAACTCTCTGATTCATTACATTTATTCCATGCAATGAACCAAACCTCTTTAATTTTTTTCTTTCTGCCATTTCTTTCTTCATAAATTACTTCAACTGTTGCCTAAATCTAAAGAGAAAGATTAAAGAGACTTTGTTTGTTGCTCAAATTTATTATATGATAAATCAAAGAGCCAATAATATTCAAATAAGCAAACAATGATTTTCTTTACATTTTTAACAGTAAAATAATGTTCGTTTGGTTGTTGTTGTTTTTTTGTTGATTTTGTTGGGTAAACTATGATTTATAAGCCAATGCACTAAAAATATACTTAGTTCATTTGAATTAATTTTTTATATTTTATTCTCTATTATGCTGTCATCATATTATTTACAATAATGGTAGAGATTTAATCTACTATCTATATATATATGTGTGTGCAATACATAGTGCCCTAGTAACAATGCATTAATTAATAAAGAAAATAATTAATCTTTCTTATAGTTATTTTATTGTTTTACCCTTTCAAGTCAAAACATAACAAAGTTAATCTATATAAGTCTGAATTTGTATATATGTATAAATTAAAAAAAAAAAAAAATTAACCACTATCAAGAAATATTTCACAACAATTTTATATTTCAAGCAAGCATATGATCTAAATATATCATTAACTCAAACATTTTTTATTCCAAATACCAATATTTTGACAGTTTAGTAATATGTATTCAATGCACTCTTCATTCATTAGATATGCATATATCGTTTGTCATTGTCCGTCATCGTTTTTTCTGCAAATTCAGCCATAAGAATACATGATATAGAAATACCCATCCTACCATTTTTCAAATTATCATTTATTTATTTTTACATATATCTTATCACAATTCTGATTCAATATTTATTAGCATAGATTTTTTTTTTAATTGAACTGAATTATTTTTATTTTATTAAAAATATAATAAAAGCAATCAAATATTCTCTTATAATTTGGAGATGTAGTAATTATTTCTTTTACTTTTTTCCTTTAAAAATAATGTTTGAAGTTTAAAAAGATTTTTATTTGATTTAAAACTTTCTATTATATAAGTTTTAAGATAAGTTTTTGCTTTGTTTGAAACTTTCTTCTAAAAAATCTGAATAATTTTAAAAGTTGTTGTCTTGTTTGTAGCTTTATATTAAAACTCTTAATATTTTTCATGTTAATAAAATTTGTTGTGAATAAGTGTTGTTGATTAAACAATAACTAGCAAAATCATTTATTAAAAAAAAAAATCTAACGGCTATATTTAGTTAATATTAATTCTGATTTTTTAAATATACATAGTTATTAGTAACTTTATATATATAGATACACACATATTTTGCTTATAATAAGTGTGGAATGTTTTGCATCATAATATCTTAATTATATTTAAAGCAATAGTTAAATTGCATTTTAACTATTAAATTACTTAACTATAATTTTTAATAGACATACCTTTTATTTTTATATATCTGTCATTTATTTTTTTTTTGGTCTTTTGAAAAATGGTGGATCAAGAGTTCATTACATATACATTTATCAACAGCCATAAACAAATACATAAAGTACAGTCTTGACAACAAATGTAAACTTTTGTATAATATTTATATATAAACAAGTTATGTAAATAATATAAATTTTAAAATTCAGTTTAATTGGAATTGAAGAAGAAAGATAAAAGTAATAATGTTCTCATTACAATCTAAAATCTTTTTTGTGTAGGGATATAGATTGTAAAAAAAACCTATGATTAACTTATTAAAGTGTAATGCCTGCCATTCTAATAAATGTTTTTTAACATTCATTATGAAGTCCCTTTGTTCTATTCCTTTTACATAATATTAGCGAATTTAAAAGTACAAAACAAGCTGTTGTTTTTTTAGCTTTCTTATGCTCATTATTAACAGCAATTGAGTATATTTAAATAAATATTTTAATGCATTTAAGTTTAGCACTGATAAAATTTTCTCTATCTCATTATTATAAATAGAAAATAAGATAGATTTGAAATTATTCTTCATCAGTAAGTACACGTATTTAAAACAATATATATATATATATATATATATTTGTTGTTTTTCAAAACCTTGCAGCTATATTGTTTTCCTGAAGGTTTGTGATGATGGTGTTCTAGCTGTATTTTTATATTGGAATATTTCCATCATCTAATATGTGTGTTGAATGTCTTTAGAAAAGTTTAATTTTATTTAAATATTCCAAGTACATTCAACTGTTAGTAATATCACAGCAAACAGGGTAGTAGATGTACCAACTGTAAGTAATATCACAGCAAACAGGTTAGTATATGCACCAACGATTAGTAATATCACAGCAAACAGGTTGGTACATATACTAACCTGTTTGCTGTGATATTACTAATAGTTGGTGCATATACTAACCTGTTTGCTGTGATATTACTAACAGTTGAATGTATTGGGAATATTTAAATAAAATTAAATTTTTCTAAAGACATTCAACACTCATATTAGATGATGGAAATAGTCCAATATAAAAATACAGCTTGCATCTATATGATGACTTAGCTGATTTATTAGATTAGATAGTTTATTGGAATTTTTTTTTTTAAAAAATGCCAATGCATATATATATATTGTACCAATATTGAAATTGGCACATGATGATTTTGCCTAAAAAATTAATAAGTTATAAAAATCTAAAAGTTTAAGAGTTTATTACAGTTTGTTTTTGAAAAAGATATGAATCAAATATTTTTCCATCGTTAGTTTTTGAAATAAAAAAGCTACAATTAATTAATCAGAAGGGGAGAGGGGTGTTTCATTAGAAAAATTAAACTAAAGATTTTATAAAAAGGAAGTAAAGAGTTTTCTTATTAGTATTGTAAAATATAAATAATTTAAAGTATAAAAAAATACAAATCTCTTTTCATTTGAATTAAAGAAAAAATAATCTTAAAACTAGTAATATATGTGCATATATATGTGCAATTGTCAATAATAGAATAAATGTATGCGTAACAAATGTTATTATAAATAAATGAAAGTTAAAGAAGATTATCATTAAAAAATACAGCAATTGCTATTAATATAAAACAACACTTTCTGCATGGCTATTACTAATTAAACAATTTCCAAAAACATAAGATTATCAATGGAATTTTGACAACAGATATTGCCGGAAAATATTACAAGGACAACACATCGCAGGTATAAATAGACTTTTTTTATCAGACAGTTAGTTGAGTTCAGAAATTAATTGAGTCAGTTAAGTCAAGAGAAGACCATCAGTTGAGTTAATTGTATCCAGAAACAAAATGCGGTGCTGAGCAGTTTTGGGAAATTCATGCCTCTCCACAGCCTGATGTCCGATGAAAACAGCAAGATCTGCCCGTAAAATAATGTCAGCTTAACAACTTGGAAATCTCCATCAATATCTAATTGTCTCCAATAGTAATAATCATGAAAAATAAGGAAACTCATCAAGGAAATGTCCCAGCCGGCTGGAAGTATTCGTAATGGAAGCAGAAAACAAAGTTCTAAATCTACATTCAAAATCCTAGGTAAAACATTTGCTTATTTTCGTTTATACTGTAATAGCCATTGCATTGCATTAATTCATGCGAATCCTCCAAGAGTCTAATTATATTAACTCTATATCATACATAAAATGAACTATTGATATGTGTGTTTAAGTTTCAAATGCTATGTAATACTTTATTATTATATATGTGAGTGTATGAGTTAATATGTGTGTGATCATTATATCTGTTATTAGTTAAATTAGATAAATACCAGTGTTCTATTATTAAAATCTACAAGAATATTTAAACTAGTTTAGAAATGTTAATTTAAAAATATGCATGGGTTTTATTAGAATTATAAAATGTTTAAAATTAGTAAATGTTAGTTAATAAATTGTCTTTAAAATTAAACTTTATTTGTCGATCAATTCTTTTTATCAATTCCTTCAACCAATTCTTTTATTAATTCTTTCACCATTAATTATGTATAATCTATTAGTGATTAAAAACATCTGAGCTAATCATGGATATTTAGGCATTGAGTTAGTGGCCATTGCTCAAAGCGTGTTATTTATTCATTCTTGGATAATTAATTGGTGCCCATGTTTATACACAAACAAAAAAAAGCGCTTTGAACGTGGTGTTGAACTCAACAGCCGAGAAGAAGCTATGTCCTGGAAATGTAACGCTAGTTATATATTTTATAGCTATCATTTGGGCATACATATTCGCCGAATATGTTCTTCTCTGCCTAAGAGGCCGGTGTTTTGAGGACCCATATTCGAACCTGGTACAATATATATATTGTAACCTGTCCACACCTATTTTCCACATATCCACTTTACAAATCAATCTTATCTTTAGCCTAGCTCAGATATCATACTATAAATTATATTAAAAAAACACCAATTTATGATACAACAATTGATTATAAATATCTATTATATAACATCTAAAGTAGATTTAAGAAACAGTTACAATAGAATGGTATTAACATTGAGAAAGCATATAAATATACCTCCCAATGGCATAGCTATTGTAAAAATCTTCCAACCATTATTTTGATATAAATCTCTACAATAGATAATGACTAACATAATCTTTCATTAAAAATAACGTTTATTTCCTTTTACTTATCTAATCAATTACATAAAAAATAATGAAATCCAATGTATTATAAAATACTTTATAATAAATATTCCTACCTTATGTATATCTCAAGGTCATCAACTATTCTTTTATAATAAAATAACAATTACTCCATTTAAGATAATTGAATAATAAGAGGGATTTTACTAAGATCCAACTATCTTAATAATAACCACACCTAACATTACAAATACAATTTAGATCATTTTCTTAAGATTAGCATATCTTTAACAACTATAATATAAGAAATTCCAAATTATTAATTACTACCATATTTTCCAACAATTACTTTATTTATAAATTAGAAACACTAATTATAAAAATGAACCACTTTTAGAATCATCATAAACTATACCCATTAATTAAAATAACTTTCCCCTTTTTAATAACTTCAGTAAATTAAATAATCAACTTACACTGTCTTAAATTTCCTCTTAACTTAAAATGTAAACTATCTGAGGTATTCCCATACCAATCTCTCTTGTAAATTCATACTATCTTAAATTTATTTTGAAAATGAATTCAAATTCATTTTACAACAAATTTAATATGACTTTAAAGATATAAACATTTCAGGTTAAAAATATGATGCTCTTAAATAATATCATTTAAGTAGTTATAATTTAATTTAATAAACAGTTAATTTATCAAGTTTTGTTCTTTATAATATTCCCCATAATTTATGTGCTTGGATATGACGGTGTGATGAAAATAATTTGGAGTAGAAACAAAACCATTAGTCTACATTTATATTAAAATATTTATTTAAATAAATAACAATAATCAATAACAAACGTTTAACTATTACAGATCATAACAAACTATAAACACATAATATTATTAACATTTTTATACAATTATTTACATCAATGAGAACAATACATTACTCCCATGTACTGCTTAAAAATTAAATTTTTAAATTACATCGGTATTTTATTATCCAAATTTCAAATTAGTTATTGCTAACATATATTATATTTCTTTCTTGCTAAGATTTTATAATAATGTTTATCAATTTTGAATATGGGTCCAATTTTTCAATTCTTTTTATTGAATACACAACAGATTATTCTTTTATTACCCTTCCATACAAATATAATTCTTTCATAAATTTTATATTTTTGTATACATGTAAATTCTATTAATAACTATACTTAAACTTGACAATTATGTTCTTGGTTTTTATAATATAAAATCTATAAGATTAAAATAAGTGATGGAACCAAGATTAAAGCACCCCTTGATAATCATTCATTCCATTCATCCATTCTTTCTTTTTATTTTCATCATTGATCTCATTTTCTTTCAATATAGTATCAATTCAAAAATTACTTAAGTATTATAACATTTATTTTGCATTTACTTCAATTTCATATCAAACAACTTTCTACACCTTAGATAAGTTATTATAATCTTTCTTAAAATACAACCAACTATATTTGATCTTTACCTTACTTTTCTTTACTATTTAAAAATTCTGTACTTAAGAAACTGATTTTAGTACAGTAAAATACTATAAATATGAAATGGAGGTCTTCTTTTCCTTTTAAATAAGATGTGCTCACATGGCAAGTAGTCATTTTCTCTTAATGATGCTACCTTAATATCCAGGCTTTTACATTAAGCTCTTATGGATCTTAACATCTTTATTTTATGGAAATTCTTCATATCATCATGTCTCAAAACTATTAACCTCATTATGTTATTTTCATCAGTTCTTCAGGAAAGTATAACTTAAACACATTAATCATATTCTGGAATGATAACTTATCTAACTCTAAAAAGGTGTTGCTAGCATCCACCATTATATATACCAGCATAATAATATTACAATATTATTTTCCCATTTATTGTTATTTTACAAATCTAAGGATGATGTGTTACAAAACAAAGTATATAATTTGACAACCATCAATGTTTACTTTATTACATTAAAACTGAGATCAAAACTTTTTTTTATTAGCTTCTTTTATCATTCATACATTTAATCCTTTCATATTGCTCTTTAAAATTTCATTATCATACTTTTTTATATTATTTTAACTACCATCTCTCGGTACTTTATCATGATAGTAAATTGATTATTAATTATTTCATACTTTAAAACATATAATAAATTAATTTAAATTCTGTTACCTTACAATAAAAACTCAAAGTATTGTTTTACCCCATTTTCAATCTTCTCTTTCCTTCACTCTTATCCTAAGCGTAACTTTTAAAGTTATTAATTTAAAACAAACATGAAAATATAATACATATTAATAAATAAAATCATTTAACTTAACTAATTTAATATTAAACTTAACAACTAATATAATGTTGGAAATTGTTTAAAATAATACCCAAAGAAAAAAAAATTATTGTTTATTTTTTTCTTTTTTTGTTCCTTGCAATTCCTTCTCATATACTTCAATATGATATTTTCTCCTTCCTTGCAAACTATTATTTTAAACTGTTATGTTTATTAGCAGTTCCAAGGATCTTCTAAGCAACATTTTAAAAATAATCACCAACAATAATAAACTGAAATCTTTCACTGTGAGATGCTTCTTGAGACAATTTTCCTTATTTACATGCTAGATTTTTTTATTATACATAACTATTATAAAAGTTAATGAAATTGGTAATTAAACAACCAAGTCAAATATATATTTAAATGTTAATTATTTGAAGTAGTGATTAATAAATTATTTTCACTTAAATCCTCAGTTTCATTCCTCTGTTTTATATAAGAATTTCTTTTTCTTATGATAAACATAAATAAGTTTCTTGAAGTTAAGTCTCTTGTAATATAATTTTTAATTTAATTAACAGACTTAAGCTTATTATCTCTTCTTCGTGAATTCTCCATTTTACATTTCTTACTTCAATAAAAAAACTTATAATGGCAAATAGAAGACTTATCTTGACTATATACTTTTATTTACCAATTAAGAATAAACATTTATTATCCTATTTGTTTGATTAAAATTAATATTGCTTTATAAAATATTACAAATGTCCATCCTTAACTAATAATATATTTTTAATTTAAACAGTATAAGTTACTTTGATTGATAGCACTAATTATTTTCATCACCTTTTCATCTCAATTATTCCTTATACTAAAATTCTATACCTTTTCTTCCTTAATTCATGAAAATTAATTATTCTTATCTTGGTTTGGTTCCTTTTATTAGTCAAACTATAACTTAAGCTATTCAATAAAGTGAAAATATTTTCTTACATAAATGATTGTCCACTTTTTAATTACATGGAATGGAGTACTTTTATCCTTCATCATTTTTCCATTTATAATAACAATATATACTGGCAACTTTTTCTTATTAACATTTTTAAATTATAGATTAACTTTCCCAGATTATAACTTACAACACTGATGAAAGAAATCCCTTTAAATTACTCTACAATCTTGTTAAACTTCTTTTAAGTATTTTATAATCATTCCTTTAAGATTAATTGACTTATATAACTGTTGTATAAAATAAAATATCTTTATAATTTGATGAATTTTAAGAATATTTTATACAATGACTTAATTTACTTATTGATTTTTTTTGTTTCTTTTGATCAGCTGCCAATTCTATAAATATTCCCCAAACATGATGTGGAAACCAATTGCCTAAATGTCATTGGTCAATAATTTGAAAATTGTTTATCAGTTCATTATTTAACTTGTTATCTTAAAATTTAACACATGCAAAAAAAAGAATTAATAAATATTTTAAAATTGATGAAATTCAAACAACATTCTAATTGAAATTTAAAATAATTTATTTACTCAGCTTCATAGAAATATTTTAATAAAAATAATAAAATCAATGATATTTTATTATCATTATAATTATTTTAAAAACATATTAAAATTACATACAAATACAAAAAAAATATATGTATTTATTATCTCTCCTAAATTCTCTCTTAAAAGTTACATATTAAATTATTAGTGCTAATTATATTTTTAAAATTTAAAATTTTGAACTATTAAATACATTTTATATATTCCCTTATTACACTGAACCAATTAAAAGGTTACAATATATATCCTTTAGATCAGCAGTTCCCAACCTTTTGGAGATAAAGTACTGGTGAATTTTAGACAAGAGTATGGTGTACCAGTAGTTAAAAAATTTTCTAATTTGTATATAATGGAATGTAATAGAATTTAATACAGACTATATATTTGGATTTTTTATTTATTTATTTAGGTATCATAGTATTTTACAACAAAATATGTATATATAAATGTAAAACATAAAAGATTGCAACACATTTAGTGAGAGATATACTTTAAATATAATTATACAACATAAAAATATTAAAAATTAAAGAAAAAAATTTGAACATATATATTACAAAATAAAAGTTATATGATATAAAAATATAGAAGATGAAAAAATATTTTTGAACACAAATACCACAATAGTGTAATTGGTTAATATTCTTTAATTATTGTGAGGTTTGCACTTGTTTATTTTTAACAAGATTAGAAATATCTGGCTCAATTTTTCTCAGCTTAAGAAATCTGATTCAATATTGAGAAAATTTCTATATCTGTTTTTTATCATAGCAGAAAATTCACTCTCACACAAGTATGTGGCACTGAATAGCATTAAAAATTTTAATGCTTGTTGAGAGAGTTCTGGATATTCTACCCAGGTAGACAGCCAAAATGAAAATAAGCCAATACTCTGAAATTTCAATATACCATCAGTATTAAGATCTATAAAAATCTCTTTTGCATTTACATTATCTGGAATCTCCTCTGTAAATGCAAAGGGGTTGTGTATCCAACTTTGAGCAGTAAAATATTTTTGAAAACAATTATACAAAGATTTTAAATGGTCCTCCATATCATTAATGACAAAGTCTATCATTGATAAGTTGTTTGTTTTCTGAAAAATTATATAGGGTGGAAAACACACTGAAATATCTTTCTCAATTTGTTTTTAAAAGGTAAAACAGAGAACTGTTAGCTCCCTTCAAACTCATATTTAAATCATTTAGCAGTGAGAAAATATCCGATAGATATGCTAGTCTAAATAGCCATTTCCTCATCAGCAAAATGATCTTTTATTGAATCTCCTGAATACTTAAGAAAAATATTTATCTTGGAGCAGCCTAATGAGAGTCACAGAACCTCAGTATGAAGTAATAGCATTTTATGTTCACTCCCATTTCATTACATAATATTGAAAATAAGTGGGAATTAAATGCTTTTGATTTTATCAAGTTAACTATTTTTACAGCTTAATTAAGAACAGATCTTAAATTCACAGGGATATATTTTGTAGCTAAAACTTCCCAATGAATTATGCAGTGCATAGATTTATACTCTGGTGCTACTTCTTTAATTTTTATTTACTACACTTGATAACTGTCCAATCATTGTGCAAGCACCATCTGTGAAAACTCCTACACAATTGTACCAACTTATATTGTTGTTAATAAAATTATCATTGATTATTTTGAATATTTCATCTGATGTTTTTAGTGCAGATAATGATTTACAAAATAATATTTCTTTTTGAATTTCATTAAGGAAATCAAATATTACATATACAAGTCATTGCACCAATTTAGGGGGTGTTGGTGCTTTTGTCTATTTGCAAAGACTAAAACTGGCATTCTCTTAGTCTCTTGATTAAAATATTTTCAATATTTGATGCCATATCATCTATCTATCTTTTTACTGTATTGTTTGATAATGACACTCTATCAATTTTCTTGGCTGCTTTTTCTCCAAATATATCTTTAGTTACTGATAGCAACAAATTTTCTCCAATTGTGTGTGCTTTACTGCACTTGGCTATATGCAAATTTGCTAAATATGATGCCAGTACACAATTGGTGTTAACACTGGTGACAGGAGACATAGCTGCTTTTTGGTCATGGAATTCGCACAGTTTTCTTTTTAAAAAAATCAATTGGTTTATCTTTTAAATTTTGATGTTGGAATAATAAATGTCTTTTCAAAAAGAGAAAGCTTCAAACATACATTTAATAAACATTCAAAATATATAATAGACTGTGGAATAAGTTCAGTTTCTGTGACAAATTTCATTGAAGAATCCATACTTTATATAGTCAGGATCATACTGCCTAATCCAACTATCTTTATGTTTTGATGTCAATGGTTCATCTTTGTCATATCTGGCAATTTATTTTCTTTTGATTTGGAATAATTACATTCAGCCTGCTCAAAAAATCATTAAAGCTGTCGATTTTCATATTTTAAATAGCAATTAAAATAATAATAAAAACAAATAAATAAGACTTGAAACTTAAATTTAATATTACTACGTCAATTGATAAAATGGAATTAATAAAAGTCACTATATAATTCACAAAACAAAGAACAACTTCTAATTATTTTTAATACATTCGCTCTGGATATAACACTACAAAAAACTATTACAAACAGATTTTATGACTGTACATACTATCATATAGAAAAAGCGAGAGCTAGTAAAAACGTGAAGTATTACTATTTTTCATCAAACTTTCACTTTTTACTTAAAAAAAATTGTTGATATAAAAAATTAACAAATTATACCTTTGTGATATTTTTTTTTTTAAATAAAAATATTTTTTAAAAAAATGTTATACAAAATATACTTTGTTATTATTATTTTACTTGTCGCTTATCAATAACTTGGAATACATACCAGTACACATACTGCAGCTTTAAATCATAATTTTATACTTTGTTTATATAATCACTAATCAAACATATAAAACATGGCCCCATATATATAAAAAATATGTCACTTGTATCATTCTTCATTAGATTTTTTCCCTAAGCGGATGAGAAACTGAAGGTGTCTTTTCAAATAAATATATATCTAATTTTAAATATTAAAGAATTTTTAAAATCCACTAGCAGTCCATCTGATTACATCAAGTCTCATTTAACAACCAAAATTAGAAAAATTATTCAATTTAGTTTTTTTAGACATATTTCTCTTATTATTATTATTTTTTAAATCACATTTCGTAATTGCAGATCAATCCAAAAATCTTTTGAACTTTAAATAATTATTTTCACCATTAAGCTGATTTATCAGGACACCTAATATAATAAATGAATATTAATAACAAAATAATCATATGCTATCTACATTTATACCCATACCTATGATGCATTATTAGAACTTTAAGTGAAAATCCCCTAAATGAGATTGATTTAATAATGTCTAAAATTACTTAAGTGAAAATACTAATTTTTCAAAATAAAACAATACTAAAAATTGTTGAACCGTTTATTATTTTTTTGTTTTAAACTAAAAACTATGTTATACAACTTAAAGAAGAAATCTTTGTATTGCATTGGTGATCGAGAGGTCAGTGCGGCTACCTTGCACTTGCAGGCAGTTGCCCGGGTTGCGGGTTCGCGTCCCAGCCGATGCTATGACACTTAAAAAAAAGAAGAAGAAGAAATCTTTAGTGATAGAAAGCCATTTAATAATAAACAGTATATTATCTATAATTTTATTTTAGATCAGTAGCAGGCTGTTTTAACCTTTTCTTCTTTTCATTATCAATAGAACTTTGCAAATTTATTAATTCTAGATAGTTAACTATTTTTTAATTATTTCACTTTTTTTTTTTTTTGGCAAAAATAAAAAGTTTCAAATAATATATAAACTTTATAATAACTAGCAACATCTATTTAAAATTAGAAAAAGGGGAAATCGTTTGATACAAAATGTTCAAGCTTATTAATAATTAAAATAGTTTCAATAAACATTTTTAAATTTCCCAAAATTCTGATGATTTTTTTTTATGAACTACAATCATTTTACTTATAATAAATCTGTCTTTGCACATGAAAGCTATAGAGAAATAGTTTCATGTCATTCAGCTCTTTATATGCATTGTAACAGAAACACATCAGTATGTATGACTAGTAACTATAATTACTACACACTTTTTATGAACAGCAACGCTAAAAATGTGTTCAGTGTGCTTATATTTATTTGTTTTTCAGGTGGTTCTGTATTTTCTCAGACACCGTATAATATTGTGCAGACTGGCTCAGAAGAAAGCCTTTTAGCCCAGTTGTAGAACATCAGACTCTGGAATATGTTGGTCCTAAGATAGTTTCCACTGCTGTCATTTATCTTACTAAAATTTCTTATGAACTCTAGAGCAATAATACCATTCAAATATTTATTTATTTTACTCAGAAGAGAAATATAAATTCACATTTATCATATGAATAATCAAGTGTTTGGAGCATAGAGAATAAAATAAATGACCAGAATAAAAACAAAATAATAGTTAATTAACAATCAAATATTAATAATTAGTATCTATGTTGGTTATTTACAATTCCACTAATGTGGTTCCCAAAAAAATTATATATTTCCTATGACGAATTGTAATTATTATTAAAATTTCGCTAATTTTGATGATAGTTTAACTATAATTATTTAGGAGTGTTTGGAGGGAGGTTTTGGCTAGAACTTGGAACAATATTCTGATGTAATTTTGTCTATGATAAGAGAAAATCATTTTCATAAGAATTCATAAGAATTACTTATTAAAATTGTAATCAAATGAAATAAAAAATATATAGTTTACCTGGGGGGAGGGGAGAGATATAAACTGTTGTGTGTGAAACTGACTTATACAAAAAAATGCATAGACTAGAAATTGTTCATATTTACCTGGCCTGTCCAAATTTAAAGGCTCAACTTCAGTTGTAGGATTGCTTCTGTGCTTTTCTTTTTTTTTTTACTGTGAATATAGTTATGGTAGTAGTTATCTTCTTATTTTTTTCAAATTTTATCAATTGCAAATAAGAAAGCAAATAGTTTGCTAAAATTTTCTGGCTTGATGAAAAATTCTTTCTTCTTCAATGAATTTTTAAAGTTTTCCTGAGTTTCAATTTTTGGCTGATAAAAAGTCTACATCAATAGCAGAGAATAATTATGCAAAGAAAGTAGTTTTCAAAACTGATCCATCAATAATTTGATAGCAATATACTTAAACAAATATTCATTAATAGTTATGGATTTCAAAATTGTCTAATGCAATATTATAATATTATGGACTTCATTGATTTACTTTATTGATCCTCTATGATGAGTTTCCTTTCTCATCTTCTAAATTAAACTCTCTGTCATCCTCATCTCTTCCAAGACAAACTAAAAAAAACTTTTTGCTGTTGGTATTTTTCTTTATATATACTGGCTATGAATATGTGAAGTACATCTTCTTGAAAGGCTTAGCCATTAAATTTAATTTTCAATTTGTTGTTATAGCTTTACGTTGGAAGTGTGAAAGCACGATTTATCATTATTATTATTATTATTTTGAGGAAGAAAAAACAATCTAGTATTGTTTTTTTTAGCAGATATGTAAAAACAACAAAATTAATTATTCTTATCTATTCACAAAAAAAAAAAAAAATCATTGAAAATAGAATATGGTTTACTAAAAGAAAGTTTTATATTGCAAACAAACAAAAAAAATTTGTTAAACATTAATTACTGTCTTCTGTTTTCTAATTAAAACAAATGCAAATATGCATACTGTTGTAAAATAAAGAGAGGGAAAAAATTGTACGTAGCACAACTTTAATACAGCATCTTTTAAATATTTTGTTATTATAACAAAATTACTAATTTTTAATAATCATTGTCACTATATCTATTGTCTCAAAATCTGCTGATTCATCTATTTGGTTTTCAAACAAAAAAAATATTTAGAAAATTAAAAATTTATAAACAGAGTGAAAGTTTAATTTTCTAATTCACATTGAAACTGTTTGGAATCATGATTCATATTCTTGAAATTATAATGATTATCTTAATATCACCAAAATATTGTTACATTTTATTATCAGTTTTCATTAATTTATTATTTGTAATTTCCAATTTTAACTAATTAACCAAAAGCTGTTAATATTTCAGCATACCTGCATTTACTAGATTGCTAGGCAATATAAAGTGACCATTTGCATTAAATGCTCCAGATGTATATAGGAATTAACAAATCTGGCAAATGTCTAAACGGTGATGAAATCCATTGCAACTAGATGAAAACATAGCCTTAGTTATATACAGCTTAGTTAAACGTTCATAGAAAAGAATTCATTTCCTAATCATTTTTAATGCTCATGAAAGGAAAGAATTTTTAAGTTAAATATTTATAATATAATTAAATATAGCATTTTTCCAACATTATATTTAACTTCTGCAAATCTATTCTTTTCAAAAAGGGCATATATATATAATTTTAATATCACTGTAATTAATACAATCGAAATGCTTAAGTACACTTCTTTTTTAAAGTTATATCCAAAAACTTATTGTTTTAATTTAAAATTTTTAATTTTTGTCAATTTCTTCATATATTCATTGCAAATTTAAAACCAAAAAAATCATTCATGCATACTAACACAAAATGAAAATTGCTTCTGGCATTTTTTATCTTCATTTTTAAACTCTGATTGACAATACTTTAATTTTTTTAACTCATCATAGATAAATTTATGGAAGGAGAGACTGCCTATGTACCGATCAAAACATGTTTATCCATCTAACATGAGCTGGAACTCACAAAATGTACTTCAAATCCAGTCAAGCCCGAGATTTAGGTCAGGGATCAACCTGAATTCGAACCCATTCCACAAACCCCAACTCTAACACCTAATGGATAACATAACAATGATGGCACATGAGAATTAATTTTAAATCTGGCCCACTAGCAAAGCAGAGAAGACAATGAGACATCTATTAACTATGACTAAACTAAAAAATATATATGCATGGCTGTACGTTTGGAAGTGGAGAAAAAGGAATTCAAACTACTCAAACAAGTTAAGCAATAAATATTTGTTTAATATAATGACAAATTATTTACATACATTTATAAATTAATTGCATACATTAGTATGTGCACGAATGAGCAAGTGGTCTACCAAACGATAGATAATTATATATTGTCATTCATGCTATATTTCTCATATGCTCTTTATTAGCTAAATAATATATTATAAATTAACGCTTTGATTTACAGTTCTGAAACATGGTGACTAACATATGATTTTGGGGAGCATTCTGGGATTCATTACAGATATAGTACAAACTATTTTTACACTATTACAGTCATGAAAATAAATAAAGTACATTTGAAAACATATTTGATTATATGACAAAATACTTAATGAAAATTCCTTTAATTAGCTGGTAAGAAAAACGCTTTATTTTCCTCAAGGCATCTACTCTTAAATTTAGAAATAGATTACGATGGTAGGATTGGATAGTAAGATTGAAATAACATTATAAATTAATAATATTTGGCATTTATATATATTTTTTGAGCAGAACACAATTTTAATATTTTTACAGCATTAAAATTAGGTCATAAGCAAAAGAAATAATAATATGAATGAGGTGGTACTGACATAGGCAGAGAACTCAAAGATAAGGTCATGCTTCTGGATGAAAAACAAAATCTAACACCCCCTTTTCTAGGGCAGTACATAGAGAAAAGTGGATAAAGCATGCCGTGGATGTCACCGATGTGCAGGCCTTTTATATGAAGAAAGTGGATATGCATAGCATGTGCTAGACTTACAGGAATCACTGCCAGATGCCTTTTTATATGGAATAAGTCCCCACGGGACAGGACATAATGAGAAATCTATGGGTTCGATCTTGTCGCAACCCCCAGATTAGATTAGAAGCATGTATTATATATATAATTCATGAAGATGAGCCAAATGTCAGTAACACAGTATGGATGAATGTCACTAACAACATGAAATATAATTTACTGCTTTAAAATAGATGCCCCTTGTTTGAATGCCATAATTTATATAAATAATATGAATACAATTTATCCAAACTTCAAACACTTTTTAGCAAAACTTTATTTGTACATACACCTATGTTTCGACTGACAAATAGTTTTGCTAAAAAGTGTTTGAAGTTTGGATAAATTGTATTTATATGATATTATGGCAAACATAAAGAAAAGTGTGATTTTGGTAATATTTATAAATAGTATGCTATGCCACTAGAATATATAGAGAGAGATTTAGATTTCATTTAATAAAATATATGTTAAGATTTGACCCCCTCCTTTTCTGCTATTTAAAATAAATCAATCCTACCTTCATTGATTTTATAATAACTGGAATATTTAAGTACTGTATTTGATATTTTAAGAGTATATAAAAAAAAGAAAACTAGCAGTTGTAGAAAATTAAATAATAACATTTATAAGATAAGTAAGGTTTCAAAGCATTAACTAGCCTAAGTTCTGGATTCATCCCAGGTAGAAAATCCAAAATTAAATACACAAATTTTTATACTAAAACATAAACAAAATGTTGACTTGTAAAAACAATCTGCTGAGCGTATTAATTAGTAATGCATTATATTTTAAGGGGACGTTAATAATCTTGATTCATCAAGGCTTACTTAAAAAGAAAAGATTTTACAAAATTCAACTTGCCAGATTACTTGAGATTGGCATATTAATAACTATAAACAAGGCAAAACTCTCCATACAGTAGTGCCACCCTGTGGCAACCAGAGTAATCAATGGATTCCAGAAGGCTTGTGCATAAAATCCCTATCTAATGTCTACTCATCCAATATCCCCAGACTAGTTTCTGGCTTGTGGCCTTTGTCAGTGAGAAGCTTTGGATCTGAGAGCACTGCACCTAGGTCTTAGGATCTAATGCAACCCTCCAGCAACTACCTTTTATCTCTACTTAACTATAAAACTATGAGAATGAAATTGAAAACACAAAAATATTTTCAATCTAAGCTCAATAGCATCCATTGATTACTCTGGTTGGCACAGGGTGGCACTACTGTATGGAGAGTTTTGCCTTGTTTATAAAACAATTATATGCTAGTATAAGAGATGGTGATCATGTAATATTAATAACTAAAATAGCCATATAAAATCAAGTAATAAATAAATGACCACACCAAAATTAAAGAGAGAATTAAATTTATGGAAATTATTTGAGAGCAATTTACATAATAGAAAAGTTACAAAATTAAATTATATATTAGGAGAAATTGATAGTAGAGTTTGAGACTAGTTAGGCAAACTAGATTTAGTTTCAATGGTGGAAAAATGACCCAAAAGGGTCCGAAAGATGATTGGCATCTACTTTATCATTATCTTAGATTCAAAGTTGTGTGGAGTATTGATGACAACACACTTCTCTCAGTAGTAGCTAATCTCTTGGTGATTAAAATCCAGCCATTTTATACACTGCTCAGGTATTTTTGGAATGCTTTTAATTTCTTAGTTTTAGCTTAAAATCGAATCTCTGATCTTAAAATTTCTTACCTTTTCTTTATCGATTGTTTTTGAAGATGCAACTGTAAGATAATGTCCAAAAATAAATTCAAATCTATTTCCAGATTAGAAATAGATTTGACAAAAATGTAACCCCATTTTATTGTAAATAAAAACTTTAATTAAAAATACCTTCCCCAGATTAAAACAATAGTGTTTCCAACCCTTTAATTATTTTTGGACAATTAACAGTTGCATCTTGGATTTTATAAAATATACATTTTAATAGGAAAAAATTTAAAAAGAAAAAGTTTTAAAAATGACGTATAATAAAATATTTTTAAAAATCAATATTTTGTTAGTACTTTTGCTCCTATAATATGTATATATCTGAGCCGCACCTATATAATTTAATTTAATAAAAAATAATTAATAATAATTTTAAAAAAATGTTGTTGAAATGTCAATATTTTATAACTTAGGCGCGCATCTCAAATATATACATAAAATATATATACATGACAAAAGGAGCAGGATGGAATATAAGGTTTAAACATAGGTTAGTACATGGAACTATGAAGCTCAATCTTAAGCTAAGATTGACTGCTTCACCTATAAACTATAATGTATATATTTATTTATTTTTAATCTTTTAATTCTTTGTTAATTTAGTGTTAAAGAGAATATAAATAAATCATGTATTTATTAAGATATTAGTATTGTGTATATAGGAGTGTTGTAAATGTTTTTAAATGTTTTATGCATTACTATCAATAATTTATTTTATAACTAAGGACTTGAATCATACATAGAAAATACAACAGTCCCACTGTATATATAATTGCATTGCAAAAAATTTATATGATATGCAAATTATCTTGCAACAATTTGCACATGTAGTACACTAACAAACTGAAAAGAGTCAACTGATAATCATTAATAAAAATGTAAGATTGGGGTTTTAGCAATCTTAGTTTAAAGTTTAAATATCAAGTGGCATTTAATGATAACTATAAATTTAAAAACTAGAATCCACATGTTTATGTTGACACAAAGCAAAACTCAACATAATCTCAGTATGTTTTCATTTTATTGAATCAACTGTAAGTAGGACATTTTGAGAGAAATGTTTGATGATAAAGCTGATAGATATCAAAACTGATTTTATCTTTAAACATGTTGGCACAATATCACATTTCTATCATGAAGTTTATTCCCATCTCAACAGGTCAATAGTTTTAAAACTGATCTCTATGTTCAACAGATATGACATCAAACAATTTTTCTTCTAGGCAACATCAAAAATAATAAATTTGTTTTGCTTTTCCACATGATATAACTGATTTAGAAATGATCAATATGTCTGTTACCATGGTTGGTGGAGTCATCTTCATGAAGTTATTAAGATACTTCTACAATTTTTTTGCCAATTGACACGTAGCTATTATATTGATAATTTGTCTTCTGTATAATTTTTCCAATTGTCTTCCCAATAAAATGTTTAAAATATTTCTGAAAAATTATCCAAGAATATTCTTATAAAATGAATTAGAGCACAGATAAACCTGCTCTTTAACTTATTTGAAGGTAAGATATTAGCTGATATATGTGATAGTCAACTTTTAAATTATAAATGGCCTTGTAGCAATTGTATTGTTATAGTTTACAATTCTGAAATTGACTCTTATGTATGTCGTTTAATTTCATCTTTTAACAATAAGCTCACTAGAGGGCATTTCACTTTTGACATTTACATTTTATAAGTTATGATACATCAATATAAGAAATTCTAAAATTAAATATACCACTTGTGGTGCACAAATTGCAAGATCTGTTTTATAAATTGTGATACTTTGTAAATCTAAAGAAAAGATTCATTAAAAGACTAAATATGAATTATCAATATTATAGGCATTCATATTGTATACGTACTTGGAGTGAGATTTCATTATAAATAAATTATGAAAAAACAACATTGTGAAGATTGATGTTTATCAGAAAGAATAGCAAGATTAGTTATTTAACTTCATGGAAGATACAAAATACAAATAGTTAATATTTTTGTGGCAACAAATGAATTACTTTTTTTTTTAATTTATAAAAGTTTTTTTTTTTTTTCAATGAACAAATAATATTTTAAAATTGCATGGAAGTCTTTAATGGAATAATTGAAAAAAAAAAGGAAGATAAATGCCCAATGGGTAAATTTAAATAGGGGGAAATGTTAGAAAATATTGTTTGCAGAATTTTCAAAAAAAGAAATTCTATACATTATAAAAAAAAATTTAAGAATGGGCATTAACTATGTGGTTTATAATTTGTGTTCATTTATATTTACATATGTCAATGGATGTTAAATTGTATTTACAAAGCAGATGAGTGCAATATTCGTGAGATCACCGGTTACTTCTAGGAAGATCAAAACTTGCTGATTTATTGTTGGATCTGAAAAAAAGAAATTTGTTCAAAACTCATAATGATTCTATTTTTTACATTATAATTCTTTAGATGTAGATTCTTAATTAAATTTTCAAAAAGATGACTTGATATGAGTATTAGTGGCAAGTCTAAGCCACTTAACAGCTCTTGATGCATTTTCTGTGATGCATTTTTTCTTGTGATATCTAAAAGAAACATTTATGAAAGAACAGTAAGTCATTGCAAAGAAATAGACTTGGATTTGCCAGTAATATTTTTCATGGTAATATTTAATTTGAATAATTTTAGTTTTTGCAAACAGAGGACAGCATTCCCAGCAGAATATGATAATACTATGGAAGTTATCTAAACTATTTGCATCATAACCCAAGTAGTATTAGCCAGCTTTTTAAGAAGGCTATTCTTAGGAATTAATTTTGATCCAACTTTAAATAAATAAGGAAAATAAATTAGGCTATGATTCAAAGTTATTTCTAAATAGCATGAGATAGGATTGTGAATCTGTCTACTATTGCAAAAAATTATATTCATATTGCAAGATGGTACCCTATAGTTTAGGTGAAAATTGAATATATTGTTTTCTATAGATTAGGAATAAGGCTTGTCTTTAAAAAAAATATTTTTTTCATATTCTTATGGAGAGACTCCTATTTCAGAAAATAATTTATTTTAAGAAATGAAAGCTGGCATTATAGATTAATTTTCTACATTCTATTTCTGGAAGATTACTAATGAATATATTAAATAAAATAAATAATGAATGAGAACTGATTCAGGTGATAGTGTGTTATGTAAAATTTTATGTCTTCTATAAGTATTCTTTAGTTTCACTTGAATTTTTTTTATTGGAAAGCATTTTGTGAAGTAAATTAGTAGTTTTCTTACATTTAATCATTTTAAAAAAATTTAAACCATTTTTTCCAACAGAATCATAGGTTTTGATTAAATCAATAAAGGGAGTCCTGCTTTTAATTATTATGAAAACCTTTTTAATGTCAAATGTTGAAGTTAAAATTTATTCATAGCAGATGTTTTTAAAATTTAAATCAGGCCTGTTGCATAGAGAGATGACTCTCAACTATTAGAAAAATTCTTATTAATACAACTCTTTCGAAAAGCTTATAGGGAATAAATAATAATAATAATAATAATAATAATCATCATCATCATCTTCTTCTTCTTTTGAATCATTGCTAAATTTATTATTTTAAGACAGCTATATTTTTGCTTTAATGCCAAATTTTTGGACCAGTTTTTTTTATGAAAAATGTTAGTGAATAGTTTTGTCAACCATGCTTTGATTGTAGGTTCTCATTTTTTAGAAACCCATAAAGTATACTGTTTGCTTTTGGTTTTTGTTTACTGGCTTAAGATAATTAAGGGAAGTTCAAATTCACCAACATCTACTGTTTTATCAGATTAATATTAGAAGAATATTGTGAAAGAGAAGCTTACAGTTCTACAAAGATCAAGAAATTAATGACTAATTTGTAAAGTCACTGGATGTTGCCAGACAAGAATAATAGAGGGAAACTATAGGAAAACAAAACTTAAAAGTTCTTGTCATAAGGCACGAACCCTTTTAAGAAAACTTGATGAATGTAAAAAGTTGCTACCAATGATTTATATGTCAGATTTCTAAAACCAATTCATAGAATGAGAAAAAGTATGACCAGAAACTATTATATTTAGTAGATTCAACATGTAATCATCCTTTAGTATAATGTAGAGAGATAAAAAATATTAATACAAATAACATTAGTAGATGATATTCTTAATCTTTAGAAATATTTCAGTGAATTTAAATTAGAATTATTAAATCACTTTAAAATATTAACATGCTTTCACTCTAGCTAGAATTGATTATTATCAGTAGGAAAATAGAAATAGATTATTAAGTAATAGGTATATATTTAGAAAGAGCAAAAAAGCAATTTTTCAATAAATATACTGAATAATTATATTTAGAATAGAATGAATATATAAATATTTTAAATGACCTAATTAGAAGAATGGTTTATATGAAAGATGTAAAATATGGACATGATAATGGTTGTGAAAAAATATAATTGTAAAATGCTTGAAAGACCATATAAAATATAACTATCAAAATTACAAAAAGTCATCTTGGTATAATAGAAGTTTTTTTTTCCAATTAAAAAAAAAGATGAAGCAGTTATTAAAAGAAACACAGGTGTTATGAAATATATATGCAAGAATTTTACATAGAATTATATACTAATAATGGGTAGAAAAGTAAAATATCTCATACAATAATAATTTCACTTGAAATAACATGTATTGTAAATGGAAAACTGAGATAACAATAAAATCTGTTACTACATATATTTAAAGAAACAGATAAAATAAAAATTATTAGAAAGCATGTCTATAAAATGTATAAATGACAATATATCATAAGACTTGGAGATGGTAATATAGATATTAAGAAAGAAAATGGGGATATTAGGAATTACAAAGGAGTAAGTTTTTTATCAGTTATATATATATATATATATATATATATATATATATATATATATATATATACTGTATATATATATATATATATATATATATATAATACAGTATTTATTAAGATTACAAATTGTCTATAGAGAACTTTGGAATCAAGCAGTGGCATAGCTAGAACTTTTATGACCTTACACAAAATTTCAAAAAAAGTCCATTTTTATTATTTATAATTATACACATTGTTAACTGTGATATTGGACTCAAGCCTACCAAAAGAACAACTATTGTTTATTATGCAGTAGATTTTAACATTGGTTTTGTAGATTATAACATGTTAGTTGACTATACTTTTTACTATGACCGATTAAAGCCTTGAAATATCATGACATAGACCCAGAATATTGTCAAATTCTGATGAATATTTATCAAAATATGACAATAATGATCCTAAAAATATGAATATTGGTAGAATTATACAGCAGAATGATTTAATCTCTCAAAAACCTTTTAAACAAATATTTTGTCTTTCAAGGCATTTTAGATGCTTTTTTGCAAATAATATTTCATAACTTTCAGGAATGATTATAAGAGCCATTGTATGGAAGCAATATAAAAGATTAATATTAAAAAATTCTCAATAAAGAAAATACATATCTAAAACATATTGTTTTTGCAGACAAAATCTGATATATAAAATTAAACTTGGATGAAAAAATAGTTAATATTAAAAGAACATATGTGAATTTGAAAATATGTTTTACTTGTAATTTTTTCTATGCCTAAGACTTGGATATTTAATGGAAGAGCAATGAAGAAATTCAGATCACACAGTAAGATATGAATGTTGGATCAGAAGCAAAATAGGTGAGATAAAAATCAGGTATTACTGCCATCATTAAAAATATTGAAATGGTGTTGGGGAGAATATGTTAGTAAAAAAGTGGTTATAGATAGATATTTTAAATTGGATCTCAAAAAAGAACTAAATGTGCCAAGGCCAATTTGGCACATGTATATAAAATCATTTTGTCTAAAAATTATTAAAATAAAATAAAAAATCTTTCATAAAATAGATTGAAATAAAAGATTAAAAGTGGGAAGGGGTTTTTCTTAAAGTCATACTAAAAGTGTTATAAAAGAAAATAAAGTTTTTCTAAATTAGTCTTCGTAAAAATAAGTAATTTAAAATTTAAAAAAAAATATAAATCGCTTTTCATTCAAGCTTATTATAATAAATTATATATGTGCGTGCGAGTGTAAATAAATGTATGCATGTTAGAATAATATTAAAAAAAAATGTATACAAATGAAAGTTAAAAAAGAAATTATATTTGGAAAACACAGCGATGGCTGTTAAGTTAAATAAAGATTTAAAAAAACCACACCAGCAATGGGCTACTAATTAAAGATATAAAAAACAATACATTTATGAAAGCTACTACTAATTAAACAATCGTCAAAAACATGTTGTCATAGGATTAATTACCAATGGAATTCGACAACAGATATTTGCTGGAGGATATTACATGGACAGCATGTCGCAGGTATAAATAGACTTTTTTTTATCGGACAATTAATTGAGTTTTTTCAGTCTAGTTTGCAGTGACAGTCTTGTTTCCATTCAGATAACAGTGCAGTTTCTATTATGTATCCCAAAACAAAAATGCATTGTTGAGCAGCTTTGGAAATATACACTCGTGCTTCAGCCTTTTTAGTCCAACAAGATCATCAAAACCTGCCTGTGAAATAATGTCTGCATAACAACTCAGAAATCCTCCGTCAAATGTTCAACTATTTTCAAGAATAAAACAATGGATTCGCATAAAATCTCTTCAAGAAACGTCCAAATCTAACCGGTTAGATATAATCCATCAGAAGCAGCCAACAACAAGCAATATCCACATTCCAAAAATCCTAGGTAAACATTTATTTATTATCATTTATACGTAGTAGCCACTGCTGTAATTCGTCAATCCTACTGAGTAAAGTAATTTGAACTCTTAAGCATGCATAAAATGAACTATTGATGTGCGTGTGTGGGAATGTGAGATAATTTAATGATGTCACATATTATTTATGCTTTTTACCAGATATATGTTATAATGTGTTACTTTAAAAACGTGCACGTGTTAAATTAGATTTATAAAGATGTTTCAATTTAGTCAATTAATGTTGGGTAATAAATTATCTTTAAACTTAATTAATGTTAATTAAAACAAAATGTCTTTAAACTTAAACTTTATTTGTCGGTCAATTCTTTTTACCAACCTTTTTATTAATTCTTTCCACCACTAATTTTGTATAATTTTGTTATTGAATTAAAATTAGACTGAGCTAGTTTTAGGGAATGTTTCGAGCGCTGGATTATGAACCTACTGCCCGAATACGTTAGCCATCAGACTAGCTGGTGCCCCAGGGTTTACCTGAAACAAATAAAGTATTTGGATAGTAGGGGTTTGAATCTAGCAGCCGAGGTGGGCCATTGTTGATAGTTAAAGCTATCAATAAGATCTCCCATTTTGCTCGAACATGCCGGTTCGTTCACGTAACATTTATAAGATTATAAATGTATTATGAAGGAGTTTGAAACTGGCCAAAACTTATATATACGTATAAGTAAGTGGTTTCAGTGGTTCGACCTGGTAGTAGATAAAAAAGTTTGATGGAAAAATGTAAAAAAGAAAAGCTTTATATTGGAAAAAAATTGGAATAAACTTAGGTATTTCAATTTACATACTTCAGTACATGATTATGTTTGAAAATTGTTTAGATAATAATGTATGTGCATGCGTATATACATTGTAATGAAACACATAGTCAAATATTTTTTTAACTGACATATTTGAATTAAATATGATCTGGTTAATTTATATTCCAAAATAGATTGTCATATTTAACAATGTATTTTCTCATATATATTGTAACGGTCAGAAAACGTGTGACTCGTAAACATAGTGCAGAATTCGACTACCATACAGAACAGCAGCACCATCGAGTAGCGAAGCCACCTGTGGTACTGAGTTCGAACATAGTTTATCGGTTCCACAATACAATCCATGAAACAACGCATCTGATGCGACATTAGTAAATATTTCCTTAGGCACGGTGGTCAGGGATATGCAAGAGACTCATGATTTTATTCTCGAGTTAGCCAATAATCAAACTAATATTAATTAAACATTCATATTTACATAATCGAGGAAATATATAGAATGGGTATCGAATAAGTGAAATGTAACTGCAGACGTATAGTTTAAAATTATTTATTAACACATTTTAATAAGATCATTACTAACAATATTTTATGGATTAAAAGCTTCAGTAGCGGGATTTGCGACATGATTATATTTTAAAGAATACATTTATTTATTTGTTTACAAAAGGAATTCATTTATTTGAGGGCGTAATCTAGCTACCTAAAATTCTCGAGTAAGTATTTCTAATGCATGCCTGGAGGGATTTATACCTTTGCAATGCAAGAGTCTAAAGTATGGGTTATAAAAGTAATGGCAGACATATATTTATTTAATTAAAATATTTATTTATACTAAGGGCAAACATTTATTTGAGAGTGAATTATGAAGATAATGCAGAGGCGGAGTGATATATATAATAATAGAATTGAGTAAAGGAACACGTGGTACGCTTTAGAAAGGCGATATGGAATGGCAGTATATTGAAACTGCAATGCCGCGAATGGGTTTATAAGAGTATCGGGCTGGTCTCTGCCTCGGCCCGACGAAGTAAGGTGTCACATAAGCATAACCAGGGACAAGCGGTCCGTGTCGCAGTTTTGCCGGCTGGCTGCATGACATGGTCAAGTCCTATGGGAGCACCCATTATGCCCGCTTGTGTAGGACGACTGGGGTTAATTTCAACCCTGAAGAATCCGGAAATTTCACGGCGGAATGGGTCATCGCGTCTCTACAACGTAACACATGTATACTGTATAAACGATTATGATGAGGTTTAAATAGATTTCTGACTCGGCCCTACATTACCAACATTTACTCAAGAACTCTGGCGACTCTCAAAGAAATGTGATTTTCTAGAATTATTCATTAGATTTAATAAATACAAAACATATATAAACTGGGAGTTATTACAACTAATATGCCAGCCATTTGCGAAGTAGTAGACCCTGCATTACAATAAATGATGCACTGAATGCGTGTCGATTTATATGAAAGTGAAGTTATTAAGGAAATAAGAATGTCAGGCTGGTCTCTGCCTCGGCCCGACGAAGTACATATTAATGAAAATGTGACACGCATTCACTGTTTCAAACGATCATAGATTTAAACTTTGAAAATTGAGATAATTATGAGCATGCAATAATTAAATAATAAATATAGATAAAATGTAGATTTTAAAAATACGCACCCAAGATAGAATGAGGTAAGCTAGATTAGTAGAGAAATTTACACATTAAGTTAATTATTCAGTTTTAGTTATACATATGGTAGTTTTACATTTTATAATTTAGATAAGTAGTATGAAGAAAAGCTATAGCATATTATTAGAGTACTCTAGAGTTTGAACACAGACAGGTACCTGTTTTATAAGAAGTTTTCTGATTCCATTAGTTTAGCAGCAAAAAGTTCACGAGTGGCAATTCTTTCTTGTATTTAGATATTCATTTAATTTCATGGCAGCAGCAGCTTTCTCATTCATTTCAGGCAGCAGATCTTCATGGTGAATTTATGACGGGCAATGGAAAGTTCGGCATCCGATAGGCCATCTCCCGATGGAGAATAATCTAGGTGCTTTACTCGGTCATACCTTGGCAGGAACAAATTATTTTTATATTTTTGGAGACTCAGTGATCGAGAGCAAAGCTAAAGTTTAAGTGAATGTCTCCAGCAAGTCTAAGATGGCCTCTTTTTTTTTTTTATCTTGATCTTTCACATTTTTGTTAAGATATTTTTAGGTTCTACTTAATCTGCCCTGAGGATAATCAATGCATTTTGTTGGTTTTTTAATTAAAGAAAGCTGCCGTTCTATTGTTTACATTTTACATTTACTAATTATATTTTGGGGAATTTTTCTTTAATTAATCTATTATCTATCACTGACCGATGCTTTTCAATTTCAAAGACAAAAAGGAAACATAAGATTATTTTAACTTTTAATTAAATATTACATCAGATTTTTTTAGAATTATTATTAAACGAAATTTAAACAAAGCAATAAATACGAACTTTATAATCCAAAATAAATGATTAAAATTATACAAAATTATATAGCTAAAGAAATCTAAATTATATGATTTTATCCCTATTTATTGCCTTTAATTTGAGATCGAAATGTGTGCGTGTTTATGCTGAATTCTACATATATTTATACATTTTTAATATTGTTACACACACAATTCGATATCAAAAAGTTTAAATTTGGGCGGGATAGACCGGTCAGTGAGAGACGACAGAAAAAGGTGAAACTTAAGATTCGAAACGAATCTTACTGTTTCAATATATGAGTGTATAGATATCTATATAGCTATAGTTAGATTATTCAGGAAAAAGATATATTTACTTTTAAATGTCTGTTTTTCTATCAATTCTTTACTACCCATTAAATCTTTGAAAATTATGAACTTCAATCACAATGTCAAAATAAACAAATTAAAAGTATAGAACATCAAAGAAGACCTAAAATTTAACAAATTTATTTAAATGTATGAGTTTGCTACTTACATGGTAAATATGAGATTATATTAAAGAGTCGATTAATTAAATTTCTTAAAATGACTTCCTATAATTGCTTTGCTTTATTTTTTTCAAATCTTATAATTAATAATTAGCTAAATATCTAAAAAGTTTAAAAATTATTTTGCAGTAAAAATTATTTAGAGCAATACCTTAAATAAATGCTTATGACAAAATATTATTATACTATAATAAATTGATATATTAAGATAATTTAAAAATTAGAAATGATTATTTCTAAATGCTTTAAACGTTTATAATAGTTTTAAATAGATTATTAAAATATAATTGTTGGATTTTAGTTAGCATTATATATTTTTTCCTCATGACAGTATTTCTGACGAGCATTTCCAATAATATATTTTTTTTAATCTGTAGCAAATTTAATATTGATTTATCCAGCTGAAATATTAAATGTTTTCCAAGACAATTTTTAATCTAAGTAGCTCCAATTAATGGGACTGGCTTGTTATATCTATATGTTAGCAGAATAAGCAAATAGCTGAAACAAAGATGTTTTTTCTGACCATTCATCCTATAATATTTTCAGTTATCAAAATTCTGTTTTGACATTCAGCTTTTGACTTTTGTTTTAATATATCTTAACTGTTTAACTTCTACAACTTTATAACTATTACTATTCACAAAATAACTATTTGTCTATCTTATTTAGATTTGGGTTTGTTTTTTAATCTTTTGTTTTACAAGAAATATTTTGAAAGTTATATATGTATTATGTTTACTTTTTTAAAGAAATTTCTCCTATTTATCATGAATACTTTTTAATCTTATAAAATAGAAAACACAATTTTAATTAATTTACATAAGTGCAAGTAAAACAAAACTTTCGTTTAAATATATAAAATACAAATTAAATAAATGTATTATCTATTTAATGGAAATTCAGAAATACAGAATTTACTTACATAAAGAAAACATTAAAAAAAATTCAATAAAATATAAATATTTTGGCATATATGTGTTGAATAATCACAAATATAATACATTCTTATGGTACAATAAGTAAGAAAATCGAAAAGTGTGCTATGCTTTGATTTATTACACCTATATATATATATAAACTATTGTGCTTTGCCTCTATGTTGGATCTATAGCAGCATTCAAAAGATTTCTGCTCTTGAATGCAATAGCCTGACAATTTTACTTTCATTCTTAGTCTGGACAGTTAATACTGATTGATTACTGTTCTATGTAAAGAGCTTTTAATTAAATAATTATAAGTGAATAACTTTGCACAAACTATATGTATATATAAATAATCAGATGTTTTTGATAATTTGAAAATATAGCTGTATCTTAGTTATTTGCACTCTTAGAACTACTGACATTTATTAATAGCATCTATTTGCTTCTTTTTTTTACTGCCTCTGAAGAAGATCAATACATTGGAGAAATATATTTGTTTGTTTATTTATTTATTTTTATTTTGTTTCTAGTGTAATGCTTGTATTTAATTTTATATGCATTTATTTATTATAAATTCAATTGAATGATTTATTAAAATGTTGGTTAGTTAAATCTGAAAAGTTTTCTGGCACAGAGCATTATGATAAAGCAATCAAACCATTTTTACTTAGTATTGCCCATCTAATCTCTGATTTTATCATCCAGTGTAAAACAATAGCTATGACTTTATCGAAAGATTGAATTTGTAGATTTTTCTGAAAATTATTTTCACAGATTTTATGCTCTCACTTCTAGCCACTTAAGATTAGCTCATATAGATGCATTTGAGTTTGAAAATAAGATAGTCATTCTTATTTTCTCAAAGTCTCTATCTTGTGGCTGTTGTGAGAGTATCCTTGGAAGTTTTAATATTATTATTTAATGGTGCTAGTAAATGGGCATGATTACTCTCTATACAATTATAATCTAAACACTGTGTTTGTAAAATTTATTGATTTTTACATAATTTAACCTTTTCCTATATTAGCACAAAGTAAATTATAATATTTCAGAAGTGCTAATAAGATTATTAAAAAAAAAAAAATGGATTTAAAGTGAATGGTTTATATATTCATACTCTCACTTCTAAACATTTAAGATTGGTGTATATAAATGTAATTGAGTTTCAAAATAAGACAGTCATTCTTACTTTCTCAAAGTCTTTATTTTCTTGCTGGAGCAAAAGTATTCTTGCAGTTTTAACATCACTGTTTAATGGCATTAATGAAGAGGGATGATTACCTTCTATATAATAATTTCTTATCTAAATTGTTGTCTGAAGAATATGATCTATGGTAAAAGTAACTTGATAATTATAAATATTTAAAGAAAAAAGAGGGGAAAGAATATGTTCATTCAATAAATCTATTGTCTTAATATTTGATTTCTGATTAATTTTTTAATTATTTTTCTTTAGCACTTTATATGGGGCATAGAATTACAACTTTTTTGTGTAAATACTGTTTAATTTTATGCCATGTTTTCAATATTATCCAACTTTCTCAATTTTTTAATTTTTCATAGAATAAATAAATAAAGTCTTTTATTATTTTTTTGTTAACATACTCTTTAGTAAGTCTGAATTCTAGACTTTATTTTGTTTTCGCTATTTACTTGCTCCATATCATACTAGTAAATAGTCGTGTTTGTTGAGGCATTTACAGTGCCACTTGATGTTCATAATCTACACAGTGTTTATGTAAAATTGTGAATGAAGATAAAACTATTGTTACATATTTTATCTGGATTTTAAAAATTCACTGAAGTAAACAATGCTATCTAAATCTGAATTTGTTTTTGCTATATCTTTTTTTTTAAATATTTATATTTAATATTACATTCTACATAAATTATCATTAATTTAAATTTAAAACATAAAAAAAATATTTATATTTATAGCTGTTTAATTTTCACTGATGAACGAAAAAAAATCTCAATTTGTACTTGCCAGCTTCTAGCATCTTAATATATAGCACTGTATTACAAACTTTAATGAGCTTGAATACAATGGTTTGAAGATTAATTGAATGTATGATTATAATATTAATATTAGAGAACATATGCAAATAATTATGAATACCAGTTTGATATTATTAATCTAATATTTATAATTATTTACATATATTTTCTGATGAAAAGCAGTTTAAGCAATTATTGCATAATATTTATGATCATCTTTCATGGCAGTTGGCTTTTACTTGCCATCTTCTTAATATTATTCTAAAATCTTATATTTATATTATATTGTAAGTTTTAATAAGTTCCTGTTGAGAGTTAAATCACCAAATTAGAAAAAAAAAGGAAATTCTTTTTTGAATTTTGTTTTCTTATGCAAGCTAATCGTAATAATTATGCAAACATAATTGAATGTTTTAAATTTGAATCAAATATTTTTTATTATTTCTAATTATTATTTTTAATTTATAATTTACTCTGATAATCAATTTGTATGTCTTTAAAAGATTAATAGTAACTAATAACATTTAATAATAATTCTTATATCAGCAATATGACCCTAAATTTATTATCTACTATGCATAAAAATCTTCCAGTATCTTGCATAAAACAATTGATAGTAGTTTAGAAGTTTCAAAAATCTTTATTTTTATTTCAGCACTTGTTTAAAATTTTGTACATTTTGGTGCTATGATAAATATGAATGCTCCAAGATGAGATGAGTTTTAAAGTAGCTGTCTCTAGGCGATTTAGTCATATTGACAGTGTAGACTTAATGATTAAAAGTTTCTTTATCAAAAAGATGATTTTAAAAAAATTGTAAATTTGGAATAGAATTATGGTGATTGCATATCCTCTTAGAACAATACATAATTTTAATGCAATGATTGTTTCATTGTAATCATCATCATTTTCAACCATTATCAATCCACTGCAGGATGAATGTCTTTCTAAGTTCAATCCTTCTCCAATCTCTAGTCTCTCTTCTCTACATCACCACACACTTCCTTATTTCATCCACCCATCTGACATGTTGTCTATTTTTAAGTCTTTTACAATATCTCAATCCAGCTTAAGATTTTAACTGTACATCTATTTTTATCTCTTCTAGAAATATGTTCAGTCCAACTCCATTTCAGTTTTTTCTATTGATGTCAGTAACACTTGTTTATTCTCTCACCCTTGTATTTTGTTTTCAGTCTCTTTTTATTTCTAATATGCATCTCTCCATACTTTATTGAATAGTCTGAAATCTGTGTATTGCTCTTCTGTTAAGTATCCAAGTACCAGATCCATAATTAAGAACTGGTAAAACACATTTATTAAAAACTTTCTTTTTTAAAACACATTGGCATATTCCCTTTTAATATTAACTTATTTCTAACAAAAGCACCCCAACCAAGTTTAATTCTATGATTAATTTTATCCATTATGTTTCCATCTGTAATAATAATCTGACTAAGGTATTTTTAGTTAACTTTTTCTAACTCATCATTATCACTCTTTATTTTCATGTTTTGAGTAAATCCATTGAACATTACTTTTAGTCTTTTTAATTTTACCTTTAGTCCTACTTTCTTACTTTCATCTGATAATTCTTGCAACATTTCTTGAAGCTCTAAAGCATTATTTGCAAAAACAACTACATCATTGGCAAAATTGAGATGATTTAAATAATCTTCATTTACTTTTATTCCTTTAGTTTTTCATTTTAATCCACAAAATACTTCTTGCAGCTTTGCTGTAAAATGTTTTGGAGATATGGAGTCACTTTGTCATACAACCTTCTTAATATATCTTTCTAGTATTTCTGTTGCACTTTATAAATATTCTCAGAATATGACAATATCTTGGGTTTTTATTTCGATGATCCAATGCTTTAATCACTGAATAAATGGTTATAGAATCAAATGCCTTTTCATAATCTATAAATCCAAAACATAATGGCAACTCATCATCATTAGTCCTTTCTTAACCATTTTTAAACCCAGCTTGTTCCTTTGGTTGGTTGAAATCCAAAGTTTACTATAGATAAGTTATAATTATTTTGGTAAAAAAAAGTGTATAAATGTTTTTTTAATATGCCTATTTTTTTGATATCCTTTTATTAAATTAATGCCTCTTATAAATACCAAATTAACTGTTGAAAAATATACTCAGTAGATCTCTATCTGCAACATAAAATGGAAAAGCTGGCTCAGCCTGGCCATAGTAACTTATTTTAAAAATATCAAAAATAAAACAAAGATTTAAAAGTTAGATATATAGTAAAAATGCAATTTTTATACTTTCTAAAGCAAAAAATTAATGCTGCTTAAAAACTATTCATATCCACATATTATCTCCTAAAATTAATTTTACACCACCAAAATATAATGAAAAATTGTTAATCTAATTCGTTTTATATTTTAATTTTTAGATAAAGGAGAATATAGAATTCATCTAATACAGTTTCCCTTTTAATGATTGATGTACTTTAATAATAATAATAAATGCTTTGTACAGTTTAATTCAATGATGAAATGTCTTACTTGAGATCTAAAGGTTCTTAGACCAATTCTTTCTTATGAAGAGTAAAGAGAAAATCTCAGTTTGCCACTTGTGGATATATCAGCTATACTCAACCTATTCCATTAGTATTCACATATCACATAATCTCTAAGCAACTGACCATATAATTATTTATTTACAATGAACAAAAATAATATACAAAATCTCAAATTATTTACTTGAGAAAAAGCCATTTCAGCAGCTCTTTATATTAATATTTATAGATGAATTTCATTGAATTGTTTTGCATCTAATATTTTACTTATATATTTGTTTATAAATGTAGATACTAGAATATTCATTACTGTTAATATAATAACTAAAGAAATGATTTATATATGTTAAACTATCTTTCAAAAGGCAGAATGGGTTCTTAGGCAGTAGCTACTCCAAACAACTAATAGTACTTGAATATTATTGAGTGATTGTTTGCCATTACACTAACAATTTATTTTGTGTCTCTATCATCAAGATTGTATTATAATTTTTAATAAACCTTTTATATGATTAAACTGTCTATAAAGAATTTAAATATTAATTAAATGATTCATCACTTAGGAGGCAACGAACTATTGAACACCAGAAGTGACAGTTGATTTTGCTCAAGGGATCATTAATCTTTAGTCCATCACTCTATCACTGCCCTAAGCCATGTAGATTTATGCAAAGAATTAGAAATAATTTAAAGCAATAGGATTGATTACTCTCTCCCTTTTTTAAAAGTATTTCAGGTTGTTTATTTATTTTTTTTTTGGCACCAAATTAAAATTATCATTTTTATACAATATCATTTATTATGTGCCACACACAGTTTAGTTACAGTGGTAGAGTATCAGACTCTGGAACATATTAATATCCTTGGATCAATTCCAGTTTTGGCACTTCTCTTATGAACTCTGGAGCAAGCCATTTGATTTTTTTTTATTATGTGAAATGAAGTATAGAATATTATTTAAAATAATTTGCAGCAAACACCTTTAAAAATATGTTTTATTTGTAAACTTAAAATATTTTTATTTTGAATGCTTTTATATATATCTAATTTTATTAATACTCACTTTTACAATCAAGAAATACATTCATTATCTCTTTGTCTTGAAATAAAATTCAGTATGTGAACCAAGTCAGTCTTGCATTTTCATATTCCTTTTATAATGTATTTGTGAAGGACTTGTGTGTGTACATATACATTAAAGAAACTTATCAAATAGTGTTTAGTGCATCGTCTATCCTGCCCAAGGCTTTGGTTTCAAATCTGGAGAAAACTTTATGGAAATTTTGCAAATATCTTGAAGCCATCCAACTACTAATTAGTAAATAAGTATCTATTTTTTCTAGAAATAAAACAAGGTAAAAAACAAACAAACAAATAATTTTATTAACTAGTAGTTGATTATTTGATGATTAATGTTTTGTCTTTCATGGTTTCTCTGTTGTGGAATGCTGAAGAATTCTTTGTTCTGCAATGAGCTATTTAAAAAAGTATTATTAGTGACTGTGTATATGTGTTTATACAAACAAACAATATGTAAGGTACAATGATGAATTTCCATTAAAATAGTTGCTGTTAAATAATATTTATTTAAAATAGTTAACAGCGACTATTCTATTTTTTAATGACGTTTCATTTTTATATTATGTACTATACTGAATGTAAATTATGGACGATAATCTGGGAATTGAGCAAAAAGAAAAAAGGAGGAAGATGAAACAAACGTACTAAATGATCTTAAAAAGAGAGTATTTGATAATTAAAACAAATAATGAGTTGAAACAGGCGATCTGAAACGATATCTAAAATAAACATGTTATATAAATAAAGATGTTTTATTTTTTTTTAATTTTGCGAAGACACAATAAAATAATTGAGATAAAAATAGAATGAAAATGGAAAAGTAAAATAAAAACGTAAAGCTTAATTTTACTAAAATGATAGATACATTTATAAAAATATAGTATGACAATCACATATCATAAATTATTATTAAAAAATTATTTATCTTAAGTACTGCACTTACATATAGACTTGTGCATATTATTAAGTTTTGCATTTGCCAGCGTTTGCTATTTTTTAACAATTTTGTTTATTTTAAAGTATTATAAAATCTTTAAAACATCATACAGAGCACATTTTCATTTTGCTATTATGAAATCTCTTATGTCATAAAAGTGTATATAGAGAAAACTTGATCCATTAAAACTATTAAAAATATATAACTAAAAATTAATTAAGTAATTTTTTTTAAAAAAAATAGTGTTAATTTTTAAGTACAACTCATATATTCCATTCTTATTATTTGCAAGATATGTATATGTAATATAATGAAATAATTAAGAATTTTCATGTAATAATCTACTTAAAATTTTCATTTAAGATATAACTAAGACATTGACGGATTGTTATCTGAGCTACATTAAGCTAAAAGACAGATCCAAAACAAAACAACTTTCGGTTGAGATTAGATTCTTATATGAATAATAATCCATTTTTTAATTTCAAGTGCAAAGAACAATGTACCATTACACACTACTAGATCATGTGGCTACAACTTGTATAACCATTTGTAATTAGTTATTGACTGAGTTGCATTTTATCTGGAAATTTTAGTTAGGTTATTACACAAATTCCCAATTATTTCAGCATTTATCTCTGCAAAAGTTTATGAAGATATTTAAAATAATATATATATATTTATACACAGCAATTACTTATATGTTTAAAAAAATAGGACTGATAATTATTATTCTAATAATTAGTTTAGATACATTTTATTTTATAAATAAATGGAAAATTTAAGTCATTATTTGCAAAAAAACATTCATATTTCCATTCAAAATATGATCTTTCAAACTTCCAGAATTATTGCCTATTTGTTCTACTTTTTATAGGCACTTATGCAAAAGCTATCACTTACCTTTTGATTAGTATAAGGTCCAAGGTTAATAAATTACTTCAAATGATAACAAGAATAATGCAATATAGAAATGGTATTAGATTTACAAGACTATGAATGAATTGCTTGTAATGATTTAAAGCTTGTAATTATTTTATGCTCAAGCATTAGTTTCAGAAACAGGATCTTTATGTCTTCACTTAGTTCCAAATATGGACAAAAATTCAAGTTATTTGACATTAATATTGTAACAAGCTTGATTTGTCAATGATCAATGTGATAAAACAATAGTTTGAACAAGCTCAGTGTTATCTGTGAATAATCATAAATGAGATATGGGTATTCAAACCATAGATAGTTTCAAACATTCTCACTTCTTTATCAGTTGAGTTGGATCCAAAAGCATATCTTTTAATCAAATCAATCAAAGCCATTATTCTTTGTAATTGTTTCTCATTTTGACTTATCTATTGCTAGTTACACTAATCTTGAAAGGTGTAGTTTTTAATGTTTCACAAAGTGTATGAATATAACTTTGTTTAAGCATCCAAGTTGTAATAATGTTTATTTTATGAACAGAAGTATGTAATAGTATTATTAATTACCATCATTAATAAATTAAATTAAGATATACCCAAGCTACCATGATTTCAAAGAAATCAGTTTTCCTAAATTTATTAAGATCATGGGGGGGGGGGTATCATTCACATATCAAATACCTATATAAATCTTGCTATGATCTATTAATAGAGATACTTTGAGCTCACTTATATCTGAATATGTATTAATTGAATAAAGATGAATGTGAATTCAAAGTTAATAGAAAAAAACATTAATAACATTGGTTAAGCTGTCCTCATAATTTATAGTCAAAACTATGGAAGCCTTTAAGACCCTTATTAGAAAAGTTTAAAGTCAAAGTGAAAGGTAGAATTATGGCTAAGAACAATGACTAGAGAAAGGAATTGTGGTTCATTTTAAAATTGATGATAAAAACAGATAATAGCCAAAAATTTTGAAAAGATTCTGAAATTGAGTGGTTTATTGCAGACAACACAAAGTTCTAGTGAAAATTTTGGAAAAGATTTTTAAATGTGAAATCTTTAAGAATGAAAATTAGAATTATTCATTGTATTTTCTGTTATTCTGTAATAACATGGAAAATGAACACTGATGAAGGTTAAAAAAACAATAATTTTGAACTGTGTGTTGGTGAGAACATTTAAAATTATCATAAACAAAAATAAAAACAAAAACTGTTCAATCACATTATTATTTGAAGCACAAATAACCATATTGGTCATACTAGAAAGTAAAAGAATAAGAAATCAACAAACAGGAAAGTATGTGGACTCAAGCACCACAATAATTAATGCATCATCTGAAAAGTTAAGCAGATTATTAATTATTCTGGAGAAGTATTATAACATGATTGTCAGAAATTGATTCAATAATGGCAATAGTGATAATAATTTGAGTTCTCATTATCTATTTCAACTATTATTTATTCACTATAGAATGAAGGCCTCTCCAAGTTTAATCCAGTTTTTTTTTATCATAGTATCTTTTTCTACATCATTCCACCAAACTTCCATATCTCATCCCTTTTATATGCCTCTTTTAGGGTCTTTCATAATCTCTTAGGATTCAGTTTGAGTTGAACCATCATTTTACAATCATATCTTTTAAAAACATGTCCAGTTTAGTCCCATTTCAGCGGTTTAATGCTTTCAATAATGTTAGTAATATCTGTTTTCTCATTCATATTTTGCATTTTTGTTATTCCCAAAATATTTTTTCTCCATACTTCAATATGTAATCTGAAGTATGTGATGCTATTCTCTTAAGCTATTCAAGTCTCAGATACACCTATTAAAACCAGCCTTTCCAAATACATAAGAAATATTTTTTTTAATATTTCTAAACAATCATACATTACAAAGCTATACATTTTATTATAGAAATTAGCACACTTTATTCTCTGATTATTAAATAATAAATATAATGATGAAATTTTAAATTATTGCAATACAAGGCTCACTGGGCTAGTTTCAGATGAACACTAATTATCAGCTTTTCTCTGCTGTAATATCATTAACCCACAAATTAATTACAGATGTTTATTAAATGTGATACTTTTTCTAGTTAACAATAATTATATTTTGGAGCGATAGAAATTATCATTTCATTTTTTATATAAATTTTACCATATATATATAATATTCAAATCAATATATATATATATTACAAAGAAATCAAGTCTTATATCACATGATCTAATTTAACAAACTTGCATTACAAATGTTATATAATGAGCTTGCAAATAGCTTTTAACAAGCTTTTCAGAATATCCCCAACCTCAGACTGGTTTCTGCTACTGGCTTCCTCAGTGAGGTGAAAAATTTCTACTTAATAGTTATCTATTAGGTTTGACCTGGTATTTTAAATCTAATGCTTAAATATCCTGGCACCTCACTGAGGAATCCAGTAGCAGAAAACAGTCTGAAGTTGGGGATATTCGGAAAAGCTTGTTAAGAGCTATTTGCAAGCTCATTATATAATATCATCATCATTATCAACCATTATCAATCCACTGCAAGATGAAGGTCTCTCCAAGTTTAATCCATCTTCTCTGATCTTTAGCTTCTCTTCTCCACATCACCCCTGCACACTTTCTTATTTCATCCATCCATCTCACATGTGGTCTCTTTCTGGGTCTTTTACAATCACTTGGAATCCAGTTTAAAATTTCAATTGTCCATCTATTATCATGTCTTCTAGCAATATGTCTAGCCCAACTCCAATCTTTTAATTTTTTCAATGAGGTCAGTAACACCTGTTTGTTCTCTTACCCATACATTACGTTTTCGATCTCTTCATGTTACTCCCAACATACATCTCTCCATACTTCTTTGAGTGGTCTGAAGTCTCTATATTGCTCTTCTATTGAGTGTCCAAGTCTCAGATCCATAAGTAAGAAATGGTAAAACACATTTGTTAAAAACCTTCCTTTTCAAACACATAGGCATATTTCCTTTTAGTATCAAGTTATTTCTACCAAAAGCACTCCAACCAAGTTTAATTCTATGATTAATTTCCTCCATTATGTTTCCATCTGTATTAATAATCTGACCAAGGTATTTGTGACTGTTAACTTCTAATTCATCATAATCAATCTTTATTTTCATATTTTGAGCAAATCAATTAAACATTACTTTAGTCTTTTTACCATTTATCTTTAGTCCTACTTTCTTACTTTTATCTGATAACTCCTGCAACATTTCCTGCAGTTCTGAAGCATTATTTGCAAAAACAACTACATCATCTGTGAAATCTAAATAACTTAATTATCTCCATTTACTTTCACTTCTTTAGTTCCCATTTTAATCCACAAAATACTTCTTGCAGCACTGCTGTAAAAAGTTTTGGAGATATGGAGTCACCTTGTCTTACACCTTTCTCAATGTTGACTTTCCCAGTATCATTATGTAATCTAATTGTTGCATTTTTATAAATATTCTTTAAAATATGACAATATCCTGGATCTATACCTTGATGATCCAATGCTTTAATCACTGAAGAAATGTTTATAGAATCAAATGCCTTTTCATAATCTACAAATCCAAAACATAATGACAACTCATATTCATTTATCCTTTCTATAACTTTTCTCAGTACCTGAATATGAACTACTGTACTAAAACCACTTTTAAATCTAGCTTGTTCTCTTGGTTGGTGGAAATCCAATGTTCTCTGTAGACGAGTTGTAATTATCTTGGTAAAAATTTTATATAAAACTGATAAAAGGTTGATAGGTCTGTAATTTCTAATATCTTCTTTATCACCTTTTTTAAATATTAATAGTATTACTGCATTCTTCCAATCATCCGGTACATCTTTATCATTTAGACATTTGGTATATAATTTTGCTAAAAAAAATTATGTTTCTTCATCTGCTTCTTTTAATATATCAATTATAATTCCATCATTACCTGGAGCCTTTCCTTTCTTCATACATTTAATTGCATTTCTCACTTCTTCATTTAAAATTCTGGGCAATTCGGAAGATGTAATAAATATAGGAGGTACTTGTTCTTTATTACTATATAATTCTTGATAAAAATTTTCTACCAATTTCATGATGTCATCTCTCTTTTTAGTAATAATTCCATCTTTTTTTCTTATTGCAGAATAAATTTCCTACCAATACCAAAATGTTGTTTTACATTCTTAAGACTTTTATTTTCTTCTACAGCTTTTCTTGCTAGTTCACAGTTATACTTTCTTATATCATTTTCAACTCTTTTATATATATATATATAGTGTTTAAAAAAGTTGTTACTTTATTTTACAAATTTAAAAATGTGTCTATTATATTAAACATTTCATATCTTAGATAAATAATAAACTAATAGATTACATTTAAATACTTTCATTCTTAATATTATGTATAATTTCTGACTAAAGTAATCTGAAAAAGGTATTTATTGGCAGTTGTTAGCTTCTAATTCATAATAGTTAATCTTATTTGTTTATATATGAAAATATTTTAATCTTTTTAGTGTTTATCTTTAGACTTACTTTGAAAATTCTAATAACATTTTCTGAAACTCTAAAGCTTTTGCTGTAAAAATCACATCATTTGCTAAAATTTAAATGATATTGAAATGAACAAAAAGAATTTTTTCCTCCAAAAAGAAATTTTTTTTATTATTATTTTTTTAAAAAAAAAAAAGAACTGAAAAGAGGTTCAAGAGAAAAAAGTTTTGATATAAAACCGGTTTTTCTTTTCTTTTAATCAGATTGGGATATTATTTCATCCAAATCTCACAGGACATTTCTTATGCTTTTTTTTCTTCCATATGTCATAGCATCGGCCAGAGGCGAACCCGCAACAACCAGCTGCAAACAACTGTTTGCTCTCAAGGCGGCTGCGCTGACCTCTCGGCTAACAATGCTTGACGACATTTCTTATGCTTTGTGAATAAAAAAGAACACTACTAACAGTTAACTAGATCTGGCAGTTAGAAATTACATGACTATATATATTATCACCATAAATTGACTTTTATTATTGGTTAGAAAGAAATAAATGACAATTATTTTGGTTTGGTGAGGCTTATATTTAAAGTCTGATTTGTACGTTTTTAACTAATTTGTAAATAGTTTTTGTTATCTGGATATTATTTTAAAAGAAACAATCAATTTAAAAAAAGAAATGAATTTGTAATAACTTCTCTTTTCTTATTAAAAATATTTTCAAAAAAAAAAAAAATTATATATCCCATATGTGTGCTAAACTTATGAATTTTATATTAAGTTATTAATTTAAGAGGAAAAGATAAAGAAATAATGATAATCATGTAAATGCAATATACACATATAAATTATCTAAGTCACAAATAACCGTAATTAATGATCTAATTATTTCCATTAGTCTCATTCGTTCATAGTTAAAATTATATTTGATTATCAAAATTGGATTTTATGTAGATGGATTTATATATATATGCATTTTGTTGTTCAATGTTTAATTGTTTACATAATGTTCACATTCATATGGGAGAATACTTTCTTATTAGTTTAATTAGTTAGGGATTGATCCCAGAGTGAGTCATCCTTGTATACATTGTAGTTGTATTAAATTATGTTTAGGACCAAAAGGTCATTCATTATAATTATTGTATAGAATGTTTATTTACTTAGGGTTAGGTCCAAAAGGCCATCCATTAATAGCTATTATTATATAAGCAGTTATATTTAGGATTAAGATCTATAAAAGACCAGTCCTTATGATTATTGTAATAAAGATAGAGTTGATGTCTATCCCATATAGAGAATTATGTATATGTAATTACTAGGATATATGACAGTCAAATAAATATTATATTTATGAATTCTTACATGCATAGAATTATATTTGTTTATTGAAGTCAGGGTTAAAGGTACAAAAAATGTGTTATATTATTTATGAATATATTAATACTATGATGTATAAACATTTGTTAAAGAAATAAATTGCATATAATTAATGATTATACTTTGTAAATAAATTACTGTTACATGATTTGTTAATTTTACTGTATAAAATAAATTGTACATGAATTTATAAGTACACTTTTAAATAAGTTATTATATGAATTGTTACTTTGTTTATGTAAAATTGCATAGTTTACCGTCATTCATTGGTAGTAACTTATGTTCTCTGCAGTTTATCCTAACATTACAAAGAGGGCTGTGTAATGGTTACATTATTATATTGAATAAAATATTGTTTTAAATACATGTGTTAGTTTATTTCCTCATGCTTAAAGCCAGATGACACCTGTGTCATTTATATAAATAAATAGAGAAAATCTAAAATAAATGAGCAACGCTAAGTCTGACCATTATATAGTGACAACTAATTGTAAATTTTTGGTTCACCCAGATTGAGGTCTTCTATTTTCAGTTGTTGTAAACTCCCATTTGCCTGAGTTAGATGAATGATATTGTTGAACTAGTCAATATTTTTTACCTCTATATTGCAATTATATTGTAAAACAAAAAACAGAATAAGAAAGAACAAAGCAAGTTGTGCCATGAAGAAGACATACAAGTATATGTGTTGTTCCAGGGAATATTGTTGCACTACTGATACTGAATCCAGGTATAATTGTATTGCATATAATAAATTTATTGCATTCAAAAATTTTGAGGATTATGATAATAAAAAGAATGGAGAGCAGCAGGAAATAATTGAAGTAAACATTTCTGAAATTAGCTGTGGAAAAGATAGCTTAGAAACTTTGTATATGGACAATGCCTGTGCAGATAGTGATTCATGCAACCAAATAAAGCATAAAAACATTAATAAAGAAATGAAAATGTATGAGAATAAGACATGATGCAGATAATTAAGAGATTATTTAGACAGATGGAATTGAAGCTGGAGCAAATAAATCAAACTATGGAAAATAATCAAAAGCGAATGGAGCATAATCCAAAATAAATGAACCAAACTATAGAAGATAATCAAAAACATATGGAACATAACCAAAAGCAGATGCAATCAAGCTTAGAACATAACCAAAAACAAATGGAATTGAGGTTGATGAAGCAAATAAATTGAACTAGAGAACATAATCAAAAACAGATGCAGCCGATCCAAATCCGAGCAAAAAATAGATTATTCAAAACAAATAAATGATTAGCAATAAATGAACAAGTACAAATTGAAAAAGAAAGAATGGATCAAATTATGGACAATGAACAGGTTCAATTGCTTTTAAAATTAGACAATGAACCAAAAACATATAATGAACTTTGAAATGAATCTGAACCAAAACTATTAGATGAAAATGTACACAAAAACATTCAACTAAAAGAACAAATAGAAGAAGGTGAACATGTTGAATTAATACAATTAGATGATAATGAACTACTGAAAGAAATTGAAAGCAAACAGGAACTGTTAAAACTAAACATTCAAATACATGAGGATAAGCTTATATTCTCATAACAAAAGTTAGATGGATTAAAAGAATATGATGTACTATATCTAGTGCCACCCATAATCTTGCAACTGTATAAACAAATACAAATAAAAATAGAGGAAAATTTGCTTTATTCCCAAAATGAAATGGAATAACTTAACATAAAAATTAAATAAACATTTGCCTTTTATGCTGATTAATCTGTTGGGTAAAAAAATCCAACAGCAGCAAGCAAACATTAAATCTGTGTTATATGGATATATTGTATTTCTACAGAGTTATGTACAACAAGAATTTTACTGATTGTCAACATTATTTACAACTGGGAAGAAATAAAACACAATTTTATCCCATCCCAATTGCTTTTTCTCTACAGTTGCCATGAAAAAAAAGTCTCCAGATAAAATGTAATACCAAACTACAGCTGAACAATCTTATATTGATAAATGGCTGGATAAACAGCTTATAAAATGCCCAGTAATTTTAAGAGAACTTTTAAAAAGTAAAAAAAAAAATTATCAAAAAACAAAACTTTTAAAAAGTAGTCATTTTTGTTGTTTTTAAGTTCAAGAATTTGAAGTGAACAATCTATTGTTCATTTCAATAAAATAAAATAAAAAATTTTTCTCTTCTAAGCAAAGTGATGTACAATTTTTTTAAAAAAAAAGAAAAGAACTGAAATGAGGTTCAAGAGAAAACTAAGGTTTGATACAAAAACAGGTTTTCTTTTTTTTTTAATCAGAATGGGATATTACTTCATTCAAATCTCAACAGGACATCCACTTATGCCTTATCAATAAAAAGGAAGAATACCACAAACAGCTAGATCTGGGATGGAACACTTTGAATGATATTTTGAATAACTACAGCTGAAAGGAAGAATTAGCACTTATTTAAAAGGCAGCTATAGATTACAAGACTATATTATCACCATAAAGTGACTTTTAATATTTGTCAGAAAGAAAGAAATGACAATTATTTTGTTTTGGTGAGTCATATTTTAATGTCTGATTTGTACTTTATTTTAACTAATCTGAAGTTGTAAATAATCTTTGTTATCCAGATATTATTTTGAAAGAAGCTATCAATTAAAAAAAAAGAAATGAATTTGTAATAAATTTTCTTTCTTGTTAAAATTATTTTTTAAAAAATAAATAAATAAATAGTATATATCTCATATATACACAAAGCTTATGAATTTTATATAAGTTATTAATTTAAGAGGAAAAGTCAAAGGAGTAATGATAATCATGTAAATTCAATGTACAAATATAAATTGTCTAAGTCACAAATAACTGTAGTTAATGATATAATTATTTTCATTAGTCTCATTCATTCATAGTTAAACTTATATTTCATTACTGGAAATTGGATTTTATGTAGATAGATTAATATATACACAATTGTTTGTTCAATGTTTAATAGTTTACAGATGTTCAGATCCAAATGGAAGAATTCATTCCTATCAGTTTAATGAGTTAGGGATCGATCTCAGAATGAGTCATCCTGTATAAATTGTAGTTGTATTAAATTAGGTTTAGGACCAAAAGGCCACTCCTTATAATTATTGTATAGAAGGTTTATTTAGTTAGGGTTAGGACCAAAAGACCATTCCTTTATAGTTATTATTATATTAGCAGTTATGTTTAGGATTATGATCTATAAAAGATCATTCTTTATGATTATTGTGATAAATATAGCATTGATGTCTATCCCGCATAGAATATGTATGTGTAAGTATTAGCAGACATGCATGTCAAAGAAATGTTATATTTATGAATTCATATATGCATAAAATTATATTTAAGTTTATTGAAATCAGGGTTAAAGATATGGTGGATATGTTATATTATCTATGAATAGATTAATGCTATGATGTATAAAGATTAAAGGACTTTGATAAAGAAATAAATTGCATATCAATTAATGATTATACTTTGTAAATAAATTATTGTTATATGATTAGTTAATTTTATTAAAGAAAATAAATTGTACATCAATTAATAAGTATACTTGCAAATAAATTATTACATGAATTGTTACTTTGTTTATGTAAGATTGTGTGGTCTACCATCATTTATCGGAAGTAACTTATGTTATCCATGATTTAGCCCAGCATTACAAATGGGGCTGGATAATGGTTACATTATTATGTTGAATAAAATATTGTTTTAAATATACATGTGTTAATTTATTTCCTGATGTTTAAAACCAAGTGGTGCCTGTGTAATTTATGTAAATAAATAAATAGAGAAAATGTAAAATAAATGAACTATGCTAAGTCTGACCATTACAGAATATTATTTTAATGTTTTAGTGTTTTTATCTTTAGACTTACTTTCTTACTTTTGACTGAAAATTCTTATAACAAGTAAGTTTCTGGAGAAGTCTATTGGAAAATTCGATTTTGAAGGAAAATTTAGATTTAACTCAACTTTGCTGACTGAGCAAGTGTCTGGTTGTGGGGAGGGTCCTTGGGGGCCTAAATTCTAGTCTCTATGTGGGTTGGGGCTGGGAGTAGGGCACTGTAGGGATCATTACCCAAAGTGGATATCTCGTTCAATTTATTAGCAATAATAACATTATACATTGCGGGTCAGTGATTGTGTTGTAAACCATAGATTTTATTCAATAAATTAATAAATTATTTGCTTAACAGTGCATGTTAATGGACTATATTTGAACATTTGATTTCAAGTGTTACTCTGATTTTCACTCATACATTCTATACCGAATCTCTTACAGTCTCTTACAACGTCATTTTAATAGCAGTGCGGAGCTTCACAAATCATTGCTAATTTTTGCATTTGACTATTAACAATAGTTAAGCACCTCATGCATTATGGCTTCAGGTTTTCATAAGTTATCAGGGTACTGTAGCATAATGGATAATGTTAAATATGCTATTTTAATTTATACATCACTATGTAGATCAGCAATTGCCTTGGAAATCTAATATTGTCATTATGATGTCAATCAATCTTCAAAATAATAATTATCATTTAATCTCTACATTCTTCAAGATCATACAGAAAATTAAGATAAGAGACTGAATGGAAATAATTAAAGCCACTTGGGCAATTTATCAGTTGCCTAAAACCTGAATATTCCACTCCTAAAAAATTCAAGAACTCTCAATTATGAACAAACTCTCGCAGTCACAAGCTCAACCAGGTATCATTGGAAGTTTAAACCCAAGATAAACCATAGATAGAAATGCTTAATAACAATGAAAACACATTGTATTTGTCTTATATATATCTAATAGACTAATAAATTCTAATTTTAAAAACAAATTCTAATAAAATTTTCTGAAACTCTAAAGCTTTTGTTGCAAAAATCTCATCATCTAGTAAAATTTAAATGATACAAACAATTTCATTTTATTTTTATATCCTTCTTTAATTCACAATGATCTCCCTTAAAACTGATGTAAAAAGTTTTGAAAATATACAATTATTCTAATTGTTACATCCTTATATAATGTTAATCTTTAATGGAATCTTATATTTTATTAAATATTATGCACAATTTAACAATATCCTGATGTTCCAAAAATTTGATCAACCAGTAATTCTTATGGAGTTAAATGCATTTTTATGACTTGTAAATATCAACTCATAGTCACTATTCCTTTCTAAAATTTCTCATAATACAAAGATATGATTGTGATGAAATCTCTTCAAATTCAATTTGTTCTATTGGTTAGTTTGAATGCAAAGTTCTCCATAGGTAAGTTGTAATGATCTTAGTAAAGATCTTGTATAAAGCTAACAGAAAACTGATAGATTGTAATTTCTAATATCACTTTAATTTCAAAATCATTATTGCATTCTTTTAATAGTCTGGCACATTTTGTCCTTTAGACATTAGGTATATTGTTTTACTAACAATTTTTGTACTTCACCCACTTCTCCTAATATAACAATAACATTTCCATCATTTCTTGGAGCTTTTTCATTATTTATACATTTCAATGAATGTCTCACCTTTTAAATTAAAATGTCTGGCATTCTATAGAAACTTTTTATTTTTGTGTGTTTTTATAGAATATTTAGCCACACTTCATGGTGGGATCTTTTTAGTAGTAATAATCAGTTTTAAACCTTTAAATATCACATGATCACCATCTCATGCTATGCCTGTTTAATAATCAGTTTTCATTGCTAAAACATCTCTTCCTTTAACTAACATGTTAGATTTTTTATTTTTTTATAGTTTTATGTGCCAATTCATTTATATTTTTCTATATCATCATTAACATTTTTTCATACCATTTAATAGAATTCCAGATATTCACTTCTGTTAAATGCATAATTTTTTGATACTTTTATATACATTTTTTATTCAATGAGTTGTCTCAGTTAACAATTTAGTAATAAGACCTTTATGATTTAGTGCAGTGGTAAAGTGCCAGACTCTGGAATTAAAATCCTAGGATTGATTCTGATTCTGGCACTCAAACTTTTTATGAATTCCTGAGCAACAAAACCATTTGATTATTTAGTTATTTACAATTTAAGTGCTGAATTAATATTTATGTGTATTTGCTATCTATATAAATGATACTATGAGTTATATTTTTTCTCAATTCATTCAAGTCATACATCATTGGAGTTTGACAATAAATGATTAAATGATTCTTCATTAGAATAATTCTCAAAGTTATAAATATCCACTGTTAATACTGCCTTTCTTAATAATTGTTGTCTTTGCTTTATATTAATACATATTTCACAACACACTAATCAGATATCCCTTCATTTGTTGAATCATTTAAATATGTTAGTTTTGAGATGAATATTTTCTCTTTATCAAACTTTTTGTACCTTCATTCAGATGCTTTTATATATATTTTCACTTAAATTTAAAAAAGGAAAAAAATTACACAGATTTTTTTTTTCCATGCTCATTTTATAAGTCTATTTCCTCTCATTTCTTTCTCCATATTCAAATTTATGTACAGAATCCTTATCTTTCAATTGTTTTTAATTCTAGCCTTCTAATGTAATAACTTTACTCCCAAAGATGATCTAATTACTAAAAAAATTAATTGAAAGTGTGCAAGAATAAAATCCTATATAATGAAGAATATTGATATGCTTAATCCAGTGTTTACTTGATCCAAAAATAGGAAATCTGACAAAGAGGATGTGTTAGATAATGATGATTTATTGGTTTATAATGTTAAGAATATTTAAGAAATACTTTTTCAATACAATAGATAAATTTGATCAAAGACAAGCTAAAGATATACTCAATTGAGACTAAAATAGTTATTGTTTTCCTGAAGGTTTGTGATGATGGTATTTAGGTTGTATTTATAAATTGGACTATTTTCATCTTCTAGTACTGAATGTCTTTACAAAAATTTAACTTTATTTAAATATTCAAATTACATTCAACTGTTAGTAATAGCACACAGATTAGTATATGCATAATGTTTCAAGAAGTATTATTCTCCTCTCTTTTTCAGGTGTTGCTTGGGAATCAAACCTGGGCCCTTAGTTTCTTGAATACTGAATTTTAAGATAACACTCAATTGATTAGCTTAAAATTCAATATTCAAGAATTTAAGGGCCCAGGTTTGATTCCATGTTGGTACTGTCACTGGTTGGGCCAATACCTGAAAAAGAAAGAAGATAATAATTCTCAAAACATTGCACATATACTAACCTGTGTGCTACTATTAACAGTTGAATGTAATTCGAATATTTAAATAAGATTAAATTTTTCTAAAGACCTTCAATAGTTAATATTAGATTATGGAACTAATCCAATATATACAACTAAAATAGTTACTGTTCATAAGAGTCTGGAAATTGGGCTGGCAATACATCAGTGTTTCAATATAGTACTTTTTCTTACAATTCTCTTAATCTTACTATTAAATGGATAAGGAACTTCTACGAATTATAATGCAGATCAAATCATTATTTACCTAATAATGATTTTTTATCCATTATAATTTTGCAGGAATTATATTCTGGTAATTAAAACTATCTTACTTAGACATGGTTTGATACTGAAATAATTACTGCTGAATTAATTGTACAAGATTTACCAAATTTTTTTATTGATATATCTGTTGAATGTAGAGCACAGAATGCTATATTGGTATGGAAAGTTATGGTTGTTTATCATGGTCTAATTTCCAATTACATTATACAACATAATATTATCTTTATCCAGATAATTGGGGGGGGGGGATCTTACCAATATTTTAGTTTTTTTGCCATCAGTTATTTATACATTTCATTTTCTAAAACATAAAAAGTAGATTTTCCCATCACTGGCTCTCCCAGAACTTCATCTAATATCAATAACAATCCCCAAATCTGCTTGTTTTATATGGTAATCAGTACTGTCACATAATATTAATGGAAATTTTAAAAGATATAAAATTCAGATTTGGAAATCTTCAGAAAAACCTGATGAAAACACGGTGCCAATGAAACTTCTACTATTGCAATAATTTTTATACCAAATTTTGAAACAATGTCTAAAGTCAGGATATACTATCAATCTCCACAATGTTTTTTCATTTTTTATTTATAATAAATTCTGCTCCATTTGTGCTTCTAATATTTGTCAACTTTTTATATCAAATGTCTCTTCACTTTTTCTTCTAACTTTACAATATTCCACTTTTATTTTCAATTTCCTGCATTTTTTTCTTTGCTTGAAGATGATATACAGTTATAAATAACTAACTAAAAGTCATCAACAAATGACAGACTTAATCTATCAGCAGGGTATTCTTGGCACCCTCAGTTTTCATCAATGGTTGCCTTGGCTAATGATTTTACAGTCTTCTGTAAATGAGGCTCATAATTTAGTTTTATTTCTATTACAGCGTATAAATATAATAAAGAGTGAATATTTGCACCTTCATTTTATCATCAAGAAAACAAACAATTGAGAAGAAAGACCACATTGTTCTTTTTTTTTCTTGTGTCATAGCATCGGCCAAGAGGTGAACCCACTAATCCGGGACCACTGCTTGTAAGGCAGCTGTGCTGACCACTTGATCACCAACGCTTGACTTAAAATCTAAGGTAAAAAATCAGTAAATTCTCCATTCTGGTTGTTTCATGTTGGTAAATAGCAGTAACAAAAATATATAGAGTGGATATTAGAGATTTGCTATGCTTAATATCTTTAAAACCTCATGGAGGAATCAAGTGATCCGTTAATAACAAATTTCTTTTTTATAGTCTATATAGTTTGAGTTTACAGTATGTCAGTAAATGTTGATTTAGTTAGTGAATGATATAAACCAGGGGTGTCCAACAAGTCGATCGTAATCCACCGGTCGATCGCAAAGTCAATTTTGGTCGATAGCTAGGCCAATCTGGCAAGAGCTGTCGGCTAACAGTGAAACAAATTAAGTCAAGGTTTTTAAGTTTTTTGTTATTTTAGTTTTTGTTCTAAATTTTTTTCCAGTTCTAGATAGGTGAAGTCCACTAAGGCGTATCATTACTGAAAATAATATTTTTAATCTTGACTTAATGAAGCTAATTTGAGTTAATAAATATTGTTTATAATTACTCATGTTGGTTTAATTCCCCTGGACATGAATTTTTTGGCCCGTTAAATAATTGTTATTTTTTACTAGGTAGATATATAAAAATAATATGTATTTTTCACCTCCCTCCACTTAGACTACGCCTATGACAACAAGTCGATCGCAATACATTTTAAAAATAAAAGAACTTATGAACACATAAGTTGGCCACCCCTGGAATAAACTATGTTATTATTTTTTTTATTATAAATTGACGAAATCAATTCTAATTTGAATGTTCCTAGTAAAAGAAGTTACAGAATTGTATTGTATTTTGAAAATGTTCATTTGTTAGTGAATTAATTGAAAAACTGAATGTGGCACAGATTTGCGTTTTTTTTTTTTAAAAAAAAAAGTTATTTGTAGATAAAACTTGTTTATAGTCGCTCTTGAAAGTGTTTTCTAACAGTTGTTCATATTGAGTGCATCAAATGTCAAGTAACAAAGAAATTAAATGTTAGTTAAAATTAAAAGTGATAATACTTTTTTTGTTAAAACAAATGGTGTTTACACTGAAAGAGAATATTGCTTACTTTTACATTGAATTAAAATTAAATATCAGATTCGAATTTATTTTTTTTACTGAATATTTTAAATTAAATAAAAAGTTATATTAATCTTTAATAGAGAATTAAAATTTGTCTTTGAGCTACAAATAACCTCTAGTTTAATAAATGATTCGATTAGTGTCAATGTTATGAGTGTTAATCAAAATGTAATATTTTATATAATGAGCATGCCAATAGCTCTTAACAAGCTTTTCAGAATATCCCTATCCTCTGACCAGTTTTTAGCTCTGGCTTTTGTCAGTGAGGCACTAGGATATTCAAGCATTAGATTTAAATTCCAGGTCAAGCCTAGCCTTTTATTTAATAATTAACTATTAAATAGAAAATCTGAAATTTTCAGACATCCATATGTCTTGCCAGAGCTAGAAACCGGTCTGAGGATAGGGATCTTATTGCCATGTTCATTACATAACATTTGTATTACAACCTTATTAATTTAAGTCATGTGATTAATGTCATATTTATATAACTATAACAATTCATAGGAAAATAATGTAATTTACTAGTTTATAATCAAAATATCAGTTTATCAAATAATATGCCTTGATATCATAATCATATTTCAATTATTATTGGTTCATTGCAGGATGAAGATCACATAGTTTCACTGATCCCTAGTCTTTTTTTCCGCAACACACTAGAAAACTTCCTTATTTTATTCACCCATCTTACATGTGATCTCTTTGTAGGTCTTATCGTTTAGGATTATTTCTTCAACTTTCCATCTGTACCATTGGTTGCCAACCTGGTCCTTATAGTCCACTAATGGGTAGTTAAAGCTTTCATATTGGCTATGAGTATTTGACAGATGCTAAAAGAAAAACAATAGATTAACTTGTATCTTAAATAAATTAATTAATATTTTCAAGTTCAAAATAAATTAAATACATTCTACTAATATCCTATTATAAATCCTTTTTTGTGTAATTATTTCTATAACCAATAAGTTATTTGGACATCAGAGGGCAGTAAGGAAATTATATTGTTAACAAGTATAAATATGGGTGATAGATTAAAAAAAAATTGAAGGCCCCTGATCTATATCATTTTTTTTTTTTAGCAATATGCCTAGCAGAGCTCAATTCCTCAATAATGTCAGTAATACCTGTTAATTTTTATAGTCATTTTATTTTATTTTCAGTCTCCTTATTACTCTTAACATTCATTTCTCCATACTTTGTTGAATGATCTGAAGTCTCTGGATTGCTCTTCTGTTAAATGTCAAAGTTTCAGATTCATAAGTAAGAGCTGATAAAACATGTCTATTAAAATCTTCCTCTTCAAACACATATGTATATTTCCTGTTAGTATTAAGTTATTTCTACCAAAAGTACTCTGTATAAGTTTAGTACCTATAATTAATTTCATCCGTTATGTTTCCATCTATATTAGTAATCTGATCAAAATATTTGTATTTGTTAAATTAATTTATAATTATCAATCTTAATTTTCTTCTTCTGAGAAAATCCATTGAACATTACTTTAGTCTTTCATCTTTAATTCTATTTTCATCTGATAACTCTGAAGCATTATTTGCAAAAAGATATATCTTATTCAAAATCTAAATGTCCTAAATAATTGTTATCTCCTTTTACTTCCTTAGTTTTTTATTTTAATGAACAAAATTATTATAAAAGATTTTGGAGATATGGAATCAGATGTCATACATCATTCTCAATGTCAATCTTTTATGTATCACCATTTAATCTAATCATTATTGTTGCATTTTGATTAATATTTTTTAGAATATGACATTAGCCTGAGTCTATATCTTGATGATCCAATGCTTTAATCACTGTAGAAATACTTATTGAATCAAATGCTTTTTCATAATTCATAAATCCAAAGCATAATGGCAACTCATATAGTCCTTTCTATAACTTTTCTTAATATTTATATATCATCCACTATCCTAAAACCAATTCTAAATCCAGCTTACTCTTTTGGTTGATTAAAATCCAAAGTACTCTGTGGATGAATCATAATTATATTCATAAAGATTTCATATAAAATGGATAAAAGATTGATAGGTTTATAATAATTTCTACTATCTTCTTCATCATCTTTCTTAAATATTACTATTATTACTGCATACTTTCAATTGTCTGGTACATCTTTATCATTTAGATATTTGATATACATTTCTTTGCCAACAATTTTTCTATTTTTTTATCTGTTTCTTTTAAAATATCAATAATAATTCCATCATTTCTTTTCCTTTTTCAGAGATTTAATTGCATCTCATTTCTTCATTTAAAACAGATGGCAATTCAGAAGATGTATATAATTCTTTACAGAACTCTTCCATACATTTCTGATCTCCTCTCTCTTTTTAGTAATAGGTCCATCTTATTATTACAGAAAAGAATATTATTTCCAATATCAAGATGTTATTTTACACTTTTGAGACTTCTATCTTCCTCCATAGCCTTTCTTATCAATTCACAATTATCAAGATGTTATTTTACACTTTTGAGACTTTTTATCTTCTTCAATAGCCTTTCTTATCAATTCATAATTATATTTATTTATTATTTAATCCTTTGTGTATCATTTTTCAAAACTCTAGATATTCAATTTTTCTTAATCAATGATTTTTAAAAACTTTTATATGCATTATTTTGCTAATACATTGTTATCTCAGTAGAAAATTTATTGGTAAATTGCTGCTTTCATATACCAACTATCTTTGCTGCAGTTCGTAATAATATATGTTAGCTTTCTATTGACTTTATTCAAACCTGAACCATTTTCAAAATCCATTCATATTTTTAAATTATTTGTAAGTTTTAATTTAAACTCACTGGAAAGTTTCTGAATTTTAAGAATATCAATGTTGAATACTGTTGTTCTTAATAATTGTTATCTCTCTACTTTTATATTAACAACTATCTTACATCTCACATGATTGCTTTCTGTGTTGAATCTATTAACAACTTTACAATCTTGAAATATATATATTTTTGATTTGTCAAAATATAAGCAATTCTGCTGTTTCTTTATTTGAATGATTCCACGTCCATTTAAGATTTTTCTCAAATAATTTATAATATACATTTTTTCCTTTGCAAACTCCACAAGTCTTTATTATCTCTCATTTTTATAACAATAACATTTACCCACAGCATTTTCATCTTTCAATTGTTTATTGATTCTAGAATTAATATCTTCCATGATAATTTTAAAATATTGTTTGGTCTGATTAAAGGCATTCTTTACATCATTATAAAATTCTGCTATTTCTTTTTTTACAATAAGAACTTGATCTGCATTTCATAGTTTGCATTAGTATGAATAACTAATTTTGTCACTTTCTCTGATATACACTTAATCTCCATAATGTTATTCTCTCACTTTTTATTTATAATGACTATCACTCCACTTGTACTTACAATATTTGTGCCTTGATAGTGAAATATATACCTATTTTTTAAATCAGTTGTCTCTTCACCTTTTCTTTCAAGCTCAGAAAGTCCAATAATGTCCATTTAATATTAGAAAGTTCTTTTTCTAATTTGCACAATCTTTCTTCATGGGAAAATGATTTACAGTTGTAAATATGTAAATAAAGTCATCAGCAAATGACAGCCTGGGTCTACAATAAGAAGATTCTTAGTACCTCACCCTTAGTTGATTATCACAGTCTTGGGCTGTTGCCTTTAGAGCTTCCTGGGCATAGTGGCCATAATTTACTTTTGGCTGTCATGATTGTAATCATCTATAAGAAAAAAAGTTATTCACATACATAGCCAACCCAACTGAGATTTTAAGAATTATCAGGCAACTGATAAGAATAACCATGCTATTCTTGATTTTAAAATCAGAGATTAAAAAAACCAATAAACTCATTATATTAACTGATGCATGCTAATGAGCAGCCCATTCATGGTTGTTTACTTTAGGAATAATCTTTATAGTAATAATAGCTTCCCATTAATCCTTATAGTAATAATAATTGCAACAAAAACATATGAACTGAACAAAGCATAAACCTTGTCTGGTTTCTTTAAGGTCTGAAAGATTAAGTCAAAGGATTTCTTTAAATTCTTTTTTGCAGTCTATGTAATGACTAATATCACTTGAACATAGTTCTTTGTTTCTGATTGCTTAAGCAGAGATCTTAAAATATATAAACGTGATTGGTTGTAAATTTTGTTAAGGGGTGGCAAAAGTGCTAAACTGCTGCGAGTAATGATTATGTTACTATTAGTTGCAATATTTTACTGTTTAGTTATCTTCACCTCTTTTGGTAACACTTATACTTTATGACAGGTACCTGATATATTTCTGTAATCATTTATTGCAAAATCTTTAACCGTTAGTCATATGATTTTCGTATTGGAAATATTGTTACTCATGATTATTAAAAGCAAACATCAAATGTGTAGAAAATTTTATAAATAATTGATAATCAGTTATTTATTTTTATAAAGCAGATCCTTAATCTACTAAGATCATAAATCTAAGAGCTTTGAAATATTCTGTGGCTGATTTATGTATATTTATAGACCTGGAATAGCTTGCAAAACTGATTTAAAAACTTTTTCCCTACTGTATGAATATGTTGTGTTTTTTTTGTTATATCTCAGATTTCAGCATATCCATATATTTTCCATTGTGATTTGAATTAGTTTATACATATATCATCTATGTATAAATGTTAACATCTCAGTTTAAAGGTAGAAGTTGTGTAGACAATAGAATGCTACTACCAATGTACAAAATGTAATCTTGAACCAATGGTATCCTATCATGAAGTATCCAAAGGCAGTCCATATGGCTACTTGAGTATTAGGAAGTATTCTGATTTATATATATATATATGTATAATCAAAAAAGTGTTAAGATATCTGTTATAAATATTAAAAAAGGATTTTCTTTGAAATTTTGCATAAAAGTCCATAAATTCTGGCAATGTCACTGATGGTTGCCAGAATTTATGGACTTTTATGCAAAATTTCAAAGAAAATCCTTTTTTAATATTTATAACATTGTTAAAACACTTTTTATACCTTTCAATACTTAAAGTTTTCATCGTGAACTTTAACGAGCCCTTTGCATTACTAAATACGAATAAAAAAAATTTCATTTCATTATTGTGCTTCAGTTCAGTATGATGTTGTGCTATTAGATATGTCTTCACAATTTCAAAAGCTTATGTTTAGTCCTCTTATTAGAAAGCAATGAAAGAAAATATTAAGACTTTACAGCTTTATAATAAACAAAGTGAAAATATTACCAAGCCTGTTAAGTAATCAGGATAATGAATATTTCCCAAATATTACATATCTTCATCTATCTAATCAATTTTTTTATTATAAATAAATTGTTCATGAATGATTGCCATTTTTATAACATTTGAAAATGGTTTTTATATTCAAATATGAAATTAAATTAACAGTCATTTCTCTACTTCAATAATCATGGATAAATAGAAATAGAATTGTTTTAACAGTAATAGTTCTACCAGCTTAAATTTTTTTAATATTAAATCAAACATCAATTCTGTGGACTCAGAACTATTCAGATATTTTAATTGTAAGGAGACATATCTTCAGTGGTTCTAATAAGAACATTTTAATTTTGGATATAGGTTTTTCCTTATTTGTAACTCTTAGGTCTTAATTATCTCCAATTAACTCTTATAACTTAGATGATAACTTTTTTTAAAAAAGAAATAAAATTATTTTTTAACTTTAAATATTTAGAATGTATTTAAGTAGTAGTTGTTGTTATACTTTACTGTTTATATTTATATATATATATATATATATATATATATAAACAGTAAAGTATATATATGATATATATATATATCATAATAAAAATAATAAAATATAATGGTAATAAACTATTATAAACAGTCTTTCAATCCACAGAAGTAGCAGAAGTACTTTGGTTATTTTCTTAAATCTGCCTCAACTGCCATTAAATTAAAAAAAAAAAGCAGAAGCAAAGGGCATCAATTCAAATCCCATGAATCCCGTATTTTAATGTTAGCAGCTTGTCTATTTATTAAATGTATTTTATTCCTATTTATAAAAATTTCCTCCTTAATTTTTCTTTTATTATTAATAGTTTCTCTCTTCATGAAGAATTTTCACACTTTCAATATCAAATTTATATTTACATGTTTTTTCATGATCAAAGAAAACTGAAGCAATCATTAAGTCACTATTATTCTTACTTTTTAAAAATTAAAAAATTAAAATGGCAATTTTCATAAATAGTAATAAAATGCATTTAATAAATAAACAAGCTGCTAACATTAAAATAGAGGATTCATTGGATTTGAATTGATGAGTTTGCTTCTGCTTTGTTTTTTGAATTTAATGGCAGTTGAGGCAGGTTTAAGAAATTAGCCTAAAATACTTCTGCGGATTGAAAGACTGTTTATAATAGTTTATTATGTTATATTTTATTATTTTTATTATGATTACAATTCTGTTCTAATTAACAGACATTTTATTTATATTATATATATATATTATAACCTACACTCCCAACACCGCTCATATACATTATATGAGCGAAATGCCCAGGCGCCAGTTCTATTAATGAATAGAACAATATAATAAGATATATAATACAAAATTATTACTGAGACTCTATATTTAAGTTTATGTTCAGCTCAGCTCAGTGGGAGGCTATAGGCAGTTCATAAGATATATGATAATAAATGAATAAAAGAAGAAATATTATACAAAACATTTAATATAATGTAAATTCCTTTGTTAATTAATTGTATGATAAAGAATCATAATGTTTATTGGGTACAGTCTATTAAAATATACTTTAAACTTAATTTCTTCCCTCATCCAAGTATAACATATATCAGCTTGCTATAATTATAATCCTAAACTATTCTATGACTTGGCATATTATAATCTAAACATCTACTTTAATGCCAATCAAGAAATAAACAATAAGATCTCAGGGAATTTTAACAAACATGGTTGAATTAAATAAATCCATTGGCCCATAAGTTATAATTCTAAAATAAGATAAAATGTAATGAAACAAATTGACTAAAATATTTTACTGTGTTTCAATAATAAGATAATGACAGAGATAGGGTATTTTAATCTCATATCATCATCTAACAAAATATACTGACTTGGCAACCTTTCTAATATGTTTATCAAGTGGCAAATGTTCTTTTATAATGTTTGGATTAAGAAAAACAATATTGTCAGACACTAGCAAATTTAATATTATAACTCTAAAATAATATATCTATTTTGTAATAGATTTATGAAATGTGGAAATGGAAACACGAATGTACACAAGAATAACTCAAGACACAGTTTTTTAAGATTTTAAATAACTAAAACAAATCATTTATTACAATAAAATAAACTTGGTTTAACATGATAGTTACAAATGGTCTATTTGCATTACAGATTTTTAAATTATCAAATAAACTTTGAGCATCAGTTTGGGATTATCCCTACTATCAAAGCAAATTAATAACAAAACTTAAATATCCTGACTTCGAACACATGCTTTGCCTACATGTTTCATCTACATGACAATAAATAAATAACATGTTATATTATTAGCACAAAAAAAAATACTTTTGAGAGGATATTACTCTTGATTAACAAAATAAATCAAATTAATTATATTTGGCTCTCAACAAAGCAACTTTCTCTAATTGACTAAATAATCACTTTCAATTATGTATATCTTTCATGCATAGCAACAAAATCATGTTTATTCTGATGATTTGATGATTTATAACCTTTATTTAAATAAATACACTGTATTTTAAAATATTTATTTCCCGTTTTAATCTCAATACTTTATACTTTATATTTAAATGAATGTAATGCATTTCAAAAAACATTTATTTCTCATTTTAATTTCAATAATTCTATACTTTATATACGCGATATTATTTATATTACGCGTGTGTGTGCATGTTCAAGCAGCAATAATATAAAACAATCTTTTCTATAAACTCTCCATTCATTAAGAAAATATCATACAATTATTTTATTTCGGACAATGTCATAATTCATCAATGAAATAAGACACTAATACTACATCAAGAATTAATCTAACAATTTATCTGGCCACCTATTAATTAACACATAGCTATATTTTCATGGTTATACATACTATACGTTATAAGGGAAATCTACATGAGGAGCAGATAAACTTACTGACCACTTCTACAATAATTCATCTGATTCTAAATATACTTTTGGTGGGGACTTTATCCTCATCACCAGGCTCTAAGAAAACATCACTTCAAAATATCATTTAATCATATGCATATAATATCAACTAGGCTCTACTCATGGAAAATTATTAACATAGACTAAATAAGCAAAATCTTTTATCCCTACAGACATTATAACACAATCAGATTTCTTTCTATTCTCATAGCTTTTCTAGGTATTGAACATTATAAATACACGCTGGCAGATAAATACATACAGATAACATACCAATCCGTTCAACTCATTAGAATACGACAGTGTCCGAAATTTATACATAAAATATTCACAAACTGAACTTTACCAAACAAATGTCATAATTGTGCAAAACAAACACACACCCTCGAACAAAAATATATAAAATTAACTCTAAATTACATACTATGCAGGCAACACGGTAATTAAATATTGCATTAAGGTATAACTTTTAATTCAAAATAAACTTTAGGTTACTTTTAAAATTTAATATTTATAATTATTACGAACGAACTTTCTTTCATATCTTGCAAACTAATTCTATTATACGTTCGTTGATTCAAAAAAAAAAAATTCTCACTTTGAGATAATAAAGTATGCAAAATAAATATAAGCCTCTCTAATAATATATTTTAAAAAATTTCTTTCTTTTAACTTCGTAAAAGAACAATAAGACCTATTTGAACACAATCAATTTTTACCAGCATATTCCTCATTCAGATACGCTTCAGAGACGGTCTTGAAGATCAAAATAACCCAAATTATAAATGAACATAGTAATAAATAAGCCTATCTACCTATCATATACATTACAAGCAATAAAAAAAAAGAAAGAAACAAAGGTTATTAGTTTTGTAACTTAAAAATAAAAGTTCACTTGCAAAGCTCAGTTCCAGGTTTATGAAACAATATGGGACACATTCCAAACTGAATTTAAATTAAAATAAACTGCTGCAGGGTAACCAAACAAATATAATCATGCTTAAATAGGACTCGGCATCTTTAATGTTCATAACAAAGTTATTTAAGTTACTGTATCATACATAAGCAATCAATTTGTCTTCTATTATGACGAGAATATAATAAATTCTTAATTACTGTTGGACAGGAATTATCTCACTTATTCCATTGTAGTTCTAAATTAAATACGTAATTATTTTAGTAGTTTCTTGAATAGCATTTAACACTTTATAATTTATTATACGCCTGGTTTATTCTTAAATATTGTTCATTAAAATACCGTGTTTCCTTAGTAATTCTTCAATTAATAATATTTTGTTTTATTTTCCATCTTTATCGATGAGAACAAAAATTACCCGATTTTTATCCTTCCATTCCATTTAAGCAAATACTTAATTTGAAGTAGCTCACATTTTATTTCCTTCATTTAAAATATGTATTATTTCCAGAAATACCAGATAAACAAATACTGTCATCTCGTTATGATGAATTTAAACATGGCATGATTTATCAAACTATGCATATCCTTAAAATTATGTTTAATTCTCACAAAAACACAACACAGAAAATAGTGAAGAATTAAAATATATTCTGTAAAATAGTTCTGCATGCATTTTTCAGATATATTAAAGAACACGGTTAATGATACAATAATAATATTCATGCAATTTATTCCTATTTAAAATGACAATTAAGTGAAATAACGTAGACTGGACGTTATTAACATACATTTTTAAAAGAGCAATAGTTAGGAAGAGGTTAATTCAATATGTTTAAATCAAGGAGAGTAAAGTAAATTGAGTACCTTTTTAAAATTTAGAACTGCAACTTGTCCCATAATAAATTTCTTGGGATTCTTTTGAAATTTTATTCCAAAGTCTTTTTAAAATCAATTTGACTTCAGCAACTGGTTTTACTTTCACAAAAAATGAACCACTGTTTTTGGTTACAATTACATTACATAATAAGCAAATTTTCCACTGGAGATCTTTGTTAAATAGCTCTCTTTAGCCAAGTTCATTTCCTTCCACCAGGTTACTCCCACGCTTCTCTTCTATCTCAGCTAATTACATATTCAAAAAAAAATCTTTTCAAAAAAAAATCACTTTGATTTTTAGAATTAAAATCAAGATAAAAATAATAGTAAAATAAATAGCTTTTACAAACTTGAAAGAAAAATGAATATTAACTATTAAATAAAAATGATTAATAATTTATTTAATTTGTAAAATAATCTATTGATTCAACTATCTATTAATCATTGGAAAGAAATATATATTTGTTAAATTATTTAAGATAACTACTGTAATTTAAATGTTTTTTATTGTGAATGTACTATTGTTTGCTGTTATTAAAGATGAAAATGAAATGAAAATGATGCAGAGTCATACATGCATGCGCATGTACTACAACCTAAATATTAAACTATCTTAACCAAATATAATTGAAATGGCTATTAATTGTTGACAAAAGGATACATATTGTCTTGCTTTGTTAGCCGAGATGTATCACAGCCACCATGCAAGCAAGTAGTTGGTTGCAGACAGTTGTGGTTTCGCGTCCCGGCCGATGCTATGACATGAAAAAAAAAAGGATACGTATTAATGAATAAAGGATTTTGAAACCATTCAACCAAATATTACACTAACATAAAATAACTTTGCATCCCTCTGACAAAATGTATTAATACCATTAATAAACAACCCTTTTTCCTTATATTAAATACCTCATTAACCACACTAATAATAATGAATACCTATCAAGTGGTCAATAAACTGCATTAGCAACCCATATCTAAGCTTTAAACAATCTCCAGCAAAAAAAATTTTTAAATTCTAAGGCTATTTCATTTTTTTTTAATATAATATAACTATTCAGTGCAGATACAAAGTATCTTAAACCCTTGTGCCCATTCAGATGGTCACAATATATATATATATATATATTGTGTGTGTGTGTGTGTTAATTTATAGTTGTTAGACTATTTCCATCATCTAGTTGAAATTCAAACTTTATTAATAGTTTTTAAATATGTTCAATTATTAGTAATAATCCACAGATTAGTATGGATTACAATTTTTTGAGTGTTATTATTTTCCTATCTTCTTTAGATGTTGCTGGTCTGAACTTAGAGCAGACATTGAATTGTTTATCTTTGGATTTATGAATATTGAATTTAAGGTGATGATCTAACCATTTATTTTGTCAAAGTCAATGGACAGTAGAAATTTTATATTCTTATCAGGGAGAATTTTCCTGATTTTTCCATTTTTTCTTTTTAAGTGCAAGATTGAGCTGTTTCCAAACATTATTGATCATCACAATAGATTGACCAATGGATTAGTCCTATTGTCATGTTAGAAGTATTCTTAAATTTTTTCTTCTTACTTTTTTCTGTCTGAACAATATTTTCATATTTTGTTCAGTTGAACATATATTCATTGGTGCAGGCAAGGTCTGATACTTTAGACACATCTGTCCTTTTTTTTCTCAGAAGAAAAATATTCATAGATATATATTTCTTGACTGTTAAAGCTTCATCTTAAATTCAGTATTCATCTAAAAGTCCCTGGTTGACTTCTCATGCTAGCTGCCATTGATCAACCCAGTAATATCTTAAGAGGAAAATATAACTCAAAATGTGTTTCAAACTAACCTGTGTGTTATTACTAACATTAAATGTATTTTGGAAAAGTATGAATAATGTTTGAATTTTTCTAAAAACATTTAACAATTCAATTAAGTGGTGGAAATAGTTAAATGTATAATTATGCTACAAGTAAAATGTCATCTTCAAAAACTTCATACAATTAAATATATTAAGTCTAATTTTTGGTGAATGTTTACTTCATATATATTTACCATAAGTTATTTTTCAAAAGGCAAGTAATTTTTCTAAACCAAAATATTTTCTCCAAAATTTCTTTCATTTGAATTTTTTAAATATTCATAGTTGCTTGTAATTATATGTTGGACTATTTCTATCATTAATACTAATTGTTAAATATTTTAGAAAAATTCAAACTTTAAAAATTTCAAATACATTCAACTATTAGTACTAGTACACAGATTAATATTTCAAATATTTATTAGTTATTTTTCTGATTGAGATCATTAAACATATATTTTACAAATATATTTGTATATATTCATTGTTTAAATTCAGGTAAATTAATAGTTTTATTAAATCATTTGACCTATAGTTTTCTGTTATTTTTTATATAACTCATGTCAGAAATACAATGAATATTTTTGTTTGTTTTGTGGACTGATACATAAATAAGATGAAATTAAATTCAGTTTTTTAAATCATTTGAATTATAGTTTTCTGTTATTTTTTTTATATAATTCTAATCAAAAAATGCAAGTGACATATTGGAATCAACAGAAAGGTTAACCAACTCATTGTCCAAAGTTTACTTTTCCCTCCAGAGAAAAAGGTGACACTGTTGAACATTAAAATATTTACAAAGATCATCTACTTGCTCCCAATCATAAAGCTAAATAAGAACTTTATAAACAAAATTAACTCTATGTGTTCCAGGCTACTTTGGGACAGAGGAGTGGTGGCCATAGGTTTAAGTAAAATACAATGGCCTAAAAAACTTAATGGCCTCTCTTTACAATCCCAGCCATCTATACCCAAAGGACTTATAATCTAATTGTTAATTGGAAACTACTATACAGGTATCATGAGATCACACAAATCATCTTGCCCACTGACCGGCCACCACCAAATGAGGATTGGATAATGAAGTTAAATAAATAACTAAAAAAATTTGGTACACCAGAACAACTACCATTTGCAAATAAAATCAGACTATGGGAAGCATATCACCTGATGAATCCAGAGTTACAATGTTTGCCAAGTAAACTAAATCTAACTAACAATAGTCTCTTATCAAGAACTAAATTCTGGGCATTGGAGCAGAAATTCATCGATTTTGTAATCAAATTAAATCATGATGCTTTGCCCACCAATTGGTTTTTTGTATATAAAAGGGGTTTTAAAAAACTTGACCCTATAAGCCACTTGTGTGGGAGAGAATATGAGACAATTGAACACCTAATTGGAGCATGTATGCAATTTGACAAAGTCAGGAAATTCATCCATGACTGCTCCCAAATGGGAGTGAATTGTATCACCTCAATACGATACTGTATAAATTACAAAATTTTTGGACTGGTTAGAATTGCAATCTTCATCATATTCTCATTATGGAAAACCAGATCTAAGATAGTTATTGGAAAATCAGAATCAGAAATAGTTCAATTATTTTGTAACAGCTTGGAGAAAATCAAGAAAAGGGATGAACGCTATTCATCAAAAAAAATGATCGAAGACACATGGTCATACTTAAACACTGCACTCTTGGACTAATAACTCTAATCTTCATTGATTGTCTTATTCATAATTACAACTCTAAATAGAATGAGAGGTACTAGACCTTGTTTAATGATTGGTTATATGTAAAAGTTTTCATTGTAAATAAATATATATTTTTTTAAAAAATGCAAGCGACATATTTGTTTGTTTGTTTTGTGGACAGGTATACATATATATTTTATTGTATATATATATATGTTCTCATTTCACACACATATATAAAAAAAATTTCTTTTATATATATGGATTTGTATATGCATTTATTATTATATAGTTTATAAATAGTTAATAAATAAGCAGTTGTAAAGAGAGAAGGTAATGAGAAACAATATTTAATATAGGGATTTATTATATTTTCATTAAATAATGTGTTGAAATTATTTAGCTATATTCTTATTAAATAAAGCAGATCAGAAAGAAAGTGTGAAGTAAAGTGATCAAGATTAGTAGATTAGGATATGAAAATGTACACGTGTGAGTATAGATGTTTTAAACATGAAACATTTTTACACAAATCTTTAATGACTAAGATTGTGAGCTTTGTTGTTTTTGTGTTATCTAGATTGTACATATCTAGAGAGGGAAGTGATGCTTGGATAGAATAAATGTAACAATTAATCCTAAGTTTTTATTAATTGCAACAGACTGTCAAACTTGTGAAGCTTTGATCTTTATCTCAAGATAGGATTTCCAGGTGGTCATTTTCTTTGATCAAAGATTCGCAATGTAAAGGAATGAAACAATATTTAGAGGTTCAGTTTTTTTTTCAATATTATTAAAGAAGAGATGTAGTAGTCAGTTTTTTCAATGTTATTAAAGAAGAAATGTGGTGATCAGTTTTTTCATTATTATTAGACAGAGATGTAATGATTAAGTTCGTGAAAACCAAAGAAAATGGACAGTTTTCATTTTTTTTTTAAAAAGTGGGAGCAATTGATTTTTTTTTCTCTTTTTAAAAATTGAGGAAGGAGAAAAATGACTCTTGTTTTAAAGTCAGTATAGACGAAGATGTGCATATATATAAATAATTCCCAGCAAGATTAAGATAAAGAAAGGGAACAAAATTAAATTTCTTGGAAGAAGTTATTGACAATTCTATAAAATGATATTAATATATTTTGCTGTGTATAATACAATGAATTTGCCTTGCTAAAGCCACTTCTTCTGCTCCTTGAAATCTGACATCTATGGGTTAACTCACTGATCTATCCGTGGACTTATACCAAAAGCCCTTTATAATCAACAGAATGATCGAGTTTAAAGCCAACCACACAAGCTATTTGAAATGCTTCTTTTCTGGATCTTGGCCTATTATGGGTTCATTCCCTTTGAATGTAGGGAGAAGGGGAAAGAAGAGAAAAGAAAAAGGAAATTGTATAAAAGCCTTATAATTAAGTTTTATTAAGCTATGAATCAATTTTTTTTAAATTTTCCTCACATTCATCTAAAGTGTCTACAATGATTTTTTTAAAAAAGAATTGGAAACAAGCCAGTCAACCACCTCATCATTATCAAAAGTATCAGCAATAAATAATTTTAAAATTGTGGAAACAAGCAAGTCAATTAATTCATGTTTATTAAAAGGTATCAATAAGAACTCTTCTTTTTAAATGGTAGAAATAAGCAAATCAACTTATTAAAGCTATACATGAGAGAAGCAGTCGGAAAATTCAAACCTGAGACGATCATGTGAAGTGAAAGTAATTGGGTAACTTTGAACTTTCATTAACAAATCTTTTATTCTTACTTAATAAAAGTAAACTTTAATTTATAGAATCAAAGTATTTTTTTTCTTTTGATACAGAAACATTAAGGGCTTGTTTATCAATGGTTATTCTCAATATCACATAACATAACACAAACACAGTTTAAATCTTCAAACTTAAATTTTCATTATTTTTTTTATTTTTTTATTATATATTGTAATACTAAAATGTTTTTTTATAATTGTTCTTTATTGATTGTGATAATAAGCAACCCAGCTGAATATGCTTTATAATGTTTATTTATTTATTTATTGTTGCATATTAAACTGGATATAATTTTATTTTATTTTACTCAGGGTTGCAAGAATATTTTTATATATGATTTATGTATGAATCCATAATATAGGGGTATACATTTTAAACATATATGTTAACATATCACTGAATGTGTGCGTGTATAACTGCTTAAACAAACAAGTCAAAAGAATAGGTTATGCATAATTAGTTTAAGTATAGGAAATTGTAGAGCAAGGCTTATATCAGAATGAAAAAAAAAACACACACATTACATATGAAATTTATTTTTGTGATATGTAATAAATAGGGAAAGTTTTAAGTAAGCATTTATAGATTTTTTTTTCTAATATCAATTTAAACCAGCTTATTTTAAAATATCAAAAAATTGATAAACTTGTATATTAAATTTATTTGGTTATGCATATCTAAAATTTTGTATTAATTCTATAGTTAAATAATATAATAATAGAGTCAATTGTACAGTTATTAATTTGATTTTAAAGAAAGAAAGAAGAATAGTATTAATAAAATATAATTATATATCTTAATTGTTTTCCGAGTTGTTATTAAAAATATTGTTGTATTTTTCTTGTCTTGATTCTACCATTTTAAATTATCATCATCATTGCTTGCAGATATTAAGAATCATCAGCACTCGCAGATATTAAGCAAGAGCTCGCAAAATGTTAAGCAAGCTAGAATATGGATTCCCTTTTAAGTATTTAGGGATTATGCTTGACATTTGACCAAGTTTTAATAATTGTAGGTGTATAATAGAAAGCTAAAATTATGTTATGCCCATGAATTTTGATCATCCTCATCAAAGATGGATATATTATTGATTAAAACACCGTTTAAACATAGTACTGTACATGAGTTATGAGCACCATTATCATTAAATAAATTATAATCATTAAATCTAATGTTTCACATAATTAATATATTTAGTAAATAGGGGTTTATAGAAAGTTGAATATCACGTGGGGAGATGCGTGATGATCAGTCATCATCACTAGTATTATTGAATCCTAGTTTTAACTATAAAAGTATTTTAGTAAATAACCTTAAACTTATATAAATGCTAGTGAATGTAATGTTTAAATCCCATTTTGACAAAGGATGATTTTAAAAAGTGCCTATGAGTTTATAAAGATAAATTTATTGTTGTGAGTTCATTATAAAGCTATGGCTGGTATCATCATCATCATTATTATCATCATCATTATTATCTTTATATTATGATAAATAATTAAGTTAAGTAACTAGTTTCATGGCCATCCACTTAAGTAATGGTCTTCACTATGTTTATTTGGAAGCCATTAATAAGAGTATTTTTTTTTGCATCTGTTCATCAATATACGTAAAACTGAGCTAGTAATGTCTATAAGAGTCTTTAATATAAAAAATTTTGGTGATATTGGGATCTTATAATTTTGTTGACATAGATAAAATATAAGAATGTCATTTTTTTTTCATTAGTCATTCAAGTCGTGTGTAGTAAAGTGTGCCAAATGAGTTTGAACTTGGTACACTGTGCACAGATAATATTTATCTAGATTTAGAACGGTCTGGTGGCGTTTGTGGGGAACACATGTCCCAGCTAACTGAATAAAGAGTGATTTAATTTCTTTCTAACTTAATAATATTAAATTTATATAATATTTTTATAAATTGTTTATAAATAGCACCAGTGTGTGCATGTGACCATGAATGGTCGTATATACATGGAAAGAGGAAGGATAAAGATTCTTTGCTAAAAGAACCTAGTATTGGAGATAAGCATAATGCACTCCAGGTTTTTCACAGTAATTTTATTCAGTTGCTATATCTAATATTAATTTATCTGATGACAATGGCTAGTATGTTTTATTGATCAAATGACTCCCAATATCTAAATATTTTAAATCTTTAATGATGACAGTTTTAATTCTCATTTTATTATTTTAAGTGTTGAGAAAGGGAATAATTTATTTATTTCATTATTAGCGTGACAGAATTAATGTTTAGGATAGTTGCAAATGGGCTATAATGTTATATTTAATTAATTATAAATCGACACCAAATTAGAGCATGATATGCATATGTTCTTATTTATATGTTAGCGTCATCCTTATTTAATTATAACTTGTATTTTAGCTAACACAGTAAATTCATTTCTCATTTAATTTTACTCTGTTACAAATGATGAACTGCTGGAGCATATCATATATCCTGTTTAGTTATTGCATTATAGCAACTATCATTTTATCACTCATCTATATATTAAACGGTTACAAAATAGCAGCCTTTTTCATCATTACATTAATTTGTATGCTGTTACAAATTTTTCTTACTGTTACAAATGGCACAGATTATAAACATATAATAATTAATAATTTCTATCTCTATCTATTTTATATTTCTGTTATAAATCATTTTGTCTATTTATTTTCTGTTACAAATGGTGCACCAACTAGGGCTCGAAATAAGCCAAATAAGGGCTTGAAATATGTCACATACCTGAGAGATGTGTAGTATATAATGATGACAGATGTATAGTTTAAAAAAAAAAAGAATTTTTTTTTTATGTGTAAATTTTTTATTATTATTATTATATAGAAATATTTTGGCCTTGTGTTTAGATGATGATGATTACTGTTATTGCATTTTTGATGATGATAAATAAATACAGCCATTAAACAGCTTAGTTTCAATTTTAAAATATAAAGATATCACAACTTATAATAAGTGTTAAAGTTAATAGCACTGTTTTTTTTAATATTTTGCTTATCAGTGAAATATAGCATTGCTGCTAGATAAGCATAGAAATATTAATAGCGTTGAATTGTAGAATAATAATTTTGTTCATATTTGAAAAGTAAGTATTATAGAAAAATCTATGGTTTTGGAGGTTGGATTGGATAATTGATTGTTGGAGTTTGGTTGGTTAATTTTGCAATTTTTGATGATGGATGGAGAATTTTTGTCATTGCCTTGAGGATGTGATGTATTCATGCCACTGATGATTGATTTATCTCATTCACTGCTCCAACCCAGATTATAATATCAGTTATTATTTATCATGAAGCAGTTAACAGTAGGCCTGCCATGATTTTGCCTCTAAGACTCCAGAGAGAGCAAGGCATAGTTTTTTTCTGATACATAATATTTTGCCTCTAAGACTCCAGAGAGAGCAAGGCAGTATTTTTTTTTACTGATATATATAATAGTTGCCTCTAAGACTTTAAAGATAAGCAAGGCAGTATTTTATGAATTAAAGCCCCTAAGACTTGGAAGTAAGCAGGGCAATGCAACAGTGTTTGCAATAAACTATTATGAGTTGTAGTAGCTAAGAGTGACTGAATTGGGGTGATTATCTGAGTGTTTATGGAGCATTGTATGCTTTAAGTGCAGTGATTGAATTCTTTTATCTATCTCATGATTGTGAATTGCTAATCATTCTTTTGGCTGTCAATATCTGTCAGATCTCTAGAAAGATGGATGAGTATATATAACTTGGGGTATGAACTCTATTATAAAAATGGGCATATGGATTATATAAATTATTTTGACTTAATTTGTTAAATTGGGGGTAGATAGAGTTATATTTTGTGAAAGCATTAAAAACTAGATAAATGATGGCATAAAAAGGGCCCACTAATACAGAGATAGCTTATTCTTAAATAAATGTTTTTAAATAGGGACTATGACCTTACTTTGTCAATCAGATATAAGTAAAAATGAGTGATGATGGAGGTTAAGTTAATTAAAGGCACTTAAGATATAGATAGATGGATGAGGAGAATTATGGCTGAGAAAGAGTGGTTGGAAAATTTTAAAGTATATGGGTGGATAGATAAAGGTGTTTAACTCTGGATGTATAGGGAATCAGGGAGCAGAACAGAATAAAGCAGAACAAAATCAGTAATATAAATATTTTATAAGTTTATAAATAAGTATAGAAAAAAAGGTAATATGGAACAAGACAATGAATTTGTCATGGAAGGAAAAGAGGAGGTAGAAAAGCAAGGCCCTCCAGAGTGGTTGCAAGTTATGATGAGTAAAATAGATCAGCAATCACAAGCAATAAATCAAATGAACCAAATGAATCAGAAATTAGATAATAAACTAGATCAACAACCACAAGAGATGAGCCAAATAAGTCAAAAATTAGACCAACAAGCTCAGGAAATGAAACTACAAATAAGTCAACAAACTCAAAAAATAGAAAACCTAGGAAGAAATATAAGTAATGCATGGACAGCAAGTCAAAGGAAATGGGATGTAAAGATCTGTATGATAGAAGTCAAGATTTGTGTGACTGTAACCAAGCTATATGGAAATAATGAGGTAGCTGCTGTTCAAGAATAGAGCAATCACAAAAAGGATATACAGTGAGACCCATACTTTAGAAGTAAAGGTAGCCACTGTACAGGAACAAATTAACCTCAGGAAAGATATAATCAGCAAAGCTAATTTCTTAGAATTAAAGGTAGCTGCTGATGTATATGCCCCAGTAAGGGTAGCAGACATGTTCAAGACAATGGGAGCTACAGAAAGGATGGCTAAAAGTTATTCTAGGAGGGAGGAGAACTATAGTTATAAAGTCTCCAATATGAGAGTTTGAAGAAACCAGTTAGGCCGACACTATCCCACAAAACCCAGCAAACCAAACATAGGAATGCCTGGGAATATATATATGGTAGCGGATGATGTGTACTCCCCAGAGAGAGTGGCAGATCTGTTAAATGCCCTGGGAGTTACAGAAAGTAAAGCTGAAGGTTATTCTAGATGGGAGGAGAGATATAGTTATAAAATCTCCACTATAAGGATTGTGAATAATCAGTTAGGCTGACACTATCCCCAAAAACCTAGCAAACCAAATATAAGTAGGCCTGGGAATAACTCCAATAATTTAATTGAGAGTAATAGACATAGAATCAATAGAAGCAGGATTCCAATAGCAAGTTGTTCTGAATCAGTAAGTAATGATACATGAAGAACACTTGTTTAATAGTTCATAAGGATAGTCATCAATAATAGACTGTAGTCAAATTTGTATTGGAAAAAAACAAATAGATATATTAAGTAATTGGTTAGTGGTTTAAGGAAGATAGTGTCATGAGAGATTATTAAAAAAAATTTTTTTTTGTTTGGGAGTGAGGCAAATGTATATATATATGTTCTCATTTCACACACATATATATTATTTAATTAAGAAAAAAAATTTCTTTTATATATATGGATTTATATATGCATTTATTATTATATAGTTTATAAATAGTTAATAAATAAGCAGTTGTAAAGAGAGAAGGTGGTAATGAGAAACAATATTTAATATAGGGATTTATTATATTTTCATTAAATAATGTGTTGAAATTATTTAGCTATATTCTTATTAAATAAAGCAGATCAGAAAGAAAGTGTGAAGTAAAGTGATCAAGATTAGTAGATTAGGATATGAAAATGTACATGTGTGAGTATAGATGTTTTAAACATAAAACATTTTTACACAAATCTTTAATGACTAAGATTGCAAGCTTTGTTGTTTTTGTATTATCTAGATTGTAGATATCTAGAGAGGGAAGTGATGCTTGGATGGAATAAAAGTAACAATTAATCCTAAGTTTTTATTAATTGCGACAGACCTTCAAACTTGTGAAACTTTGATCTTTATCTCAAGATAGGATTTCCAGGTGGTCCTTTTCTTTGATCAAAGATTTGCAACATAAACGAATGAAAGAATATTTAGAGGTTCAGTTTTTTTTTCAATATTATTAAAGAAGAGATGTAGTAGTCAGTTTTTTCAATGTTATTAAAGAAGAGATATGGTGATCAGTTTTTTCATTATTATTAGACAGAGATGTAATGATTGAGTTTGTGACAACCAAAGGAAATGGACAGTTTTGTTTTTTTTTAAAGAGTGGGAGCGATTGATTTTTTTTTCTCTTTTTAAAAATTGAGGCAGGAGAAAAATGACTCTTGTTTTAAAGTCAGTATAGACGAAGATGTGCATATATATAAGTAATTCCCAGCAAGATTAAGATAAAGAAAGGGAACAAAATTGAATTTCTTGGAAGAAGTTATTGACAATTCTATAAAATGATATTAATATATTTTGCTGTGTATAATACAATGAATTTGCCTTGCTAAAGCCACTTCTTCTGCTTCTTGAAATCTGACATCTATGGGTTAACTCACTGATCTATCCATGGACTTATACCAAAAGTCCTTTATAACCAACAGAATGATTGAGTTTAAAGCCAACCACACAAGCTATTTGAAATGCTTCTTTTCTGGCTCATGGCCTATTATGGGTTCATTGCCTTTGAATGGAGGGAGAAGGGGAAAGAAGAGAAAGGAAAAAGGAAATTGTATAAAAGCCTTATAACTAAGTTTGATTAAGCTATGAATCAATTTTTTTAAAGTTTTCCTCACATTCATCTAAAGTGTCTACAATGATTTTTTTAAATAAGAATTGGAAACAAGCCAGTCAACCACCTCATCATTATCAAAAGTATCAGCAATAAATAATTTTAAAATTGTGGAAACAAGCAAGTCAATTAATTCATGTTTATTAAAAGATATCAACAAGAACTTTTCTTTTTAAATGGCAGAAATAAGCAAATCAACTTATTAAAGCTATACGTGAGACAAGCAGTCGGAAAATTCAAACCTGAGATGATCATGTGAAGTGAAAGTAATTGGGTAACTTTGAACTTTCATTCACAAATCTTTTATTCTTACTTAATAAAAGTAAACTTTAATTTATAGAATGAAAGCATTTTTTCTTTTGATACAGAAACATTAAGGGCTTGTTTATCGATGGTTATTCTCAATATCACATAACATAACACAAACACAATTTAAATCTTCAAACTTAAATTTTCATTATTTTTTTTATTTTATTTTTATTATATATTGTAATACTAAAATGTTTTTTTTTAATTGTTCTTTATTGATTGTGATAATAAGCAACCCAGCTGAATATTCTTTATAATGTTTTTTTTATTTATTTATTTATTTATTTTTGCATATTAGACTGGATATCATTTATTTTGCTACTCAGGGTTGCAATAATATTTTTATATATGATTTATGTATGAATCCATCATATAGGGGTATACATTTTAAACACATATGTTAACATTACTGAATGTGTGTGTGTATAACTTCTTAAACAAACACATCAAAAGAATAGGTTATGCATAATTAGTTTAAGTATAGGAAATTGTAGAGCAAGGCTTACATCAGAATGAAAGAAAAACACACGCATTACATATGAAATTTATTTTTGTGATATGTAATAAATAGGGAAAGTTTTAAGTAAGCATTTATAGATTTTTTTTCTAATATCAATTTAAACCAGCTTATTTTAAAATATCAAAAATTGATAAACTTGTATATTAAATTTATTTGGTTATGCATATCTAAAATTTTGTATTAATTCTATAGTTAAATAATATAATAATAGAGTCAATTGTACAGTTATTAATTTGATTTTAAAGAAAGAAAGAAGAATAGTATTAATAAAATATAATTATATATCTTAATTGTTTTCCGAGTTGTTATTAAAAATATTGTTGTATTTTTTTTGTCTTGATTCTACCATTTTAAATGATCATCATCATCACTCACAGATATTAAGAATTATCGGCACTCGCAGATATTAAGCAAGAGCTCGCAAAATGTTAAGCAAGCTAGAATATGGATTCACATTTAAGTATTTAGGGATTATGCTTGACATTTTACCAAGTTTTAATAATTGTAGGTGTATAATAGAAAGCTAAAATTATGTTATGCCCATGAATTTTGATCATCCTCATCAAAGATGGATATATTATTGATTAAAACACCGTTTAAACATAGTACTGTACATGAGTTATGAGCACCATTATCATTAAATAAATTATAATCAGTAAATCTAATGTTTCACATAATTAATATATTTAGTAAATAGGGGTTTACAGAAAGTTGAATATCACGTGGGGAGATGTGTGATGATCAGTCATCATCACTAGTATTATTGAATCCTAGTTGTTATTAACTATAAAAGTATTTTAGTAAATAACCATAAACTTATATAAATGCTAGTGAATGTAATATTTAAATCCCATTTTTCACAAAGGATGATTTTAAAAAGTGCCTATGAGTTTATAAAGATAAATTTATTGTTGTGAGTTCATTATAAAGCTATGGCTGGTATCATCATCATCATCATTATTATCATCATCATTATCTTTATATTATGATAAATAATTAAGTTAAGTAACTAGTTTCATGGCTATCCACTTAAGTAATGGTCTTCACTATGTTTATTTGGAAGCCATTAATAAGAGTATTTTTTTTTTTTGCATCTGTTCATCAATATATGTAAAACTGAGCTAGTAATGTCTATAAGAGTCTTTAATAAAAAAAATTTTTGTGATATTGGATGATTTTGTTGACATAGATAAAATATAAGAATATCATTTTTTTTTTTCATTAGTCATTCAAGTCGTGTGTAGTAAAATGTGCCAAATGAGTTTGAACTCAGTACACTGTGCACAGATAATATTTATCTAGATTTAGAATGGTCTGGTGGCGCTCGTGGGGGACACATGTCCTCAGCTAACTGAATAAAGAGTGATTTAATCTCTTTCTAACTTAATAATATTAACTTTATATAATATTTTTATAAATTGTTTATAAATAGCACCAGTGTGTGCATGTGACCATGAATGGTCGTATATACATGGAAAGAGGAAGGATAAGGATTCTTTGTTAAAAGAACTTAGTATTGGAGATAAGGATAATGCACTCCAGGGATTTCACAGTAATTTTATTCAGTTGCTATATCTAATATTAATTTATCTGATGACAATGGCTAGTATGTTTTATTGATTAAATGACTCCCAATATCTAAATATTTTAAATCTTTAATGATGACAGTTTTAATTGTCATTTTATTATTTTAAGTGTTGAGAAAGGGAATAATTTATTTATTTCATTATTAGCGTGACAGAATTAATGTTTAGGATAGTTGCCAACGGGCTATAATGTTATATTTAATTAATTATAAATCGACACCAAATTAGAGCATGATATGCATATGTTCTTATTTATATGTGAGCGTCATCCTTATTTAATTATAAATTGTATTTTAGCTAATACAGTAACTTCATTTCTCATTTAATTTTACTCGGTTACAAATGATGAACCGCTGGAGCATATCATATATCCTGTTTAGTGTTTAGTTATTGAATTATAGCAACTATCATTTTATCACTCATCTATATATTAAACGGTTACAAAATAGCAGCCTTTTTCATCATTACATTAATTTGTATACTGTTACAAATGGTTTTCTATTTTTATTTCTGTTACAAATCTATTTTTATTACTGTTACATTAGTATTAACCAAACAATTGTACAATAATTTTCTAGTGCTTGCCTTCTATTAGTACAATTTATTCGCTATTCAATATTTACAGCTACATTATAAACTTTAGTAGACTCTCTACATTATTAAGATGGATAGTATTTATTTTTTAATGTAGACCCTATTTATGATCCATTATAGACGTCTTGATTTACTACAATTGATTTTTTTAATTATGTAGAAAGGTTTCTTTTTATATGTGGCAAATAAAATATTGTCAAATAAAAAACTGACGGCTTGAAGATAGAATAATATAATCCTGAAAAATAATTTAATTGAAAAATCGGTATGATTAAGAAGTAATTTGACTGAAGGTCATCTTATCAACAAGATTGAAAATCGTGTTATCAAAATTAAGATAAATAAATATTAATTTCATTAAATTAAAAAAACAGTTGTGTTAAAAATAACAAATAAATATCAATTTTAATTTTAGTGCATTAATTTTAATTTTATCATTTTCTTGATCATCATATTTACAAATTAGATTTTATTTAAAGGCAGTTTAAATTATAAAATATTTAATTTAATATATTTATTCATCAACTTTTAATTGCATTATTAATTATTTTTTAAATTAAAATTGTATTTTAATTTTGATTATAATGTTAACATATTTCGTATTTTCAATAACATAATATAGTTAATAATATCGCGAAAGGTTGAAACCTTTGACAGATGTGCGCTTAATAAATTTAATATATAATATAGTTAACTAAAAACAGTCCTCTAAAATTCATACTACCATGATCAAATTGTATGCTTACTATTTGAATAAAATACTATTACAATATTGATACAGTTTTGCAATTTATTATGTGGTGATATTTTAGTTATTTACTGTTAAAATTTTATTTAATTAAAAAGTTATACTTACTCTAAGCTTTATAGTATTCAGAAGTTCTGTTTTTCATTTTAAAAAACTAGTAAAATTATTAAAGAAAAAATAGATACTTATATGTCAGTCACAATTTGTATATATTAGTTATAACTTATTAGTAACATTTAAAAATCAAAAATATTTTAAAATTAAATTAGCAGTAAATTGTCTTGTGTACATGTAAAAAAAATTCAAAAAAGTTTATATGGATATATGTCTTTTAACCATGATTATTTAATATATGCTGGATAAAACATAAAATAGATTTGCTATATTAGCTTATTTTGTCCAAGTTTTTATTTATAATAGAAAAATTCTGCTTAACATTAGGGTAGACTAAGTATTTTGATTATGCTGTCTTTATTTATATTTATTTTGTGCTTTTTTTAAAAAAAAAAAAAATCTTAACTGTTATTAAGCATAACTTAATTGAAGTTCAAACCATAAAGCTAATTTTTCATATATGAAGCTTTCAGTTTGAATATTAAATGTTAAAGATAAAATTATTTTATTGCATATTTATTATTAAAAATTACTTTCTAATTAACTAATTTAACAAAGTATTTTAAAAAGAACAAATTTATTACTTGAAATAAAAAACAAAAAGCTTACAATCTGACTTTACTAGAAACATGCAAAAGAAATCTGATGTATAAATTGAGATGCTTCAAAAAACATATTTTTAATATAATAATTATATTTTGTATTAAATTACTTAAAATAAATTGAAAATTGAAAAAAAAATAGCTATAAGAATAAATAAAAACACTTACCTTTTCTCTCTTAGTATAAATTAAATAATATCTCTCACAAAATCCTCAAGCTGGTGGTTAAACTTATATGTTTTACTTTTTTAATTACTTCTGTCATCTATGGAGAAAAGCAAAAACTAAAATATAAATTCACAATACTAAAATGAAATCATTTAATATAAAATTGCACTAAAATTTATACTTTTGGTCAATCTAATATTATAATATACTATGTAAATACTGTATTTTTATTTTAAAAGTTATAAATTCTGTTTTCATAATATTTCTTCAACCACTAGGTATGCTACTCTGAAGTATTAACTCTAGTCATGCATTCTGAAGAAAATATTAAAATGTTTAAAATCAAAGAAATTCAAAATGCTGCATATTTTGATTGACTTGTTACCACTTGCTAGTTTGCAAGATATATAGTATGAAGCTAACTTGAAGCAGGAATTTTTATATCATTTAATTCAAAATTTTATTTAATTAATTGAAAAAAACTGGAATATTTACCATGCTGAAAATTATTGCTAACTTTATTTACTTATTATAGATGTCAGGTCAGTACTCAATTTAACTTCAAGAAAATGTTTTTATATAGATGCTCCAAACTATAATTCAAATTTTATTTTTCATAAATATTAAATAATTATTTTTTTAAAAAATAAACACACTACAACATTTAAAAATTCTAGACTGGGGATTCTAAAGAACACGAATATAGAAAAATTATTTTTTTTCCCTTGAGTTTTAATAGTTATATTATTTATTGAATTTTTTTTTATTAATTCCATATTATTAAATTTTTATAATTTTAAATTGCATTTAAAGTCTTTTTCCCTCAAATCTATATTAAATAATTATAATTTTTAATGCTGAGTAAATAAACTTGACTAATTGCTATCTACAACAATTGAGAATACTATACAGGGATCCTAGTATATAACATTTTAATGTATCAAGACTCTTTTTCTTTATCACAAATTAACACTAATTGAAATTTTTTAAAAAAATCTAAACATAAATGAAATATTATTTTAAAATATTGTCAGTATTCTCATATTAAAGAAATGTATTGTACTGAAATATTTTTTGTAAATATTTTATTAAAATTGAACACTAATCAAATTATAACTTTAACAATATAATATACATATTATTTAATGTTTTCACGGTTGTATGATGTAGATAAATTATTTTTGGGGTAAAACTGTGTATTATTTTTTATTATATACGATATTTTGATGAACTAGCATCCAAAAAAATTTTCTTTCATGAGTTTACCTTGACAATGGCGGATACTGTGCTGGTCAAAACATGTTTATCCATCTAACATGAGATGGAACTCACAAAATGTACTTCAAACCCAATCAAGCCCAAGATTTAGGTCAGGGACCAGCCTGAATTCGAACCCACTCTCTGTGCCCCAGATCTAACACCTAATGAATAACATAATAGGGATGGCACATGAGAATTAATCTTAATCCGGCTGACTAGCAAAGCTGAGCAAAACAATGAGACATCTATTAACTATGACTATATTAAAACATACATAAGCATGGCTGTAATATGTGGAAGTGGAGGAAAAGGAATTCGAACTACTCAAATAAGTTAGACAATAAAATATAGTTTAATATACTGAGAAATTATTATACATTTATAAATTAAGTACATTAGTATGTGCGTGAATGAGCAAGCAGTAGACAATTACATAGTGTCATTCATGCTATTATTTATCATATGCTCTTTATTAGCTAAATGATATATTATAAATAAACATACCTTTGGTGTGTCCAATATTAAGATGCCAATCAGTATTAGAAAGAAGTTACATAAAATTGCTATTAACGCTTTAGATTATGGTTCTGAAACATGTTGACTAACATTATTCAGGGGAGCGTTCTGAGATTCATTATACATATAAGATAAATTATTTTCACACCATTACGGTCATAAAAATAAATAAAATACATTTGAAAACATTTGATTGTATTTGAATCTATGACAAAATATTTAATGAAAATTTTTTTGAATCTATGACAAAATATTTAATGAAAAATTATTTTAACAATAGTAAGACAAACGCTTTATTTTTCCCAAGGCATATACTCTTAAATAGATATATAGATTACGATGGTGTAATTGTATAAGACTGAAATTAATTTAATCAATAAAACTAGAAGTAGTTTGCATTTATATATATTTTTTTAAGCAAAGCGTAATTTTAATATTAGAGCATTAAAACTGGGTCATGAAGCAAAAGAAATAAATATACGAGAAGTTTGCGGTGCTGACATTATAACCAAAAAATAACAGAAAAAGTTGTGCTTCTGGACGAAAGATGAAGTGGATGGGCATATGAAGAAATGGATGGGCATAGCTTGTGCCAGACTTAGGGGTCACCGCCAGCGGCCTTTTTATACAAAGAAAGTAGATATGCATAGCGTGTGCCAAACTTATGGGATCACCGCCAGAGGCATTTTATACAGAATAAATGCAGTTCCAGATAGCTCAACTATCTGTGGAACTAAGATCAGACCCATGTAACTATCTGGCTTGCTATGCTGAGTTTGAAGACATTAACGTGTCTAAAAGATTCACGCTTGCAAGCTGAATAGAAACTGTTTCATAAATGCTCAGAGTTTGTGTTTAGATCTAGTTTCTTATTCCTGTTTTCACTGACGATAGCAAATAGCTTGAAATCATGATCTGAAAGTGGAATTAAAGTTAGAGATAGTGAATACTCGCTCTGACGTTTATGTAAACAGAAAACTACGCTTGACGGTGTTTTTGGTAGAACGCCATCTGTTATCATAATGTAATGGTCAAAAAACATGTGACTCGTAAACATAGTGCAGAATTCGACCACCATACAGAACAGCAGCACCATCGAGTAGCGAAGCCACCCGTGGTACTGAGTTCGAACATAGTTTATCGGTTCCACAATACAATCCATGAAACAACGCATCTGATGCAACATTAGTAAATATTTCCTTAGGCATGGTGGTCAGGGATAGGCAAGAGATTCATGATTTTATTCTCGAGTTAGCCAATAATCAAACTAATATTAATTAAACATTCATATTTACTTAATCGAGGAAATATTAGATAGAATGGGTATATGGGTATCGAATAAATGAAACATAACTGCAGACATATAGTTTGAAATTATTTATTAATACATTTTAATAAAACATTGACTAATAATATTTTAGGGATTGAAAGCTTCAGTAGCGGAATTTGCGACATGATTATATTTTAAAGAGTACATTTATTTATTTAGACATTATTTTATATTGAGGATTTCAGTAGCGGTATTTCCGATACTGTAATGTTTACAAAAGGAATACATTTATTTGAAAGCGTAATCTAGCTACCTAAAATTCTCGAGTGAGTATTTCTAATGCATGCCTTGGGGAATTTATACCTTTGCAATGCAAGAGTCTAAAGTAAGATTTAAGAGTAGCGGCGGACATATATTTATTTAATTAAACTATTTATTTTATGACTAAGGGCAAACATTTATTTGAGAGTGAATTATGAAGATAATGCAGAGGTGGAGTGATATATAGAATAATAAGATTGAGTGAAGGAACATGTGGTATGCTTTAGAAAGGCGATATGGAATGGCAGTATATTGAAACTGCAATGCCGCGAATGAGTTTATAAAACTGTCGGACTGGTCTCTGCCACGGCCCGACGAAGTAAGGTGTCACATAAGCATAACCAGGGACAAGCGGTACGTGTCGCAATTTGCCAGCTGGCTGCATGACAGGTCAAATCCTATGGGAGCATTTATTATGTCCGCTTGTGTAGGACAACGGGGTTAATTTCAACCCTGAAGAATCCGGAATATTTACGGCGGAATAGATCATCGCATCTCTAAAACGTAACACATGTATACTGTATAAACGATTATGATGAGATTTCAACAGATTTCTAACTTGGTCCTACATTATCAACATTTATTAAAGAACGTTGGCGACTCTCAAAGAAATGTAATTTTCTAGAAATTATTCATGATGATTTAATAAATACAAAACATATCTAAACTGGGAATGATTACAACTAATATGCCAGCCATTTGCGAAGTTGTAGACCCCTGCATTACAATAAGTGAAGCATTGAATGCGTGTCGATTTATATGAAAGTTAAGTTATTAAAGAAAGTAAATATTAATGAAAATTTGACATTCATTGTTTTAAACGATCATAGATTTAAACTTTGAAAATAGAGACAATTGTCAGCATGCAATAATTAAATAATAAATATAGATAAAATGTTGATTTTAGAAATACGCACCCAAGATAGAATGAGGTAAGCTAATTAGTAGAGAAATTTACACATTAAGTTAATTATTCAGTTTTAGTTATACATATGGTAGTTTTTACATTTTATAATTGAGATAAGTAGGATGAAGAAGAGCTATAGTATATTATTAGAGTACTCTAGAGTTTGAACACAGACAGGTACCTGTTTTATAAGAAGTTTTCTGATTCCATTGGTTAAGTAGCAAATAGTTCGTGAGTGGCAATTCTTTCTTGTATTTAGATATTTCATTTAATTTCACAACAGCAGCAGCTTTCTCATTTATTTCAGGCAGCAGATCTTCATGGTGAATTTATGATGGGCAATGGAAAGTTCGGCATCCGATAGGCCCTCCCGATGGAGAATAATCTAGGTGCTTTACTCGGTCATACCTTGGCAGGAACAAATTATTTTATTATTTTGGAGACTCTCAGTGATCGAGAGCAAAGCTAAAGTTTAAGTGAATGTCTCCAGCAAGTCTAAGATGGCCTCTTTTTTTTATCTTGATCTTTCACATTTTTGTTAAGATATTTTTAGGTTCTATTTAATCTGCCCTGAGGATAATCAATGCATTTAGTTGGTTTTTTTAATTAAAGAAAGCTGCCGTTCTATTGTTTACATTTTACATTTACTAATTACATTCTTGGGGAAATTTTCTTTAATTAATCTAATATCTATCACTGACCGATGCTTTTAAATTTCAAAAACAAAAAAGGAACATAAGATTATTTTAACTTTTAATTAAATATTACATCAGATATTTTTAGAATTATTATTAAATGAAATTTAAACAAAGCAATAAATACGAACTTTATAATCCAAAATAAATGATTAAAATTATACAAAATTATATAACTAAAAGAAATCTAAATTATATTATTTTATCCCTATTTATTGCGTTTAATTTGAGATCGAAATGTGTGCATGTTTATGCTGAATTCTACATATATTTATACATTTTTAATATTGTTACACACACAATTTGATATCAGAAAGTTTAAATTTGGGCGGGATAGACCGGTCAGTGAGAGACGACAGAAAAAGGTGAAACTTAAGATTCGAATACGAATCTTACTGTTTCAATAAATACAAGCGTTAGCAAGTTTTTTAACTTGTGTTTTTTTGTTTTTCATATATATATATATTAATGGATATATCCACATGGACATCAACTTTAGACTGTTATAATCTTTTGAAAAAACATAAATACAATAAGACTAACTCTTTAATGATAATATGTCCATTTACTGCTTATGCCGTAACTGACAATGCTAATTAAATATTAATAAACTCAGGCATGAGAAAAACTATTTGCCAAAATACTTGACTGTTAGTTAGTGATATTCTTCTACATATTTTTGAATGACTTATAGAGATAGCAAAAGCCATTATATATTAAAATATAATTAGAACTGACATTTTCTTTTTTGATATATGAATTGACAAATGTGCACCAGTAGATGCATTGCATTTTCTAAAAAAAATTAAATATATTGACAAATATTTTGAATTTTTAAAATATATTAATAACCCATGAATTTGTAATATTGCAATGCAATTCTTATAATGTTTATGGTAATATTAAAACATAAACAATTGTCTTTCAATTAATTCAAGATCAAATTCTTTTAGTAATAAATTATAGAATGGACTGTATACATTTTTTCAGGGTTGTGATCATCACAAAACTTTTTGATGTTAATATGTTTTGGATTTTAATGATAAAAGAGGATTATTTTCATGATGTAGCTTTTAATTTTAATTGTTAGAATAATTTATGTTAACAAAATGCATACCACAATAAAGAACTATCACCAATAATGATCAAATATGTTTGCAGAATCCTATTGCCCAGTACAATTGGCATGCTTTTGTTAAGAAAAATTTGACTTTCAATTCATTTTGATGAAACTACTTTTGTTTTTTAATAAACAATAAATTTGGATTGGTGGCATGATATTGTTTTGCAACATAGAATGTTTATAACTTTAAGATATTTCTTATATCTGAATGGTTTTATATGTGAACAGTTATCCATATAAATAAAGTATTCATACTGCATTGAGTGTAAATTGTATTGCAAATGTTTCTGAAAAGTGGAACATGGCAACTAATTATTTAATGTTTACGGTGAGTTGAATATTTTAGAGGAAATGGTATATAAAAAGAGTGTTTTGTAATAGCTCACCATTCTAATTTATATCATTGAATTTTTTTTTAACTTACATATTTTCACAACAATTATATTTTATTATTGTTGAAAACTGTTATCAATTAATTTATTTTTGTGTTCAACATGTTAAGGATTGAAATAGTGCATATACTCATATATATATAATATTTATACAAGTATAGTATATATACTTAAATTAGATGTAATTAAGAGGGATTTGAACTCAGACTTTCAATCCCCCTTCAGTCATTCACTCTATCTAATATAACCAATACACATGACCACATACATTTTTGTTTCACACTTAAGGAATATATATGACATTTAATACTATGCTAAATATGTAACCAATCAAATCTTTTCACTGTGCTCTTAAAACTAGTTCTCAAAATCAGTAAAACGTTTTTACAATTTACATTAAAATCTTATATATATATAAAACAAAATAAATGTCCGCTAATATCAATAATACAATAACAAAACTTAAATATATTCCAAACAACGGTAAACAATTTATAATACAATATAAATAAAAACTCAATAAAAACTCATAAAGAAATATTTTTGATTATATTCATAATCATTTTCAGCTCAACTTTCAAAATGGAATCATCTATTACCAACCAGAAACACGTGTCAATTTAAATATCCCACAATTCATTAATCCTAACATTTGCTGACTGTCTGTTTATTATCGTATTTTTATACCTACTAATAAAAACTGCCTCTTTAATTTTTCTTTTTTTATTATCTCTCTCTTGTCCTAAAATTTTTATTTTATTTATATCAAAATTAAACTTAAAATTACAATTTCTATCATGATCATAAAAAACAGATTCCGTATATAACTTGACTTTATTACTATTATCATTACATATCTGTACATTTTTCAAAACTCTTTTATATAACAATTTATGTTCTTTAATTCTTTTCTCTATATTACATCTAGATTCCCCTATATATGATAAGTTACACCCACAAAAAAAAATTCTATAAATTATATTACTCACGTTATTTTTTTCTAACTTATCTTTTGATTAATTCAAAAGATAAGTTAGAAAAAAATAACGTGAGTAATATAATTTATAGAATTTTAATTAATCCAAAAGATAAGTTAGAAAAAAATAACGTAATATAATTTATAGAATTTTTTTTTGTGGGTGTAACTTATCATATATAGGGGAATCTAAATGTAATATAGAGAAAAGAATTAAAGAACATAAATTGTTATATAAAAGAGTTTTGAAAAATGTACAGATATGTAATGATAATAGTAATAAAGTCAAGTTATATACGGAATTTGTTTTTTATGATCATGATAGAAATTGTAATTTTAAGTTTAATTTTGATATAAATAAAATAAAAATTTTAGAACAAGAGAGAGATAATGAAAAAAGAAAAATTAAAGAGGCAGTTTCTATTAGTAGGTATAAAAATATGATAATAAACAGACAGTCAGCAAATGTTAGGATTAATGAACTGTGGGATATTTAAATCGACATGTGTTTCCGGTTGGTAATAGATGATTCCATTTTGAAAGTTGAGTTGAAAATGATTATGAATATAATCGAAAATATTTCTTTATGAGTTTTTATTGAGTTTTTATTTATATTGTATTATAAATTGTTTACCGTTGTTTGGAATATATATATGTACATTTGATTGTAGAATATATTCAAACTTTGAAACCAATATGATAAGTGCTAGTTCAGCATGAAATGTGTATATTGGAGATTATTTATCTTTTTCATGTGTATGTGGTCATGTGTAATGGTTATATTATATAGAGTGAATGACTGAAGGGAGCTTGAAAGTCTGAATTCAAATTCCTCCTGATTACATCTAGTTTAAGTATATATACTAGTATAAATATTCATATTCAGCCTGTATTCTGCCCATCCTTCTGTGTATTTAAATGGACATAATAAGATCTTACATATGAATGGTCATATTGACTTAAGGTCAATATGGTTATGACAATAATAATGGCATTAAGAAGAGCTTTGAGCATTCCAACATCAGATTTTCAATGATATGGATGGCTGATGAATTGGAGATTTAAATCTATCCATTAAAGTTTGTAGATTTGCTATCTTAATATAAAATCAAACATTGATTATATATATATATATATATATATATATATATATATATATATATATATATATATATGATATATATATATATATATATATATATATATGGAAGATGATGATCTGGACCAACTGATGAGTGCTGGTTCAGCATGAATAAAGTTTATTGGAGATTATGTTTAATGCTGATGATATGTATATTCCATTTTGAATATTTTTAACTTTGAAACCAAAAAGTATGCAATTAAGTCATTTATTTAAAAAAAAAAACTTGGGTTATCACTTCTAATAAAAGGCTTCAAATGTTTATAGATCCCTAGTTCAGTAAGGATTGGAAGTGGTTCATAAAAATATATACTTATAAGAAATGGTAATAACTTTCCTCTGTGTTATAAGTATCATTGTACCACTCCTCTTTGCTAAAAAGTCAAAAAATATAAAATGATCATTTATACTTGCTATTCCAAAACTTGAGTAAATTAGTAAATAATATTAATCAGTCGAGTTCAGATCCACATTATGCATATAAACAAAACTTTATTCAATATAGCCAACTCATTTTAACGCCCTAATGAATAAATAACAATAAGTCAAATATGTTAGTATTAATAAATACAGCACTTTTAAACTATATGTAAAAAATTAAAATAACTTCTTTTTCCATTGATTGCATTAAATGAAATTCTTATGTGTATTTAAATTTTATTTTTATTAATATAATTTAGACCCACCTCTATTTAGGATATCAAATATAAACTATCATTTTATATTTGTTTTCTAATAATGAGAAGGCAGTACAATAATAATTGGAAAAGAAAGTTATATCCATTTCTTATCTCTAGTTTGAAAGTTCTGTATTTATTAATATATAAATAAAGGTGATACTTTACACTAATTAATTGGCTTGTAAAACTGTATAGATTTAAAAGTGCTGTGAATGATTTGGCATGCTTACTTCCAGCACAGTGATTAACTTAATATATATATATATATACATATGATTAACTTAATATATATATATGATAAAATGAGACTAAAGTGAACTATAAAGTTTACTAAAAATAAATATATAAATTTCTGTAAAGTATCATACATATGCTGTTTGTAGATAGTATATGTGCTGTTATTTAATACATTTATATAATTTGTTTTGTAACAGTCATTAAGAATCATTTCACTTCACATGCGCTGTAAACTAATAAACATTTTTCTTTCTAAACACAAGATAAAGTCTTTTGAAAAGATAGAATCACTTTACTTTTTTAACATATATGTATAGGCAAATCTTAAGTATTTGAGAAAGAGAGTGTAAAGATATTAATTAATCACTTTTGATTCCATTTGCTATGTTTTCTAATTATTGATTGTCTGCAAATTTTTTACAATTTATGGTATATCAGTATTAGATGCAATATGATATATATATATAATGAATTATTTATTTATCAGTATTAGATGCAATATGATATATATATATAATGAATTATTTATTTATATGAACTATGTTTTAATCTGTAACAATCATTAGGGATCACTTCACTATACATGCACTATAAACTAATAAACACTTTTAGAGAATACTATTCTTTTCAAATATAAGATAAAGTCTTTTCAAAAGATAGAACGAAATTATTGTTTTATCCTAAATGTATATGTATAGACAAATATTAAGCATTTGGAAATAAAGGCGTGAAGATATTAATTAATTATATATATATTTAATATTACATCTAATACTGACATGCCATAAATTGTACAAATTTTGTAGATGTCAGTAGTTAAAAAACATAGCAAGTGGAATTAAAAGTGATTAATTAATATCTTCAAGCTCTCATTTCCAAATGCTTAAAATATGTTTAAGTTAAAAAGGTAAAGTGATTTATTTTATCTTTTCAAAATACATTATCTAGTGTTTGGAAAGAAGAGTATTTCTTAAAAGTATTTATTAGTTTACTGTGCATGTGTAGTGGAGTACTCACTAATGATTATTACACATTAAAACATAGTGCTATATAAATAAATATATCATTTTATATATATATGTTTAATATTGCATCTAATACTGATGTGCAGTAAATTGTAAAAATTTTGCAGATGTCAATAATTAAAAAACATAGCAAATGGAATTAAAAAGATTAATTGATATCTTCAGGCTTTTATTTCCAAATGTTTAAGATTTTTCTATATGTATAAGTTTAGGTTTAAAAGGTAGAATGATTCATTCTAAACTTTTCAAAAGATTTTATCTTGTCTTTGGAAAAGAGAGTATTCCTTAAAAGTGTTTATTAGTTTACAGTGCATGTGTAGTGAAGTGATTCCTAATAATTGTTACAGATTAAAACATAGCACTATATAAAGAAATAACTCATTATATATATATATGTTTAATATTAGGTCTAATACTGACATGAATATTAGACATAATATTAAACGTCAATAATTAAAAAACATAGCAAATGGAATTAAAAGTGATTAATTAATATCTTCATGTTCTCATTTCCAAATAATTAAGATTTGCTTATACATATATGTTTAGGTTAAAAAGATAGAGTAATTCATTCTATCTTTTCAAAAGACTTTATCTTCTGTTTGGAAAGGAGAGTGTTACAAGTGTAGTCAAGTGATCCCTAATATTTGTTGCAGATTAAAACATAGCAGTATATAAATAAATAATTCATTATATAATTTATTTTGGTATAATAAATTTTGTAAGATTAAATCTAGTTTTGCTTTATTTCATATATTACTATATTTATGTAATAAATAAATATAGTGTTATAAACTATATAAACCATGTATAAAAATCTGGAAATGATAATCTTTCCAATCACTGTTAATGTCATTGTGCTAATATCTTTATCAGATTGTTCAGAAAATGTAAAATGGCAGTGGTGCAATCTGATAAATAGATTGGAACATTTAAAAAGATTATCACTTCCAGTATTTACACACACATATATAATATGAAGATATACAAAAATGATGTATTAAAAAGAATTGAATATCTCGAATTTTGTAAAATGGTACGGAAAAGAGTTGAAAATGATATAAGAAAGTATAACTGTGAAATAGCAAGGAAAGCTGTTGAAGAAAATAAAAGTCTCAAAAATGTTAAACAACATTTTGGTATTGGTAGGAAATTTATATCTTTGCACTATAAATTCATCAATACTCCTTCAACACTTTAAGCAAATAACTTTATTTATATATTTTACAGTTTCGACTGTACTAGCAGTCTTCATCAGAACTACAACATAAAAAATTAGACAAATATTATATCAATACAACCAAAATTATTATTCTTCATATTTCCATATAAAAGTAAAATTAAACAAAATAATATAAAGCAAAAACAATTCAATCCAAACCCTTTCAACCAAAATCCTCCCAAATATTTCATATCTGCAATAAGAAAAAAAGATGGAATTATTACTAAAAAGAGAAATGACATCATGAAATTGGTAGAAGATTTTTATCAAGAATTATATAGTAATAAAGAACAAGTACCTCCTATATCTATTACATCATCCGAATTGCCCAGAATTTTAAATGAAGAAGTGAGACATGCAATTAAGTGTATGAAGAAAGGAAAGGCTCCAGGAAATGATGGAATTATAATTGATATATTAAAAGAAGCAGGTGAAGAAATAGAAACAATTTTAGCAAAGTTATATACCAAATGTCTAAATGATAAAGATGTACCGGAAGATTGGAAGAATGCAGTAATAATATTAATATTTAAAAAGGGTGATAAAGAAGATATTAGAAATTACAGACCTATCAGCCTTTTATCAGTTTTATATAAAATTTTTACCAAGATAATTACAACTCGTCTACAGAGAACTTTGGATTTCCACCAACCAAGAGAACAAGCTGGATTTAAAAGTGGTTTTAGTACAATAGATCATATCCAGGTATTGAGAGAAGTCATAGAAAGGTCAAACAAATATGAGTTGTCATTATGTTTTGGATTTGTAGATTATGAAAAGGCATTCGATTCTATACACATTTCTTCAGTGATTAAAGCATTGGATCATCAAGGTATAGATCCAGGATATTGTCATATTTTAAAGAATATTTATAAAAATGCAACAGCAACAATTAGATTACATAATGATACTGGAAAAATCAACATTGAGAAAGGTGTAAGACAAGGTGACTCCATATCTCCAAAACTCTTTACAGCAGTGCTGCAAGAAGTATTTTGTGGATTAAAATGGGAATCTAAAGGAGTGAAAGTAAATGGAGAGTATTTAAGTCATTTAGATTTCGCAGATGATGTAGTTGTTTTTGCAAATAATGCTTCAGAGCTGCAGGAAATGTTGCAGGAGTTAGCAGATGAAAGTAGAAAAGTAGGACTAAAGATAAATGTTAAAAAGACTAAAGTAATGTTTAATCGATTTGCTCAAAATATGAAAATAAAGATTGATTATGAAGAATTAGAAGAAGTTAACAGTTACAAATACCTTGGTCAGATTATTAATACAGATGAAAACATAATGGAGGAAAGTAATCATAGAATTAAACTTGGTTGGAGTGCTTTTGGTAGAAATAACTTGATACTAAAAGGAAATATGCCTATGTGTTTGAAAAGGATGGTTTTTAACAAATGTGTTTTACCAGTTTTTACTTATGGATCTGAGACTTGGACACTTAATGGAAGAGCAATACAGAGACTTCAGACCACTCAAAGGAGTATGGAGAGATGTATGTTGGGAGTAACAAGAAGAGATCGAAACGCAATGTATTGATAAGGCAACAAACAGGTGTTACTGACCTTATTGAAAAAATTAAAAGATTGAAATGGAGTTGGGCTGGACATATTGCTAGAAGAGATGATAATAGATGGACAATTGAAATTTTAAACTGGATTCCAAGAGATTGTAAAAGACCCAGAAAGAGACCACATGTGGGATGGATGGATGAAATAAGAAAATGTGCAGGGGTGTTGTGGAGAAGAGAAGCTAAAGATTGGAGAAGATGGATTAAACTTGGAGAGACCTTCATCCTGCAGTGGATTGATAATGGTTGATGATGATAATATATGATTAGTGTGCTAGTCATAGCTTTTATTTCAAGTTTATGTTCTAATCATATCAGAAAGAAAATGATTTGTCTAAAAAATTTCCAAAATAAACTCAGAATTTTTTTATTTATTAATACGCCCATAGCTAACTCGGCATGCCTTTCATTATCAACAAGTATATGGTTAGTCTTATGTATAGGGCAAAGCATGAAAGAAAAACTATATAATCTTTCACATAACTGATTAAAACATTTACTACAAAATTCCTCAGTTCTTGTGTACAGATGCTTAAGGACCATTGCCAGTGAAAGAGTTTAAGTTATTTTATTTTATATGCATGTGAGTATGTGTACACAAAAACGTTTATCCTACATTTTGACATATTTGCAATTCTAATCTATGATTATGTCTTTATAGAGAATCAAATATTTTTGTAATAAATTTTTGCTGACTTACAAAATTGACTTTTTGGCTGTTTCCTTAGTGATTAAATTAAATTATTCTAATAATAATAGCATGCTGAATCTTAGATTATTTTCATTATTGATTGAACACTCAAATAATTAATAAAAATAAGTTAAATTACAACGAGTTGTTTCCATAGTATCACTTGATTTGTTTAGATAAGCATAATGTTTTCAAAATATTCAATTTAAAATGTAATTCCGGTTTAGTGAAGTTATTTTAATATAATACTTAATAATTTATCATATCAATTAAAATGACTAGAAAAGGAAATCTCAATTGTGTTAGTAATATATATATACATCTTGCTGATAATGCACTCTTTTTGACTTTTTTTAATTTTAATTTAATAAAGTTATGCAATTATAATTTAAAATGATAGATGAATTTATTAGTAAAAAAAAAGCAAAATTCTTAGATTAGTGTGTACATGTAGACCTTTGCAATCTTTATAGAAGATTTTAGATCAAATGAGAAATTTTCAGCATTTCCTGCTTTGCTTAGAGAACGATTTTTGTCTATGTTGCTTTGTACCATCTTGACTATTGATTTATATTTGGAATCAGAATATCTTAACTTCCAATCAGTAATAGTTTTAATACCTGTTTACTAATTAATGTTAAAATGCTAGCTGGTTTAGCTATTAACAAGCTAATTGAATAACTAATTGAAAGGGGAAAAAGGACATATTGGGCTAATGCATTAATAATACTGCCAAGAGATATTTCATATAACAGAAAGACAAACTATAAAATATATAGCTATCTTACAAAATAGTATTCTCATAATATTATTTGATATTTTTAGATAAGCAAAATATTTTCAAAAGACTATCTGAAATCCAATTTTGACTTAATAAAATTATCTCACTGTAATAATTAATATTAGATAGGTAATGAGAAGATATTAAGCCATATATAGTTTGTTATTGTGTAGTTACTCTTACTGTCTTTGGACAGATACATATTGATTTTTTTGTATCTCCTTTTGACTTCTACATTGTAAAAAGCTGTAATCATTTTTGTAATATAAATTTTTTCGATGACTGTTTCTTTTTAAAATTAAATTACATAATTTTTATTCAATATGTTTGAAAACATTGAAATAAATATTTATATATGAATATGTGATTATATAATAAAAGATTTTTTATCATTCTTGCCATTTATACATACAGTATATGGTACAGAATGGCTTAGTAGACACTAGATTTAGTGCAAAACAAATGTCTTGAATGATTTGTAGCATAATCACTGATTATATCATCATAATTCAAAGATTCGCATAGTTTGTGTTCAATGGATAGTCATATTAAATTAGGCAATCTTTTTTTAGACAAGAAAGTTCTTAAGAAAATTTTATTAATTTCAACTTAGAAAATAGAAGAATTTATAAGTGTCTTTAACTGTATGCAAATTTGGGAGTCAATGTGTAATTTTATATATCATACTTTAACTTTACAATGGAGTTGAACATGCATATAGTAATAAATAGAAACCCCAGTGTTTTGATTATTTATTTATAGTTTGTATTAAAGAATACTACTGATCAAGAAAAAATATATATATCACTAGATGGAGCTTTACCAATAGCCTACTATCATATAATGTACATACATAATATATACATACATGCATCTAATTTCATTGAAATATCCAGTAATATTTACTACATTATTTTTTATAAACATAAAATTGATTGAAAATAATCTAACCATTACAATAAAGTGAACTTTTGTATGTTTTATTTGCTACCATCATGGTATAGAATTTATTTTTCAGGAGATGTACTCATATCAGTCCTCCTTGTAAAAATGAATTGTAAATTAACAATTAATCTGTCTATCTTACTGATTGCACTGGGTTTTTTTTTGTTTCATATCCAAATTGTTTATCTATTTGTTTGTTTTATTTAACTCTATAGAATTATTCATAGCTACCTATTTATTCAATTTTCTTTATTTTTTATTTTTTTTATCATTAAGTTAATTTTTAAAAAATCAGTTTATTTTCGCAAATCTATTCGTTGATATCCTGAAAACTATTACTGGTTTTAATCAAATAAATTTAATTGAACTAATGTTCTTTTTAAACATAGGAAATATATTTTTAATTTAAAATGCTTAAATAAAAAAGTAATTAAATACAACCTTTTTTTTTCTACAAATATAGAACAATAAACTAATATATATGTGCATCTAATTTCATTAAAAATAATAATATTAATATTAACTATGCTATCTCTCCCCCCCTCAGTATATAAAAAAAACTTAAAAGTGATTAAAATCACAGATTTGGAGACATTTCTTAAGTCTAGAATGGTAGATTCTGGAGTTCAAAGTCCATGGGTTATGGTTGTAGCTCTGCCACTTTGGGTGCACAAACTTTTTAATAATTACTGAATAATAAATTATTCGATTGTTTTTTTAAAGTTGATTATGAAATATTTGCAATGTATTAAATTCTGATAATAGAAGAATAAAAGTTGTCCAAAATTTCCATTTGCTCTTTTTTCTTCCATTCTTTAAATAATGCTCAAATTATTATTTTGCTAAATAAAACAGAATGACAGATAACTGTTTTTTGAAGTTTATTGAATATTATTTACTAGCTAAATAAAATGTTCCAACTTTATCAATGAAAAGGGTGCTATTGGAAGCAGTAATTCCAATTGGTTTAATGCTTCCTGTGGATGGCAAATAAATAACACACATAAGCATACTATTAAAAAAATATATAAATGAGAAATTATTAAGTTGGAATATACATTTTTGTTATATCTGATATATTATTTTGTTACTTGTATGACTGATTTATGCTAAAACATGGTTAACATGTTATCTCTATTATACATTATGATTAATTTAAAGCCAAATGAAAATAATTTCTTTTATGTGTACAAATGCAGAATATCATATTTTACATTTCTCTTTAATTAAAAAAATTTGATAAATTTAGCATAATTTAAACCCGCTTTAAAAGCAGTAAATGAAGAATTTATTTGTTTTGATCTGGAACGATTGCTTCACTTGCCTGTGCTAAGGATAGTACTGATTATCTAAATGATAATTAGTATAAAAAAAGTAATTACTTTTATAGATTTTTTTTTATTTTACAATTTGTTACAAATGTATTCAATAAAATTATGTGATGGAGCCTTGTAGTAGAGCATTCATCTGATCTGGAGTTTGAATCATTGCCAAGCAAAAGTAAATCTTTTTTCAGTTCTAGTCAAGCATATGATTTTTCTTTTAGATAGCTGGTCCATAGCAATTTATCTATAAATGTTTGGTAAATGGATATACATCATAGAAAACTGCCCAACACTTACCATCTAGAAATTTATAAATCTAATGATTAATACCTTCTTCTCATACTTTTTTTATGAGGAGCTGTTGAAGAGACATATAGTTTGAAATTGGCTATTTAAAGACTAGTTTACTGTATGAATTTAAAGTACAACTAAAGTCAGACTTTATAAACACTTTACTGTATAAGTGAAATGTTCCAATTATCTGCTATTTTTTTTATGTTTTTTTTTATTCCGTCAATACAAGACTCTTGGCTAAAAAATTACATTTGCTGAAAATTTCTAATGGAAGAGACAATTTGTCAATGAGGAACAAAAATCATATCACTTCAAAAATTATGTGAGGAATTGATGAAGGTATAGAAATCATCAAGAGTTTTACTTTTTGAATCATTTATCAGCAATAAAGATCCAGAAGTCAAAAATGTATTATAAATTTGGACAGAATTGCAAAGAACTTTGAATGTAAGAGTATATTTTTAAAAAATGATTAAAATTGTTCAAGTTATGACATTTTTTGTGATTCTGTTTTGATGAGAAAGTTGTATACTGAAGAAGAAAGATGATATAGTATCAAAATTTTTGATTTATGATACTTGTGTAGACTTTGAAAAAAACAGGCATATAGATTTTTGTTATTAGAATTTCTGTTTGAAACCCAAACTGATAAATTGAAACTATGTTAATTTGATCATGTGATCTACTTTATTATAAAAGTATATAATGCATAGAAAGATGATAGCAAAAGAAAAAGGAATTATCAGTGAGATGGATGTATTAGATATCACAATATTGTGTCTCTTGTTTAAAAACTAAAAAAAATGGTAGTTCATAAAGCTAACTTGATGGCATCATATACTGATAAAAAATTTGAGTAAATAATCACAAAGTCATGTGATTTTTGAAAGCTCTTTCCCAATATATATTTGAACAATATGGAATAATGCTGATTTCTGATGAAAATCTTTTATTGAATAGTAAATAAAATATTATTATATCTAATGAATTATGAGTCTATCATAGTTCCCAGGATGCAATCATAATCCATTTCTAATCAAAATTTGTTTTGTTCAGACAATGTCCACATCCTCCCACCTGAAACCATCAATTAATCCATGGAAGTCTTGGGGTATTGATTACCTTGCCATTTAAAGTTTTTTATCTTATAATGTTACGATTAAAGTTATTACTGAATAAAAGCTTAAAAGAAATGTCATCTGATACTTAGTTTCAATATTTAATTGTTACTTATTTATGCAAATTTATAATGTATTGTTTACAATAATATTTAAACAGCATTAAACTGTTGCACATGCTCTTTGGATTTTAAATATAAAATGAATGAATACTAACACTTCAACCACATGATAAAGTCTTTGGAAAAGATAGAATTGTTTACATTAATATATTTGATTTCTTGATGATTTTTTAATTTTCTATTATCTTTTGATATCAGTGCTATAAATTTGAAAAAGAAAAGCACCATGCAAATAAGTTATGGAGCATCTAAGAAACAAAGGGAAATAAATGAGTTTTCTGTAAGAAGAAAAAATAATGTAGTTTCTTAATTTCAACTCATTGATAATTTTTTTCTATATAAATTTAAAAGGAGTGGTATAAATATAATCATAACTAATTGCCTAAAATTTTCAACCTCCATTCAGATCAACTCCAGGCCTTGTCTTGGATTTGATAAGCAAATGCATTAATTACTATTTCATAAGACAATGTTACTTATATATATATATATATATATATTGTACCGAAGTACATTGATATTTAATTGATTTTATGAGTTCCATGTTTTAAAAATACAAAGATTTAAAAATTAAGAGAATAAAAAGTAAAACTAAAAAGCAGGGGGGAAGGGGGAATTTGTATTAAATAAAATAAACTGTAAATGCTGTTTAAAATAAAAGATTTTTTTTGTTTAAAAGAAGAAAAAAGTCTTGTAATAAATAAATGATTTAATATTCTTTCAATGAATTTTTAATAAAATAATAAAGAGATTTTGTTTTATCTTATAATAAATAATTAAATATATGTGCGTGTGTGTATGTAATTTTTAATAAAAAGTAGACGCAGAAGCTGATTTTATTTCACGAGACGAACACTGCTGCTAAATAAAGTTTTCCATTGTTTAAAACAGTATAAACAGCTCAACTTTTGTTCATTATGGGTCTGACTTTCTCATTTTAATAAAATATTTCTTGAAGTAATATTTCCAAAAAATGTTGCATTGTTAAAACCAATGTATTTGCAGTTGACCGAAATCCGCTCTCTATGCATTTAAGATCTGCGATTAGTTCGGAAAGTAATCATGTTGAAATAGTCTAAACAGACAGTGGAGTGCGGGAACGCCAAACCAGCCATGAAAATCATACCAAGTCACAGGATCTACAGAGGAATCATGTTGCCAGTCATCGATGAGTTAAGAAATAATTCCATTGTGCTGTTTCTGTCATATTTAAAAACCTAGGTAATTATTTGACTTTGATATCTAAACATTCCCGATTTCTTTTTAAAATAAAGATAGACTTTATTAAAAGAACTTTGAACTTTTTTGAATTGAACTTAAAAAAAGAATAAACATTAAACTTCAAAAAATTAATATTTGCAATAATAAAATAAGGAAAAGCAGCTTTTATTAAATAATATTTTTGAAATAACGGCATGCATGTATGTGTGATTTGATTTTTTTAAAACTTTAAAAAAAAAAAGATAAAATAAAATATGATGTAACGTGTATAAGTTATTTGCTAAAGTAATATATTAAAATGCTTATTTTAATCGTTTAAAAAAAGAAGTGTGTGTGTCTCATTATAAGATAAAACGATTAATTTATTTTAAAATAATATAAAAAACACTTAAATTATTTTTCTTAAAACATTTATATTTATTTCTGATACATGATATAAAAACACTTAAATTATTTTTCTTAAAACATTTATATTTATTTCTGATACGTGATATACGTGTGGATAAGTATAAATATTTATTTTCTTAATAAGAGTAGGAGGGGGAAAATCTAATCATTAATAATAGTATTTCAGAAAAGATTCGCTAAGTTAAATCTATAAATGTTTAGTATTCAGTATAATGTTGTTATTATTAGTTTTAAAGGATTGAAGTATTATTTTAAATGGTTCGGGGAAATTATTTTAGTTTTAAAAAAATATAGTAGTAGCTTAGGAGAGGCAGCGTTTAAGATATACCTTTTGTTTGTCTGTTAGTGGGTGGGTGGAACCGATTGAGCTAGCGGGAATTTTCAGGTACCGAATTATGCTGATCAGATAGACATGCTAATTCTAATATAATTAGCTGGTGCCAAAGGGATTTTCTTTCTTTTTTAAAAAATAAAAATAAAGTGTATTTGATCAGTGTATTTTTGGTAGTCGAGTGTTGAATGTTATTGATAGTTCGCTATTGATGATAGTTGACACTTTACCTGAAAACCAACCACTTTCTGAAAAGAAAATTTAGGAGGACAAAATATCATAAAATATTAGTTAATATTTTATTTGTCGATGCTTGGTGTTTGTTGTTTTCCATAAGTTTAAGGAGTAAATTTTCAATTGTAATTTTTATATCGTTAAGAGATTTGAAGGTAGTAAGTGTTAAATAGAAGTAGTAGTTGGTATTTTTCTTTATTGGTTGTTCGGAGGAGTTGGTCCAATATATATATAAAATAGTATTTATTCACAATTCTGTAATAAATATATAATTTTTAAAAAAATATCAAAACAAAAGTAATTTTAATCTACATATTATACTGGGAACTTGCTTGCAAACTGAAGTTTTACTTTAAATAGCTCATGAATTGCTTACTCATCTCAATACAATTTTTATTTTATCCATTAGGGAATAATATATAATTATTTAGGTCATCTTTGGATAAGAACATCACATTCCTAAGAAATATTGAATTCAAACATAATCTGATTCCATACCAACTAAAGACTCAGCTGGAGAGCCTATTTCTTTGGGATAAGATGGACTATCTGAGATAAAAATGGCATGGACAGATAAATTTATATAATATTATTTATTAATCAAAACTAATAAAAAGAAAGCAGACAAACACAAATATTTTGCACAGCTATAATAAATCCTTAACAAATATGCTACACTATTAATCAAGATATACATAAATATTACTAAATGTAATTTAATATTTATCACATACAAAATAAATGACAAAAACAAATTTACCTTATGTGTATTAGGCTCTTTTCAATCAAATATCTTAATATCTTACCACTGTAGCTTTTTTTCTGGCATAAAAGTGTGACAAGACAGTTTCATTTAAATAAATCTTTTAGTTTTTAGAATAGTCCATCTGTTTTAAAGAATTCTTCTCTTGACAGACAAACAACTTCTCTTCTTGATAAAAGAAAATTATATTTATGTTAGATTCCAATTTACACACATATATAATGAACAAAGGTCAAAATCTTAAAAACCAATAGAAACAAAATGAATAAAACATTTCTTCATAAAAATTAATAAATAAATTAAAATTCTTGATTTATTCAATGATAGCAGAGATTTTGGGATATTTACATATTAGAGTTGCTATACCTTTTTACATCTGTGTCCTTACACCCATAAATTTCTAATTTTGTGATACCATCAAATAAATCATGCAAGCTCATCAAATAATTTGAACACCAAACTTTTGACAAACTTAGTGATAAATTTGTACACAAAAATAATAATAACACATTAAGATACTAAATAAAAACAGGTAGTTGTGAGTTTTTTAAAAAAGGCACATTGTGCCACCAAAACCACACACACCCCAAACACACACACACACCCAAGGTACAGCATTCTGCTGTACCAGCAATTCCCAAATTTTAATTAAAATTAAAAATACTATGGATAAACTCTGGCATGAAATTACAAAATGACCACAAAAAATAGGCTTTCATTTGCATTATGGATGATATTAAAAAAATAAGTTCATCTCTGTTGATTCTGTATTTTTTTTCCTATGTAAATGAAAAACTCTGACCTGCCGGTTGATCAAAGAAGATGGCGATTTTTCATTTGCATTATTGTAATATATTTAAAAAATTAGTTCATCTAATTGATTCCATCTTGAATTTTTTTTTTACATTTTGATTAAAGTTTACCAATTTTTTGTTGTTGTTGTTGTTTTTTAACAAAATAAATGTACTTAGACATTTCTCAATCAAAATCCTGTGCAACTGTTTTTTAAAAATCTGATGTAAATATAAGTTGTTGTTTTTTTTATCTGCCCATGTTTAATTTTTCTGCCATAGTTAATAGATGTAATATTTTTTTCTTTGTATTACTGTCCATTTTGTAGTTAATATACTTATTATTTTTGTAGTTAATATCCTTATTAAAGTGATATAATAGTTGTATTTTTTTTATTTCACTTATATAGTATTATTTTTTTGGTAATTTTGTTTTAGTGCCTATTTTGTAATTTCCTGTCAGAGTTAATATATGTATTATTTTTTAATTTCAAGTAAAATTTGGGAATTACTGGCTGTGTATGCAATGGCAAATGATGTACCTTGGAGGGAGGAGAGGATGTCTTTGATGACATGAAGTGTTGTTTTTATTTAATATACTTTTTCAGATTTAATCTTGTGTGATTAGTGTTACATATTAGAGCTGCTGCACATAGCTTTCTAAATTTTGTGAAAATGTCATGAAATAACTTGTACACATGGTCTGTTTTAACAAATTTATCACTTGAGTTTGTCAGAAGTTCAGGTGTTTACATTATTTGATGACATCTCAAGATTAGAAAGTTATTAGCAGATTAATATTATACCGGATACTCAATCTATTCTGATACAGAGGGCACCACCAGATCACTATGTATCTGGAAACTTTGTGTACTGTGATCAGAATAGATGATGATGATGGTTTGCACCAACTAGACTCAGGGAGAAACAAGAGATCTTAAATTGTTTAGACAATTGAGATAAAAGTACAAAGACAGACGTCAGCCAAATTAAGTTTAAACAAATTCTAAAATTTTATTAAGAGAAAATAAATTATGAAGTATAATTTATTGACACAGTAAATAGGGTTAACTCAGGCGTGTACCAGAAATACGAAAGGCAAAGCTATGACAGACAGACCGATCTTCTAATAAACGAATTATAAAGGGAGGAAGAAAATTTTATTCAGCCGAGGATTCACCCAAACATTGGTCCTCACTTTCAGATATTCAATCAATACGCTCCTGAAACAGTTCAAAGAAACCAGCGCCAACGAGCTTTTCAAGATCCAAAATTTGGTCAGACCCTGAATGTCCTTATGTTGGTATGAGCTGCACCTATTACTACATTTAAAATAACGATGATTGATCCACCTCAAGAACAACCGAAAAATATGATTGAAACAGAGTAAAACAATTAAAACTGGTGAATCCCAGCAAAACGATTGGCGAAAATTACTCTAAAATTAATAATTAAAGGTCTCAATAAGAGACAAGTAAATTATTAGAAAACCACCCAGCAATTAAAGAAAATGAATTACAAACAAATGCTGAGTACACACTCTGATAAATCTAAAGCACACATAATAAATACAAAAATAAATCTATCGGAGAGTGCACATGAGTACGAAAATATTAAAAGTGGTAAACACTTTAGCAGAACGAAAGTATCGCTCACCTGTAATTTAAAAAGGGATAATTTTTATCTTCCTACTGATGACTTATAAAATTACAAAGAAAAACACAATTCTAATTTCTGCCTTCAGAGATATAAGAAACGAAATCTCCACCTGCGGAAAATTAGATAATAAAGTCGCCAGCCAAAAGATTTTTGGAGGTTTAGCAATAGGGCAAACACAGAGTTTAAAATTAATTATTGAATAATAACATAATTACAGGTAAGCATTTAAAAGGCACGACTGCTAAAGCATTTATAAAAGTCTTACATAAAAATAGAAAACTCACTCGTCACTCTCCAATAAACAAAAATTGAAAGCAACTTGGAATCTTAAAACTAAGATTCCAAGACACATTGCAAAATATTAGAAATCACAATAAAGATTAAATATGAGTATAAATATTGCTTAAGCTTATGAATACAGATTTTTTTAATTAGACTGAGTGGAGATTTAATGGAAAACAATTTTACCCTGAGAAGAATAAAAGCAAATAGTTACCTTTCGGTAAAACACAGTTCGCGTAGAGTGCGCACTTTTACTTAAGTTCATTTTCAGGTTCTTCGACCACAGCAAGGTAGATGTAAAGAGGTTCTGGCTTCTTCTAGATGTTTAAGGCATTACTGGAGCAAATTTGGAAGTTAGGGATTCGTCTTTTGTTAAATTAGCAAGCCATTCTGGTGGTGATGACACGTATAGTATTTTTCATCTTGTTGCAAGCAAAAGGATTTAAATAACAGCGAATTTCCTTTAAGAATTTAAATGTCCATTTAGATAAACTTTTCAATTGAGAAACAGCTTGTCTAGTTAAGAATCCTGAATTAATTGACACTCTAAATTTTCAGGGCTATTTATACGTTGCTCCATTTCCCGTGAAACACTTTCCTTGTTGTCCAATTTCTATGCCTTAGGCAGGGCAAATATTAAAACTCCCGCTCAATCTAATCTAGGAATTCTACCCAGGGATTATTGAAATGAAAACAACTACACAAAAAAATCAAATCTCTGCTTTTAGAATTGTTTACAATAATTAAAATAAAAGCAACAGGAATGCAATTAGCAAGATTGCTTGTTTTTAAATCAAAATTGATTTAAAGTAAAAAACAAGCGGTGAAAACTATTTTAAAAATAAATCAATAAACATTGAAATGATCCATTTTACATATAAACACACGTGTATTTTGATACACGTACTCTTTCTAAATAATAATGAAAATTTAAACCTTAAATAAGATTTAACAAAAATTAAGTTTAGTGAAAATTAAAAATCTATTTTTTTTTTTTTTGTAATAACACCATTGAATCGGATTTCAATCAGGTTCAATATGAATGTGAAAAGACATAGCAAGTCTAATATGTAAGTACCAGATTTAATGCAGGTAGGTAACAACTTTAAATGACAGCTTCTCACATATTATTTTCTTCTTTAAACTTTTTAGGGCACTTCTTCAAATGATTTCATCATTGACAGCTCCACATAATTCCAGGATTACAGTAAAAATATATTAAAATTTAGCTCACTATATATTTATTTTCTATAACTTCAAATTATGCAGAAAATCAGCAGTATAATTGAATAAACAATCTTCTCAAAATTACTATTTTATAGTTGTTATATCCACCAGTCTGACTGTGCCAATGTTATAACCGCCAGTCTGACTGTGCCAATGTTATATCCGCAAGTATGACTGTGTGGTCTGCAAATAACTATGTTCAATTCCCACAATGTTCTCTTGCAACAAATGCTTTGCTGCGGATGCTCTCCAACGAATGGTCTGCAACGAATGCTCTGAATACACTCTGTATTCTCTGCAATGGATGCTCTCCAATGAATGCTCTGCCATGGATGCTCTCCAACGAATGCTCTGCCATGGATGCTCTCCAATGAATGGTCTGCACCGAATGCTCTGCAAACGAATGCTCTCCAACGAATGGTCTGCAATGAATGCTCTGCCATGAATGCTCTCCAATGAATGGTCTGCAACAAATGCTCTCCAATGAATGGTCTGCAAATAGATGCTCTCCAACGAATGGTCTGCAACGAGTCTATTTCTATAGTTCGCTAAAGTTCAATTCCGTGATGTTCTTTCAGGCTGGCTGCTACAAAAATGGTTCACAATGGGCATACCTTAGCCCCAGTCCAGTTTAGCTGTACCCAAACTCTTTGTAGTAAGCACTGCGACTGACCTTAAGCTCTTTACAGCTTCCGTCTATGCAACAGTCTACTTCACTTGAAAACCACTGGAAACTCAACTCTTTATTCAGCTGCTATCCAGACAGTTTCCTCAGGCTGTGGTCTCCTTCAGCTATACCCATGAACTACATTTCCACTGGGCACTGGAATTGAACAGTAACTCTACTGTAGATGCACTTAATACTGTCCGCTACTCCATTACTTCCCTGCATAATGGTTACCCAGTCTTCTTATCACTTTCTGATAATAGCAACAATCAATTCATTGTCCAATAAGGTATGGTCTCTTATCTAGAAATATTTGCAATCAGTAAATATTTCTTGGAATTGTTGATCGCCATTATGTCAATGCCTTAATTAAATTCCTGTTATCAGAGCGCGATCTAAAAATAACCTCTCGAATAAATTCTAGTTTTTTCTGGAGTGCACAAACATGTCTTCCATTTTTAAAAAAACACTACAGTAGTCTCTTTTTTTTTATTTGTCAGATTATGTTTGAACTTGATTACTTCTATAGAGTCAAATACCATTCAAAGATTGAAATTCTCACTCTGATATTTAAAATTTCTCCAAGTCTTTTCTCTCCCGACAAAACTGTTAGTTAATAATAAAAAATAAAAAAACTTAATTGTTAAGACAAATTTTTTAAAAGCTGTTACCACAAGGCCTAAATCCTTCCATTCCCCTCTATAATTATAGCTATCCAATCAAAGGTTTTACTATAAAAAAAGTAATTATCATTTACATATTCTTATCAATAAACATTTATTTTCCTTAACGTGTAGATTTTTCTTTACTTTTTTAAAATTCCTTTTCATTTCTGTTCACCTTAATCAAAAGATTAACATGGTATTCATATTGTTCTATTAGTACAAATTTTTTTTCTTATCTATTACCGAATTTAACCAATGACAATTTATAAAGACATTGTTGTTCAATATTTCATAAATCTACTTTAATTTTTTTTTTCTTTTTTTTATGCTTTAAAAAACATCATATTTGAATAAATTTTAAGTTCAACACATACTTTTACTAAATTAATATAATTCTTAAACACTCATTGACCTCAAATTCTAACATTGTAACTCAAAGTATTCCTTAATATTATTGTAATTATATATATACATATATTTTTTATAAAAATAAAATGGTGTATATTATAATGCAGAATAACTCTAGATTGAGAACTTCATTCTAGCATTATAATATATAATGTCCAAGTCAGTTTTTAATAGTTTAAAGCAGAGGTAGTCAACCTTTTTATACCTACCGTCCACTTTTGTATCTCTGTTAGTAAAATGATAAAAACATCAAATCAGATGTCACATGACTTAATTTTAATAACGCTCATATTTACAAATGTTATATATAGAGCTCGCAAAACAAGCTCTTAACAAGCTTTCAGAATATTCTCAACCCAGACCGGTTTCTGGCATCATCAGTGAGGTGCCAGGATATTCATTAGATTAAAAATACTATGTCAAGCCCAGCACTTTATCTAATGTATAACTATTGAGAAGAAAATCTGAAATTTTCAGACATCCATATGTCTAAAAATCCAGCTATCTAACTCAAATAGCCATATGGGACTGAACTAAGTTCAGATACACCATATCTCTGTTAGTAGTAAAATTTTCTAACCGCCCACCAGTTCCACAGTAATGGTGATTATAAAGGATGGAAGTAACTTTACTTTATAAAATTTATAAAGCAGAGTTACAGCAAGCTAAAGCATATAAATCTATATGAAATTTTTTTAAAAAATCAATTAAATTAAAAAAGAAAGGGTTTCAGTGTTGGACAAAACCCCTGCTGCCCACTATGAAGGCTGGAACGCCCACTAGTGGGTGGTAGGGACCACTGGCTTAAAGTATCACATTCAAGGTTTTATGATTTTTATTTTAAACTCATATTCACTAATATTATTTTTAATCAACTATGCCATCTTAATCTATCTGTTCCTATTATTTTATTCTTCACATATAATTTTAACCTTTCCTGGACCCAAACATGAGTTTTTGTTTGGCTCATGCTCTAGAAAAATGAGATTTGACACTTATTTTTTCTTTTGCTGTTTAATTTTGATGTGTGTATTAAGCTATTTTAGTTTTTATCCATAAAAATAAAAAATGGACAAACAGAATAATTAATGCATTCCACAAAATATATCTATATTTGTATAATGAGGCTGTAATATTTTTTACTTTATAGAGTTATTTATAAGTTTATTTAAATTAATAATTGATTTGATCTAATATTGAATTTTTTTACAAATTTATTAATTATATTCATTGTATACATTGTGGACATAAGTCATAAAGATCTATAATTTATTGTCAAGCGTTGTTAGCCGAGAGGTCATCGCAGCGACCTTGCAAGCAAGTAGTTGGTTGCAGACGGTTGTGGGTTCGCGTCCCGGCCCATGCTATGACATATGGAAAAAAAAGATCTATAATTTATTGATATTATTATTTGTTTTTTATAGCCATATTGTTTTTAAATATTTTTATTTATTTAACCACTTACTTTTTGCTGTAACCATCTGTGATTGTCATTTGGTGAATATTACTTTTCATTTTTATATTTGTGTAATTTCTCATTTCTTATCAAAATAAAAATCCTTAAGACCTGAAAATTTATAAGGGATTCTTAGCATTTAATGTTTTTTAAATTAGATATGTATAATAATATAACATATTTTGGAATAGACTAAGATTATAATACATTTATCTTATTGCTTTTTAAAAACTAAAAACTTTTAAATATTTAGAAAAATAATCATGAATATGTACTCAAAATATAATCAAAAATGAATTGGAAAATATTTAATTTTAGTTTGAATGATGACTGAAATATGAGACCTATAGCAAAGTGGAAATTTTTTTTATTTTTATAAGAATTGAGTAGAAATCATTAAGTGAACTGAAATGAAATAATCAATAGTAAAATAGCTATTATGCATAATAATATAAATTTGTGGCATGGATAAGTCAAAATATTAGACAGACATTGATGTCAGAAAGTAATTCATTTGAAGATGAATAAATAGATATAAAATATATTTATTATATATTAAAAACTAAAAGAACATTGTGAAAGAGTGAATATATTTGCTGCTATGATAATTAGATGCTTGAAATGGAGGACATAATGTAGAAATTATTGTATTTATGCTTAACATTATATGCTTTGTTTTTTTTTTAACATTTGATGTATATAATTCAATGAAAAAAAGAGCTAATGGAAAAATTAATGTCTTTTATTTATTTTGATGTACTGTTCTTCTTTGTTCTCTTTTATTTTTGGAGAGAGGAGATAGCATGGTTTAACCTTCTATTCCCATAACTGAGAATTCATATCCAGTTGGAATTTGTTCATTTTTTACATAGTCAGGGATTTCCCCAATAAACCCTGGATTTCTTGCAGACAGCTTTCATCCTGGTTAGTCATGCAATATTCGACATTAAATAAATATCTAACTATACTCTTAATTTGTAAATAACTATGATAACTTTATCACTAAAATATAATAAATTTCCTTTAATTTATAACTATAGGATAGTAGGAGTTTATACAGTACTGATCATAAAGATGATGCATCCTTTACAATTAGTGAGGGAGATGCCTTATATCTTTGGTAAAGGAACTTGTGGACTAACATTTAAAAATACTGATACCAAAGTATAGAAAAATATAATAAATATAAGCTTATTTAAACATCTAAATTACTCACAAGTGTTCTGTTAGAATGGAGAATAATGCCTTCATATATAGAAGTAAAAGAAATAATCTAATTGGTTGTGAGAATGTTGAAGGTCAATTGTTTTAAACTAAGATGTTATGAAAACATTCCATCATTTAATTTAATTGAAATGATAATAACTGTAGAATGTGTCACACATCTCCATTCCTTTTAGTTAATTCTAAAAGAGATTTTTCCCCCAGTAATTTCATGCTGAAACAGTTATTATGTATTGTATTTTAACTTTGCCATTTATTTTTTAATTCTAGATTTGACATGATGCTGTAAAATAGATTTCATTTTCTCGATATTTTTCCAGAATGTCATTTTATTTTCATTCATTTTTTAAATAATTAAGTATCACATTTATTCATCTTGCTAATGTTTTTCTTCTTCTAACTTTTTTCAAATCTACATATTCATATTTCTAAATAGTCTTAACTCTGTCTAGTCATTTGTGCTTTATATTGGATCTCATTTGTACTAAGACTTTTTTTGCTGTCTATATCAGGGGTGTCCAACAAGTCGATCGTGATCCACCGGTCGATCGCAACGCTAATTTTGGTCGATCGTGAGGCCAATCTGGCAAGAGCTGTCGGGTAATGAGTGAAACATATTAGGTCAAGATTTTCAAGTTTTTTTGTTATTTTTGTTTTTGTTCTAAATTTTTTTTCAATTCTAGATAGATGAGTTCCACTAAGTTGTATCATTATTGAAAATAATATTGAAATAATGTTTTTAATCTTGACTTAATGTAGCTAATTTGAATTAATAAATATTGTTAATAATTAATTACTCATGTTGTTTTAATTCCCCCGGGCATGAGTTTTTGGTCCATTAAATAATTGTTATTTTTTTACTAGTTAGATATATAAAAATAGTATGTATTTCACATCTCCCTCCACTTAGACTACGCCTATAACAACAAGTCAATCGCAACACAATTTTAAAATAAAAAGTAGATCTTATGGACACAAAAGTTGGCCACTCCTGGTCTATACAATGTATACTAATTTGCTATGATCTACATGCAAACCCAGAATAAAGAATTGATTAAGTGATGTCAATTTTTTTTTTCAGATAACTAGTTCAGTTGTTAATAACTATCCAATAAATAAATAAACTATTAATCAATGTAGGTGAGTCTTGGTGTATTGGCTATCTATATAAAGTATATGGTTATTTAAAAGACAAAGGCCATCCATATACACAAATGGCACGTTGACTTCAACCGTTTCATTCAATTGAATAGATTTTTAACTAAAATGAGAATTTATGCAGGATTTTCATTAATTATGTGTTCTATCTGGAAGCATGAAAAAAACAAACTAACAAATATTTAGTTGCTTGAAACATCATTTAATGTTCGAGTCCCAGAAATAATGATTGAGCTTGATCAATGAGTCTTTAGGTTTTAAGTTTATCACTTTTCTATGATCTAACCTGCTGAGAGCAAAATTGAATAGTTAGATGCTCATAATATCATATGACATTTGAGCAATAGATATGACATGTTAAGCTTCAATCTGGGAACCTTCAGAGTGTTACTTTACAGTTATATTAAATCAGATGTACCACTGAAAAACAATAATTTTTAAGTTTCAAATTTTTCATTCATTACTGTGGTAGCTGTATTAGTTATACTAATAGACATTCATTTCTTGTGAAGAGCATGTTATGCACCTAATGAAGTGGAACTTATGGTTTATATTTTTATCTTCATCTTTGTTGAGAGAAGAGGTATATCTTTATGGTTGCGGAGTTTTTATTTTAACTTCATATATATATACTCCCTTGTCCGGTAAGATATTTAATTCATATTTCGTACTTTCATATATATATTTAATTAATTATCAAAGTGTTTACACCACTATTATGTTTCACATAATTTTATTTTGCTATTAAATATACTTCACATATTTAAGGAAAAATTATCTAAAAATAGCTCAAATTATCTGCTTAGATGGCAAATATTGATTACTTTATTCTTCTAATTTATTGAACGAAATTCAGTTAAAAACTAAATTCCCTCAAGTCTACCACTGAGAATTGTCTGAATTTCTAATTAAAAAACTTGCCAATTATTTTAAATGCTGATAAATTTAAAAGATTTCTTAATAGGAAAGATAATTTAATAATTTAAATCATATGTATGTAAATTTTATACTTTTCTAATAAAAAGTTTATTTTATCTTTTGAAAGTGATCAATTAAATGTTCTTTTATATTTTGGTTGTTGTTTTTTAAGTCTTAAAATTTAATTTATTAAGAAATTGTATTGATTATCTGTCATTTAGATGTCGAAACTACCAGAGCTGATCCAAATATATATTAATAGTGTTACATAAAGAGAGAAATGAATTACATTAGTAGACGTACTGTATAAATATATAATAAATTACTTGTTTCATTTGGATTATCTTTTTATATAAATAGTGCCATGTTAATTAAATCAATGATGTTTACATAAATTTGGAGAAGACGCCCGCCCCCCCCCCCCAAAAAAAATCTTCTTTCTTTCGGTTTCTATATTTTATTTATCTTTATTGCCTATTAGTTATGTGAAGAGTCTGTTAAAATTTATTATATAACTCTAAATATATATAAATACCACTGTCTGGACATAGAAAATACACATTATTTTCAGCATCTTAGTAATGTAAAGAATTATTTAAATTTTATAACGTAATATAAATTATGTTTAAAAAAATGACAGTTATGATGATCAAATGTTAGTGTAGTATCTTGTTGCCTAGATACCCCAATTTTAATCTTGTATCTACAAAGATATCAATTGATAATAGTATAATCAACATCTATAGTTTCCTTTGTCAGATTCTACTTATTTTATCTCAAATCATATGATTTTAGATCATAACCTGCATCATATTTATTTGGTTATCGAAGTTAAAATTAACCCCAATATGCTAATTATCCAGATATAGGATCACACTAGTTTAGAATTCTTATTTATTTTAATAATAATTATTCATTAATTTCTGGGAGCTAGATGTTGGACCAAAGAATGATATATACCTATGTTGTTCACCTTTTATCACTGATGTGTTTTTTGTTGTTGTTGTTGTTGTTGTTGTTGTTTCTAAATATCAATTTACACTCTATAGAAATTTATTTTAATAAGAAATAAGAATTCAAAAATCTAATGTAATTTAAAATATATTTGAATACAGTTACAAATCAAATACTGTACAATAAGAGTTACATAAAGCAAAAACCTCTGTTTTCAATATAAATGTGACCATCACAGCCGATTAGTAGACCATAATTGCTAGATTTAACATGACAAATATTTTATAGGCAGAATATAGTCATCATCTTGATTTACTTTTTGAAGACTATTAACTATTGTTAATCTTTCTGAGGATGTGATTGTCTCTGTGTGGAAATTTCTTACAATTGCCTCATTACTAAATAGAAAGATGATAACCCAGATTGGTGCTATGTTTAATAATAATGCATTAAAGCCTTAATTAGACACATTTAGTATGCATACAGGTTATTATTTATTTCATTCATACTATTTATGGAGTTTAGTATGCATACAGGTTATTATTTATTTCATTCATACTATTTATGGAGTTTGAATTATAGCATCTAGCCAGTGAAAAGAAAACACCTTGTGACCCACATTCTGAAGAATATGACACATGAAAAGACAAAAAAATCAAACCTATTCTAATCTTATCTATTATAAGCAACACATTTCTTTTTCACATATAAAGAAAATTTCTCTTTCTTTACTCTCTCATCTATGTGCAATATCAGAAATTTTACAGGATGAAATATGTAACCATATTTATTTGAAGACATTTCAAATTGCCAAATCTAAATATCATGGAAAATCTTACAACAGTAATATGTAGTTGCTATGCTATTAAAAATAGATTTTACTTTTTTCTTACAATTAAATTCTTATACTTGAAACTAATCTAGATAACAATTGCAAGAAAGAAAGAAATTCATTTCAAATAAATGTTAATGCAGTTTAATCAAATTTAGCTCAAATTCATATTACTAAGACCGAGTTGCTAAGTATACATTTTAAATAATCTTTTGAATGATAAAATGTTTTATTAATATATAATATGAGAAACTTATATAGTGCAAAATATTATATAATCATACTTGGTGAACAAATACTTTACCTCATTATATATGTGTGTGTTGATTGTTCATTTCACTAAAAAAAAAAAAAAAGAATTTTTTCTTCTAAGATATGCATATTTGGTTTGAAAAAAAAAAAAAAAACTAAAATAAGGTTCAGAAAGAATTTTGATATAAAATTGTTCGTTTTCTTTTCTTTTAAATCAGAGGAAGGAATGTCACTTCATTCAAATCCTAGGATTAACTATGCTTTGTAAATAAACAGGAAGAACACCACTAACAGTTATCTAGATCTAATCTGGAACACCTTTGAATCATATTTTGAATAACTCTGGCTGAAATGAAGAATTAGTGCTTATTTAAAAGACAGGTAGAGATTACAGACCTATACTATCATCTTAAATATACTTCTAATATTTATCAGAAAGAAGTAAATGACAATTATTTTGTTTTGGATGAGTCCTATATTTAAAAAGCGATTTGTACATTATTTTAAATAATAATGATAATCATGTAAATGCAAGGCACAAATATAAATTGCCTAAATCTCAAGTAATTGTAATTAACAATAGAATTATTTTTATTAGTCTCATTCCGTCACAGATAAATTTATATTTGATTACTGAAAATTGGATTTTATATAAGTGGATTTATATATGTGCAGTTGTTTGTTCAATGTTTAATAGTTTACATATGTTCGCATCTATATGGGAAAATACATCCTATCAGTTTAATGAGTTAGGGATTGATCTCAGAATGAGTCATCTCCTGTATAAATTCTAGTTCTATTAAATTAGGTTTAGAACCAAAAAGGCCGATCCTTACAATTATTATATAAAAGGTTTATTCAGGTAGGGTTAGAATCAAGAAGCCATCCCTTTTTAGTTATTATTATTTAAACGTTAATGTTTAGGAATAGGATCTTTAAAAAAGGTCATTCCTTATGATTATTGTAATAAAGATATTGTTGATGTCTTATATATATATATATATATATATATATATATGTGTGTGTGTGTTGTGTGTGTGTGTAAGTATTAAGAGATATACAAGTCAAAGAAATGTTATATTTTTGAATTCATACATGTGTAGAATTATATTTAAGTTATTATCTATGAATATATAGATATTATGATGTATAAATATTAAAGGATTCTATTAAAGAAATAAATTGCATATCAATTAATAATTATACTTTGTAAATAAATTAAGGTTACATGATTTGTTAATTTTATTAAAGGAAATAAATTATCTATGAATATGTTATAAAACTGTATATCTCCCAGAGTGAGGGCTTCAATTTTCAGTTGTTATAAACTCTCATTTGCCTGAATTAGATGAATGATATGGCTGACCAGACATTTTTTTTATAATGTAATTATATTGTAATACAAAAACAACAATAAGAAAGAACAAAGAAAGTTGTACCTTGAAGAAGATATACAAGTATATGTGGCATTCTGGAGTCAGGGACTGATCTAGCACTGTTGGTGGTGTATCCAGTTATAATTGAATTGCACATAATAAGTTTTATTGTGTTAAAACTTTTAAATATTATTAAAATGGAGAATGAAGAGCAGCAGGAAATATTGGAAGCAAATACTTCTGAAACTAGTTGTGAAGAAGATAGCTTAGAAACTTTGAACAATGTCTATCCGTATAGTGATTCATGCAGTCAACTAAAGCATAATGACATTAGTGAAGAAATTAAAATGCATTTGAATACTGCAATATCATCACAATTAGACATGATGCAGATGATTAATACATTATTTAGACAGTTGGAATTGAAGTTAATCAAAAGCTAATGCAGCACATAAATCAAACTATGGAAGATAATCAAAAAATAATCACAAGCAAATGGAGCAAATAAACTGAACATTGAAAGATAATCTAAAACAGATGGAATTGAGGTTTGAAGATAACTAAAATCAGATGGAATTGAAGAAGCTAAAACAGATGGATAATTTTTGCAAACCATTTAAATCAGAGCAAAAAATAGGTGATTCAAAATAAATGAGGAACAAAAAAAATGATCAAGTACAAATTCAAGATGAAACAATGGATGAATTCATAGATGATGAACAAGCTAAATTGCTTTTAAAATCAGAAAATTAACCAAAATATATAATGAACTTTAAATGAATCTGAACTAACACTATTAAACAAAAATGTACAAAATGATCACAAGCATGCTCAAATAAAACAACAAATAGCAGAAGGTGAATCTGTTGAACTAAAACAAGTAGATGATAATGAACTAAAACTACTGAAAAGAAATTAAAAGCAAATAGGAACTGTTAAAGCTAAACATCCAAATACATGAGGCTAAGCCTGAAAGTTCACAACTAAAATCATATGGGTCAAAAGAATATAAAGTACTATATCAAGTGCCACCCATAATTTCATAGTTGGATAAACAAATACAAATCAAAATAGAGCAAAATTTACTTTATCTCCAAAATGAAATGGAGTCACTGTTAATAAATTAAATGAAGATTTGCCTCGCATACTGATTAATCTGGATGCATTGTATTTCTATAGAGTTATGAATAACAAGAATTTTACTGATCATCAACTTTACTTTCAACTGGTAAGAAATAAAACACAACTTTCTTTTATGTCAATTGCTTCTTCTCCAGAGTTGCCACAAAAAAAAGCCTCCAGACACTTATTATCAAATTATATCTGAACAATTTTATGTTATCAAATAATGGCTGAATGGTTAACCAGCTTATAAAATGCCCAAATGGACATCCAAAAAGAACTTTCAAAAAATATAATCAAAATCTTTTTTTTTTGTTGGTATTTTTTTTTTATAAGTTTGAGAATTTAAAATGAATAATCTATCATTATTCATTTCAATAAAAAAAATTTTTTTTCTTCTAAGCAAAAAAGATGTTCAAATTTGGTTTGGTAAAAAAAAAGAACTAAAATGAGGTTCAGAAAGAAAACTAAATTTTGATATAAAATCATTTTATTTTCTTTTGAATCAGAGAAGGAAATATCACTTCATTCAAATCCCAGGATTGATTATGCCTTGTGAATAAAAAGGAAGAACACTACTAACAGGTAGCTAGATCTAAGCCGGAACACCTTTGAATCATATCTTGAATAACTTTGGTTGAAATGAAGAATTAGGCAGACTAAAAGGCTATCCCTTTATAGTTATTATTATATAAAACAGATATGTTTAGGAATAGGATCTTTAAAAAAGATAATTTCTTATGATTGTTGTAATAAAGATATCATTGATATCTATCCAATATAGAATATGTATATGTGTAAATACTAGGAGACATTAGAGTCCAGTAAATATTATATTTATGAATTCATACATGCATAGAATTATATATAAATTTATTGAAGACAGGATTAAAGGTATGAATATGTTGATATTATGATGTATAAAAATTAAAGAATTCTGTTAAAAAAATAAATTGCATATCAATTAATGATTATACTTTGTAAATAAATTATTCTTATATGATTTGTTAATTTTATTAAAGAAAATAAATTGTACATCAATTAAGGAAGTACACTTGTAAATAAATTATTTTTGCATTCATTACTTTATTTATGTAAGATTGCTTGATATATCATCATTCATCAGGAGTAAATTATGTTCGCCATGATTTAGCCTGCATTACAAATAGGCTGTGATTATATTGACTAAATATTGTTTTAAATATATATGTATTAGTTTATTTCCTGATGCTTAAAGTCAGATGGCATCCATGTAATTTATTTAAATAAATAAATAAAGAAAATGTAAAATTATGAAATATGCCAATCTGATCATACAATGTAAACAATAAAAGTAACAGGATTGAATTCATGTATTAATTAGAAAAAAGTGTTTTGTAATGATGTTACTAGGAAACCAACAATTAAAATTATTAACTCTAAATTGGGTCACATGTTAAGAGCTTTTACTAGGAAATAAAAGATGAAGCACTTTTTACTACAATGTACAGGATTTTTTTTATAAAGATAGTTACTTTTGAAGATCTGAGACTTTGAAACTTTACATCTTCTCAGAAGTCTCAGTAGAAACAAATCATATTCCCCTTTAGAATATGTGTTTTAGATGAAATATTTTAATAAATGATGAAGATATAAACAATAGAAATATCTAGAGAATCAGTGTATTAATTAGAGAAAATTGTTTAATAATGATATTATTAGGCAACCAGTAATTAAAATTGCAAGCTCCAAGATAAATCAAAAGCTAATAGTTCTTTTGTCTGAAATGTTTCTAAGAAAAGACAAGCTCATTTTTGTTTCAGAACACAGTAGCTTTTTTGTACAGTAAAGGTATTCTACTATTTTATATAAGTTTGAGATTTTGAAACCTTATATTCTCTCTGAAATCTCAACATTAATCAGTCATCTCCCTATAAGAGTATAGAATGTTAAATTAAATATTTTCACAAATGATAAAATATAAACTACTGAAATAATTTGGTGAATCCATATATTGATTAGAGAGAAATATTTACTAATGATATTGTTAGGCAACCACCACTTAGCATGCTAGCTCCATTCTGGATCATATGCTAACAGTCTTTGTCTGAAATTTTACTAGGAGATAACAGATGAATTCTCTTTTTATCTCAGTGCAGATAATCTTTTTTGTATAGTATAGATGGACAGCTATCTCACTCACTTTGAGACTGACATTGAGGTAAAAGTGGATAGTGTTTTTACTCTTTATCTCCTAGTAAAATTTTAAGCAAAAACTATTAGCATGTGATCCATCAGGCTTGCCTAGCAATATCATTACTGGATACTTTTCACTAATTAATATATTGATTCTCCTAGTTATTTCTATTATTTACATTTTTAATCATCCATGAAAATATATTTATATATTCCCATGGGGAGATGATTGTTTACAACTGAGTCTTCAGAGAAAATGTAAAGCTTCAAAGTCTCAGCCTCACTGACTGCCTCAACAATACAAAAAAGATTCTACATATTGAGATAAAAGCAGATTCATCTTTCATCTGATTCAAACATAAAGCTTTCAGCATGTGATTCCCCTTATAGCTAGCAATTTTAATTGGCAGTTGCTTAGTAACATTATTATTGGACACTTTTCTCTAATTAGTATATAGATTTACCCAGTTTCTTTTTTTTACATCTTAATTATCTATGGAAATATATATATATATATATATATAATGAAACTAATCCAAAATCTATATCTATTAGTAATGTTTATTATCAATCCTTGAATTAGCACATGGCACCAGTTATTTCTTTGTTTACATCTTAATTATCTGTGGAAATATGTATATAATAAAGCTAATCCAGAATTTATATTTATTAATGATGTTTGTTATCAATCCTTCGATGTTTAAGGAAGTGCATTTTATGAAAAATTTACCATAACAGAATATAATGCGTATCTAAATCTAAAATATGCATTGCCAAAAACAGTCATCATTTCTATTCTCCATTTATTTATATGAATGTTTAATTGAAGTAATTGGATTTTTTTATTCTTTTTTTTTTATGTGATTTAACACACACATGCTCCTTACACTTATAATTCATTTAAACAAAGTTTATTTTTACATATATTAAATACATAGAAGACACTGATTTTGTTTTTATGCTTTTCTCTTTATAAGCGTGTGGTTTTATATATATATGTGTGTGTGTGTATTAAGTAAATAGCATTAATGTAATTCATAATTGATATTAAAAATTGTTTTGCATGAATATATTATTAGCAAATATTCAGTATGTATAATCCAACATCAGAATCATCAGAACAAAAACTGTGTTGCTACAGTAATCTTTGTATTTTGTATTACACATTCTTATATATTCATAAATAGATCTTAAAATGGTATAGAAAGTGTATCAAATATATTTGTATAGTTAAAATATCTACTATAGAGTTGTAGCAGCATACATTTCATATTTTTAATAACTTCAAATAAAATAAAATAGTGAATATTAGTTGTTAGCTTTGTGTGTGTATATATATATTGAGATTAATTTAAGTGCAAATTTGTAGGTTGGGCAAGAACAAGCTCAATTTTGTTTTTAAGGTGTTTTTTTAGGTGCTATATATGCATACACATTAATAGAGAAAAATGTTTATAATGTTGACTCATTTTATTTAAATGTAAAAAAATAAAAATGTGTACTTTATAATCAAATTTGTTATCAATTTGTAAAAGATTTTATATATATATAAAATTAAGAGGAAAACTTAATCATAAAACTCTTTATCAATTATTAATACATCCATTTATTAATACATCCATTTTATTAATTCTTTTAACAAAATCTATTTTTTTCCCCTTCATTACGTAGGGTTCCAATTTTATATTTGTTATCAATAAAATTTCAGATAGATTAAATTATAAATTTGATGAATTCCTTAATTAAAAATTGCTGGCTTAGCAGGGTTCAAAAATGTAATTACTAGCTTGCCAATTAATAGAAACTCCTGAAATTCTTGAATGGGCTAAACAATTAACTATACGTCTATAAAAAGATCAACTAAAAATTATATTTTATTTTGCTTACTCACTCCTGATTCACTCATTCTGCTGATTCACACATACTCTTCTGCTTTTCTACATGGCACTGTGCATTTTGTTTCAATAAAATGTCAACAGTGATTCCATTGTATTTTACCTTGCCCAATTAGATGATGAACTCAGAACATTTTCCAGTTATCTTGTTTAATGCTACGTGTTGCTAAAGCACCAGAAATAAATTCCACTCTCCACTATGGACCTGTAGCCATCATATATTAATCTAGCCTGTTAACGGACCAACAATGCCGATCAATTATTATGATTTAAAAGACCATTGAAACAATGCACTTCTCCTTGCTGATGAAGCAGCTCCATGAAACTTCAACACTCGACCAGTGAAGCAAGAAAGAAAATGCATTCATATAATCATTCTTTCTTGAAAGTAATAGCTTTTTAATTAATTTGTTGAATTTTTATTTTTTTTTCTTCCTTTCATAAAGTTTTAAAAGAAAATTTTTTGAAAGAATTTAAAGCAAGTTTCTTCCCTCCACTTTCATGATGGTTTTAGACAATCTAGATTCCTTTAATAAGAATTTTTAAAGAAAACAGTGCTATGTTTAAAAATCTAGATTGATTGTTTTTTAGTGTCTAGTTTTATATAAATAATAATGTCTTGGAACTTTTGAAATTGTCATTACACATTTGTACTTGACCTATATAAATGTGCTTATATAATTTTTTATATAAAGTGTTGAACTGTTTAAATTATTGGCAGTTTTTTTATTTCTGTCATACACATCTGAAAGCAAAGAGATAGTTATGCTTGTGTGCGCATGCATGTATAAAATGATCCTTTAGATGTTCCTTGAAGTTTTATTTTTATGTTTGATGCTTTGATTTATTTTGTGTTTACCTTGTATATACACACAGATTTAGATATTTTTCTCTGCATTGGGTATAGTGATCTTTCTGCCATACTCATTTCTATAAGTTCTTATTATATGTGAGACCAGTGATTCATTTACTGCTTGAAAATTTGCAGTTATTGGCTTTTGGCATTGGATAAAGTACTTCTCCTTCTCATGCTTTTATATATTTTTGCTCTTTAACACAGATTATTTATGGGCCTATTGATTATTGTTCTCCATGTGTTTCTTTTCATAATTAGGATCTAGTGTACCGCATATGTACTTTGTTTAGTAATAGTCAGTGAATAAATAAACCTGCCTATTTTTGATTATGGGCTAATATTATAGCAAATATATGTGTGCACACATCTGTTAATTCTCAAGTCTATAAAATTTAGTTATTATTAATATACTAAGTTAACATTGAAGGGAAGACTTATATAACAAACTGTCAGATGTCAAATACATTGCCTAATTACTTTAAAATGGTTAATAATCATTTAAACCATATGTTTAAGATAAATCTATTGTTTAAACTTTACCATTGATGTATGCTTGTTATTTAATTGTTAATAAATGTTATTGTTAGATTTGTCCAGCATTTTGTTTACTATTGTCTGCCCTGCCAATTGTTTATTTTGCTAAGAATCTCTACTCTCCATGACCTAGCTGCAATAATATATAGATATGATGGGACACTTGTGGTAGACACTTGTAGTGGATGGGTTCATAAGCAAATTATAATTTTTTTAGGCTAGAGATCTAGTGACACCTTCTGTTGTATGATATTAGATACAGGCTGTCCAGACAAAAAAGGCTCCATATACTGAAAAAAAGATTTATTTTTCACCTCCTAACAAAACTTCAAACAAAATCTATTAGCATGTGGTCCAGCTTATAGTTAGTAATTTTAAGTGGCAATTGCTTAGTAACATTATTATTGGACATTTTTCTCTAATTAGTACATGAATTCTCCCAGTTATTTCTTTGTTTACATTTTAATCACCTATGGAAATATATAATGAAATAAATCCAGAATTTATATCTATCAATGATGTTTGTTATCAATCCTTGAATGTTTGACAAAGTGCATTTTGTGAAGAATTCACCATAATAAAATATTATGCATATCTAAATGTAAGATATGCATTGTCAAAAACATTTATCATTTCTATTCTCCATTTACATAATTATATGAATGTTTAATTGAATTAATTGAAATTTTTTATTCTTTTTTTACATGTGATTTAATATTATAATTAATAATATTCCAATAAATATATACATGCTCCTTACACTTGTAACTCATTTAAACCAAGTTAATTTTTACATATATTTATTAATAATAAACACATAGAAGATCCTGATTTTGTTTTTATGTCTTTCTTTTTGTAAACAAGTGTGTGTGTTAAGTAAATAGCATTAATGTAACTCCTAATTGATATTAAAAATTGTTTTGCATGAATATATTATTAGTAAATATTCAATATGCATAATTTAACATCAAAATTAGCAGGATGAAAACTGTGTTTCTATAGTAATCTTTGTATTTTTTATTACACATTCTTACAAATCAATAGATAGATCTTAAAATGGATACGAAGTGTATCACATATATTTGTATAGTTAAGTATATGCTATACATTTCATATTTTTAATAACTTTAAATAAGATTAAAATAGTAAATATTAATTGCTATCAGCTTTGTGTGTGTGTGGATATATATTAATTCTAATATTCTCATGAATAAATTATGAATTCATAGTATTATTTCTGGGAGCTTTTATGTAATAAAAATATAATAGCTAAATAGCTAATATTTCAATGCAATAACAAGTATTTTCCTCAGAGCTTCTTTCTCTAATCATATATGTGTGTGTGTGTGTGTGCGTGTAGAGAGAGAGAGAGCTCGAGATCCATGTTTCAATCTAAAATCCAGCATTATTATAGCAATACCATTAAAATATTTTTTGGAGATTTTCATGCATGCACTAGTTGGCCAAAAGTTATTGGAAATAACAGTATTAGTCCAATAAATTCAGATGATTTGTTGTTTTTGAATTTTTGCATAACATGTGGATTGACTGTCACATTTTATTTGTTATTTGGGAAGAAAAACTGTTATAAAGGAATGTGGATGCATCCAGACTCAAAACAATGACATTTAATAGATTATAGTATAGCTAGAAATCCATATGCAGGAGAAGTTCATATTATGTCTATACCTACAAGCACAGATTCTTGTCTGATCATACATTAGTACATTTTAAAATTAAAATGATAATTGCATTAAAAGATAGATATTAATCTAATCATATTCACAAGAAAATTGATCTTTGTTCTTTAAAAGTATACATACCAAATTTCAACAGCTATTAAACATGGAAATTGTTAATTTGAATCTCCAGGATTATCATATTACTGAGGCATGGAATTCTCTTAAGGAGTCTATTTTGATACAAATAAATCTTCTTGAGTTCACTAAAAAAAATAACTATAACTGTTTTTCTAACAATGATTTTACTATTAAGTAATCTGATTAAAAGAGAAAGAACATATGCTATTTTCTGCTTGGCAAAATAATAAATTAAAAATGGAAATTTAAAATAAATATAAAGGACTGAAGGCACAAGTTCATTGATTAACAAGAAGGCATAAAAATGATTGGTGGATTACATCTACAAAAAAGTGCAGACATTTTCCGATCATGGTCTTTTTGTGATGAAGTGAAAGCAACATATTGATCTGAGAAATGGTATCACCATCTTATTAATTCCAACAATAGAACTCTCTTATATGATGATAATGATATTTCAAACATATGGAAGAAGTATTAGGATTATCTTTTGTATAATGATGCAAGAATTGAAATGATAACTTTTAATAATATATTTATTTATTTTATTTACTCATTTAGATTTAGTCTAAGATATCCAGCTTAATGAAGTCAATCTTAAAAATGAAAAGGCTGCATGTCCTGATGAAATACTTGGAGAAAATATGGTGGTAATATGTTAGCTTCAAAAATCTTAGAATTTTTAAAGAATATATGGACCTATAAAATTGTTTGACTGGTCTTAGAAATATTTCTATTGTTTCAATTTTTAAAAATAATGGGAATAGACAAGATTGCTGTAATTATTTTGGAATATCATTATTATCTATTACAACAAAAGTACTTTCAAAAATTTTATTGAATAGCTTTCATCCAAGTCATAGATGAATAGTTACCAGAGAGCCAATGCCATTTTAGAGAATCAAGAAGCGCCAAAGACATAATTTTTCTTACAATAGAAATACAAGTAAAATGCCAGGAGTAAAAGTGTGATTTATATACTGCTTTTATTGATTTGGTGAAAGCATTTGATTCAGTTAATCAAACAGGTTTATGGTATAGCTTAAAATTAATTAACTGTCCATCAGAATTTATTCATATTATATAGCTTCTTCATGATGGAATGACAGAAAATATTTATATATAGAAAATCTTATGCATTTGAAATGAAAATGATGCTAAACAAGGATGTGTACTTGCTCCAAAATTGCTTTCAATTTTTATGAGTTATTTTTGGAACTGTTTGTAGACAGCTTGACAAAACAGAAATCAAAATGTCTACAGGTTGATGGTGGAATTTTTCATTTGAACCGATTAAAAGAGAAAACTAGAACATTTTCTGTTTAAGCATTGATGGCCGAGTGGTTAGCACAGCTGCCTTCAAGAAGTTGTCCCGGGTTCACTTTCCAGCTGATGCTTTGACACATGAAAAAAAAACTAGAATATTTTCTTCTTGGATTCTGGATTTACAGCATGCTGATGTTTTTTAATTTTTTCTAGTTCAAAAGATGATTTATAGAATATACTTAATGTTTTAATACAACATTTAAAGACTTTGATTTAATAATTAAAGTTCAAAAAAATCAAATTCTTTAGCAGCTAGAGGTGAAAGAATAATCCTCAGTAACTTTTAGTTTGTATAGTTATCATCTTGAGGATGCAAGACAATTTAAATATCTTGTAGTTTTATAAATATAAAGATGAACTTAGATGTTGAAGTACAACATAAATTCCAATGTGCTGCTGCAGCTTTTAACAAGTTAAAAGATAGGTATTTTGCCATAGGAAAATAACTACTGCAACTAAGTTAGCAGTATATAATGTTGTTTTATCTATTTTATTGTGTGGAAGTGAGACTTTATATTGATGCAATATAAAGGCATTAGAAAAGTTTCATTTAAGGAGCTTTTCATAAAATTCTAAAAATACAATGGTAAGATCATAAAACCAATAAATGCATTCTTCAACTTGTTGGATATATTGTAGAATCCACTATTGTAACATCATACCTTCATTGTATTGTTTTAGGAATGATCAATGCAATATTTTCTAAAAGGGTGTTTTATTATGAACTTGAACATGGTTTGTGTGAGTGAGATAGACTGTCTACATTATAAGCAATATTGATTGAATCTATTGGAAAGATGCTGCGGAGTTACAATTAGATGTGATGTTATTTTACAGAGAATATTATTTTTGCTGAAGAAAGTAAAAGACAGCATCACAAAATATCTAATAAACAGAAAAATTGATTAGCATGTTCTATATGTGGATATATTTGTGTTTCACACATAGGTTTTTATAGTCATTGCAAAACTCATTTTTAGAACATTTTTTATTCTTTTATCCTATATTATATATGTAAGTATAAACATATATAAATATATCAAAGATGGTCCAATTCTTTATGCTTATGATTCAGAGCTTGGCATAATTTATTTTTAATTGTAATGCAGTAAGTGGTTTTATGGAAATACTCTTTAATGATAACAATACTATTTTTACAACAGAAGTTATGCCACTATCTTACTAATAATAATAGGAGCAATCTTGGTTTATTTGATTAATGCAATCTTATAGATAAATCAATATTGATTTATATATATAGAAAATCCTCAATATTATTCAATTGAATTTGAATAATAAGAAATTTGATTTAAGACTTTAATTAAAATACAGTAAGTCATGATTCAGATAATGTTAGTTTTTATTCCAAATTGTGCCAAAAATTGTCATTTACTTATTCCCAACTGCTTACGTGAAAAATATACTACTACTTATTATCTGACACACACAGGAGTTCACAATCAAGAGGAAGAGGTTTTAAAGTAACTAAAGACCAGTTTACTCGGGCCTTCTAAAATATTCTGACATAATGGAATATTTTATTTGTTAATTTATTCATTGATTAATATCTGATTTTAAAAAAAAAATAAAACACTGAAAATATATTGACAATTATATGTAGATTTTCTTTGCTTAATATAATTAGTAATTAATAAATAACTTTTTAAATTAAAACACTGAAAATATATGAACAATTATATGTAGGAAATTTAAAATCTTGATTGGGCTTTTTAAGGAAAAAGAACTCCATAAATAATTACTTATTAGAATTTTTAAAGTGTAAATACATTTTTAAAATGATGAAAAATATTTAAGCATCAAAACATCATTATTTGTTATCACTAATGTTTGCCATGTCAATACTTAGCCTATTTTTTAAATATTCGCTACTCTCTTCCTTAATATTGTCTATCAATTTCTTTTACCTTTCTTTTTCCTTCTACCAACATATATTTCATAATTCCCTTCTTTCAAAGTCTGTCAGATGCATTTTTAATAATAGATGTGGTAGAGTAAAATTGTTCATAATATATAGAAATTAATTATAAATTAATAATTATAATTTATAAAATGAATTGAATGATATTATATATGAGTCCATATACAGAAGCTTTTATATGAATGGCTATTTGTAAACAAGCAAAAACATTGATTGTTATTTACTAATGATTTGTTGTTTTAATTTGTGATTATCATTTTTTTTGTACTGTATATAAATTAATAATAAAAAAACAACATAGGCTTAAACATTTTATTTATTGCATAGTTTTATTGATTTGGGACCAGTTATCATATTATATGTATTAAATAACTGAATGGTATGAATTTCAATTAATATAGGGTTTAGCAGGATTCATTATTCATAATAATGCTATGTCTTTATATATAAAAATACATGGTTATTCATAAAAAGTATCAGTAATGTGTAGTAAGTTTTCTTATTGCAAACCTACTATAAATTATTTGCACTAAAAATTTAATTTTCTCACAATCCCATAAAATGTTATCTTTGCATTAAACAATATACTACTGACAGTTCATTTTTTCATACTTTTGTTCTATTTAATAATTTGTAAAAATCTTTTACATAAAAACAAACATGCAAATCATTATTAAATAGCAATCACTGGGTTTTTTTTTATTTTATTTAACATAACATCATTACATATGAACTACATGTATATTTTTATTTTGTGAATTATAATTATTAATTTATAATTAATTAATATGTATAAAGAATTGCAATCTTAAAAAATAAATAAACATTTGGAAGTAACCCACTACAATGTACAGTAATGTTTTAAAGATATTAACATTAATCAGCCCTGCAGACATTTTAACTTATTATTATTATTTGAGATGTTTCAGTTGTTTCTAGTCAATTATCTTCAGTGTGTTAAAGAAAAATAATAATAATTTAGGTACATGTGTAAGCATAGAAAAGGTTTATCATGTGAAATTTAGGTACTTATTATTTGTTTATGTACATATTTACTTTTATGTATGAAATGTACAAATGAGTATTATTTTAAAAATGGAAATATTGTGAGTTAAATGTGTTACTTATACTATTTGAATTAAAATGCTCAAAGCATCATCATTTATCAATGGGGACACTTAGAAAAATATCAAAAAAATTTAGGTACTATTGATTTGATATGATAAAAATGTAAAATGTTTTTTACTGCACATATTTAAAAATTTTGCAGTAAAAAAAAATGTATTATGTTCAATTATATTTTCATTTGAGAAAACTGTGTTCATAAGAAAAATCAGAATTACTTGAAATTTCCATCAATGTTGCAACATGAGACAGGAATGTTATTTTTATCAACTAATGTTCTGGTACATCCAAGTCCCAAAATTTTTTAAATATTTTAGTCTTTGAAATATTTTGTAAATTCTTTTCACATAATACTGCATGCATTGCAGCCTATTATGATGACAATGTTGAAATTCTTTGGCTGTTTCTCATTGAATAAATGTAAATATTTATAATAAATTCATTTTATTGTTCTTCTGAATTGAGTTTTTTCAGATCATGTCATATTTATGATTAAAAAAATACATAAAAATTGTGACTTTTTGTCTATATGAAGTCAGATCTATGAATTTAATAATTAATAGATTTTTTAAATTTATTCACTACAAAATGAACATCAATTCAATTGATAATGTATCTTTTGTGTAATTCTCAAATTTTCATTAAATGTAATGATTACTGGTAACTATCCAACTAACTCCATATGCAAAGTATTCTGTTAATTCTTTTTTTTTTCTTGGCATAATTATATTAATAGGTTACAATAGATTTATTTTATTTTTATCTGTAATTATCTAGTCTTCAATCTTGCCAATGTTGTATTCATTTGCAATTTTGATCCAGTGATAGTGCTTACTACTGTCCACTATCATAGCATTTTAGTCTCACATTTTTTGTAAAAATTCATGTTATAGGAGTGACTTTACCAGTAGCAATGCAATCATAAATCATGCCAATCTTTTTATTGAGATAGTAACTAATACACATACATATCAAGATGGAAGTTAATGCTAAAAATTTATATACATTTTATAATACCAATTGGAGATTATATAACAATTGAAATTGCTCATAAATTATAATAATAAAGCATTATTTTCCTTACTCCCCATAAAAAAAATTAATGCTCTAATCATCAGTATCTGTAGACGCACTAGTAGATAGTGATCTTCTCAATAAAAGTGAATTATGTGATTGGATACCACTATTTTAAATTCTTTAATATTTAGAAGACTAATTCAAATATAAAAACTGAAAAAGACATTTTTAAAAATAAAACATGAAAATATAGTTTTAATATCTAATACTTTCTCAGATATTATAGTATTTATTTATCTGTATGCAATATATGCACTTCATAATTATAATTCGATTTTTGATTATAGAGCTTAATGTTTGTTGTTTTTTTTATTGGTAATATTTACTTGAGTGTATATGTGTTACTTTGTTTTAGATCAAGGTGTTATAAAATTCTTTTTTAAAAAAAGAATTTAATATCATTTAGAAAATCTCCATTATACTTGTATATTTATAATAAAGAATTTTTAAAAACAGAGGTAGTAACAAAATTTAAACCTCTTAATGTAGAAGCTATTTCTTTATTCATATGTAATATAAGAAAAACAATCCAACCAAGTAATATGTAAATAAACTCAAAGTTTGTTAGAAGTGATATTGAAATGATGTTATAAACGTAAAATAGATTTTTAATTAAAATTCCAATTATGATTTAATTGGATTCTGTTGATCATTGATTGAAGGTGTAGTTTGGATTGGACAAGAATCACACTTTTTTTTTTGTCTTTCATTTTCTATTATCTCCTGAAGAAGAATTTTAAAAAGTAATGACTGATTTCCTCAAAATAGATTGTGTGTTTAATGTTTGGAATTACCAATAGTTTATACTTTGGCATGATTCATAAAAAAGTTTATTTTAGTGTTTTATCTGTTTATTTTCAACTTTATCTGAGTGCATCATTTGGTTTAATTGTAAGTGAATTTTTTTTGTATACAGCCAGAAATTTAAATTTTGGCCCTTTTTATTATTAATTATTTAGATAGTTGCATAAAACCTGTTATTTATAACATTGTATCACCCATCTTATATTTGGCTGTAGAGGGGATCTTGATGTGAAATACTAGTGCTTTTTATAAAGATTCAGGCTTTTAGGTATACATATAGTGCTTGTAATTATTCACTTACTTCACCAATTCTTTGTAATTACTGTAGTGTGCTTCTAATGCACACTAATGAAGTTATATTTTAATTGTTTTATTCCGACAGCGCTTTTGGGGCATATTTGCTCCCATATGCCCAGAAAGCATTAAGCCAGAATAAAACATAATTAAAATATAGCTTCACTAGTATGCATTAGAAGCACAGTATAATAATATAGTGCTTATATAAATTTTGGCTAGATTGCCTAACTTGTAAGACTTCTTATTGTACTGGTCAAAACATGTTTATCCATCTAACATGAGCTGGAACTCACAAAATATGTACTTCAAACCCAGTCCAGTCTGAGATTTAAGTCAGGGACCAACCTGGATTCAAACCCACTCTCCAAGCCCAAGATCAAACACCTAATGAATAACATAATGATGGCACATGAGAATTAATTCTTAAATCTGACCCACTAGCAGAGCGGAGAAGACAATGAGACAACTATTAATTATGACTTAACTAAAATATGTATATGCATGGATGTGTGAAGGTGGAGAAAAAGGAATTCGAACTACTCAAATAAGTTAAACAATAAAAAAATAGTTTAATATAATGACAAATTATTATACATTATGACTTAATTATATACATTTATATGTGCATCTATGAACAAGCAGTCTAACAAATGGTATATAATTACATATTGTCATTCATGCTATTATTTCTCACATGCTCTTTTATTAATTAAATGCCATATGCTATAAATGCACATTTATCTTTGGTGGGTCCAATATTAAGATGCCAATCAATTATTAGAAAGAATTCACATAAAATTTCTTATTAACGCTTTGGATTATGGTTCTGAAACACTGTGACTACCATTATTTCGGGGAGTGTTCCGAGATTCATTACATAATAATAATATAAACTATTTTCATGCCATTACGGTCGTGAAAATAAATAAATACGTTTGAAAACATATATGATAAAATACTTAATGAAAATTCTTTTAATTAGCACTGATAAAAAGAACACTTTATTTTCCCAAGTTAAATACTCTTAAATACAGAAATACTAAATTACGATGGTGGGATTGCATAAGGCTAAAATAACATTATTAATTAATCCAATTGAAAATCTGATGATGGAACGCTCAAAGGCCACCCTTAGGCCAAGATTATTGTCACACCCATGTTGACCTAAAGGTCAATCTGACCCCTCATGTACAGGACATAATCCATTAAATACATATACAAGGGATAGGCAGACATCTCTAATATGTAATAGATGAAATACACAGGCTTATATATACCCGTGTCTATATATGTAATAGAAAGGGTATGAGCACAGACTTTCACATGACCCACCATTCTCCACACTATCTCATAACACTGATACACCTGAACACATATGTCGAAAAGATAAATAATCACCAATATACATATTTCATGCTAAACCAGCAATCATCAGTTGGTCCAGATTACCATCTCTACACATATATGCTACAAGTGCTCAGATATATATTAAGATAGCAAATCCTTCTACCTTAATGGACAGGCTTCAATGTATTCCACACTCCATCTTTTCAACTGTCCATCCAATTGAAAATCTGAAGATGGAACGCTCAAAGGCAGGCCGAGATTATTGTCACACCCATGTTGACCTAAAGGTCAATCTGACCCCTCATGTACAGGACATAATCCATTAAATACATATACAAGGGATAGGCAGACATCTCTAATATGTAATAGATGAAATACACAGGCTTATATATTGACCCTTAGGTCAACATGGGTGTGACAATAATCTCGGCCTAAGGGTGGCCTTTGAGCATTCCATTATCTGATTTTCAATTGGATGAACAGTTGAAAAGTTGGAGTGTGGAATACATTGAAGCCTGTCCATTAAAGTAGGAGGATTTGCTATCTTAATATACACCTGAGCACTTGTAGCATATATGTGTAGAGATGGTAATCTGAACCGACTGATGATTGCTGGTTTAGCATGAAATATGCATATTGGTGATTATTTATCTTTTCGACATATGTGTGTTCAAGTGTATCAGTGTTATGAGATAGTGTGGAGAGTGGTGGGTCATGTGAAAGTCTGTGCTCATACCCTGTCTATTATATATATAGACACAGGTATTTATAAGCCTGTGTATTTCATCTATTACATATTAGAGATGTCTGCCTATCCCTTGTATATGTATTTAATGGATTATGTCCTGCACATGAGGGGTCAGATTGACCTTTAGGTCAACATGGGTGTGACAATAATCTTGGCCTAAGGGTGGTCTTTGATTATTAATTAATAAAACTAGTAATACTTGGCATTTCACATATATACTTTGAGCAGAGTACAATTTTAATATTAAAGCACTAAAACTGGGTCATGAAACAAAAGAAATAATAAACGGATAAGTGGCAGTACTGACATGTGGTGAAGAAATAATAAACAGATAAGCGGCGGTACTGACAGGTGGTGAAGAAATAAAAGAGGAAACGGTCGTGCTTTTGAACAAGAATGAAGTCTAAGCCCCCATTTCTTAGGGAAGTGCTTAGAAAAGAGTGATGAGGCATGGCATGACCCAGACTTTTACTGATATAACTGACGCAAGAGGCCCTTTTATACAGAATAAGTGGAAATGCATAGCGTGTGCCAGGACTTTACTGGAATCACTGCCAGAGGTCTTTTTATACAGAATAAATCCCCATGGGACAGGACATAATGAGAAATCTATGGGTTCGATCTTGTTGCAAGCCCCAGATTAGATTAAAAGCACATTATATATATATAATTAATGAAGATTAGCCAAATGTCAGTAATGCAGTACAGATAAATTTCACTAATGACGTTGAATAAGATTTACTGCTTTAAAATAAATGACCCTTATTTGACTGCCATAATTTAGACAAATAATATGCTTTGCCGCTATAATATATATATATATATATACAATATTTTATTTAATAACTGAAATAGTAAAATATACATTAAGATTTCACTCCCTCCTTTTCTGCTATTTAATATAAATCAATCCCACTTTCATGGATTGTGATAACTAGGATGTTTAAACATTTGATATTTTAAGAGTATGAAGAAATAAAGTAAAATTGTAGCTATAGAGAAAACAAATAATAGGTCATGCTTTCAGAATTTTAATAAATAACATTTTAAAATTGCAAAGCATTAATTAGCCTAAGTTCTGGATTCCCCGGGTAGAATCCAGAGTTGCAAATAACAAATTTTTATACTAGAATAAATAAAATATTGACTCATAAAAACAATCTGGCAAGCATATTAATTAATGATGCATTGTGTTTTTAAGGGGATGTTAATAACCTTAATTCATGAAGGTTTACTTAAAAAGAAGAAAAGATTTTAGAAATTCAACTCATCAGATTGCTTGAGATTGGCATATTAATAATAAAAACACACATATAAAATCAAGTACCAAAGTTAGAGCATATGAGAGAGAATTAAATTTATAGAAATTATTTGAGAGCACCTTACATATTAGAAAAGTTACAAAATTAAATTATACATTAGGAGAAATTGATAGTAGAGTTTGAGACTAGTTAGGCAAGCTAGTTTTAGTTTTCAATGGTGGTGGTTTGAAATAATTTATCTTGCACCATTTTAAGTCCATATTAAAAAGTCCAGCTCATGCATGGCAGTTATGTTACCGAAAGCTTCCATTTAGCATTCCAGAGTTCTTCTTTAGGCTTTCCTTCATTTCAAGGCAGCAGTTAGATAGTAGATTAGTGGGAGTTCTTCTTTAGGCTTTTCTTCATTTCAAGGTAGCAGTTATATAGTACATTAGTGGGAAAAATGACCCAAAAGGGTCCAAAAGATGATTGGCATCTATTCTATCATTATCATAGATTTCAAAGTTGCATGGAGTATTGATGACAGCACACTTTTCTCAGTAGTAACTAATCTGATGGTGATTTATAATCCGGCCATTTTATACTCCTGCCCAGGTATTTGAAGAATGCTTTCCATTTCTTATCTCTAGCTCAAGTGTAATCTTTAATCTAACAAAAATTTTACATTTCTTAGTCCATTGTTTTTGAACGATGCAGCTGTTAGATAACATTCCAAAAATATATTCAAATCTATTTCCAGATTGGAAATAGATTTGACAAAATGTTTATAACAAAAGAAAATCTTTAATCTTAATCCCCATTTTATTTTATGTAAAAACTTTAATTAAAAATACCTTCCCCAGATTAAAACAATAGTGTTTCCGACCTTTTAATTATTTTTGGACAATTAATGGTTGCATCTTCGATCTTGGATTTTATAAAATATATAGATTAATAGGAAAAACAAGCAATTTAAAAAGAAAAAGTTTAAAAAATGATGTATAACAAAATATTTTTAAAAAGCAATATTTTGTTAATGTTTGATCCACACCTATGTACTTTAATAAAAAATTAATAATAATAAAAATGTTATTTAAAAGTTAAAATTTTATAACTTAGGAACGCATCTCAAATATATATGTAATATATATATATATATATATATGTGACTAAAGGAGCGGGATGGGATATAGGGTTTAAACATAGGTTAGTAGATAGAACTATGAAGCTCAATCTTAAGCTAAAATTGACTGCTTCATTATACATTTCACTGAGGAGAGAGTTTAGCAACTATAAAATAGGTTTATTATGAAACTGAAGGAAATTAATGATTGACCAATGACTTATATTCTCTTTGGTGTTATAGTTTACATATATATATCAGAAGAGACTAACTCAGACCTTCAAACTCCCTACAACTATCCACTCCATCTTATACAACTGATACACATAACCACATACCTGTCAAAAAGATGATCTCCAATATACGTATTTCATGCTAAACCAGCATTCATCAGTTGGTCCATATTACCATCTCCCACAAATGTATACAATCAGTGCTCAGTTTATATTAAGATAATCTTCAAATTTTAATGGACAAGCTTCTATTCAGCCATACATATCATTAAAAATCTGATGATGGAATATGGATGGCTAAAGAGTTGGAGGAGGGAGAAGATTGAAGCTTGTCCATTAAAGTTTGAAGATTTACTATCTTAATATAAAGTGAGCACTGATTATATATATGTGATGGAGATAGTGATTTGGACCAACTGATGAGTGCTAGTTTAGCATGAAATACATATATTGAAGATCATTTATCTTTTCCACATGTTTGTGGTCAAGGGTATTGGTTTGTATAAGATGGAATGGATACCTAGATGGAGCTTGAAGATTTGAATTCAAGTCCCTTCTAATTACATTGAGCTTAATATAGAAAATATATAATATATAAAGAGCCTGCTAATAGCTCTAAACAAGCGAGAAAATATCTGAAGCCTTTATCCATGATGGTACCCATCCCCAGACCAGTTTTGAGCTATGGCTCTCATCAGTGAGGGTTAGATTCAAAATACTAACTCATGCCAAGCATTTATCTAATTCTTAAATATTAAGAAAAAAGATCTTAAATCTTCAGACACCTACATGTCTTCAAATTCAGTTCTTTAACTAAAGAAGGTGTCTGAAGATTTAAGATCTTTTTCTTAATATTTAAGAATTAGATAAATGCTTGGCTTGAGTTAGTATTTTGAATATAATATCCTAACTCCTCACTGGGAAGAGCCATAGCTCGAAACCAGTCTAGGGATGGGGACCATCATAAATAAAGACTTCAGGTATTTTTTCTTGTAGCATTTATCATAAAAAATAAAAATAAATAAGCTTGTTTAGAGCTATTAGCAGGCTCTTTATATATTACATATTGGTAATGCAAGCTATATAAGTCATGTGACATGTGACTTATTTTCATTAATATAGACAATATACTTATATTTTAATATTATATATATATGCGTACTGTGTTTTATTTGAGACAAACTAGGGTTTTTATCAAATCAATTAGTCATCCAAAATTGTTTATTAAATGCATATTTAGCTAGCTTTAGTTAGAGAGTGCTATGTACTGGGTTATTATATTTGAATACTATTATTATTTTGCTTAGCTTTATGACCAGACATACAATGAATAATAACACTAAGATTCAATATACTTGTTAAATAATAAATAATATATTAAATAAAAATAGATTTCTAATATTGACTAATTACAAATATATACATATTAATTGTGAGAATTGAAGATATTGTGCAATAAATTAGAGGAATTAATGGTACATATGTTATACAATTATAAGTCCTTATGCATACACAAATAATAATAAATCCAGGATGGGCTACATCAATCTTTTTGTCAGCATTGGGATCTGCGATAGCAAAAATTCATTGGGATAATTAACCTTCTACTGGCTATATAGAGATAATCAATAATCACAGATAAAAGATCCTATCTGAATTCCAATTATTTGCTTCTCATGTCTGCTTACTAAATTTGCTCTGTTGGTTCAGGATTTTTCCCACGTTCCCTTTGTGTTCTTCTAACTCCATACTTATAGCTGCTCTGCCTTATCTCTGCTAGCTTCAGAAAGAAAAACTTTCTATCTCTGAAGTTTTTTTTATTATTATTATTCTCCGAGTGCAGGTTGTATTTAAAATATAATCAATAATCACAGATAAAAGATCCTATCTGAATTCCAATCAATTGCTTCTCATGTCTGCTTACTAAATTTACTCTGTTGGTTCAGGATTTTTTCTACGTTCCCTTTGTGTTCTTCTAACTACATGCTTATAGCTGCTCTGCCTTATCTCTTTGCTAGCTTCAGAAAGAAAGATTTCTTTCTATCTCTGAAGTTTTTTTTTTTTTAATTATTTTTTATTATTATTATTCTCCAAGTGCAGTTTGTATTTAAAAATTTTCTAATAGTATTCGAAAAATATTATAATTAAGTAGTTTAGTGCATTCGGATTAATTCTATTTATATTACTTATTGTCATTTTGTCAATTAAATCTTATTCATTATTTTGTTTCACTTTTTATACAATTATTTTATTTAGATTAATAAACAATACATGTATTTATTTCCCATGCAATGTATTCTGGTGTGTATGCGCGCGCGCGTACTGATTTTTAATAGGAAGTTATAAGAAAGACCTTTATTTTATAGTGACTTATTTAAAGGCTATATAACTTATATATATAATAGAGAAAAATATATTTACATATATATTTCTAAGAAAGAAAAGAAAGAAAAAAGACTATCTTACTTTCATCTGAATGTTAATATCTCATTAAAAACAATAAAATAAATTCTATTGTTGTTAGCCTTTGTAGTTAAATGATTACATGAACCTTGTTATCTAATTACTTATATAACTAATTGCATTTGGAATGTTAGTTAATGAGTTTTTATTAGAATATTCAGTGAAAAAAAAAATCATTAATAATATTAACTAATGTATAAATTTAGTTAATTAACTTTCAAAGAAAAACGCATTTTTAAAAATTATTTTTTATAAGAATTAAATTAGTTTGCAGGCATTTAAAAGGATGTAATTCAAAAAGTCATTTGGCTCTGGAATATATACAGAGCATATATTTGCGCATATTAAGTACATGACTATTTCGATTCAATATGGAAACAAAAGTATACATTGTTTATCTGAATTAATTTTGACAGAGAATTGTTTAGAGAATTCGATTAAATAATAATTATCAAATGGTCATTTGATTAGGAGATCATATGATATCAACTCAAAATAGCCATGTAAGTTTAAAACAGTTACACTCGATTAGATTGAGATTTTTATCTAATCTGGGAATCCACAATTATTGAATATTAAGCAAGCATACCTAAGAGTATCAAATTTATGGAAAAGTTTAATTGCACATTGATATTCTTACTATAGCAGGTGCTGTACTCAAACTACTTAGTGTTCACAGATGGCATATAAATGAAGTAACCTATTTATATTTAATTGCCTTATAACTATCTTTTCTAAACATCATATGATCACCATCTCTATACTAGCACATAATTGTTGTAAACAAAGGCAAAACTCTCCATAAAGTAGTGCCACCCTGTGACAAACAGAGTAATCAATGGATGCCAGAAGGCTTGTGCATAAAATCCCTATCTAGTGCCTACTCATCCAATATCCCCAGACTAGTTTCTGGCTTGTGGCCATCATCAGTGAGGAGCCTTGGATCTGAGAGCACTGCACCTAGATCTTAGGATCTAATGCAACCCTCCAACAGCCATCTTTTAACTCTACTTTACTACAAAACTATGAGAATGAAATTGAAAACACAATAATATCTTCAATCTAAGCTCATTAGCTTATATAGTCATATGGGTCTGAACTCAATTCAGCACCCATACATTTTGGTATCTTTGGCTCTTAAACAACCATAGCGACCACTATCCTATTAGGCAGGATTGGTGTTAAACCACTAAACATCACATGATCACCATCTCTAGCATATAATTGTTGTAAACAAAGACAAAACTCTCCATACAGTAGTGCCACCCTTTCCCAAACAGAGTAATCAATGGATGCCAGAAGACTTGTGCATAAAATCCCTATCTAGTGCCTACTCATCCAATATCCCCAGACTAGTTTCTGGCTTGTGGCTATAATCAGTAAGGAGCCTTGGTTCTGAGAGCACTGCACCTAGATTTTACAATCTAATGCAACCCTCCAGCAGCCACCCTTTAACTCTACTACAAAACTATGAGAATGAAATTGAAAACACAATAATATCTTCAATCTAAGCTCATTAGCTTATATAGTCATATAGGTCTAAACTCAATTCAGCACCCATACATTTTGATTACTCTGTTTGACAAAGGGTGGCACTACTGTATGGAGAGTTCTGCCTTTGTTTACAACAATTATGTGCTAGTATAGATGGTGATCATGTGATGTTTAGTGGTTTAAAACCAATTCTGCCTAATAGGATAGTGGTGGCTATGGTTGTTTAAGAGCCAAAGACGCCAAAATGTATGGGTGCTGAATTGAATTCAGACCCATATGACTATATAAGCTAATGAGCTTAGATTGAAGATATTATTGTGTTTTCCAATTTCATTCTCATAGTTTTGTAGTAAAGTAGAGTTAAAAGGTGGCTGCTGGAGGGTTGCATTAGATCCTAAGATCTAGGTGCAGTGCTCTCAGTTCCAAGGCTCATCACTGATGATGGCCACAAGCCAGAAACTAGTCTGGGGATATTGGATGAGTAGGCACTAGATAGGGATTTTATGCACAAGCCTTCTGGTATCCATTGATTACTCTGTTTGGCACAGGGTGGCACTACTGTATGGAGAGTTTTGCCTTTGTTTACAACTATCTTTTCTCCCTTTTCCTTATTCTCTTCAGTCATTTAAGGTAGAGACTGATCATCATGAGTCTCTTTTGTCAACAGGATTATATGTTTGTAGAATCACATTTTAACTACACGTGTTTTTTTTTTTTTTTTGGAACAGCAGATAGCTACACGTTGTTTTTTTTTTTTTGGAACAGCAGTTCAATCAATGAAAAAAAAGTTTGAACTGTGCTGAGCTTGTTAGATTTAATTTATTATTTTCTGTTCTTAAAAATTCCTAGCTAAATCATTGAAAAGTTATTGATATTAAAACTTGATTTGCATAATGACCCTTGTGCTCAGTTTATTAGCATAGTTAGTTCAGAGAGTTCTGAGAAAAAAAAGCTTTTGTTATTGTTGAATAATATTGTTACATTATTATCATTTAAAGACCTTTTTTTTTTTTTTTTTGGAGGCATTGGTTAAAAGCTCTTGGAAATAGCAGTATTGGCCTATTGTTATTGAATTTTTGCACAAAATGTGGATTGACTATCACAAATATTTTGTTTAGACAAAAAAATTTCTATAAAGGAACTTTGATGCATTCATGCTCAAATCATTGTCATCTAATAGATTACATTATTGTTAGAAATCAAAATATAAAAAAAAATATTATTATATAAGTACTTATATTAATTATAGACTAATATGTTCATGATCATAATCATAGTTACATTAAAATAGGTTTTATTTCAATCATATTCATAAAAAATTTGATGTTTACTGATTAGAAGCATCTATTGTTTATGCTAAACTTCAGCAGTTATTATTTACTAAAATTGCTAATTTGGATTTTCAGGATTTTAATATTGTTGAAGCATGGAATTTTCTTCAAGGAATGAATATGGATACAAGTAAATCTATTATTGAGTTCACTAAAAAGAAAAATCATGACTTATTTCTAACAATAATCCTATTATTAATGATTTGGTTAAGAAGAAAGATGTGGATTTTAGTACTTGGCAGAATAATAAATTGAAGATAATTCATAATAACTAATGGAGAGATTTAAAGGCAAAAGTTAATAGACATCTGCTGAATGTAATTACATTAGATATTTTTCAATGCAGTGAAGGTAATAATATGTAGACTTAAAAATGATTCTATTAAATGCATTAACACTCTTTTATATAAATATTTTATATAGATGGAAAAAAGTATTTTAATCATCTTTTGACTACTAATACAATGTGAATTGATGACTTTGAATGCTATATCTACTCATTTAGATGTGGGCAAAGATATACAGTTTAGTGAAGTTAAAATAGTTCTTGGTAATCTTAAAAATAGAATGTTTACAAATCTTTATGAGATAACTGGAGAAGTATTAAAATGTGACAGGGATAAATAATTTCAAAGATATTGGAACTTTTTAAACATTATGTAAAATCATAAAATTGTGTTTTCTGATCTTAAGGATTTTTAGATAGCATCATTATTATCCACTCTAACAAATATACTTTAAAGGATTTTGTTGAATAACTTGCTTTCTGTCATAGATGAATGTTTATTATGATTGCTTACCATAGACTTAGCATGGTTTTGATTTATGTATTGCTTTTATTGAGTTAGTCAAGACATTTGATTTTGTTAATTGAACAGGACAGTAGTATTTGTTGAAATTAATTAGTAGCTTATTCATAACATATATTTTCTATATGATGGAATGAGAGAAAGAATTTTTGCTAAAAATACATAATCAGAAATATTTGAAATAGTTACAATTTTATTTTTGATTTTTAAGACTGGTCTTTGAAACTGTTTATGATTGACTTCATGGAACAGGTATTAGGAGGTAATGCACATTTGATAAAGGAATTTTTTTGAGCACTTTCATCTTTTTGGCTTCTGGATTTATAATATGCTGAGGATTGTACCATTTTTACAATTCAAAGATTATGGAATGCTTTTTTTTTTGGGGGGGGGGGTCCTCAAAGAAAACCAATAATTGAAAAAAATATATTCAAAAATCTTTGAGACAATTTAAATATTCTAATAGCATTTTAAATAGAAAGACAGACTTTGATGTTGAGATGCAACACAGAATCAAATGCAATACTGCTGCTTTTATTAAGTTAAAAAATAGGATTAGTTGTACACTGTGTGTGTTGAATTATTTCTATCATTTAATTAAATTATTGAACATTTTAGTAAAATAAACTTTATTTATACTTTTCTAAATATATTTGATTGATAGTAAATAACACATAGATTAGTACAAAATGTTTCGAGCATTAGTATTTCCTCTCTTCATCAAGTGTTTCTAGCCTGACTAATGACATCGATCTTGGGAACTGAATTGGTGACCTTTAGATTCATTAATCCTTAATTAAGTAATAATCTAATTAGATTTTTCTATCAAAAACTTTCATGCTGTCACTTATCAGGCCAGCAATTCCTAAAGAGAAGAAAATCATATCCCTCAAGTCATTGTTCTAAAAGTTAAAAATATTTTGAAAAATGTAAATAAAGTTTGAGTTTTTCTAAAAACAATTAATAAAATCAACAAGATGATAGAAGTAGTGTGGTGTATAACTAGAGATACAAGATAGGGATGTTTCATCGCAGTGATATAATTACTGCAACTAAATTAACTGTATATAAAACTATTTTTATCCAATTTATTGTATAGAACAGTGTTCTTCAATCCTTGGTCCGCGAACTTTTCTGCAGGTCCGCATGCTAGATGGGCAGTAAAAAGTTTGTAATAATAAATAATAAGAATTTAAACTTTTAATTAATATAGCCAATTTTTATTTATTTTTTCATCTCATTTTTACCCAATTAAAAAAAAAAAGAAAACAGAACGAAAACAAAATCTAATCAATCGTTCATAAATTAATTTGTTTTTCTAGTTATCACGGAGGTTTATTGGGAGGGGAGGTAGAATTAAATTTTTTATTACTTTTCTAAAAAAAATTTTAAAAAAGTTTATTATTATATAAACTCCATATATATAAAACTTTATCTTATATATTTAACATTGTTGTTTTGATCAGTTATAACAATTATGATTATCTTTAAGAAAATTTATCTATAGACTTCTGCCGGTCTGCGAAATCTTATCCTTATTTTTGCTGGTCCACAGAACCTTATCCTTATTTTTACCAGTCCGCAGGTGTGAAAAGGTTGAAGACCACTGGTATAGAAGACTTTGACCCAGATATGCAACATAAAAGGATTAGAAAATTTTCATTTAAAGGTGCTCTGTAAAATTCTAATGCAATATTAAGATCGTCAATATGCTTTTCAGGTTGCTAGATGTGATACTATAGAATCTACTATAGTAATATTACATTGGGGGGGGGGGGATGTGTGTAATAAATAATATTAATAGATGTTCTATAAAAAAGGAAATTATTTTATGGTGAACTTGAGTGTTTTTCACAGGAGAAAAATTCCATATATCTACATTATAAAAATTAACTCTAAAACATTCTAAAGAAGTGCAATGTTGAAATCTTGCAGGAGAAAAAAAATTGCTGCAGAAATAATTAGAAGACAGGATCATAAAATATCAAGTGAACAGAATAATAGATCAGCATGTATGTTATATACATAAATATATTTGTGTTTTAGTGATTGATTTGCATACTCATCACAAAAATCTTCTATAATGTATTATTATTGTTGATATTATATTGGTATTATTATTTTGTTGTCATTGATGATGATTAATTCTATATTTTAAAACATGAAGTATTATTTTAAAAAAAGGATTAGAAAGAGATTTGTAAATAATAATTAAAATATTTTAAAGAAAAAAAGTAGTCATAGTACATATAGAACTTAGAATGTATTTCAAAAACTATAATAAAATTAGATGAGAAATATAAAAATAAAACAATGGTAAAGTTTTATTAAATAATACTAAAAGATATTATAAAATTAAAAGTGACAGCTTATACAATTATTATATTGATTACTATTTTTTTTGGAAGAGAGTGATTCTTATAATCACGGTCTACCTCCTTTTAATATTCGAATGATATGAAATATTGTAGTCTATGAATATTACAATGAAGTGTTTAGTATATCCATATACCATATCTACTATCTGGGATTTAAGTTTGAACAGGATGAATCTTTAGATTTTTTCACATTACAAAAATGTTTGGTATTTTTCTTTTTAAAGTACATCTTATATTCCACTCATTTATTCTTAATCAGCTCATATTAATTTAGGTTGGTCAGAAAAGTAAATATGCATTAACAATAAAAAAGAAAATTAATTATATAATATCATAGTAGCAGTTAGGAGGGAAGTGTCATATCTCAGGCACTGAGCCATATTACAAATAAAAACTTTTATTTACAAGCCTATTGATTTCAGGTTATGCATTATTTTAAACATTCAAATTTTCTAATTGAAGTACAAGGTATTATATAAAAGAATGTTCTAAAGGCATTTAAAATTTTTTTCATGTGTCAAAGCATCGGCCGGGAAGCGAACCCAGGAATCATTTAAAGAAAATCCACTTCACAGTGTAATAATAATAATAGTAATAAGCATATATATATATATATTACATACACAAGTTTTACATTTTATGTTCCAACTTTTATAAATCTATTATCAATTTCTTATTGCATATATCTTTGAATAATCAAAAATTATTATGTCAAATAAAATGAGTAAGATAACAATAATTAGAATGGGTAAATAGTTAATAGGGACATTATTATTTAATTATATTATTTTTGGAAGAGAGATTTCAATAATCAATTCAAAGTCGTAATTTACTTACATTCATATACATTGTAAATTTAAGTGACCAAAATAATAAATCTTACATAGATACTGAAGTAATCAAATATTAATAATCAAATAGTGCTAAACTATTTATATATATATGGTATAATTAGATGGTTGAGACATTTTTTTTTCATTATTACATTAGATTAATAGACAGTATGCTTTATTGGAGCTAAGCTAGATTATAACACACTGTTTGCTTAATATATGTATTCCTATATCAATTTAAATTTTCACTTTCAAAGCACTCAAATGTATAGATAACACAATTGTATTATTATTTATAAAAATTAAACAATTGTTCTTTAAATATGAAGTTATTGGATTAAACTACTCACCTTATGATATACAATTTAATGTTTTTTTTATATATAAATGCACTAAATTCTCACTTCCTTTTTATATATATTTTTATATTATGATTTTATGTACTGACTCTTACTATCATAAGCAATCAGCACAGTAATTAGTAATAATAATGTACTATCATATATATATATATATGTAGATTTATTTTAGTAATATCTCTAATATTATTTTAAAGAGCAATTTTAATGAAAAACAGTGGTTATGAATTATTCAATTTTATCTTCTCAGGACATTTTGAATATTGTGTATATATTATAAATGCATCTCTTAAAAAAAAAAAAATTAAGAAAAATATAGATTTATAAAAATAGATAAATAATTATATTTTACAATAATTCCAATTATATGTTAGTAATATCCTTATGAAAATTTTGCACCAATCCATTGCGAATTCACTTATTGGCTTTTTTTTTTTTTTTTTTTTGGAACTAAATTGAACATGATTTTACATGTTTTAATACATATTATAATAGTTTTGTTTTGAAAAGTATAAACGGTTTTTTTTTTTTTTAAACAAATTGTTCTTATTAATAATAATGTAAAGAATGAGTGTGACCATACTAATATGTGATAAAAGTTTTTGGTATTTACATTTAAAAAATCAACAAGCATCACCAATATCTTTCTTCCAAATTCAAATGCCACAGTGTAAACAATCAGAAAATCATTGAATACAAAATAGTCATGTAATCTGAATTCTATGACTAATAACCCTATTTTTGATAAGAGATAGTGGGCACTGTTCCACTTTCTTTTTTATTTTGTCATCCCTAGTTAATGCTTTAAAAAATATTTTGAATCCAAATTAATTAAATTGTACAACTTTATTGCTTCTGGCATTAGATCAATAATTATGTATTTTAGCAATTTGTTATAATCAGCCTATAATTCCATCCTTCAAGTTATTAACAAATATTTTATATATGTAGGAGTTCTGACCCAAAAATATAATTATGCCATTACACCATTTTATTTATCAAATAAAAAAATGATTGTTTTCATAGTAGTTCTCTTCTGAATTTGCACGATTGTTTCTAATTCCCTTCTGTATTCTACATACATTAGATTCACACGTTTTTCTAAATTATATATTTCTGACATATCTAAGTTATTTTATAATATATAATCTTCATATTTATAATTTGCACTCCCTACCAAATATTCTATAAGTATGCAATCTATTAATCAGTATTCAAATAAATTAATTCCTTTGGATAAATTAGACTACCAATGTCAGTGTTTTTTATTAAATTTCATATCCAATTATCTTTTAGTCACAATATAATATTAATATTTTCTTTGATTAATCTCCAAAATGTTACAATAAAGAATATGCTATACTTATTGACAGATTGTTTCTAGTCTAAGAGTTTCATTATTTTATGAAACTCCAAACGTTAATGCTTTAAAGTTTTAAATAAGAATACTAAAATGTGTAAAAGATATGGCTAATACTGACCAGTGATGAGTTGATGTATTATTATTGAACTTATATGACAAACTAGAGGAAATACAATTTTTATATACCCCCCCCCCCATCTTTGATTTAAACTCGCAGATAAAATGATCGACGGATATATGGAAATATATATTTGGATATATATAAAAATGTATTAACTTATTTTAATAACTTGTTTAAATTAATGTGTATGTCTAAGTAACGATTTTAATAACTTACTTGTTTAAACTAATTTTTTAAACAATTCGCAAAAAAAAAAAAGTATTTTTTAATAAATGTTCCATTACACCTGCGTCCCACCTGTGCCTCAAAATTCATCTGTATGGTTTTATCAAATATACACATTAAAATTACAATAATCGTACCTTCGTTTGAAAAGTAAATCCACCTTTTTTCCTCCTTTTAATCTGAAAACACGCACTCGATAAGAAATCTTCTAGGTGTAGATGTTCTTAGAATTGCTTTGATTAGTTTATACTGCCCTATGATCAGGGGTAGTTGATGCATCCCTTTATCCCAAGTGGTTTGGTCAGTTGCTATAGTAACGATAAGCTAATACTTAACATCTTCTTCACTTTTGCCAATATTGAAAAATGAGGATTCTCTTTCTAAAAATATCTTGATTGCGTCATCACTATCCAAATTTTAAACCAATTGGAGAGTTTTTTCTTCTTCTAATTATTATCGGAGTGAAATGTTAAATCAGACTTGGAAAATCCTAGATATGAAGCAAGATTGCACGAATTTAATGATTATCAGTGATTTATAGAATGGAAAAGATTACTGAATGAAATTAACTTTGTTAAGAATATGAAACGTTGCTTAATAATTAGACGATTATCATATATAATGTTGTAGTCTCCTGTTTTTAAATATATATATAACGACTGAATCCTATATCTTCCTAAAATGCTTTGTTTATACATATATGCTAATTTTAAAAAAATAATAATAATGCAATAAAAATTGCACAATATACATATATATGTGGCTAAATCATCAAGTTCAGCTAAAATATTTTCTATCAAATGATTTTTTTTTTATTCTTGTCCGAGAGTGAAATAGGAATCAAGAAAGCAGATTATTTTTTTGATTTCGTATGTTCTTTCTTCTATTACTATTATATTAATATACTTCTCAAATAACACATGTATTCACGTTATTTCTTTAAATATATAGTTACCCACACAAAAGAAATGTAAATAACTTCCAAGATGCATTTTGACTGAAACAGTGATTCTGGGTTCAAACAAGAAGACAAGTCGTCAAATATTGGTAGTCGAGAGGTCAGCGACAGCTGCTTTACAAGTAGTTGTCCCGGGTTAGCGGGTTCGCTACCCGGCTGATGCTATGACACATGAGAAAAAAAAAACTAACAAGACAAGTCTTTTCTTTTTTTTCTGAAACCTGGTAATTCCTAATGAATACTTGGTTGGATTTTTTTGAAAGCAGAATTAACAATTTAAATTGTTAGTAAGAGGAAGATGCTAACATATTGAAATGGCATTTGCAATTGTTTGTGGAATGCATGTGTGTGCTCATTGGTGCAGCAATATCATTAATGAAATAATTCATAAATCAATATTTCTGACAATAAAAATATTTATCTGATTTTACAAAAATTTTAAAGTCATCAGCTAAGGCAGTGGCTAGTGATAGAAGTTTAAAGGCTTATGACTTTTTTGTCATCTAAATTTTATATCATATTTAAGTGAAAAAAGTATTGCATATTAAGTAGTTCATTCTTAGACTTTATGAAATTAGAAAATGAACAAACGATATGAAAAGTGGGTACATAAAGATTCAATTGTAATGGGATTATTATAAAAATGAAAGAAAACTTTGTGGAAATTGATTTTGTAAACAGAATAATTAGCAACATTAATTATCCAATATACTAGAAGATACTAAATGCAGATTTATACTTCAATAAGTCATTTTTCTAATAAATAAAAAAAAGGCAGACTTTTATATAAATGTACAAATTGCTTCTGAACGAAACAAAAATTTTAAATTTATCATGAAGATCTTAATGCAAGAATAGCAAAATGTTTAAAAGGTGTGATGGATAACTTCTGGATATAGTCCAGAATATATATATATACTTATAAATATTACAGAGGAAAAAAAACTGTACTTTTTTTTTTTTGAGAAAAATTCTGAGACTATCTAACTGAATATTCAGTAATGCAGAATTATATTTTAAGTATCCTTAAAACTTATACTGCATCACACATTCTTGAAACATATGAATAATGATATCTGAAAAAGACAAATTACCACTAAGATGCATTTCATCCTGAATCAGCATTCTTCAATTGAACTAGATCACAATCCTTTATACATGTTTTTATCATTTTTTTTCAATATTGATTAATACCAAATTATTATAATTTCATTTATAAATAGTAATAATTAATGTAAAGCTGTGAGTAAATTTGGTACTTATAAATCAAATTGTAATATCTACATTTCAACAAACAAAAAATACGTTCAAAGTGTTTAACAGATTCCACTTAGAAAGTGATTATTATTTAATGAAATGCAAGCTTTGTTAATGGAAATATAAAAATAAAAATAGATAAAAAAAGATTGTAATAGTTGATATTCAGAAATGCTTTGGGGAATTTATTTAAAACTTTGATGATGTTTCAAGATTGAAATTGATCAATAAGAAAATATTTTATTATAAATAGTTTGCACAGATAGATGCAATAAAATAACAATTCAATACTAAATTTTCTACTGAGATTAGCAGAAAAGTAGGAATATAAAAATAATTAAAAAGTGAACAACCCATTGTGATAAATAGAATGATTGAATTTATATAAAATTATAGGATTAATAATAATGTGTTAAAATAAAGTAAATATTATGATGGAAAAAACTATAGTAAAAAAACAAGTCTCAAAGATATAAAACATGATTTTGGTATTGAAAGGAAAGTTATTTCAGTAATGAAACAAAAAAAAAGTTGACAATTGCTTAAAAAAAAACATAAATAGTCATGAAGTGTGTGAATTTTTGCAAACCACTATATATAAGTAACAAAGAACCGAAAAATATAGTAATTCATACAATAGCATCAAATATCAACTAAAATGCCATAAATTCTAAAGAAAGAGTTGAACCATGATATTAAATTGACAGAAAAGCTTCAGAAAATTATTTTTTTAAAGAAAAAAAAATGAATAAGGTGAAAGATGATATTAGGAATTATATTTGTACATATAATTAGTAAGTTCATTACAAAGCATTTATAGAAATTTTGGTTTAATCCATCCAAATACTGAATTTAAAAGTGATTGTAGAACAATAATAGAGATAATAATAGCTCTGATGATGATTGCAGGACAGTCAAAACTGTTAGTTTTGATATAAATAAATAGTATTGAGTGTTTAAGAAAGTTGTAAATGGTAATAATAGATTCTTATGTAATGATATAACATACACCTGTAACATCCAATAGTGACCAGTAAATGGATATCTTGCTATTATTAGGTAGAAGGCAAACCAAGAATGACATTGCTCAAATTTGTCAATTATAAAACTAATGACTGATAATGCCTTTTTGACCGTTTCTCTATTAGGAGCTGTTTGAAAAAATATTTTCCTACAATTACCTATTTAAGAGTTGCATATATCACACTAAGCTATATCTAAATAGAAAGAGAATTAGGAGTCACTGCATGTAAATTTAAATTTCCTACTGCGATTGAAGCTTAAAAATATTATGACACAGTCAAATTCTGAACTATATTTATCAGAATGCAATAATAAGAAATATTTTGTAAATTAAAATTGGAAGCAAGGAAGTAAAAATAAAGATTACTTAAATCATCTAGTTTTAATCTCTTTGTGAATAACACTTTAGAGCTTTAGAAAATGATCAGATGTAAATAACTAAAAATGAATGCTTTAAATTACTAATGCTCAATAGTTTTAAGATGAGAAAATAAAGTTTGATCAGCAAATGATTATCTTCTTTGTAACTTTAATCCACAAATCATTATTATCAGTCATCATAGTTCTATTTTTAAATCCATTAATTATGAAGCTCCACATTTACTTTATTATTAAGTGGAGCATTGTATGCTATAATTGACTGTCACAGAATCAGTCATGATTTTTTCTTTTTAGTGAACTGAAGAAAAATTAATCTTTTTCTCACAAGAGATTAGCAGAATAATCAGTTGATAATATTCAATACAAGTAGCAAATGCATATTATAAAGAATAGATATTTAAAATTCCTGCCATTATATTTTGGATAGAAATTGTTTTTAATGTTATTCTATAATGTTAATCTTAGAATACATTAATCTATTATCTGTGCCAATTAGTCTTTACATTAATGTTTAGTATGCAGTCATTTGGTTAAAAGTAAAGAATTAAGGTCTATAATTAAACCTGATAGCTATCAGTCTGTATCTCATAAAGTAGGAATAAGAAATTAAATAATTCTAGTGGGGTAGCTTTGTTTCAGAAAGGTCAATTTTATAAAGATTATTTGAGTGTTGGCTACTCTAATAAATTTGTTAAAAGTATTTTATTTAATAGTAATATTTGTAAGGATGTAAAGGATAAAGAAAAATATGATTTTCTTTGCCATTTAAATTGTCTCCTTATAAAATTGTATGTAAGAATAGCAATTTGTTTGGAAAAGAGGTATTACTTTGAATAATTTATTAAATAATATAAAGAGCATTTTTGATAGGACTATTCCTGGTGTAGTGTATTTTATCCCTTGTTTTTGTAAGAAGGTTTACATAGGTCAAAGTAATTTGAGTTTAAATGAAAGAATAAAGGTTCATAAAAGTAATTAGAATATCTTAGTTGTTTTGTATGTCCATGAAAAAGATACATGCCACACTTTAATAAAGCTAAGATTGTCTTTCTTTGAGAGAAATGAAATAAAAAGAATCTTTATTATTGAAAATTTATTATTCTGAAGCAATTAACTTATTTATTATTGGTGGATGGGAAGTAAATGGATTTGTGGGTAATGTCTAATATATGTATATAGTATTGTTTTTGTAGTCTACACTTGAGAAGGCTGCTTGTAGCAGTGAAACTTTGGTTGTGTTTTTAGTTTTTTCTTGGCTAGTCTGGTTGAGTTTTGGATTTGGGGTAATTTTAATTATTTATTGACTAGTTTAGCTTTATGTTTATAATTAAATATATATGCACTTGTAACTGAAGCTTCTAATGAGTTATGTAATGTAAGTAAACTCAAAAAACAGATGAAATTTGTTGTTGTATAAACGTAGTTTATTTATATAATTTTAAATGAGGGAGTGAATTCGATTCAAAGGATCAAAGTCGAACTTAAGTTTTAAAAACTCCAAATATGAAAACTGTTCTTTAGTTTTAAAACCTCCAAATACGAAAACTGTTTTAATATCTATAAATAATAAATAATTCAGAAATCTAACTGAACAACTAAGTGAAGCTTCCATGGAATTATATAACATAAATAAACTCTCTTAAGGCAGATGATGCCACCTGTCTTTTAGCATTTATTATATATCATTGGAAGCTTCAGTTACTTCCTGTTCAGTTGAATATTATCTGAGTTATTATATACAAAAATATGTGTACGCAAAAGTTCATAGGGTTTGAATCTGGGCTAAATAAAAGTTGAGAATTTTTTCAGCATTTAAGATTACAGGATTTTTCCTTCTAACATCAAAACTAACCATCCAATAATGATCAGTAACTAGATGTCTGTGTATTCTTGGATAGAAAAACATTCTAATCTCTACTATCAGGCAATTGGTAAGCCTGGTTACTAATGCTTTCTTCACTATTATTCTACAAAATATTGCTGGAGTTTTTGTCCTAACGTGGGCTATTTAAAAAATATTTTACCCCAAGTATACATTGATATATTAAAAATACTCATATTTGAGATGTATTGAATACACAGACGTAATTGTACAATTATGCAAAACAAAAATAGTTGTATTCAAAATATTTTTTCATTTGTAACATGAAGATGACTTTCAAATACAATTAAAATATTTTTAATACCATTTAATCTAGTGCCAAATTTGACACATCCAATTTAAATATATTAATGATTACTATTTAATGTCCTGCATGATTTGTTGCAATCATAGAAAGGTAGACTTTGGAGCTTAAATTATCTGAATCATATACAGCTCTGTCACTTTCACTGCTGACTTATGAATTCTGAACAATAAAGCTATTCAATTACTTTATGCCCTGAATGGTTTAGTGCAGTGGTAGAATGAACTTTGGACCTAAAGGTCTGTGGATCACAACTCAGCTTTGCCACTTCCAGTGCCTAAACTTCTCCTAACCAATAAACCATTTGATTATTATATTATTAGTAATCATTTATTAAGCTATATGTATATTTGTGTTAAGCATGTAATTAAAGTTTGTTAGTGTTGTTTTGCTAATATACAATTTAGAATTAATATATTTATTGAGAAAAGACTTGAAACAATGACTAAAATGTTATTATATCTAAAGTCTCTCATTTGAATTTTAACGAATGTTATCAATAAACTTGTCATATTGAGCATGCAAACGCAGTACAATTATTTTTTATCTGCTTAGTTATTTAATATCATAACCCAGTGAATAATTCCCAATTATATATACCTTTTAATAACTAGTATATAAAAACTATATACTTTTGTTTTTCTATTTGTTTTATATTACAATGATATTCATTTTAATTTCTTTTTTTGTCAATTTTAGAATCCACCTCAGGAAACTCAGAATTGTTACCAAAATCCTGAAGTCTGCAGTGAACCCATGAATGTTGCTCAAGAACAGTTTGATGAAGAATCCCATCATTCATTAAGCAGTGGTGATAATATAGATAATTTAAATATTCAAAGACAATTTATATTAAAAAATATTGGTAGAGAAAAACAGGATTCTGAGATTTCAGAAACTGATGAGGAGGATGAAATGGTTTATGTAACAACACTATAGTACTTGTTGTTTAGACAGTTGTGTTTTCAATTTTGAAATTTCCTTTTAATCAAAGCTCAGGCAAAAAATGAAACAATTTTTGCATTAAGCCTGAATGTATTTGATGAAAAAAAAAGAGGAATTTTAGAAGCACAGACATAATGAAGTTCATTCAGCACAAATGTTCGTCATCACTCAAGAACATAGACTCAGGTGCACTTGGAATGTAAAGATGTGAATTTTCTGAAAGTCGTACTCATTACGATCAAATCTTTATTTCAGTATTACTCCGTCAAATCTCACTACTTTATGCACCTTTCCCCAAATTTAAACAGATAAATCTACAAATGACAGTTTACTGAAGTGTTTTCTTTTATTGTTAATGTTATTTAACCTAATTCTAGTTTTATTTTCTTTTAATTTTACTTGTTAAATTTTTAAGTATTTAGAATTGTGTTGCAGTTATCAACTTTTTTTTTTTGTTTGATTTGTCATTTGACGTGACCAAAATCAGAATATGAAAAGTGTATTTAATAAGATAATATCATAGAAAATTATCAAACTATTACATATTTGTTAATAATCCCAACCATTGTTTGGATCAAATTTTCCAGATAATTGCTCTCTTCATTTATTTATTACTATTTTTGAATCCTAATATGATCAATGAATTCATTGAAGTGCCTTTTCTGGACAAACAAATTATATATTATTATATATGTGTAATTTTTTTTCTCTAGAAATCACCTTTACTAACTTAAAAGTGTTGTTGGGGAATAGAAAAGTAATCATATAATGAAGTATTTTATTTTAAATCAATATTTTCCCATTAGTTTTATGGGTATATTTTTTGTTATATTGATGAAATAACTTATTGCTAAATGTACTTCTATCTATATTTGCACATAAAATTGAATTTAACCATTCATAAGCATTTTCATAAAATGAACAAACTATAGCCTTCTTAATTGTGCAAATAATTTAATTACTATTACCATAATATTATTTTACTTCAGATACTTCTAGATGTCAGGCATAATATATTTTATGCAATATATTTCAACAATCTCAAATAATCATTAGTCAGGGAAATATATTATAATAAAATATGAAAAATAAATCTAATGTATACAGATATGATCAAAATGTCAAATAACATTTAAAAACCAGAATTACATGCTAAATATGGACAGGTTGATTTAACTAATCAAAATAGCAAAGTAAAAATGATCTAGAAATATTCAGCTTGAGTTTACAATTCTCCTCATTGGGATAAACTATTCAGAACAAATAATATATATACAAACAAAAATATACACAGTTCGGATTTACATGTTTATTACTTATGGCAAAAAAATTGAAACTATGCTTCTTATTTAATTATACACTAACCTTTAAAAAAAGTTTTATTTTAATTGTAAAATTTATTCAACATAGTTGCAATGAATTGTAGCTAATTCTTGTCTAAAATCACTCTTAATAACAGCTATAAATTATTATTTTTTATATATTGTATTAATAAAACTCCTTTCATTAATTTCTATACTTGATATTCCATTTTCAAAAATTTTCTTTGCTTTCTTCTCTTTTATAATATCCAGCCCAAAAAGAAGTTCATCAACTCCTTTTATACCATATTTTTTTCCCTACAATTTCATAATTTCTCTATCTTTATTAAAAGTGTTACATTCCAATAGTAAATGTTAAACATTTTCTGATACCTAACACACATCTAAATCTTTTCTTCACTCCCTGGTTTACCTCTCTCTAGACTTCCCACTATTACTATCATAAATATCTTTAACTTCATATGTTCATCTCAATTTTTGTATAAGTATATTGATAAGTAATCCAAACTATTATTTTTTTGCATATTTTAATATTTATTCAATAAAAATTATTTTAGAAAATCTGCTTCCATCAATAAATAGCAATCCTTCAAACATTTTTTTTAATTTGCTCCTGGTATCTGGCATCTATATCTTTCTAATTCTTTCTGAATTTCAACCAAAACTATCCATAATGAGCTTATGGTATTACATTATAATTTCAGAAGATGCTTTTTTCAATACTGCCCTTAAGTATAATAAATTATATGGTCAATTATTATACATATTAGATTTTATTTCAAGTAAAATGTGTATAAATAGTAAATTATTCATTTATTTATTATTTTCTCAAAATGTATTTTTAGTTATAAATTTAAATTCTAGAGAGAATATCCATTATTTTGCTAATTAATGTTATGCCAAATTGTATCTTTACTGTCTTAATTATTTTTTATTTTACTAAAGTTTTTTTCATTATAAGAAGCAATCTGCCACTATCAGTAGAGAAATGCAAATATATGATAATCTATAATTATAATAAAGTATTATATTTTATCTGACATAAAATTTTCATATTGATAAATTAAAATTGACTATGTTTCTATGTACTTTTCATGCTTAATACAGTATACTTGTACTTGGCTAAAAGCATTTAATATTATATAGTTTTGTCACCCCAAGTCCTATACTTTATTAAGGTGCTTAACATATAAATATATGGGTATATGGTACATATTATTCTTTTTCGATGTAAACTGAAAATTTTTGGTCCATCATATATATTTATATCACTTTTCTATATCCATTGTCTGTTTTCTTTAATCCCAAGATTCATTCACATATAAGTATTATAACTTTATCTTTCTTATTGCCTTGCCAAATCCATATAATATTAATATCATCTATATTCTTTATTATTTTTTACAATGCTTTTTTACAACCCACTACTGATGGCTTCAATTCTGAAGAAGATTGCTGGGGTAGTCGAAACCTTCAATAATGGGTTGTAAAAAAAGCATTGTAAAAAACAATAAAAAACATAGATGATATTAATATCACATATAAGTGCATGCTATTTTTTAAGGATCTACTGGGGTTGTTTTTTCATATCTATTGTTGACAAATCATGTTCTCAAAGCAAATATTTCTATATGATTTTTTTTTAAAATTTCAAATGACAATTATTTTATTTAAAAATAAATAACAATTATGTCTTTTCTCTTTCTATTTAACTCTTAATTCAAATAGATTTTCTTTTATCTTTTAAAACCAAAAAAATCTTAAAACAATTACACACACACACACACACCACCAAAAAAAAAACAAATTATTCTTATTTTCCTATTTATTTTTAAAGAAAATGTTTTTGTGGCTGTTTGCAAGTTTAGTTTTCAAAGACGAATTGAAATACAAAAAATTTGCCTAAAGCAAATAAACATTAAATTTTTTTATTATTTGTCTATATATTTTTTTATTATAATAAATACATAATCAAATGATTTTATTGCTTAGGAGTTCATCAGAAATTTGAGAATCAGAAGTGCCAAAAGTGGACACTTCAAAACCTAACAATCTACCACTGCATTAAACCATAGAAGGAATCATAAATTAATGAATATATAAAACTCTTTATTTTTAAAAAATATCTAATCTCTATATTAATTAATATAACATACACAGTATATTGTATTATATATATATATGCACTTTGCAAACAATAAATGGGAAATATTTTGATCATTATTTCCATTCTATCACTTTTATCTTTATATCGTCTGTTTTCTTCATTTTTTTGAGAAATGACAAATTAAGAGATTTATTATATTTTATTACCATACTATTATCCTATTTACATTTAATTAAATATTATAGCATCCAAAAAGTATCTGAAGTAAAATGTTTTTTTTTAATCATTGAGGGAGGGGGAAATTAATTTTTAATAATAAATGAATAAATAAAAAATGGAAATAATTTTTTATAGATCCCCCCTCCCCCAAATAACGAATCTACAGAACAATTTTTATTCATATTTTTGTAATTTTCAAATATGCTTTAATTAAATTAAAGCAATCATTTTCATACAGTACAAAAGCTGGAAGAAAAGCCGAACATTTTTTATAAATGGGAGAATGGGATATAAATATGAGTATTATTTTAAGACAGATGTAAAATAATTGGAATAAAACAGAAATTTCTTGATATAAGTGTATAAATAAAAGATTGTAAATAAGATTTATACTTAGCATACAGAACAATAATAAGAAACACAAATTCTATATTGAAATCGATTATGATAATTATCTTATGACTTAATAACTAACTTGTCTGTATGTGCTTAGCATGACTATATAAATAGGTAATTGCTATTAAAATCATAATCAAAATGAAAGTCAAAAATATATCTAGCAAAATCAACTTTTATCCTATTTCTCAAGTTTTTATAACTTATGTTTTTGAATAAAAGTAATTTTTTTTTTTTTTTTGAGTCTTTAGTACTTTGGTATCTGAATTGCTTAAGCTTCTATCCAACTGCATTAGACAATGGTTATCTCTTTATTTTCATTCTAGCCAACTCTGACCAAATATGTTTACTAAGACATACAGCTATTCAAATTCAATATAGCTAATTAACCAAATTAACTTAGTTCAAAACTTTAACATAATTAACATTTTCAAGTATTCATTAGCCATTAGATAAATGAAAACAATAACACTTCCTGCTAGGAAGAAAGTGAATTAACAAAAGAAAGATACAGAGAATCTGTTTGGACTTTCATCTAATGCTCATTGATGTATTTAATACTAAGATAGTTAACTAAGAGTAAAACAGAGAAGGTATTACTGTCTAATTTGATACCATTTTTTGTTGCTTTGTTTTTTATGACAAAGATGTAAGTTTAAATAATTTATAAATCGGAAAAAAAAATTATGCCAACAATAAACAGTTTATGGAACATTTAATTTTTTAAAAATTATTATTTGCTTTTAATTCATTACAAACAGTAATTCAAAATTACAAGACAATCTAAAAAACTTTAATACTCAAAATATTTGTTATTTTTATAATTTTATTATACAGATATATATTTTTATAAATAATAAAATAGGATTATTTACTTCTTATATTATTTTTGTCAAATGATTAGAAATTATTTTTAAAGATTGGCTTAACAAAAAATGCATATTTTCTAACAAAAATATCTTAAGAAAATTGCTAAAAACTATTTTTAAAATGAATACAAATTAGCATATATAGTCATGTAAAAAAAAAAAAAAGACAATTGAAATTACAAATTCAATACTAACAGCTTTTCACATCATACATGATTTAAGACCATCATTTTGATGAATATTTTCCATTTTGCTTCTTTCTATATTTTAATAATAAAAAACAATAAATAATTTCTAAATTTCTTTCTTCAAAAACAAGAAGAAATGAAAATTATTTCTAAAAAACAAAACAAAATATTATTTGTTTGAAAGGGTAGGAAAATAAACATCTAACATTTTATCTAGTTTACTAATCTGTTCAGAAAAAAAGATAATAATTTCTGCTCCTGTCCCTTTTTCTGGAAATGTTTTCTTTTTTTAAAAAAAAAAAAAATATACTTTATATTATCCATTTCACATCTTTCTTCTTTTATAATCGTGTGTGTGGATATACACCCATACTATATACACGTGCCTGCATCTATTTATATGAAATTTTAATTATGATAAATTATATTTTAGATAAATAAAAGGCTTTATGTATATATATATAGGAAAATGTTTTAAAATAAATCTTCAATATGAGATGCTATAATAATTTTTAAGTTATAATGATTGATCATAATGCTATTTGTAATTATAAATATGTTTACCAATAGAAAATAAATAGCACTTACCTTTGGTAATTTTGAATTTTTGATAACTTTATGAAATTAAAAATTAAGCCAAAAATTAATAATAATTTCTTCTCTATTAATATAAATATAAAATCATGATAAATTATATATTGCATGTGATACAAATTATATAGGTAAAACATCTCACTTCAAAGCAAAGTGAAGAGGGCATAACATTTAAGTTAGTCAATATATATATTGACTGTGCAAATATAATTTACAAACAATTCTAATTAAAAGCATTCTATTCCCTAACTAATACACACAGAAATATCTACTTAATAAACAAATAAAAAGGTGTAATAAAAATCTTAAAATAAATAATTAGGCAATATAGATAAATTTAAGTGTTATTATATTACATTAATCAGTGAAGTGGATTTATAATAGGTTGAGTTAAAGTTGAAATTTTATTTATAACAAAAAAATTTATTTTGGTGAACAACAAAAATATTGCAAATATAAACTTTTATTATAATTTGTTGTTCAAAGAGGGCGCACTCATGTAGTACATATTTTAAATATTTATATGCATAATTTATTACTATAATATATATATACACACACACATTGTAAAAAAAAAATATTTTTTTTTAAATATATATGAAATTATTTATTAAATTTGTAATATATGAATTATTTATATAAAATGAGAAGACCTACTAAGGTGTAGGTCTGAAAAAGTTTTATTTTTTATTAAGAGATGTATTTTGAACTGCTGGTTTTAGTTTCTATTTATTTTGTGCTTCATTTTTATGTTTCATAGTTGTGATGTATTGTGAAGTAACTTTTTATTTGTTTTTTGATGTAATCAAATAACTTTTAGTTTTGTTATGTGTGTGCAAATCCATCCTATTCTGCTCTTTGATTTTTAAACTACTCACTTATTTGTAAAAAGAAATGGAAAAAAAAAAAAAAAATATTTTTTGATATAGATTGATAATTTTAAAATCTTTGTTTATATGATCTTGCTCCAAGGTTATTAATTCATGTCCATCTTTGTACATTTTTTTTTGCTGACTGTTATTACAATTTTTTTTTTTAAAAAAAAAAGGAATTTAAAGACATTTTTTGATAGGGAAAGATACTAAAATAAAAATAAGTTGCGTTGTTTACAAGCTTATTCAAAAAGCTAACTTTCTGTTAATTTTTATTTCCTGTTAGTATCTGCCATATTTGAAGCATAAAAAAAAAATAGTACCAGTGTGCAAATTGAAAAATTCATATATATGTATTAGTGTGTGTATGCATATACATATGCATAATCATTCAGATTATGCAAAATATTCGCTACATTTTCATAAATATGTATTGAAAATTTCAACAGCAGTAAAACTATTAGACAATTACTTGAATAATATGTTTTGATTTAGTTATTGTATCCATAATTATCGTTGTTATAGTCTGGCATTTTGATGTAATATCAAAATCTTGTGAAAATTATAGTTCCTAAAAAAATATTCCATTTTATCAAATTAACTGGAGCTATTAAAATTGTATGTGCCTACACATACATGATATATATGTATATACTTATAGGTAATATATTTTTTATTGCCCATAATTATTTTTCTGTCATTGACTGGTAGAAATAAAATTCTTTGGTAATTAGAATTCATAATTTCTATAATTTAGATTGGCTTAACTCCGACTGTCCTACTATTCAAAGGAATGTTCTGAAATGCAATAAATTGTAACTTGAAGTTCTTAATCGTTTATGTGTTTCTATTTCATCTACATTAATCTTACTGTTTAATATATTTTTTCAACAATTTTCTAGTTTATTTTTAATAGATTAGATAAAGTAAGTAGTAATTGAATGCTTCATTCTCTAGAAATCATGGGATTCAAGCGTCAGAAGAAACAAAATTCTCTACTACTTTACTAAACTATGCAGGATTATACATTAGATAATGAATGTGACATCTTCCATTCTTGGACCAAAGTAAGTATCAAGTGATTAAAAAATACTAGATGGCAATATCATCAAATTCCTATAACCAAATTTTTATTATTTTATTTTTGTAATCAAAAATTATCTTTTGAAATTACTAAAATTATAAAAAAAAAAAAAATAAGTACAGAATTAATAAAAGGGCTAATAGAAATTGTTGATGCAATTTTATATTTTCTTAAGCAGTAATATAATAAAATAATGGACAATTTTTTATCATTACCCAATTAATGAATTATTATAATGAAAATATCAAAACTACTTATTTTATTTATTTCATCTATGAATTTTTACACTTGGATCTTTAGAGATTCCAATCAGAAAATTAAGTCATTTATTACTTCAAAGAGTGTTCAATTCTTCTGTAGCATGTATTAATTGTACAATAAACTATTCATGTTGTTCATGTTTTGTGCCTGATTGCAATTGTGTAAATGGGAGACAATCACTATATATCACTATATGGATAGACATTAATCTGCTAATGAAATTACAATAGCATTAGAGATCAAATATTTTTAATGGCCTTGTTAATAAGTTTAGCATGGGGGGAAATTTTGTTTCAAGACCTGAAGGCCACTTCTTGCACATTCATATAAAAATAAAACATGCCATGAAATATTAATAAAAAATTACTTACAATTGTATTTAATAATCTAAAGCTTTATACTCACATATTTTACATAGAAAAATAAAAAATAATGGCAATTAAGTGATATAACTATAACTACCAACTATATTTGTTAATCATCAAAGTATACTATAACAAAGAATCTTATAAATTAAAGTATGCAAACACTGTCTGTCTTATTCGAGTTGTGACTCCTCCATAATTGTATTACTGTAAAAGTACTGTAATCATATTTTCTTTGCATAATATTCAAGATCAATTAAAATCTTAATTATGAAATTCTTCCACATTCATTTTTTAACATGGCCTTTGACTCACTTAAAAAGAGAACTATTAGATGTTAGAGATTTGATCAATAAAAAAAAAAAAAAAGATAAAATAAGGAAAAACTATATAAAAAAAGTAAATAAATTTTATTTTGGAAATAGCAAATAAAAAAATATTTTTTATTTCTCTCATATATATACATGTGTGTGCATGTTAAAATGAAGGCTTCCACATGCACAAGGTGTGATAGTTGTTATGGGAAAAACTTAAAAACTTTTTGCATATATATAGAGCAACTGTAAATTTAACTTCTTTGAACAAAATTTAATGATTGAAACAAAATGACTTTGAGATACAAAAAAATATGTTATTTGATCAAATTGAATAATGGTGGATGGCTCAACTTATTCTAATGTTTACACATACCACAAGCAAAACTTACTTTTTCTTATCTTAATATTTTATATATGTTAATAATCATTTTGTTTATACTCAAAAAAAACATTGATGGAGCCTGTGCTTTACCATGGAACAGCATCAATGAAAAGATAAGTTTCATATTTTTTGTAAACAAAAAAAAAAAACCCCTAAAAATAATACATTCAGAAAACAAAACTGAAAATAACATATTTGGCAAGGAAATCAAACTAATACACAATGATACAAAACAGATACATTCAATAAACATTATCAATACAAGCATTTCCCAAGAAATGAAATTACAAACCAATCCATGGATTGATTATAAAATAATAATTTAACAAGCACACATATTACAAAGAAGTCATATGATCCACAAGAAAGCAGTTGCAAACAATAAATGCACAAGAAATTAAATTTCAAAAATGTTTCCATATTTGAAAAAAATATAATGCTATAAAAAATTTGTTTTGTTATTTCCTTGCACATATTTCATATAGTTACTGTCGTTAATGTATGGTGAAAATAAAACCTGTAAAAAGTATATAAGTAAAAATATACATTTACAACAATTAAGTAAATATTATAGTAAAAACATATTTATAGACAACTATTTTAGAATTTAATTTCTTATACATTTATTACTCTCAGATTATTTTTTTATAGATCACAACACCTATTTTTTTGCACTGAAGGTCTTGCTAAATCCTTACTTATATTCAGTATGTGGATTGGTTTTATAATTTAATTTCTTATGAAATTGCATTTGTCCTCATTACTAATTTAATTTTTTATGAATGATCATACTTATTAAATATATTAGTTTTTAAATTATTGGTTTGGGTGCAAAATATATTCTTTTTAGGTTTGCTTTGTATTATTTTTGATTTTTTATGAAAAATATGAAACTTACTCATTAATTTTTTTAATTTCCTTTATTGGCATGGGAATGATGGCTCCATCCTATGAATAGAGCATAGATTCTATTAGCACCAACATATTTTCATATATAAATGTGATAAGAATTCTTTGGTACTTGTAGATTTTTTTTTAATTTTTCATGTATTGATGCATATGAATAGATATGATTAAAGTGATATATTCTGAAATATTATCTGTACAGACAACAATTGATATTTACATTTTGAAGTGATAACAACTTTAAATATTTTAACATTAAAACTAATGATTCTTTTTTTTTTTTTTTTGTTGAATTCACTAAGATATTTTCTTTTTATTCTCAATATAAAATTTTTTAAAAAAAATGGTAATATCTATTCATTTGAAATTTTTGAGAAATGTTAATTGATGCTATATATTTTTTTTTTCCAAAAAATATAATAATGTGAGCTTTAAATAAGATGAAAAGTAGTTTATTTTATGCTTTTAAATTATTAATTTTCTTCCTTGCAACTTCTTTGAACTTAATAATGGAGAAGGAAGATGTGATCAATTTTGTTTCATATACTGTTTCATTACAGATTTGATCAAAGATGAGTTTAAAATTCTTAGAAATATTTTTACACATACATTTAACTTTAGAATGTTATCGCAAATGTATTTGTTGATTGTGTATGTATATTATCACTTTATTTTTAATTATGTAAAAACTAAAAATTGTAAGCAATCATTCTTTATATATACATAATAAGTTTATAAAACAAAAGTTAAATTAAATGTGAAATTTGATTAATACAATTTATTTTTTCGTGATAAATTTAAAAAATGGCAACTTTTAAGCTTTTTTATGATGAATAATTTTAAGCACTTGTGTCAGTTGATAATTTATTTATATGATTTTATTTGATTGATAAAAAGTTTTCTTAAAATATAAAGAAATTTATTTAAAAAGGTTTTGATTATATTAACTTTACTTCAATTTATGATCTCGCTGTAAATGCTGGAAGACAATAATGTTTACTGGCTGCAATTGAGAAATTATTCAAAGTGTGAATTGTATAGCCTCATAATTTAGAGTAAAAAATGTCTTTGAACTGAAAATAATGAAAAATGTCTTTACATAATGATCTGAGGTTCTGGGACGGAATCTGCTATTGCTTTATGAGGTAAAACTTTGCCACCATTAATATACAACTCATCTTTAACAATGACATCTTCACCTAGAACTGAAACATTTTCCATACGAACCTAAAATAGAGACATTACTAAGAATAATAATCATATATAATAGTATAATTGCATAAAATTATATAATAATGTTTACTTTAATTTTTAAGTAAATTTCAATTTTAAATCTAATAATGTGATAAAAGAGACCAGATATTTATCATTAATCTTTTCATTATACAATATCACAAATAAGCTTTAATTAATGCTTTATATTTTGACTTTGATGGAATTGTAAACACATCTGAAAGATTTCAGAGAATAGAACTCTCTATCTTATGGTCTTCCGCATAAATTAATCTGGGAATTTCTAGTGTTTGCTGTGGAATAGAATAAAAAAGAGTGCTATTAAAAGCATATATCAATTTAAACAGAGAAAGTTATGTACCATTTTGATGGTAAATAACTTCCCATATTTACTTAACAAATACATCCAGCAACATCTCGAGGACTATAAGTATAAATGAAATATAATAGTAAAGTAGTTAACCACTTTAACTTTTATATTTCAATTCTACTTATAGAACTTGATTTGCAATAAATACAAAATATATATTGCAGTAGCCAAATATCTAAAAATATAAAATTGCTAGACAATCATAGTTAATTGATTTATTTATAGTTAAGTAGAATGAAAGTTTAATTCTAAATTGTCTTTGCCTAGATTAACAACAGTTAAGTTTTTCTCTTGCAATAGTTTTTTTTTTAATAAAAGCTTCTTTCTTGTAAAGGTATTCTAATTTTTTTTAAAGCAAAAGTTTTCTCTGATGATAACCACTTCTTTATACAGGAAATTTTCTATTGCTATTGTAGTTTTTTTTCTAATTTTTCTACTAAAGAGTTCAGTTTTAAAAAGTAAAACTCAAGAAAAAAACCCACTGAATAGATTATTAATCAATCATACTCTAAAATATTTACCAATCATAATCTAGATAGTGACCAATCAGAAATTTCAATAACTAGCCAGTTGAAAATATGTGTAGTGCTTTAAATGAGGTATAAGTTTCTAAGTGATGCCAGGAATATAGTTTCTGAAATAATTGTTTTTAACCTTAATTATTATAGGATCTAAAGCAGTAAAGTGATAGATCAAGAATGTCAATCTTCCACAGGCTGATTGGAATATCTTGAGACACAAATTTTAAATTTTAATCTCAAATTAATAAAAAGATTTCCAACTTCACTTTGAAACAATCTTTTCAAGAAAAGCAATTCTTCTATTTTCATAATTTATCCTTGCTGTAGTCCAGATCTGCTGAAAATCTTGTGCCATATATCCCATATATAGTGTAATATATTAATTAATATCATATGGTTAGCATGATCATTTAATATCAATTGATTACTTATGCTTATAGTTTCAGACTAAAGTGATGTTTAGTCAACATATGTGATATTTGTGTATAAGCAATTATCTGTTGGTTATTACATCCACAGTTAGTCTTTGATTAAAGCACATTTTGAGTTTTATGTTGTGTAATTTCTTCATACTTTTTAACTGAGATTAAAGTTTCAGGATGGCTGAGCGTAACAGAGTTTATTTTAAATAGATTCTTTAGCTGTCTTTTCTGACAGCTTCTGTGAATATAAACTAAAAATTGATTAAAATGTGTTGTTCTAAAAAGGCATTCCAATAATAAAATGATGAAAAAATGCTTTACTTTCAGTGAACTAAATTGGTCATTTGTTGCCATGCCACATGTAATATTCATAACTATTTGATTTTGCGCTCTATTCTTGCTTTTGATTGAGATAGAACTTTTCCTATAATCAGTTAATAAAAAGAAATAAATTTGCTTTTTATTATTGTTATCATTAGTTGCAATAAATTTTATATTTGTCTTAAAAAGAAGGAAAAAAATAGTGAGGAACATTTGCAAAAGATGGAAAAAAAATTTACATCTATTTAGACTAAAAATGGTATGAAACATGCTAAACCTGAAAAGGATACATAAAATTTATATTATATGAGTTAAATTCAAACTAATTTGATTTTTTCAAAATGGATACATACTTAGGAAGATACTGAGATGAACACTGTAACAGTCAAAACACGTGTATCTCGTTAACATACTGCAGAATTCGACCACCACACAGAACAGCAGCACCATCGAGTAGCGAAGCCACCGGTAATACTGAGTTCGAACATAGTTTATCGGTTCCACAATACAATCTACGGAATAACGCCTCTGATGCGACATAAGTAAACACTTCCTTAGGCACGGTGGTCAGGGAGATGCACGAGATTCATGGGTTTTGTTTCCGAGTTGGCCAACAATCAAACGAATATTAATTAATATATAGAATCGAGGAAATGTCTATAATGGGCATCGAATAAATGAAAACTTAACTACAGACGTATATTTAGAATTATTTATTTACGTATTTAATAAAAGAAAACATTATTAATGTGATTAATCATATTTTAAATTCAAAGTCTCAACAGCTAATTGATAATATTAAATATATAAAAATACATTTATTTATATGGAGCATTTATTTATATGAAGGCGTAATCTAGCTACCTAGGGTTCTCGAGTGAGTATTTCTAATGCGTGCTGTAAGGAATTTATACTTTGCACTGCCAGAGTCATCAGTAACGGCGGACATACATTTATTTAATAAAATATTTATTTTACGACAAAGGGCAAACATTTATTTGAGAGTATATGCGAAGATAATGCCGAGGCGGAGTGATAGAGAGAATAATAAACTAAATAAAAGAACACGTGGTACGCTTTAGAAGGGCGATGTAAAATGGCAGCGCTGAAACTGCAATGCCGTGAATAAGTTATAAGGGTTTCGGGTTGGTCTCTGCCGCGACCCGAAGAGTAAGGTGTCACATGAGCATAACCAGGGACAAGCGGTCCGTGTCGCAATTTGCCAGCTGGCTGCGTGACGGTCGTCAAGCCCTACGGGAACATTATCATGTCCGCTTGTGTAGGACGACTGGGGTTAATTCAACCCTAGAGAATCCGGAGTATTCACGGCGTGGAATGAGCCATTGGGGCTTCAAAACGTAACACATGTATGATATCTAAAAGATTGTGGTAATATTTAACTAGATTTCAAACTCGGCCAAACATTATCACCGTTGACTGAAAGAAAATTGGTGACTCTCAAAGAAATGAAATTTACATAATTATTCATTAACATTTAATAATAAAAAATATCTAAAAAGGGAATTATTACAGCGAGTATGCCAGCTATTACGGAGGAGTAGACCCTGCATTACAATAACTGATTCTTTGAATGCGTGTCGATTTATATGAAATTTAAGTTATTTATAAAAGCAAATATTAATGATAATTCGACACGCATTCACTGTTCAAGCGATTATGGATTTAGCTTGAAAACTAAGATAATTATGAGAAGGTAATATTTCAATGATAATTATAAATGAAATGTAGATTTAAGAAATACACACCTAAGAAGTGATAGAGGGAGGGTAAGCTAGATTATGCGAGAAATTTACAGATTACATGAATTCTCAAATTTTAGTTTCTCAAAATTACAATTTTAACATTTAGAAGTTATACAAATAATAGGAGATGAGCTATAGCTTATTATTACTAGAGTACTCTATAATTTGGAATACACACACAGGTACCTGTTTTATAAGATGTTTTCGTCCATTGGTTTAATAGCAGATTGTTCGTAATTAGAAGTTTTCTTTCTTGTCCTGGGCATGTTGTTTTATTGATTTTTTTTTTTTTAACAGCAGCGGCTTTCTTGTTTATTTCAGGCAGCAGATCATTTTGGTGTTTTTACGATGGGCAAGGTGAAGCTCGGCATATAGTGGGCCCTCCCGGTGGAGAATAATTTCGGTGCTTACTCGGTCATACCTTGCAGTATTAATTTATTTAAGATATTTTAGACGCTCCACTCGAGAGCAAAGCTAAAATTCAAGTCCAAGTCTCCAGCAAGTCTAAGATGGCCTCCTTTTTCTTATCTTGATCTTTTAATTTTTCTGTTGAGATATTTTTAGGTTTTATTTATCTTGCCCTCAGGATAATCAATGCTCTGCTGGTTTTAATTAGAAAGAAATTTGCTGTGCTATTGTTTGTTTTTCTTTACATTCGTTAATTACATTCTTTTGGAATTTTGCTATAATTAATTTATTATCTGTCACTGACCGATGCTTTTAAATTTTCAAAGACAAAAGGGAATAAAATTATTTTAACTTTAATTAATTATTGCATCAGATTTTGTTAGAATTATTATTTAACGAAATTTAAATTAGCAACAAATACGAACTTTATAAAATTCAAAATAACTGATTAACATTACACAAAATTTATTTAACTACAAGAAATCTAAATTATATTATTTTATCCGTATTTATTGCGTTTAATTTGAGATCGAAATGTGTGCGTGTTTATGCTGAATTCTACATATATTTATACATTTTTAATATTGTTACACACACAATTCGATACCAAAAAGTTTAAATTTGGGTGGGATAGACCGGTCAGTGAGAGAAGACAGAAAAAGGTGAAACTTGAGATTCGAATACGAATCTCACTGTTTCAACACCTGATCAATTTAAAAAAATAATATAAAATTAAGGCATTTAAAAATTGATAGCAGTATTATATACAGCTTGTAATCATTGCATGTTAATATAATACAATATACTTAATGTGAATAAAGATATAAATAAATAATTTCAGCATGACATGTTGATACCCCAATTTCATTTGATCGATTGATGGATATAAAACAATGTTGTCACATGAATGGATTTATTATACAGTGTCAGAAAATTCTTGAGTTATTATTGCTCAATTCTACAAAAGATGGATATGATTTTTAATTCAAGGAAAATCTCTTTGAAGATATATTTTTCAACTGAAATTCAGTGATGAAAATCAGAATTATCCTTGAATAAAGACAATAAGTATAAATAAACTTCTGAAAATATTTTATGATTTGTTCAATGAAAAATAATAAATTTTCTACAATAAAGAACTGATGCATACAAGTAGTTTTCTGATGCTATGATCTAACATTTTTAGCACATTTTACAAAATAAATTATGTAAATGAGATATTATTTTATATAGCAAGATGTTTATGAATTGTAATAAATTAAAGATCAGCATTTCAAGCTAATGCACATAAACTTTATGAATCTTAATAATAAATGAATACTTTCATTTACAGTGCTTAAGATTTGCCCATACTTAAGCGTTTGGATTGAAAGAATAGATGGATTCATTCTATTCTTTCGCAAAGACTTTATCTTGTGTTGGAAATGAAAGTATTCATTTATTATTAAGATTCATAAAGCACATGTGCATTAGCTTGAAATGCTGATCTTTAGTTTATTAAAATAAATTATGCAAACTTAGAACTTTATAAAAAAAAAGTATTAGAAGACTTCATATTTATAAAAATCCATTTCTTATATTTATCAATAAATTCCAATAATTTTGGCCTTTTTTCAAATCATTTGCAAAAAATATTTTTTTTAATGCTAAAAAATACTACACAAAAATTACAAGCTTAATGAAAGTATGAAAGAATTTGATAATGGATTCAACAATGAATAAAATCCAATATTTTTTTTTAAATTTAAAACTGATTTAAAGTACTCTATTAGTAAAAGCATCAAAAGAACAGATTTTAAAGAATAATTAACAGATTAAAGCTGGAAAAAACAAATTCTTAAATTCTAATGCTTTCTTAAAATTGCAGATGTCAAAACACTTATATTTTTTATTTAAAACAATTTGTTCTTTTTTTTTTTTTTTAAATATGACTTTGAAATTAATATATACATTTTTTTTTACTTATTTAAAATCTATTAATTAAAAAAATATTCAGCACTCTAATGTGATCACAACTGTATTTAATATAAAAAAATAAATGAATGTATAAAAAAATTCATTATTGATATATATCATTCTTATACTAAAAGTCATGAAGACCTCAAATACAATGAAATAAAGTTGACTGTAAATATACAATTGTTCAAAAGTTAAATAGATTCTTCTAGTTGGATTATTACTAAACTACTAAAATGGTTACATACTTATGCAGTGTAGAAGTAAAATGAGTTCAAATTTTCAGCTTAATATGTAACCACTGAATGGGTTGACTCTAAAATTACCTCCCACCAAAGACAGATTTTCAATCAGAAACCAGTGCAATTCAGTGAAATATGGCTTCTCCTTTATCAGAAATTTCTAAGCCAATAAGCCCAAGATATCTTGTTAATCATCACAACTTCTACTATTTCAAATTTATTCTATTTTTTGTTCCTTTCTACAACATTATCTTTATTCATCAATAATTATAGTCTTAAATTAATTTTTATCATTATCTAATCTTAACATAAAAGTAAAAAAATATATACTTTTTGCATAATCATGTAATTTTTGCATATTTTTTCTCAAAGTTATTATTTCTACCCTTTCCAATTATAAATACCAATATTCTACCAATAAATTATTGTTTTCAATATTTTGTTTACATATTTGACACACTAATTATCTCAAATTATTTCATTTATATTGTAAAGAACTAAAAAGAATGTTAATGAAAAGGGATATCAAAAACATCCATTGATGATGATCAAAACATAGATTAAAAATTGGATGATTTTATAAAATTAATGAATTAATAATCACAACTTAGTTCACTATTTTCATGTACCTGAATATAACAATGATAAAGGGATAAGAGATGTAACTATATTAGAGTGAAACTGGTGTGAGAATGATAATGACTAATGTGTAAATAATAATTCCATTAATCAAAATGAAGATGATGAAGAGGATATTTTAGCTATTTAGTGAGATTACCATGATTAAATAATAAAGATTTATATTAATTTGATATGTATTTATTTTATACTATATACATATGACTTTTAGTTTAAAAAAAAATACTCTGCCTTTTTTTTTATTTATAGTATATTCTTTTATAGTTGAATAACTCCATGTGTGTAAATTTAAAAAAAATCAGATATATTAATCTTTAACTGAGGTTTAAAGTTTATATCTGTGCTAGAGATAATCTCGTTTCGAAAATGAATAATAATAATCATTATTGTATTTATCTGAAATGGATGGCATCAAAGTTGTGGGTGGAGGGAGTTTGACAACGGTAAATGAAAATGTAACAATATATTATTTTACATTTTTTAAGTATATCCAACTATCTTGGTAAAATATAAGACTTTTAAGCACTAAAACAGATTGCATAGATGATACAGTTTAATAAACTAACAATAAAGCAAAAAAAAATTTATCAAGATAAAATCAATATTATCAACACACATACTTATTAAAGATACAATTAAAAGGCTTCATAAAATATAACTATTGCATTTAAATAATATTAACAATTATTAAATAAATCTGCAAATTTGGACAAGATTAATTGATTGTTCAATAATTTAAAAGTTTTCATTTCTTAATTTTTTTTTAAAGGGAAGAAAAGTAAATTTATTTTTAAAATAATTTAGTTGAAAATAAAAAAAGATTTTAAAATAACAAACTAACTTTCTTTTCAAATGAATATCAATTTTATGAACATATCTGCCTTATACAGATTTATTACAAAAAAAATTAAAATTATTATATAACTAAGAGAAGTTAAATATTTATTTAAATAATTAACATGACAGATATAAATGAATTTCAAAATTATAATTATTATTCAGATATGTTTATTTAATTTCAACATTACTATTAACAGTCTATTTGAGATTATAGATTGTTTTCTTTTTAGCATTCACGTTACATACTCTTCAGAATTATGCATTAGCATGACTTTGAGAATTTTCGAGGCAAGTAAAGTACTGTAATGTAACTTCAAAGTATCATTTTATGATTTGTGTTTATCAATCCATGGCAGAATCTACTCTTTCAAATATCCATAAGAAACTTTTCCAAAATCATTTCCATTTTTAACCAACCATGGCTATAATATAGCAGTCCATTAAAAAAAAAAATAGGACAGTTTATCTTCTAACAGCAATTGGAAGGTATGCTAAAAATTCTGAAACTTAAAATGAAATTCTTATTCAAATTCATCTCAAAACTGCAACTAACAATGCTTGGTAGATTACAATTTTTGGATAATAATAGAATAGCTAAAACAGTTATTAAGTTTTAAGAAAAGGACTTATAACAAAATGAATAATTGGTTTTGTCTCAATTTATCTGTATAAAAAGTGGAATAAATATGTTATGAGGATTACCGAATGCTATAATTGTAAAAAATGGAAGAGAAAATATATAAAGCAGAAAATTAATTAGAAAGATGAAGAGTGAATATAAAAAATAAGAAGACTTCAAATATTCATAGGAATAAGAAAATTATCAGGAGTGAAATTTATTATAATAAAAATTTCAAATAAGAATATTGGCAACAAGAGATTCTATATAAGATAATCCATCAAGTTTTTTTATAAAAAAAAAAAGTAGTAAAAAGAATTGTCAAAGCAAGATTAAGATTTTAAAATTGTATTTAAAGTTATAGATTTTTATTTATTTAAATATATATAAACAATTTGAAAAATGAAAAACAAATAAATTTTTTAAAGTATTTTTAAAATGTTTTTAAGAAAGAATGTATAAACATCTTTGAATAGCAATAATAATATAGAAGTTAATGAATAAATGAACTAATTAGGGACTTTGAAAACAGTAAAACAAATATAAAATATTTTATATATAACAAAGATGTTTCAAAATACTTAACATAAATTATTTTCTCTGCCATTTTATAGAAGTCAGTGTTTTGAAATATCTTTGTTATTCATAAAATATTTTATATTTATTTTCTGTTTTCAAAGTCCCTAATTTGGTCATTTATTCATTAACTTCTATATTATTATCTCTATTCAAAGATATTTATACAATCTTCCTTTTTAATTAATTAATCTAAGAGGTTTTACAAAACATTTTAAAAATACTTTAAAAAATTAATTTGTTTTTCATTTTTCAAATTGACAGTTGTTTAAATGTATTTAAATAAATATCAAAACCATAATTTTAAATATAATTTTAAAATTTTAATCTTGCTTTGAGAATTCTTTTTTACAATTTTTTTTAAATACAAACATGACAGATTAGCATATATATAAACAATGAGGATTGCCAATTCCTCAACAAGCTTTGTGCTAAATGCTTAGCTAGAGAAAGCATTTAAAATATCTCTGTCAGGACCCCCCCCCCAACCTCTGACCATGGTTTCGTGCTTTGGCACTCCTCAGAGAGGCACTAGGGTAGGTTCAGACACTAAATCTAAAAATACCAACCCAAAACTAGCATTTAACTAAAAGTTATCTATTAAGTGACGAAACCACGGTCAGAGGTTTGGGGAGGGGGGTCCTGACAGAGATATTTTAAATGCTTTCTCTAACTAAGCATTTATCACAAAGCTTGTTGAAGAATTGGCAATCCTCATTGTTTATAACTTACAAGCTTAAGAGTATAGGGTCATGTGATCTATGACTCTTATTTTGACTATTTATAGCATATATGTAATCTCTTGTTGACAATGTTCTTCTTTAAGCTTTACTGTAATAAATCTCACCCCTAATAACTCTTCTTATTTTTCATATTCACTCTTCATTTTTCTAATTAATTCTCTGCTTTATATATTAATGTCAATATTTTTCTTTCCTATTTTTTACAATTATAGCAAGCAGTAATCCTCATAGCATATTTATTCCACTTTTTATACAGATAAATTTAGGCAAAACCAATTATTTGCTATCTCCTACTATCTTTATTATTCATTTTGTTATTTGTTTTTTTATTAAAACTCAAACTATTTTAGCTATTCTATTATTATCCAAAAATCATAATTTACCAAGTATCCTAACTTTTTTTGTATGACTCTCATAAATTTAATAAGAAAAGTTAAAAATAATCTAATATGTGCTAGTAAAAATGAAGAAAAAGTTATTTTTAGGAGAGATGCAAATAAAAGATGTAAATAAATGTAATTATTTAGAACTCATTTTGAATAACTAAAAAAATGATTAGAGAGAAAACTGATAAATAATGCAAAAAAAAAAAAGTATTCAAAGAAAACCATACTGTTTTTTTATATAACTGTTGTCATGTAATAAGAATTGAATGGAAAACAATTATGGCATGCATGTTTTCCTACATCATTCTGCAGAATACTTCAAGTTCATGTAGAAACATACACTGCATTCATAAATATATCAGCATACAATCCTTTATCATCTATTAAAAATATATCACTATTTCTTCCTAATTTTTCTATTATTTCCATTTCTTTAAAATATAATAAAATAATGTAATAATAGAGATAAAAAAAAATTTTTTAAAATTAAATGCTTTTATTGACTATGCACTAAAAAGGAATAAAATAATTATTTCTTCAACTACAATTGGAATTTTTAGATTAACTTGAAATAAAAGCATGGGGAGTCCAGAAATTAATTAAGTCAATTCCTCAAAGGATTGACTTAATTAATTTCTGGATTTTCCATGCTTCTCAAGTCCCTTATAATATCACTAAATATATATTATGTATTATAAATGAATTTCATTTAATACTTATAATTTTATTTTAAATCAATATTACACATATAATATATGTAAGTCATTAGATATTTCTGCAGTAAGTTAATATATATAATCTTAATGTTTTAAATTGATTATTTTTAACTCTTAATGTTATATGAATTTCTACTTTATAATCTTAATGTATACATTTAGTACGCATTGTAAAGGTAGCTCACAAGCCTATCGAGACAAGCCTTTATTTATCCATACCATCAAATCCAACCCAGTTAAAACATAAACTTAGCTAACAGGTGGTTGAATATGCACTATCATTTTTTTAAAACATACATATTGTAATGGAACATCCAATCGTCCTAATGGTTGGGCGGTAAAAGTAATGGAATGGGATATCGCCCTATTCGTTGTGAGCTAATTGAAATGGACAATTCACTTCCATTATAACATATCTCAGGCTTTGATTTATTTTCTTAAAGTATATACATAACAAGTATAAACTAACCCAATCAATGAATTTAAATTGCAAAGGAACTAGGTTGTGATGCTAAGCTTTTATTTGAACAACCTACCAATTTGAGTAGGCAATTGTTGACAGATTACATCCATGCAATGGAAAATATATTACGCATGAATGAATAAGGTTTAATTATTACCCAAATAATTTCCTCGGCTAGCTATATGTAAAATAAACCCGGATATTAAAGAGCAATAACAAAGACATATTAAGTGGTTTACTCTCAGGGTTAACTTGATGGATGATTTGATTGTTCACTAAAATACAAATTGGAAGCAAAGGGAATTTTGTTGAATCCAGCCTATATTTACAAACAAAAATTATATGACTTACTATTCCAATTAATGATGGCTTAAATGAATGATTAACAAAACACAATATTATCATTTAGTTGATTGTAAATCTACCAAATTAACTAATGACTTCTACACTAAAAAGAGAAAATAAAGATATTAATAAATTTAAATAAAAACACCAAGTTATATATAAAAAGTTAAGTTAAGAGAAGAGTGGTATCATCCTTTTCTTGTCAAAATCTCTGTCATGTATCTAGGCCTGATCACTCTTCAAGACCGCTGTTTAACACCTGATTGGCTGTCTGAGAAACAACATTAAGCGCATGTGAAAGACTGGCAATTTTCAATTTATTACTAATTTAATATCAACATGCGATTTATACAAATATTATTTACATACGTTGCTGATAACTTATATTAACATCTAGAAAATTGTGGTGTAGTAAATCTAAGATTTCGCGCTGTAATATCATAAATTAAAAACTCAGTGAGTAATAAATTAATATATTTATATATTCATGCTTTCAAGCCAAGATGCTTAAGACTGTTTTATATATATATATATAAAAAGTTAAGAGAAGGGTGGTATCATCCTTTTCTTGTCAACCTCTATTTTAAAATGTCATTCTAACTTGAAAAAGATCAAAAGTTAATAAACAACAAACCGATTTTCCAAAACAAATAAAAGCATTGAATACATATTTTTTATAATTTCTTAAGTTTATCCATTACACCTCCATATCCATATTCAATTTATTTATTTATTCTGTCATAATCATTTCTACATCTATGAAATTCATATATAAAATTCATGCCTATGCATCAATTAGGATTACCACCTCCACCCTCCCCTCACATTTCTTATATTACTTCCCCAATCAATAAACAAATATTTATAGATCATTGACATTTATTTCAATTGATCACTAATTAATCAGACTGATTCAATGGTCTTTATCTTTAAATAAAGATTTAACTCATATTTTAATAAATTAAAATATTCTAATAGAACTGTTTTTAGTCCTAAATTCCTCTACATCAATATCTTTATTACTCACACATCATTACCTCTCATCTTTCCATTTTTCAATTTTCTGAATGCTCATTTCATTTTCTGTAAATTTAATATTTCCTTTGTAATTGCTATCTCATTTTCTTTTCTTTTTTCAAATTTTTTCTATTATCATTATAATTGTTCAAAATCATGTAAACTGTTTAAATTCATTTTCCTCAACATCACACAATACAATTTCTCTGATTATTTTATTCCTATTTTTTTATACATTTCAGACAATTTTTATTTCCAGTTTTATTAATATTTTCCATTTGTTTATTATCAATTTCATTATCTCCTTATAATTATCTATCTGGCTATTTTTTTTTTTTTAAATCATTTCCCATTTAATCTTAATTTCACTTTTTTTTATAATTTACAGCGTACTTATATTCTCAGCGAGTTTTGGTTCTTTTTTTGTAATATTTTTGATAATTTTAAATTTTCTACTAAATTTAATCTTATGAGCAATCTTAAAGCCATATTTGTTACTTTTCCTATTCATTATATTTATCCTTACAAACATGTCCATTAAAGTCTTGTGTAATTTCTTCTCAGAATAACATCTATTCATTTTTATTATTTGTATTTTATCCACATTCTTCTCTTTGTTTGTTATTTTTAGCAATGATCTCTATTATAAAAAAATTATGATCATGCAATCTAATCATCAGTATGAAATATGTTTGCCACATTCTATGTAATCTTAATTAATAAGGAGTGGCCTAAAGATGTAATGATTAATGTATCCATTTCCCATAACCACAAATTCAGACTTGACTCCAGATGGATAGTGAGGATTTCTCATAAACATAATATATTTTTTAAAAAATAGCTGCCTATAAAACAACCCAGCTAACTATCTAGATAATGATGAATAAATAGGCATCTAGTAATTCATGGTAAAAGGTAAAGTCTGTGAAGAAATTTGGTTTGGTAAGAAAAGAAAAAAGATATAATGTGACTCTTTCACCATTCCATATTCATCTCTTGTTCTATTCTTAATAAATTAGTTAAAAAATAGAATATTGCTGTAATTTTTTTTCTCAGATATGCAGGATAGTCTAACAGACATAGAAGCAGAGGTTTATTTAAATAATGGAAAAATTAAACAAATAACATGGAAAAATATTTCACAAAAAATTAGCTATTATAATTATAATAAACATTAAATAATAAATACTGTATTACTTTGAATTTAAGCTGCCCTCGAATTTAAACCACAGTAAGATTTTAAAATTGGAAAATTGGATATAAATATAAAAATGATTTTATAATAGGTATTGAAAAATAATAAAAATTTTTGATTACTTAAATAGGAACTAATATAAATACAATAAGCTATCAAATTTATTGCGATACTTCTTCAAACATACTTCTATTTTTTACACCCCGAGAATGATTTTCTGTGTTTTTTAACACTGAAATAACTTTTCCTTCATGATTCTCTCATGATGATTTCATCAACCATAAATCTTTTACCAATTGCACGATTTCCAATTTCTTCAATACACAATATAACTTTTCTTTTGAATTCAGTATCATATCTAAAGTATTTTTCCATAAACAGCAACTGGATTAATCCAAAAAAGTGTAAACAGGAATCCCCAAATAAACTATCAATAATTATAATACTAGGCACATGCGTACAGTATAAAGCAAAAACCCGATCATTGGGAAATGGGAGATCAGCAGAAATAAGGTATTAAAATATTTGCTTTAAATTTAAGCTGCTCTCTAATTTTATGACTTCAAAATTTAAATAAAAAGTGCATCTTAAATTCAAAGTAATATGGTATTTAAAAAAAGAAAGGCTTATAAACTTACCCATTGTCCAACAACACATTTCCAGCCAATAATGCATGATTCAAGCCATGCATGAGATTTAATAACTGCTCCTCGCAACACAGTGCATCGTTTTATACAAACACCATCTTCAATAATAACATCAGGTCCAATTGTTACATTTGGGCCAATTTTACAATTTTTACCAATCCGGGCAGATGGATCCTTAAAAATAAATAAAATTAAATATGAAAAATGTTCAAAGAAAAAAAAAAAAAGAACAGCATTTTGAACTGACCACTAAAACATTTCCAACTGTTTCTCGATCAGTTGACAATACACTAGGATTACAATGCTTAAGAGAATTAAGATACAAACACATTCCTGTGAGAAAATCTTTTGGTTGACCGACATCCATCCAAAATCCTATAATGGATTAAAAAATTATTCAAATGTAATATAATAATTACATTATCTTCAAGATAATGTACAAAATAAATTATAAGTTTAATAAAGCAATAAATAACCATCTTCTCTTTTTCTCTTTCGAAATTGGCTTTTTAATTCCATATCTAATGAAACTGTAAGATTTGTATTCAAATCTTAGTTTCACCTTAGTTCTGTCATCATTCTACCTCTCGCCCCTTTTTGTATGGGTTTACATGGATTCTGACTTAGAATATCGGATTAATGCGTAATAATATACAATATCTGTAAAGTATTTAAATAAATAATTAAATGTTATATATGCACACATACTCCGATAAGCTTATTTTAAAATAACGCATTGCAAGGTATTATTAAATTGCCGTGCATAAGTTGTATAAATTTAAATAATCCTATTAATTATTCTGATAGGTTTAAATAATATTTTAAGTTATATAAAAAAAAATCAATAATTATATTTTTAAAACGTAAACATATTATTATTTAGGTCAGGTCCAGGTAATACTTAAATTATAAAAATAAATAATCCTCAATTTAAAATAAAGATTCTTTTAAAATTCCCCTGCTAATTAAAGGCAAGTCATAGCGGGAGGGGGAAAAAGATGACAGAGCTAAAAAGGTATTTTAAAACGTACAGAAACAAAGAAAAAGGTTTGTTAAAAATAACTTTTATAAATGACGTCATGTAAAAGGTAAAATGTAAAAGTGATCAGATTGAAATTCCAACCTGTATGACTATTGCATCCGTGACCTAAAGGGATGTATGGCACAGACCCGAGAGACAGCTGCATGGATGACGTATTGCTCGATGGATCCCAGAGATAAGGAAAAATAGAATAAAAAGACAGCTGATTGTTAAAATAAAGGCGTTTTCGCTTTTTCATTAGAAGAGAGTAGAAAAGTTAGAACCAGAAACGTTAATTCTAATTATGCTGTTGATTATATTTCTTGCGATCCAAATTTTATATCCAGCAATGTGCCAAGAGTAGGCGCCATGCTACGCTCTTCTGGACTGATGGCTATACAATCTTAAAACTCCCACGAAAATGTGATAAACCTAAAATTCTGCTACTTCTGTCAAATAAATCTTCTCCTAAATGTAACTGCCATTGAACCAGGAAACTCGGACTCTCCAAACAGTGTGCACACTTAAATGAACTAAAGGTAACATGATACCCAAGATTAAAATTCGTTTTGGAACTCTAATTGAACTCTATATTTCTAATATTAATTTCATTTTAATTTCTACTATTGTAATCTTAAAATTAAATCTATTTTCTGTAATAATACTATTTTAAAAATGAACCTTGTAAATTAATCTATCTTTATTCTACTTGGGTATCCAATTTTATTATATTCATTAAGATTATATTTCATGCCCACGTGGTTTCCGAACTGATGTTTTTTTTTTATTTTTATATAATTCGCGGACGAGCTACCCTCTTCTGCGAATTTAATATCATAACAGTAAATCATATCGAGTAATAGATTTCAGCTCGGGAATCATATAATATTTTAATATGTTTTATAAATACGAGACCTATATTATTAATTAATGTATTTGTTAATGAGCTATCATTCATGCTAGGTTAGTTAAATCTTAAATAAAGCCATAATGTTAAGAAGGAAGGGGGGTTTTAATGATAGTAAATTAATTACTAGTCGTGTGGAGATTGGGGATAGATTTGTATAAATAAATGCGTTTGCATTAGAGTTATGAACTGCGCTAGTTATTGATACATGAATTTTTGTATCGCAGAAATGTAATAGAGGTACTGTAAGCGTTTGTTCTCGCACTTAAGGAGCATACAAAATATATAATAGCACAGGAACCTTGTCACGCGGTCGGGGATGGAAAGGATAAGACCTCATACCGACATCACTCCTAAGGGCTCCGACTCGATGTTTGGCCGACCCTCTTCATATTCCACTAGTAATCACCTTGTCATGCGGTCGGGGATGGAAAGGCAAAGACCCCATACCGATACCGCACTAATGACAGACCTACAGGGCTCCGATACGACATTTGATCGCCCCACCAGCCTCTAACATTTCTTCTGCGATTATCCTTTTTGAAAGCCGATTCTCTTATAGCTCGGCAGTATCCATACTACCGCAGGTCGCTTTAATAATAATTATAAAGTTTATGCTGGGTCTAGCTCCACTCCTCCACATATATTAATCTTTAGTAAAATATTAATATTATAAAGTAAATAGGATGATAGCTTCATAAACGAATTCCCTCCTCATTAAGATCTCGTAATGTGTCTCGTAACCTTCGCCATTTGAAACGTGAGGCATGGAATGTAATTTACATTGATATCCAGGTAGCATAATATATTTATCTATGTGAATTAACCGCAATTAAAATATTTAAATTATCTATATCCATGTCTGTGTCTGCTTAATTTAATAATAATTAGTATTAATCATATCAATGAATAGTAGAATATAGTAGTAGTCCGTAAGATGAAACCATTAGTTAGAGTCTCTTGTTTACTTGACCACCGGGCCTAGAAAATAATGCTATTGTTAGGAAAGATGCATTGTCATGTGGGTTTTGTTGTGAATAAGACTACTAGGTTCGAATACAGTATCACAGGCCCTGAACCCACCTGTTATGCTGCCATTCGAACATAGTGGTGGAATTTTACAACATGTTAACAAGCCATACGAAATCTTACCGTTACACTAAATAATTCTCCACCAACTCATTTCCTTTCCAAATCTTGTTCTATTATATGAATCAAATTTTTCCCATATCTACATATTGTGTATATGTACAAAATGTCATTATACACATCCACCCATATTTCAAACATGTCCTTGAAAATGGCTCTAGATATGGTCAAAATGTTTTTGAATATATATATAATGAAATATGGAATATATACACTGATGTGGAAAAAACTTAATTTATATAATGAAATAAAATTTATAAAGAAAAAGAGTAAGTGGAAGATTTTATATATTTAAATTAAGAAAATATATATTTATATTCATAAATTATTTTTTGTTTGAAATACTCTAGTTAATATTTCTTTTTTTAAAACTTTATTCTTCACTTGAAATCATCCTATCTTAAGTATTTACATTCATTGAAAATCTCAAATATCTTTTCATTTACTTTATAAATATTTTTCTGATCTCTAGTTATTAAATATTTGGTTTTCATAAAAACTGGTCCCACTCAAGTTTTCTCACCTGAAGCAATTATAATCTCATCAACTGCAAAGAAATATAACTAATAAGGAATACATTCTTTATCTAAATTTATGCCTCTACATTTATTTTACGCTTGATCAGTGTAGATTTCTAAAACAAAAATGAGAAATAGTATCCTTATCTAAAGCTTTTTATGAATTATATTATTTACAACAGGATTTTCATATCATATTCTTTAATTCTCATTTTTTGTTAAGTTTTTTTTTTTTTTCTGTTAAGTATTGACTAGTGCAGAGGTGGGCAAATAGTGGCCCAAGGGCCACATGCGGCCCACTAAGAGTTTTTATGCAGCCCTCCAAGACAAGCAGAAAAATCCACCTTGGGCTGAGATTTCCTTCCCATTGCATGACCGAATATTCATCTCATATTTTCCACTAGGATGGCCACATCAATACACATGATACGATGTGCAGTGCTTTTCCAGGTTGATCTGTTTAATTTCAATTTCGTCTTTGCATTAGCAAATATATACATTTCCAACTTTAGTGAAACCATGAACCCTCTGAAAAAATGTAAAAAATCGGTAATGAATGTTATGTGTTTAATGAAGAATGGACAAACAAATATTTTTTTGGTAATACAGGGAATAAAACAGTGTGTTTATTGTGTCATAAAAAAAAAGTTCGGCCCTCAGCTAACCTTCGCTTCCACAAAGTGGCCCCGATGTGGCCCTCCGCCAACCTATGCGGCCCCCGAGCCAAAACAATTGCCCACCCCTGGACTAGTGGATAGTGGTAGAGTATAAATTCTTGATAGGAATAATATCATATACTAAAACATGATAACATATATTCAAGTGATAATCTATTTCATAGCACATCTAAAATGACGAGCATTCAATAAATGCCAGTCTGAGGATTTGTTCTTCATTCTCATCTAATCATTGTCATATTTATAAAGATGGCTCAAAAGTAAAGCAATGTCAAATGAATATCCTATAAAACAAATTAGTAATAAGCTATCCAATATTTTTTTTGCATTATAAGCGCACACAAAAAAGATATGTTGAAAATTTATTATTTAACTTTTTCAGAAAAATTAAATAATCTATTTAGTTAAATTTGTAATGCATTAAAATTCCCATATTTTTTGATCACATCACTTCATTACCTGAATCAAATAAATTAACTGGTAATCCTGACTTTTAGCATCCCGAACAATTCGCCCTCTATTTTTAAAAAAATTAACTAACTACTTTTTCACACCTAAAAAAAAAAGTGTATGTAACTATATCCAAGTGTAAATGCTAATAAAAAAAGATTAAAAAAAATACTTACATTTACATGCGTATTTTTCACGTATAGCGGTCTTTGCTGTATATAGAACTGTAAATAAATGACGTATATTAACTGTAAATGTTTTTCCGTAAAGAAGAATAAATAACAAGAAAAGAAACTTACATTTTTAGGAGTAATTGGAAGCCACACAAGTGAGGAAATGCACGAAAAGGTCGTCGCGTGCGTGCAGATTTCTGAAAGAAAATTCCTGCAGGTAGGATGAGAACAAAGGTGTGCTCATCCCAAATTGGTATTTTAGCTTATGCTTTGCGACAGAGTGGACATAGGCAGAATTCCACGCGGTCAAGCAAAAGTAGTTCAGAATTTGTCACGTGTCAAAAAACCAATTCACATTTAGGATCCGGGTGTCGAACTCTGTCATTCTATATATGTAATTTCAGAGTATATGTAACTATAAATTTATTTTTTATACGAACATCAATAAATCAAATGGATGTAATTGCAGAGTATATGTAACTATAAATGTCTTTTTACATGAAGATGAATAAATAAAATGGATGTAACAAAACTTAATTTTTTAGGCTCTATTTAGTCTCACGCAAAGTTGCTATAAAAATTATGAACTACTATACTTTGGTCATTTGTGACACGTGACAAATTCTGAACTACTTTGCTTGACCGCGTGGAATTCTGTCGTTATAAAAAATGGACGGATCCTAAATATGAGTTTGTTTTTTTGTTATTGAGTGTTCTTTATGTAAAAACATTTAGAGTTAATATACGTCATTTGTTTACAGTTCTACATGCAGCAAAGACCGCTATAAGTGAAAAATACGCATGTAAATGTAAGTATTTTTTTTAACATTTTTTTTTATTAGCATTTACACTTGGATATAGTTACATACACTTTTTTTTTTAGGTGTGAAAAAGTAGTTAGTTCATTTTTTTAAAAATAGAGGGCGAATTGTTCGGGACGCTAAAAGTCAGGATTACCAATTAACTTATAAAAATGTATAAATTAAAAAAGAAAATGGGTAAAAAAAACCAAAAGATTTAAATCATTATTAATTAATTGCCAAAAGACAAATTCTATACATTATTCAAACATCTATCTCCAAACATTTTTATGTCTTAGCTATTTTTCATGGTTAATCCTTCATTTAGATCAGACAATATTACTCTAGCATGGAACCACTTAAGAAATTTTAAATAAACATTTAGGCAACATAATTAAATTGCATGTTCATATTTTTTAGAATATGTGGGAAAAAATCAAAATTAAAACATTAAACAATATTAACCAAAATACAAAATAAAGAGATTATGTACTTAAGACTATTAAAAAAAAATCAAAACCTGTAACATTAAACAATATTATACCATAATACAAGATAAGAAATTATATATAAACTACTAAATTAATATATTACTATCTATTTCAAAAGACTACTATGCTCAAAACAAATAGTTAGATGATATTTCAAATATTCAAGCAATAATAAACTATACAAACACAAATAAAATGTTTTGTAATAGAATAAAAAAAAATGTTAATGTGCAAAAAAGATTGAGCAGACTATAAAATTCTTTCTTTTTATCTTATTCTTCACAGGTTCCAAAAAATTCTTTATAACACTTTTATGTGAATCCTTTATTGAATTTCTCACTTCATAATTTTCTCTGTAAATAATCTTATTTTGATGTACTTTTTTCAAAACATAAAACCATCTTTCCAATTTAACTTTTCCATTTGTCAAAGCTATATCTTGAAAACTTTCAATACTATTATCACTTTTCCCTAATAGTCTTTGTTTCTGCTCCTCAAAACGCTACATTTCAAACTAAATATTTAACAAGTATCTTAATTCTAATTTCAAGCCATAAAATAACCTATTACCTTTATTAAATGCCAATTTAGTCATTACAATTCTTATTTTATTCATAAATTATAAGTGTTAGCATATTAAAAACATAATATATTTAAAAGATCCAAAAACGAGGGAAAAAAATTTTTAATATGAAATAGAGAGACAATAATGGATCTTAATAACTTAAAATTATTTAAGTAAAGAATACATTTTTTATCAAAAATTATTTTTCTGATAAAAAAGAATGTTGATAATAATATTATTGTTATATTAAAATATAACTTAAAGAAACTTGCTCTAATTTCTCTTGGAATGTAAATATTGCATTATTATTTTTTAAAACAAGAATTTGCATCACATTGTAAAAACCTTTGAAGAATAGAATAAATGTGATGAATTGGAATAGATATTTTAGGGCTTATTACAGTAAAAATTATTCTTAAAAAATGACTAAAATATTCCTTTTTACTTAACTTTCTTTTTCAATTAATATAGATTAAGACTTATTATTTCTACTATGTAAATCATTTAAAAAAATTTCCCATCTTTTCAATGCATCTATTTTTTTTATAATAATTTACCATTTCTATCTTCAATGACTATTTCATTTCTATAACTGCTTTTTTCACCCAAATTTTTATTCTACTATATATTATATAAACACTTTCTCTTGACTTTATTTATTTCTGTTTAATTCATTGTTAATTGATATTCTATAGAATTCATATTTTTTTCAATTTCTTTCTCTCATTCACCATGCAATTTCTAATCCAATATTTATTTTTTAAAGTTGATGAAAATATGGAGGAAAAAAATTATCTTTCATCTTTACTAAAACTAATATTATTTAGATAAATAACTACTAGAATAAAGAATTGAACAAAATAGGAATGCTGCTATAAGAAATAAATGGCAGAATAAGAGATGAAAAATAATTGATATAATATATCTATTGAGAAAGATAATCTGGAACAATTTATATTAAAAGTTAATAATAAAAATATCATTAGGTAGATCCCCAAACATCAATCTAAACAACTTTTCTAACCTGTATTATATCTTATTCTGATCTTCAGATACCCTTATAAAAACCTTTTTCTTTTTAGCCAAAACAGTTTCTTCCAATATAAATTTCACAATTCCTCAATTTCTATGAATACATCCAATCCAATTCTTTTATCAATTTTTTTCAATGTATTTTTCTCTTTCTAAAAATATTCATAAGTTTATCCAGCCAACTTATATTCATGATATTTAACCAAATCAATGCTTCAAAAGCATATATTCTTTTTTTTTTCTACCTTCTTCCCAACAATTCACCTTTTTGCCAACTCCTAATAAGCTATATAATGAATTAAATTAAACATACAACTTCAACATTCTACACAATAATTTCTTTTCTTCTTTAAAACTTAATTAACTGTTACAAACCTCATTTGAATTATATTTTTAACTACCTCAATCATTAGTTTTACAGAAACCTAAATATTTATAATCACAAACTTATTCTAAGAATTCTAGCCCAATTACAATTTTTTAAACTAATAACCTCTTCTAAGACTACTAGTCCAATTACAATTCTTAAACCTCTCATTATCTTCTGTATACTTTTCACTCAATTTACATATAAACTTTGACCAAAAAATAATATTTTCTCTAGTATTTGTAAACTTTCATCAAGTTCAGGTGACACAGCAGGAAAGTAGAGATCAATACTTCTTTCAGATATAATGACCTTCCTGTCAAATAATCATAAACAATTTATATTATTAATAATTATTTATTAGGCTAAAGATTATCATGTTACCTTTAATCAAGATATAGACTTTAAACTTAGTTTAAGAATATTATATTGATTATTATAAACTATATAATGCATAGTATTCCCACACATGCATAAATATTTAATACATATATAAACTGAATAAATATGGAAAAAAGAAAGTAAAATTAAATAATACTATGCATTTATATAGTATGTAATTATAGACATATTAACCTTAAACTAAGTTTAAAGAATATATTTTATTTCATAATAATATAACAATCTGTAATGTGATAAATAATTTTTAAAATGTTGATAAATTTATCTAAAAATATTGTATTCATAAATAAACTTATGAATGAATTGCATACTTGTAAAATGAATCTTAATAATATATGATGGATAAATAATGATGAAGACATCTGAGGTATAGATGACACTGATTAAGAAATACATCTTAAAAATTGTTTCATTTTTATTGATTTATCTAAAGTAAAATAATATTAAATAAAAGTTCTATATTTATATATATGAATGTATGTACATGTGTATAATAGAAAAATATTTGTAGCTCTGAATAGTTTTGTACAATAGTTGGCAGAATAACATAAAGAAAAGTTTTTAAAAAATCCCAGTTCAAGCAATAGTTGTTCTCCAACTGCCGCTTGAGTTCTCAATCATTATATGACCTTCTGAAAAACTAATCACACAATTGGTTTTTTATACGGTATTTATATAATTATATGTATATATACATTGATCAATACATAGAATAAATCCCTAACTTATATTAATTTTTTTTAAACTTTTCCACAGAAACATAATGGCTATTAAATGCTTTACCTTGTAATTCAAATGCATATAACTGCCCAGCTTCAGCCATTTGAGGAAAAACTTCTTTTTCTATTGATGTAGGCCGTAACTAAAAATCAACAACACAAAAGGATGACATTTTTGTATAATTCAATTTAATTTAAATATATATATATATATTTAATTAATGTATTACCTGTATTCTGTGTAAAATTTCTGGATTGAATATATACAAACCAGCATTAATTTTATTTGAAACAAATTCTTGAGGTTTTTCTACAAATTGTTCTATTTTACCATCTACTCTATATACAACTACACCATATTTGCTTGGCTCTTCAACTTTTGTTACCTAAAATGACAGAAAACATAAGCTTAAATTATGTTTTAATAATAAAAATAAAATCAGTATTTTTCATAAAATGATCAACAAAATCAATTTATTTTAATAAAGTAAATCCTAATAGATGACTTACCACAATTGTACCTTCTTTTCCATGACTCTTGTGAAATTTAACCATTTCTTTGAAAGGAAAATCACAGATAATGTCACTATTGAGCACAAAAAATGGTTCATGGTCAGTCACTAATAAATTTCTTGCTAATGCTAAAGGACCAGCTGAGGAAATATATATATATATTAATTCATTATAAGTGAATGAATATTAGAAAAATATACCAAAGAAAATATCATATGACTTCACTAGCTTATCCTTAATCTGCATGTGAATACAATAATCCACATCTCTCTACTTGTAATACAATTCTAGAAACATGAGTACTCAATAAAGAGAACCAACAGAATCACAAACCTAGATGCTGTCTATTAGTCTTTCTAAGTGTGAGCAATGCTTTATCACATTAGCCACCAAAAGCCATATTGTATCTTATTCCCAACACCTAATGCCTTTAAAATTTTAAATTACCTTAAACTTTTGAATTGAAACCAACCTGCTTGTCCAGACACATCTGATGCTGTATCATTTCCTATATATTTTAGTCATAAATTAACTGGGAATTCCTTTGAGTTTCAATGAAAATATGAAACAAAACAGCAATAATATTTGCACTATATTATCATCATTGATTCAATTTATAATACATAGCAATAAATTAAAATAAATAATTATTTTCAAAATTTAATTACAAAGAAATAAATATTTATGATTATCAAAATTATAATGCAATTAAGATGGATTTTTAGAAATTAAATAGCAGTCTGCTATTTCTTTCTGTCACTAATTGTAAAACAAATTCAATGTACTATGCAATAACAAATAATCAATGACAGAACAATCAAATATCTATATGACCAGTTTTTTATTAGTTGGATTTCTTATTGTCTAAGCTGTATCCATCAAGTGTCATCATATACGATAGCTTTTGCAAAAAAAAAATTAAAAACATATGTTTTTAATCATTATTTAATTTCTATTTTATATTAGCAGAAACTAGAAAAATATTTGAAGTAAAATTAATATTAATTATATTCTCTCCTCTGTCAATTTCATATTTATAATATTATTTTGTTAATTTGCATTGTAATACATACTTTAAAACTATCAGATAATATTGACAAATGATGGGCCCATTTTGTATAAGTATTTGAAACCATGTGTAAACTAAAAGATTATGTTATAATAACAATGATTCCCACTGCTTTTTTCTTTTAGTTCCTCAGTTAGTAATTTCAAAATCATATATTTTGAAAACAAAATTAGACTGTACACACAAAGCAGCAATAAAATTTAGCTGTATTTTAACTCAATATCTGACCAAGATGACGGCAAATCATGGGCCCAATATCCAAAGGAACATGACTTAGTGGGGTAGTGAAAGCTACACTAAATTACACTCATATTGTTTTTTTGTTTTCTTTTTTGAGTTTACAGACTTCATATTGACACACATTTGATCAATCCAGATTAACCTGGGACCATTACTCTCCTCTAGATAATAAAAGCTGGATACACATTTATTGACCAATATTGAATGGAAATGGTTAGCTAGATTGCTATGAGCCAGTTAACTGAATGAAAAATGTTAAGGGTATGACTTGAAAAAAATTCCACCAAACCAACATGACATGCAGATATCCTAATCCATGTTATGAAGCCAATTTTTCTTCCCTTGATTTCTAAGAACTGATTCTTAAAGGCATTCATCAACAAAATGTATAAACTTTAGATTATGTGATGATATACATAGTAATTTTATCAATCTATTTTTAATTTTGCTTTAACATTTGTAAGATTTTATAAATTATAATTTAGCCTAAAAACGATTTACTCACTGACGAAGAAGCTTATTTAAATGATAAACAAATTTAAATATCTTTTCATTTTACATATTATCAAATAATAGTTTTCAAATTTATTTTAAAATTTTTATGTTGATGTTAATACTTAAATTTTTGGAAAGACTTCTATGTTTGGTATAGATACAATTGATATAATATTATTACAGATTTGCATAATTACAGAACCTGACAACAGCTATATTATTATTTCAAGAGTTAGAAAAATTCTTTAAAAATCCCAAATGGACTGTACTACTAATTTGTTGTAATACACAAAATAAAAGTAATAAAAATTAAAAACTTTTGTTGAAAATCAAAAATAATTATCTATAAATGAAAGTTACATGATTATAGCATTTGACTTATGCGTATCAAACTGAATATTCTTCTATCAGCAGTGCAAATATCTGAAGCTTTGTGTTAAGCAATGTTTGGGTGGGAAAAAAGTAATACTTGCATTAAAAAAAAAAAAAAGATTTAATTGATCTGCTTAGAAAGCAAAATTATTGATGAACAAGCTATTTTTCAGATACTAATAGAATCTGCAATCTCCATCAAGATTCATTTTATAAAAACTAAAACATACAAAACTCAAATAATTTTAAAATAATTCTAAAATATTTTTTTAGAAATATAAAAACAAATACATCACTATCACGATGTGAAATTTAACACTACTGTATTTAAATTAAGCAATGCTCAAAATTAATTACAGAATAATGATACAGTTCATTATCTATATGTTTTAATTAATAATATACTATATATATATTGATAAGAATGTCAAGCCAACATATACTGTATAACAAAAAAATTTAAGCTATAATTATTTAATTTGAATATTTCTCATTTGCATAATTCTAAATGCCTTTAATTTGAAATATCTGTGGTATTTAAATCATTTTGAAATAGGTTATTGATATAATAAGTATTAACATTTTTGATAGAAAATCTTAGGTAAGTGAAATATAAATTTGCCCTAAACAAAGATATGTACTAATTTCAAGTTTGTTTTCCATTTTAATGACAATATTTTTTGGAATAATTTATAGGCAGCAATGTGAAGCAGCAATTAAGATGAAAGATAAGTTTGATAGTGTAGTTCTTATTTTGAACTGATTAAAAGAAAAAACATGAACTTTATTTTCTTAGTTTCTGGATCTATAGTATAATATGCTGAAGATTATGCTATTTTGCTAATTCAAAAAATGATTTATAGAATGTTCTTAATGTTTTTGATTTTGGTTTAGTAATTAATGAAAAATTTTTTATAAGCCAAGGATAAAGAAAATTCTTCAACTTTTTATAAAATTTGAATAGTTATTAACTTGAGAATATCAATCAATTTCACAATAATATAAACTATCGCAACTACATTAGTTACAAACAGAAACAAATTTATTATATGGAAATAAGATAAAAATAATAAAAATCCTCTAAATTTCTAAAAATATGCAGGAATGAGACTTTTAAATCTACTATTGTAAAAGCTCATCTTCATTGGACTGGTCAAGTGAAATGAATTAATAGTGAATAGATTTCCTAAAAAAATATTTTATGGTAAACTTAAGATTAGTTTTTATGAGAAAAATAGAATTCATCTACATTATAAAGGTTATTTCAAAAACAATCTATAAAAGTTCAATAATGTTTGCTTTCAATAAGGACACAATATAAGAATTACAAACTGGTGAAAGTTTAAATCTTTCAAAAAGTAAATTTTCCTACAGAAGAAAGACAGCAATCCAGGATTCAAATAAGCAGACTAAAAGATTAATATACAATTTATACAGATCAATCAAAAAAATATTTAACTATAATAATATTTTACTTTATTGTAATATTATTGTTTTTTTAAATTATTTTTAATTTTCTTTATAAATGTTTAACTGATTTTGTTAATAAAAAATTAATAAAATATAATGGCAATAATAAAATAATAATATGGCAAAGTAGCTTTTGGTCTACCTTATTTCATCATGAACATATTTGTGACTCACATATTCATTTGTATAGACATTATAAAACATATCTATAACATTTTATTCTTTACATTTCTATCATTTTTTTGTTTGTTCTGAAGTTAAAAAAACATTTATAAGCAGCTTCTAATAATGGTAATGAAAAAACATTTCCAATCTATTAGTATGGGTTAATCTAGCAAAACTAATTAAATTATCCTGCCCAGAAATAAATCAGGAAAAATATGCTACCTAATAACTATCGTAACTAAATAGCAGTGATCTTTATTACAAATATCAAATAACATTTGCACATCAAAATGAAAAGAAATGCATTTGATCAAGCTGAGATTTTTTTTTTGCTTTTAACTTTGCTCAGCTGAAAATTGAAATTTTTATTCCAGATTTAGCTACTTTCACAACTGTTCAGGACTACTACAGAAAATTTAAATTAATCACTAGACACAAGATGAAAATATTAAATAACTCAAAATAAAAGCAAGTATCAGCACTAGAGTTAAAGAAATCATTGTAATATTTAGACAGTGATAATTCTTAACTCTATTTATAAACAATTATAGAAGCACTAATTTGATCTCTCAGCATTAAATGGCAATATTAAACAATAATAAATAAAATAATTGAATAATTTATTGCTCAAGAATTCATAAAATGCTCAAGCACTGGAAATGACATAGCTAGAGTTGGAATCCATAGACTTTTAAGCTTCAGAATTCAACACTCTATTTCTACATTAATCCAACAAAGCAGATTAATCAAAATTGCCACTAATGCTGCTATTATAACTTTAAATGTGAGCTTGAGTAGTAGTGATTTAGTAATATATTGTCACTTGGTGGCAATATTAAACAATTAGTAATCTCTGCAATATTGTTTTTAATCTGCATATTATTAAAAATTTAAAGTACAAGCAAAGTTTCCATGTGGTTGTAATATACAGCAGCTTTTAAAAGAAGATTACAATTATAATTTTAAAAAAAATTTTAAACTTTGACAATAAAATTGGTAATACGGTAATATGTTTGTTGTATACTTTAGTCAAAAAGAAACAATAAAAAATAGAATTAAATTGTAGCTTGAAAGTTAATTAGTTTTTTGATAAATTGAGATGAACTAAAAAATTCCTTGAAATCATATGAATTAAATCGCATGATTAATGCTCGTTTTAAAATGTATGAATATAGAAAGAATACCCTTTGTTGTTTTTTTTATCATAAATGTCAAGTTTCCAGAAGAAATATGTTAATTATAGTGCCTTATTTATAAATTTATGATATACAAAAAAATGTTTGAAAAATGTCTTAAAAAATGGACCGTTAAAAACAAAAAATTCCATTTCCATTCAAAAACAAGTTATGATTTCAATATACATTTCAGCCATGCAAAACACCAAACTTATATTCCTGTCAAAAACTTTTTATATTGTTCGATTGAATATTAATGTATTATAAATAAATACTATGATTATCTTAAATTTATTAATTTTAATTTTAATAAAAATAATAAAGTCTAACTACAAATATTAATATGCCAAGTAAATGGAAGTATTTAAATGTTAAAAAAGCATTTTAGTAATATAAAATACTAAATAAATATGGAGATGCAAGGAAAAAATGAGTTAAGAAAATGACAACTATCAATAGTGACCAGTGTTACTAATCAGTTATTGAATGAACCCTAATATTTAATGATCCTTTGATCAAAAAACCTAATATACAAAACACAAAATCATATTATGAAATATTAAATAATAAAAATAAATTATTAATATTATTTTGATCTATGATATATATATTGATTGGTACAATGTTGAGGTTAGAGATAGTTGGATGCAATCACAAGTTTGAAAAATACTAGTATATAATATTAATATGTAGAATAATGGATTCCATACATTTCTTATAAAACATTCAACTAAAAATAAGTGTTCCTCAGTTAATATTAAACTATTGTGCTATTAATTAATTTAGAAACAGTAATAAAGTATTTTCAGACATAATACTCATTCATCAACAATGGAAAGAAGTTTAATCCATTATGCTGCTTTTACATATATTTAAATAATCAATGATATAATATAATAGTCATGCACATAAAAGCTTTTTTCTGTAAATATTAATTTTTGCCCTTTTCAATGTGCTTCAATTAATTTACAATTGTGATCTACATTGCATACATAGCAGCATCTATTTTTTTTATATAAAATTAACTAAAACGTATTAAAATCATATAATATTTCTAAAAGGGAAAAAATCATCTGTATAAATGTATATTATATAATCTTCTATTTATTTATCATTAGCCAATTATTAATCAATTAAATTGATGTTTTATATATGTTCATACAATTATTTTTGTTATAATTAATGTAATTGGTTTCATATATCTTCCTTCTATTAGGTTATTTAATATAATTTAAAGGTCTTATATTTTTGACACAATCTATTTTCTGTCCGTATTTTAAATAAAGAATATATAAGGCAGATCTATCATCTTTTCTATTAATAGCATTATTATGTTCTTTTGCTCTTTCATCTAATTGTTTTCTTTATTTCCATAGTAAACCGTACAGCAATTTCCACAAATAATTTTATATACAATTCCCTTTTTATATTTCATAACATCTCTTATTTTATAATTATCTATTAATTTGTCAAGATTTTTATTATTTGATTATTCTATGTTAATGCTTTTATCTATATAATTTTTATTTTTTAGTAATGTATGATAAATTTTAGGGAAGTATTAAAGTTTTATCCATTTTTTATAATTAATATGAATATTTGAATTGGTTTATTTTCAATACTCTTAGGGTTATATACATAATTAGTGTATAATTCAATAAATTGTTCATTTTGTAAAGGAACTATATTTTTATCTGTGTTGTATCGATCATTTTTATATTTAAATTTTTTAATAATTGCCATCTTTTGTATCCATGACTATTGTGAATCTAAAGAAATTATCTTTCTTAATTTATCTTCTTTAATGAAATGTTTCAATGTAATTTTATTATCATTATTTATATTAATCTCTATATCTAAACACTTTATTTTAACATCAAATTCCATTTCTGTAAATTTATATAATATATATATTATTATCAATATACAATATAAAATTTGCAAAAATGGAATTTGATGTTAAAATAAAGTATTTAGATATAGAGATTAATATAAATAATGATAATAAAATTACATTGAAACATTTCATTAAAGAAGATAAATTAAGAAAGATAATTTCTTTAGATTCACAATAGTCTGAATACAATAGATGGCAGTTATTAAAAATTTTAAACATTAAAATGATAGATATAGCACAGATAAAAATATAGCTATTTTATAAAAATAATAATTTATTGTATTATACACTAATTATGAATATAATCCTAAGAATATTGAAAATATATTTTTTAATTATAAATAATAATAACAGACATAAGAATAAAAAAATTGATAAAACTTTCATACTTTCCTAAAATTTATCATATATTACTAAAAAATAAAAACTATATAAATAAAAGCATTAACATAGGATGGTCAAACAGTAAATATCTTGACAAATTAATAAGTAATTATGAAATAAGAGATAATATGAAATATAAAAAGGGAATTGTATGTAAAATTTCTTGTGAAAATTGCTGTATGGTTTACTATGGTCACACAGGGAAACAATTAGATGAAAGAACAAAAAAACATAATAATAATATTAATATAAGAGCTGATAAATTCTTCCTTCAGTCTTTAAAATACAGAAAGAAAATAAATTGTACCAAAAATATAAGACCTTTAAATTATATTAAAGAACTTAATAAAAGGAAGATTTATGAAACCAATTACATTAATTATAATAAAAATAATTGTATGAACATAAATAAAACATCAATTAATTTGACTAATAATTGGCTAATGACAAATGAATAGAAGGTTATAAAATATACATTTATATAGGGTTTTTTTTATGCCTTAAAAATATTGTATGGTTTTAATAGGTTATAGTTAATTTTATATAAAACAGATAGATGTCACTATGTATGCAATGTAGATCGTAATTGAAAATTATTTGAAGCACATGGACAAAAATTAATAATTGTCAAAAAGAGCTTATATATTATTGCTGTTATATAAAGATATTTTATATTATATTATATCATTGATTTATTTAAATAATATATGTTATAATTTCTTTCCACTTCTTTTCCTATTTTGCATACATTTAAACCATTAAACATCACTTGACCACCATTTCTTATGCTTACACAAACTGTTTTACAGAGGCTAAACGCTCCATATAGTAGCGCCACCAGTGTAATCCAGAGTAATCAATGGATGCAAGAAGAATTATGCATAAAATCTCTATCTAATGCCTACTCATCCAATATCCCCAGACTAGTTTCTAGTTTGTGGCTTTCATCAGTGAGATCTAGGTGCAGTGCTCTCAGATCCAAGGCTCCTCACTGATGAAAGCTACAAGCTAGAAACTAGTCTGAGAATACTGGATGAGTAGATCCTAGATAGGGATTTTATGCATAAACCTTCTTGCATCCATTGATTACTCTGGCTTGCATTGGTGGTGCTACTATATGGAGAGTTTAGCCTCTGTGTTTGCATAGATTTATATACAAAATACCATATACTCCTTAAGTGAACACTTTACAATGCTATTTAATATCAAATAGAATTTATTCTTTCTTGTTTACAATTTCAACTGCCCAGCAGCTATCATCAGAGCTACAACATTTAAATATATATAACCATAAAATTAATGCTTATCTATACATACATACTTATATATATATAAACCATAAATAATATCCTATATTATGAATTTTTAAATAATATAATTTTTAAATGATCCCCATAACTATATATTCTTATAGATTTAATTAATATTACTCTTTTGTCTTATTCCTATTTTTAATTGATTTCTTTTATAAAAACTGTTTTATATTTTTAATATATTTCTCCACAATTTATTATTTTAAACTTTTTTAATAATTTATTTTTATCATTATAACTATTTCATTATAGTTTTAAACATGCATTAATTAATAATAATAACAACATAATAATTCTATTTTTTCAGAATTTTTAATTCTTCTTACCAGCGAAAATAATTATAAAAAGGGTAAATGCAATAAACATAAGTATATAGTTATAAAAATGTATAAAAACAGTATTGTAAAAAATATAAACAAAATTATGTGTAAAATTAATAAAAAGTTTCATAATATGATAAAATATAAAATAATAAATAACTTAATATATTAGATAAAATATGTAGAAAATATAGATAATTATATAAATGGAGTATATAAAATAAAGTGTAAATCTTCTCAAGATAAAAATATTAGAAGTATTATGTAGGTGAAACAAAAAATTCAATTTATACAAGATTAACCCAACACAAATATAATAAAAGATCACCTATTTATTTACATTTATTGAAGACAGGACATAAATTTGCAAAAAATAGCATAAAGATGATCAATTATGCTAGAAATAGAAAGAATAGAAAGATTAAAGAAACTATATTAGAAATATTATGTATGTATAAAGTTAAAAATTAAAATAAGAATTAGTTTTAAAACTGCTCATAGAGAAAGTGAGGGTGATAATATAAAAAATAAAATTACTTTCAGAGTTATATAGAAATTGTTGAGTTTAAAAGAGGTAAAGTTAATTAAAAAGAATTAAAAATTCTGAAAAAATAAAATTATATAAATATATTATGTCGTCGTCGTCGCCGTCGTTATTATTATTATTAATTAATGCATGTTTAAAACTATAATGAAAGTTAAAACGATAAAAATAAATTATTAAAAAAGTTTAAAATAATAAAAATGTGGAAAAATATATATATTAAAAATATAAAAGCTTATATAAAAGAAATCAGTTAAAAATAAGTATAAGATAAAAGAGTAATATTAATTAAAAATAAAAGAATATATAGTTATGGGAATCATTAAAATCCATAATATAGGATATTATTTATAATTATAAATTTATTAAACGCATATTGATTACATAAGTAATATTTACTGAGGCTATAACCCCTCTTTTCTTCCATAGCGTAAGCTTGTGGTTAAAACACCTGTAGAGGTCCCTACTATCGTATTTTATACGCATATTATCGAGGTTATAGCCTCAGTAGATATTATTTATAATGTTTTTTTTTATGTATATATAGATAAGCATTAATTGTATGGTTATATATATATTTAAATGCTATAGCTCTGACGATGGCTGTTGGGCAGTTGAAACTATAAGCAAGAAAGAATAAATTCTATATTAAACTGCATTATAAAGCTGTTCAATTAAGGACTATATGGTATTTTACATAATATTCATCCATATAACACAATTAGCATTAAAAATTACTAACAAATTCATTCACCATTTAAAATTTTGTTATGATATTAAGTTTAAAAATTAATGTTGTATTTTTACTTCTCTATATTCCAAAAAATAATATTATTATAATCATAAATTCAAATGATATATTTCAACTGTATTCCTCAATTATTTTTAGCATAAAAATATAGAATTGAAAATATATATATACATAATTGTAATTTACAGTTTTAATAGATGTTATAGATAGTAAATATTTTAATAGAGATTCTGTTTTTAAAATATTTACCATTCACATAATATATATATCTTTTCATTTTATATATATGTACATATCTTTCCATTATATATATAATATTGATGCATAAATACAAAATGAAATATAATATAAATAACAAATATATGTTTGTGTGTTTATACATATGTATGTATTAAATTAAAAAACTAAAATAGATTGGACATGATGGCAGCAGAAACTAAAAATTTCTAAGAGATCTAGAAAAAGTTTGTGTGATGTAAAAATAAAATAAAAATATTTGCTATAAAAATAAGGGAAAAAGAAGTTATGAAAATTTAGAAACTTGATTAAACTCAGAGACATTATCCTGCCACGAACAGATAATAATTAAAAATGATAATGTACCTTACATATTTTTTTTTACAATCGTTATGTACCTTGCATATATTATAACAAAGCATATTATTTACAATTTTTGGGGAATATAGTAAGTTAATACATGCTTTATTTAATTTATAATTTCTTGACCTATTATACTTATCAATGCAGATTAGATCTAAGCTAGAAGAATTATTGGAGTTGCTATAATCTATCTATGCAAATAAGATTATTTGTTTAAATACCAAATAAAAGTATCAACCTGACCCCAGATTTTTCTGCCATTCAAATATTCATGCTTTACAAAGAAAAATCGTAAGTAAAGTAAATGGAAACACTTCTTTATTAATTTTTTTTATATACTTTACACATTTGTGATTAGTATAAATTTATCATAAACCAACATTCTTTCTTAGTGAATTCTTCCTTGAACTAATAAGTTATTAAAAATGTATCTTTATTCAATATTTTAATATGACTACTCTATCATTTTGATAAGAATATATAAAAATAAATCAGTTTTATTTAAAATTAAAAATTTATACAAAATAAAACAAACACATAATATATAATTTTAAATATATATATATAAATTAAATATAATAAATAAAAATTAAAATTATCTAGACTAAATAAGAATAAAATGTTAATCAAATAACATAAATTGTAAATAAAACTACAACTAGCTCTCATTATTTCTATCATTTTATGTCATGAGCTAAATTTAAATTTCTCAAAACAGATTTAAAATTTCATTATCAATGTCATTATTTAGTACTTAACTCTATCAATTTATTAATGATCAATGTCAAGCTTCAAAAATTAATGTAAGTTCTTACATTACCATTTTTTAATTTACCAAAATATCTTTTTTTTTTTTTTTTTTTAAAGAATATAGACTTTATTTTATATAAAGTGTTACAAATGAATTTCTCTAGACAACAAAAAAAATCTAGTATAAATTTACATTTTTACTAATAACTTCCTGAATTTCTTGTACTAAGAACCAGTCCATGTGGATAGGTAGATTTCTTTGGGTGCAAGAAGCTTATCTTTTTTTCGAATAGAATTAAATGTATCTCTAATAAACAGTTGTGAGTCCAATGGAGAATTGGTTATAACTATATGACATCTAAGTAACCATATTACGTGGTTAATAAATATGCATCTTCTGATATTGCAGAAATTACCCATTTTAATATTATGAATGATATCAAAGAGTTCTGGATTGTGATTATTGAAATAATTTTGAATTATATATTTTGCTTCTCTTAGTCCCGAGCAAGAAACAAGAATATGATCAAATGTTTCACTATCTTTTTTACACAAAATACATAAGGAATCAATCCTTTTAAATCCTCTATTTGAAACAAGGAAATCGTTGGTAGGAAGTGAAGATAGATTTATTTTAATGATAAAATCAATATATTTAGGCATTAAATATCATTTCCTCATTTTATTAAAAAGATTGATATTAGTCACTTCAAGATAACTAGGAGGGCATATCAGCTGAGGGTTTATCATTTTAAACGTGTCCCAATATGTGTGCTTATTATTAAAAAGAATTTGATTTAAATCCATTTGTTTATCAATAAGTGAGATGAGAAGTTGTAGCCAATTTTTTTTAATATTCGGGGGAGGCGTATCTGTGGGAATGATTGTGTCAATAATGTTTTGGTAATTGAATTCAATCTTGATGTAGTAGAATAAATTAACTATATTTTTAATTAATAATGTATTAATTGAATGTAAACCTAGGCCATTAAGTATTTTTGGATTTTGCATTTTACGTATACTGATACAGACCACTTTTTTTTTCCAAAGAAGGCCAGAGCACAATGAGTTAATTTGCAAAGTAAATTTTTTAGTAGGGTTTAAAATCGGTAAATAATAATTAATTCTGCTGAAAACAAGAGAATTTAGTAAGAGAACTTTATCATATAAAGATAAGTAAATGCTTTTTAGAGAATCTATTATTTTTTTTGTTGATATAATCAGTTTGTCTTATAACATTTTTCTCATTTTGTTTGGTGAAAGGTACAGGGGTATACCTAAAAAAGGTTGAGGTTTTGATGAGAAACATGCAGGGACATTTTCTCCTGAATGAAGTTTCCAAACTGCAGATTTCTCTAGATTAAAATTTAATTTGTATTCCGATAAAAACTTTTTAAGGATTTTTTCAAGTTCTGGTAGATGTTTAGCTGATGGCAGAATTACAACAATATCATCCATATATGCAAGATGTTTTATTTCTTTGTTTAAGGAACAAAAACTCCAGGAAGTTTTGTTTCCATTTCTATGAGAAGGGGGTTAATATAAGCAATGAATAAAAGTGCACTCAAGGGTGAGCCCTGAGGAATAGAAATTGATGGTTTAAAGCCAGGTGCAATTCTACCATTGAGTGTAATGAAAATTTCTCTATTAAATAGAAGATTCTCTATCATAGTAAGATAGACGGAGGGAATTCCATATTGTTGTAGTGTTTTCATTAATATTTCAATTCTTACTGAATCAAATGCTGCTATAATATCTAGTTGTACAGCTATTGGCTTTGATTTTCTCTTAATTCTAATGTATTCTGTTAAAATTTTGAAAAAGCAAATTACATGCATTGTGGATGAACCTTTCTTTGCATATTGAGTAGAAGAAATATTATCTAAAATGTTTTGTTGAATCTTGTCTTTAATCAGCCCTTCTATGATTTTAATAAGAGGAGTCATAGAGATAGGTCTTATATTTGATGTAATAGAGGGAAGACCTTTCTTTTTTAAAAAAGGCACCAATGAAATAGGGTAGAGGCCAGGTATGTCTTGACAACTTGAGGCTATGATGTCAATGACACCTTTTATAATTGGAACAGTAAAGTGAGCCAAATGTGATAGTACAAATTTTGGGAGGCCATGAGAGCCAGGATGTGTTTTTTCAGGAAGTGAATTTAATTTGTTTAAAATTAATTGCTCAGTTATTTCATGATCATTTTTTTGACTATTGTTGAATATGGTTCTAATTTGATTGCCGGATATTGTACGAAGTTTATTGAAGAAGAAATTCCTAATAATCATTAGCATTGAAGAACCAGCATAGTTGGCTCCATTGTCTAAAATAGATAAAGGTGTAATAAGTTTTGGTTTTGATCCTAATGCCCAACGAATATAACTTTTAGTCCAGGCATGTCTACTGGCTAGAAAAACTTTAGATCTCTTAATAGAAATATTTTCAGCTAGTGCCCTTTGTAATTCTTTATATTTAATTTTAATTTGAAGTATTTTATTAATATTAAGTGTCGTAGAGGGCATTGAATTCATTATGGCAGACAGAGAATCCATTTCTTTTAGCATTTTACATGGTCCATTTTGTTTTCTACAAAAATAATTGGTTATGGCTCTTAGAATTTCAGTAAAAGTAAACCAGGCATCAATCGGTGGCCGAGATAGGATATTTGCCTTGTGAAAATAAATGTAGGCCTCAGAAAAGACAGCCTCGGGAGTTGTAAATTTATTAATTAGTCTTGATGTTCTTGGAAGACCATCAATAATATTAATTGGCCCATTTATGCAAAGCAAAATTTTTAAAGCTAGGTGATCAGAGAAAAAAACATGTTTTAGAGATGTTTCAATCTTGAAATGTATGTTAGGAGAGTAATAAATCAAATCTATAAGTGAAGAATACTGTTTTGTATAGAAAGAATAAGCATTATTATTAAAGAAACCTTGAGCTGACATGAGACCATAATTAATTAAATGTAAATATTTTCTGTCAAATGTGTGATAAAGAAGATTAAAATCGCCCAATAGAATAGTTGATGCTGAACTATGATAAAGAGCCAAGTTAATTATATTTATTACTTTATAAATCGTATTACTATTATTTTGTAGATAGAGATATATTACATTTAGGTTTGTCTGACCAAATACAAAATTAACTATTATAACATTTTAATCTAAATGGATAATATTAAAGTTGTAAATTTAGAGATGCGTTTTACTATGAATGCAACTCCTCCTGATGGAGAATTTGCTATGGAGAATTTAAATAGACCTAGTGAAGATAAAATTTCTGATATTTTGCAGTTGCTGTTTATATGTAATTTAGTTTCTGCAAAGAAAATAATATCTGGTGTTTCTTTTAAGAAAAAATTTTTTATAGCATAGACACGTTGTAAAGAGTTTAATCCTCTTACATTTATACCTATTATTTTAATTTTCATTGAGTATTGATAAAAACTAGAATTTTAAAATATAAATTAAATTTGACTAGGCATCAATGGAAAAAATGAAAGAATCATTCCAATACATCAAATCCAACTAAGGGTGAGAATTGGAAATCACTCTCTTTGTCTTCTACCACTTCAGGTGTTAATAAATTAAGATGTGACCCTGAATTTGTAGGAGTGATATAAGCAATCACATTATTTGTTGTACTTAATGATGTATTAGACTTCTCTATTTGCATTAGATTATCTAATTCATTTTCATATTCTTGATTTTTTTTAATTTTTTTTTTCTTTTTGTTAGGATGTTTAGTAATAGAATTTAAGTCATTATCAGAGCCACAAAGTGTGCTTGAACTATTAGAAGAATCATTTGTTATTATTTCAGTAGTTTTATCTAAATTTGTAATTAAATTTCTTTCTTTTTTTCATTTATGTAATCTTGGTAAACTCTTATTTAAATGAGAATTAATTAATTGTTCAGAAGTATTAAGAAAACATTGATCTATTTATTTTTTATTTTTTTCTATTTCTTCGTGAAGAATCCCTGTAATCTCTTGTGATTTGAGTTGTTGATTTCTTTCTAATTGGCTACTTTGCCTATTTTGAATATTAATAATTGAAGAAGAATTATGAGAAAAAGAATTTCTATGATGGTCAATGTTTGATGCAAAACAGGAATCTTCCCGTTGTTTGTTTTGATAATCCAAAACTGGGCAACGGTGAAACTTAGATGATTTAATATTACATCTTTGGCAAAAACTTTTCGGACAGTCTTTAATTAGATGGTCTCTTGATTTGCATATATAGCACTGTGATGGAACTCCTTGAAAACTTATTACTAAGTTAGTCTTTGCAACCGTATGAAATGATGGGATGTCTAGAGCAGTGATATTTTCTTTAAGGGCTAAATTAAATGAGGCTATGTTCGAAAGCACATGGGAAGGAGCTCCCTTCTCATTTAAAAAAAAAACTCTGAAGTTATGCCATAAATGTTTAGTATTTTTTGAAGATCATGTGAATCAAATCCTGGGTAGCAATTTCTTAAAATATCTTTTAGGGATCTTTTTATATTTAAATCAACTTTACATAATCATAAATCTCCAAGCATTCTGTAAGTATTTATAAAGGCTGTTTTGTATGTAATAGAAGCAAATTCTAAAATAAGATATCTTTTGTTTTGATGATGATACACTTTATTTATATAATTCCAATGTTTATTTAAACTAAGAGTGTTATATAATAAATCTATAGGGAAGAGTAAAGGTTTAATGTCATTGTTAGTTGCTGAGATAATTAATGTGTTCTCCTTTTGATATACTTTGAAAGAGTCTAAAAGTGCTTGAGGAATAGATAAATTAAATTTTTTATTGATTTTATTAAAATCGTCCCATGAGGGAGTAAAAGAATTATCTGCATTTTTTGCATTAATAATTGATACTTTTGTGTGATCCAAATGAGTTTGCTCTGTTTCTTCATCATCATCTTCAAGGTCTAGAGAGAGAAGTGAGTTTTGTGAAGAATGATGTGAGATAGTACAATTGTTTGTTGGTATTTTAGTTTTAACCTTCTGAGCATAGCTCATTTTGTTGTTTCCTTTATTATCATTTTCATGTAATACTGAGTAATGATAACTATTGTCTTTATTTATATTCTTGCAAACTTCAACAGTTTTATTTTGTTTAGCTTTATCCACAGTCTTATGTTCTTTATCATTAACCCTGGTATCAATCAAATTGCTAATTTCATTTGAAGAATCATCACTATCTTCTATGCAATTTTTTTTAAAGTTTGAATTGTTAGTTTTATTATATAACTCAAAACTAAACTTTTTATCATTCAAAATATTAGGAGATGAAATTAGAGTATTGTTATTTTCATTTCCAATAGACTCTTGATTATAAATATCCACATAATCGTGTAAGTTTTGATTTTTCAATTTTGGATTATTTTCTTTTACATTTTCTGAAGCAGGGCTTAAGTCAAATTTATCAACATTTGTTGGCAATTCAATACCATTTTCATTATTTATCTTTTGAACTTCACAAGTTTTAAAATTTGATATTTATTTAGAAATGATAAAAATCTTTATGTAGTAGTACTTTTTTTGACTTTTTTTGTAATTTGCTGATTTGAACTTTTAATAGAATGAATTGAAGCATTTGCTACAATAAAATTTTTTTTGTTCTAAATTTCCATTTCCATTGTTATCTGAATTATCATAACGTTCTAATTTAGAATTAGGTTTAACAATGCTTTCTTTCAATATTATTTTTGAATTACTTGAATTATTTGTTTCATTTTCATTTTCAAAAGAAGTTTCACAGGAAATTTTAATAGATTTCTTTTTTATATCTTTTGTTGACATTGTTTTTGATGTTTTAAACTCATTTTGCATAGAAACATTTTTATCATCCATTACTAAGGAATCATGTTTAACTTTTTCATTTGAATTTTCTTCAGAATAACTCTGAATTTTACTCATTTGCTTCTCAACAGACTAAAAGATTTAAATTAGAACACACAATTCTTCCTTCACACACTACTACTCTTAAGAAAAATAATAATAAAATCAGTCTAAATATCAAACAGCAGTATCTTTAAATATCAAAATTCTTAAACTTCACATAGATATAATATCTAATATAACAATTTAAGCTATTGTAAATTAAAGAATTATTATTCATAAGTCATAGAACTATTCAAATCATCACAGATTCTTTAAGAACTTTAATCAGATACCAAAAATATTAAATGACTTTATAATGACTTTGAATTCATATGCTGTTTATAACAAAATAAGAATTTACATTAATTTTAGAAGCTCGGCATCAATCATGAATAAATTGTTCTAATATGTTTACTGATATGAGTAGTAAATAATAATAGTAAAAATGAGATTTTAAATATTTTTTAAAAAATATAAATTTGGCTTGTCAATTAAAATGGGTAGTCAAAAGATCAAAGGGCCTGCAGTTAGCTTAATATAGTTATTGACCCAATATCAGATCTACATACCTAGATAAACTTATTTACGCTCAAAACTATAGCAATTTGAACTTTTCAAAACATTAAGTTGGCTGATGAATGGCTACAATGAAAAATAATGCTACTTATTAAAGACTGTCATTAGCCAAAACCAAGTATCTATTTTGCACCATTATATAATATATGTCAATCACTCATGCTTACAAAAATAACCCAGCAGCTGAATAGATTACTGATGTTAAATATGTAAATGAATATTTATTATCATATATAGTTTATATTCAATAATATTATAACAAAAACAAATATAGTAGTATTTAAATCACAAATGCAACAATATGTCAAAGATTCACTAACTTAATAATATTAGAAAAAAGCATTTTCTCCAATCAGTAAAATTAAAAGTGACTAGGATAAATTCCCATTAAAAATATAAACGAGAGATCAAAATAAAACATATGAATGAAAAAATGCAATAAATATAGATCCAAAAAAAAGATCCAATTTAAATAGATTCAGCGCAAAAGTAAAATTTCCAGAACCAACATCTAAAAGAATACAATCAATCAACTAATAAATCTCCAGACAAAAGTAATATACCCAGCTTTTTCAAGAACAGGAAACATGCACTAGCAGAAGTTTGCACTTAGAAAAATGGTTAAACATCCAAGAACAGAATATAAAATATTAATTATAGTTCAACATGAATAAAATAATGTATCATGTCTCATATACTAATTTATATAATTAAAAAGCATCTTTACACATTTCTCAGCTAAGTACAATATCACATTATCAACAAACCACAATCAATTTGTAACATATAAATATAGAAATAAATAAATAAAGTATAAGAACAAAAGTATTCAATCAAGTCAATTATTTCAAATACTATAATTTGAATAGGTATGCTGAATCATTGTTTTATCAAAGACTAAGCCTATAGAAATGCTATATATAGCAAGATTAAAATTAAAAAATTAAATGTGGCCATAAAATATTATTAACATAAAGAAATCTCTAATCATATTAATTAACAAATAAAAAACAGCAGTAATTTTACACTCAGCTTCAGTTAAATTAATAATCAATTTATTTCAGATGCTTTCTAAAAAAAAAGCAATAATTTCAAAGAAAACAAAGTAAAATAATTATTTAAAATATTGTTCATAATTTCATTTGCTGGAAGTTTATATAAGGAATTGAGCTATTTATTTTACATCTCTTCATAGTTTTTTCAATAATATAGCAATCTGCTTAAAATTAAAAAATTTAATGAGATAATACTTAAGGACATAGATCAAAAAATCTTTACTTATCCCAATTTTAAAAAACCATGAGCTGGATCTTCCTAAATTGTCATTATCATAGAGCAGCAGACAAGTAATTCTTGATCCTAACTAAGAATACATAATATATTGTTGTCTATAATAATTTCAAATCTGCCTTGATGATGTCAATAAAGATTACTTTTTATAAATTTTAAGAATTATTATTTCCCACGATATTTTACTTTGATTTAAATTTTTTTTATTTAATCTTAAAAAAGCATTCAAAAATAAAATGCAATTTCTTAGGATATTTTTTCCAAAGAAGCATTCCACAGGGTTCCCCATTAGTTTTTTTTTTTTTTAAAAAAAAAAAAAAACTATTCAAGAAAAAAAAAATCTTGAGGTAGTCATTAGAAATCTTCAAGCTATGTCTCACAGTATATTATTTGTTGATGACATTTTGGAGACTAGCTAATAATCATGCAGTTATAAACAAATCACCTCTATTTTCTCAAATACAAACACTACTCAAAAACCTGATCATCAACAAATTTCAAGTATAATTAAATTCTTTTGTCTATATCAACTTTACTAGATCACTAAAATAAACAATTATTCATGCTATTCATAAAGGCCTATTAGATTATTAAAACTCCTGAATATATTCCTGTAACTTGATAAAACTAACAGAATTACAAAAACCCTTTGTTATTCTTAAATATATAAAAATACCATTCAGTTTGTGCTAAGGTCTTTCTAATTGTCATAAGATTTTGGAACTACACTGTTATTTGACAAATAAAAACCTCAATCCTAAACTGACCACTGAGTTTCAGATAGTGCCACAAACTTGTTCAATTAATAAATAAGAGCAATATATAAATAACTCTGTTCCTGAGATTTTTTTGCATTTGCCTAGCAACAAAAATTATATTTACAGTATTATTGCAACAAACTTTGGATTCCAACCAACCAAAAGAACAACATGGATTTAAAGATGATTTTAGACAGTGGATTACATCCAAGTATTGAGGGCAGTTAATAGAAAGGACCAATCAATATGAGTTACCATTATGCTTTGGATTTTTAGATTATGAAATGGCATTAGATTTTATAAGCAATTCCATGGTGATTAAAGCTTTGGACAATCAAGATATTGATCTAAGGTAATGTATTATTTTGCAGAATATTTATCAGAATGTGATAACAGAGATTACATTACATGGATTAACATTAAAAAGAGTAAATGACAAGATGATTTCACATCTCCAAAACTTTTTACATTAATTCTATAAGAAGCATTTTGTGGATTAAAATGAGAAGCTAAGGTAATAAAAGTAAATGGAGATTATTTAGATTTTGAAGATGATGCAATTGTTTTTGCAAATAATGCTTCAGAGTTTCAGGAAATTTTGCAAAAATTATCAGATAAAAATAAAAAAATAGAAATAAAGACAAAGGCTAAAAAAAGACTGAAGTCACAGTCAGTGGATTTTCTCAGAAGAAAATAATTGATAATCATGATTTTAAAAAAGTTAATAACTAGAAATACTTGGTCAGATTATTAATATAGATGGAAACTTAATGGATGAAATTAATCATAAAATTAAAATGGATGAAAAAAAGAAAATATGCCTGTGTTTGAAAAAGAAAATTTTAATATATGTTTTATCAATTCTTACCTATAGTTCTGAGATTTAAATACTTAGCAGAAGATCAATATGGAGTCTTTAGATTACTCAACAAAGTATGGTGAGATATATGTCAGAATTAGAGAATGAAATGGAATTGGGCTGAACACAATATTAGAAGAGATAATAGATAGACAATTGAAATAGTAAATTGGATCCCAAGAGATTGTAAAAGACCAAGAAAAAAACCCATGTGTTAAATGGACGAATGAAATAAGGAAATTTGCTGGTATATCCTGAAAGAGATGCTAGAGATCAGAGTGGAAGTACTTTCATTCTGCAATGGATCAATAATGGTTGAAAATGATGATGATAGTATTCTTCATTCTCTAAAATAACAATTATTTAATCTCTGCTAATTATTTATTATTGATTGGTATTAATATATTCAACAAAATTCTCCAATGTACCTTAGTCGATTACAATAATATTCCACAATTATTATTGCAGTCTTGTCTATTGCTTTATTTTTAAAAATTAGAACAGTAGAAGTTGAGTTCAGATTGCATAACATTATGAGTCCATATATTTATTTTAAAAATTCCAATATTTTTGAAACTAATATATCACCATTACATTTTAAAAGCTCCAGGTATATATCTCATCATGGTTTGCAGCCTCACTTTTAAGATTATAAAGAGCTGTTTTAGCTTCATTATCCTGGATGTACCATTAAAAGTCATCATCTTAATTCTTATATGATAATTCAAAAGATAATCAAAATACTCCATATATTCAAAATATCATTGTCATCATATATAAGAGTGCCATTAATGAATTTAATGGGATTATGATGTTTTCCAGGACCATAAATTACTTTCAATGCTTCAAAAAAAAAAAAAATCTTGCATTTCCTATGCAGTTTTAATCTAATGATTATTTTTAAAATCTTCTATATCAGCTGATGTATTTCACTTTAAATCTTAATATTGATTATGAAACTCCACATTGCAGAAAATGCCCCCCCCCCTTTTTTTAAACTTGTCAGGATTTTTTTTCTGCTGAGTTCAACTATATATCTACTTGTATTCATAATTCATTCTTTAACAGAAATCCCATGCCTCATTAATATGACAATCCTGAAAATTCAAATTAGCAATTTTAAGATTAATAGCTGTTAAATTTAAGATGAATAGTAGCTGCTTCTAAATAACAAACATCAAGTTTCTTATGAATATAATGGAATAATATCTATTTATTTAATCAACCATCATTTTAACTTTGGAGCATACAAGTCTATAATCTGTTGAACAATTAAGATTTATAAGTGTTCATGTAATATGAATTACAACACATACTAATAGAAACCATTATTTAGAGCATAAATGCATCTAAGATCCTTTAGTTATTTTTCTGCCTAAACCAAGTGGCTATGATAATATATCCATGTGTCACGTAAAAATTCAATAATAATAGACTATTTAAGTTTATTGACTAATACCATTATTTTCAACAGCTTTTGGCCAAAATTTTCTATTCATATTCAACACATGCATTAAAATCTTCATAAAAACGAAATTGAACTGTTGATGGTATTGCTATAATAATTTTATCCATCAAGAAGTAAAAATTTTCTAACTTTGAATTCTCTGAATTTAATGTTAGAGCACATGTAATAATAAAATAAGCACAGGTACCAAAGCATAAACCAAGTTTTAAAACCATTAGCCTTTCACTTTTCATTTACACATCGAGAAATTCCAAAAGATACCAAATTAGATCTTATAGCAAATTGTATAGTCTCTTTTCATTAGTGGTTCTGAAATTCTAAAAAAAAAAAAACTTAATTATCTATCAGTTCTATTAATCAAAACAATTTTAAAAAATCTACTTGAAGCTGTGATATACACTGTGTAATATACTTCAAATACAAGCTATCTTAAAAAAAAATGTAAATAACAAAAACTAAAAACATTAAATTCATACATTTAATAAATTTCATGATGATGCAGCAGCCATTTTTCCATCTTGGAGAGCCATACAGAATCATGTTCATTAATAATGTTTCTTTAGATTAAATTGAAAACACATACATTTTATATGGTTGCAATATTCATATAAAAAAATGTTTTTTAAGCATAAAAGTAAAAGTTTTGCAAAATTTAATAAAAACTATAAAATATATTTTTGTATTGCATTAGAAAGCTTAAAGTTTGAAGAGTTTAACTGAGAATTTAAAATGAGTAACAGCAAATAAGTGTGATTGAATAAATTCTGAAACTAATACAGATTTTAAAACTTCAAAACAATTAGAAAGGCCATTGACAGGTAATAATTAAACTATTATTAATATTTCAATTGGGGAAAAAAAAAGTTATTAAAGAAAAAGAATATCATCCAGAACATGTTTCAATGTGATATCTGACTCTTTGCTGTTCATTTTATTTTTAAAAAATAAAATTATGTTACTGTAAGCTTCGTATTATTTTCATTTTTTGAATGAATGTGAATGAATAAAAACACACACAGTAAATATAATTGTAAATGTGCTCTCTCAACTTATTATTAATAATTATATTACTATTGTTAATTTTTAATTTTTTTACATTATAATCTTAATTTATGTATATGTACTTGTTGAAAAATACTCTACACTTGCAGTTCAATAAACAATAAGTACTCTATTGCAATCAAAGCTTATCAACAAAATGAGCTATTACACACAATGTACACAAAGGGGACTTGAAACAAAATATAGTGGAATTTGTGGCCTTACTTTATATGTATATTTATATATTTTTTTAATACAATTAATATTTACATTACAGATTATACACATGTTTGCCATATCTATGAGTTTGTAATGAAAAACATACCTGTTCCAAGAGGCTCCATCTCATGTGACATTGTTATTGTGATATGTAACTATTAAAAAAAAAAAAACATTGTTAGTTCCATAAAATTTATTTACAAAGGATATTTTATATACTAAAAATAAAAATCTAATTTTCAGAATTCATGATTATTTCATCTACTAATATAAAAAGTCACATGTTGCAAGAAAAATAACTATTACCAACATTTATCATCAGGGACAACAAAATTATGGAAATTTTATATTTTAATAATAGTTAGAAATTTATTTTAGTAAATATTACAATTCACTTATTAGCATTTTAAAATTTAATTTTGAATACATATACATTTTAAAATTATATAAAAAAACACATTTAAAATAAATAAATGGCTGTAAATTAATAAAGCTAACTGAAGTGAGCAGCAAGTTTTTAATTGAATTCTTGATAAGTTTTTGTTTTTCTATGTAACAAAGTGAATAGAGGCAGTTGATTAAATTATTCTTAATCCAATAAAATTATTAATTTGAGAAGGCTCAAGAATCAAGGGAGGTAGATTAGCAAAACTGCATCTGTCTAAATCAATTTTTTAAAATTATAAAAATATAACACCAAAAAGTGAAGATAATAAAAATACTAATTAAAACCATTTTTTTTAATTTATAACTATAAAAACTTTCACGAAAAAAAACACGCCAGCTTATAAAAATGTTTATAGATATTTTTAATTGCTTTAAACAATTGCATATTACTCTTATTGAAATCCTTTATATAAAAAGTTTGGATTCTTCTATAGCAAAATGCTAAATGTTATAAATAAAATACAATGTCGAAGTCAGAAAGCCAATTACAGTGAATTACTAATGAAGTTAGATGACTCAAATATATATAAATATGTTAAACCCTTTTGGATAGTAGGGACTTTCAATTTTTTTTTTTTTAATATATTAATTGAAATTTGTGATAACTAGAAAGAGAAAGAAAAAGATACTGTACTAAATTAATAACAATTTACACACTAAAAGGCATTACATACTATTCATATAACTTAATCATTAATTTATTCATTAATTTAATTTCATTAGTATTTTTTTTTAAATTTATTTCAATACTTTACTCAAATCAAATTTAAATTAAAAATGAATAATGCTAATAATGATAAATTAAATTTTTAAATGAAGAATGAACATTTAAAAAGATTCTAGATAAAGAATGCAAACTTTTTTAACATTTAAAAAAAATCTGTAAGTTGTTGCTAATGAATTATTTTTGTAGAGATAAAAACAAAAAGATTTTTAAAATTATATTTAAAAAAAAAGTGTATATTTAAGAAGACATTAAATACAGAATATAAAATGAAGTTAAAATCATTTAATGTTAGGGAAAAGAAAAATCAACTGCCTCATTGAAAACATTTTTAAAAATTCTTCAATCTTTCTTCAATAAAAAGATGAGAGAATTTATTTCTCCATTAAACAATGCCTGTGCAAATACTTTGACCTTTATAAAAAATTTTTTGAAAAACACTAAAAAATATCTTACTACTAATCAAATTGTGTTAAAATATTTGATATTACATGTTGTTATTTCTGAATCTTTATTCTGATTCGGATAGAAATCTATTTACAGTATCTTGTATTGAGGATTTTCATTAATTCAGCATCCTTGGTTTCCGAGCATTCCCAGATTAGTTATTCTGCCACACTAAGAATAATACAATATTATCTCCCTCTCTAACAACATTCTGTATCTTTAAAGTTATCTATATGCTGCTGTAAAATTAAAAAATATTAAATGCAACATATATATAAATTTTAGTATATATTTTGTATATAAAATATTCTGTATATTTATTTTTATATAATCAAAAAATAATTAATAAAAATTTAATTAATTTATCAGTAATCATTTAATCCTCATCAAAACCTACATTTTGACCTGCTGCAAGCAGTATCTACTAATTAGAGATACCACCTCCCCAAATTCCCTGTATTTTTTAAGTTTTCAATTTGCTATATACTGTAGTAAGTAAAATATCTTTTTATTTTTTAAACAAAAAGCAATCAAATGACAAAGCTGAAATATATTATTTATTTTAAATTTTTTTTTTCTTATAATTTACATTAAAAATTATGTAAATACATTAATTTATTAACTGCGTTATGTTGTTTATTTATTTATTTTTATGTATTCAAAAATGTCACTTATGTAAATCATAACTCTTTCTAAAATAATTAAATCTCATGGTTCGAAAAATTTAAAGGACCCTCTTATAATTTTAACTAGATAATAAAAGTTGCTAAATTACAGACAGCCACATTAATAAATTTCTATCTCATAAATAAATATGTAACTATCTCATCTTTAAGTCTGCACTATATAAAAGTTGAAACAAAATTATAAATGACGTTGTTGATTTACATAAGCTTTTGTGGATAAAGTTCAGTAAGAGTTTTTAAAATGTTATAAATATGTATTAAAAACATATATATAGTTTGCTATTATCTATGAATTTTGGTATCTATGTCAAGGATTTGGAACTAAATGTTATAGTTATGAGAGCACTATTATAAAATCCAAGATAATAAACCAAAACAAACTTTTACTATTTTTTTTCCTTCAATACTAGTTTTGATAAGATGAATAGAGGTAGAAGCAAAACTGACTACTGGAGAACTCTGAAAATCATGACACCATTTCCAATAAAGAACCCATACCATTTGTAGTTTTAATCTTTTTATCTACTATTCAAAAATTTTTTATCTTCTGTAGGCAATTGCTGAAAGTTTTTTTCTTATTTTTTAAATTTTATAAATGTGAATGATCTCATCATTTTTATGATGCATTTCTTAGATTACATAAAACAATAATAATCAGTAAAAAAAATTTTGAAAACATAACATAAATTGCCTAATCAATGGTATTGTCTGAAATTCAGAAATCATTATTTTTTGGAGGACATTTAAACTACATTGTTATCTTTATACAGAATTATTATAAAAGATTTTAAAAATTTCTCATAATTTTTATAATATATTCAATCTTGAAAATTTGTGCAGAAAAATATGAAACTCTTAGACTTTCAAAAAAAGCTGTCAATTATTATCTGGCACTCTCCCACTAAAAAGTATAACCAATCAGTGCTAGCAATAGCCATATTCTTCATCAATTTCAGAACAGACAAAATGCATAATAAAGAAGTAACATATGTAGCACTCTTGATATATCCTCCTAAGAATCAATCACTAGATGACAAACTGATAAGCCATTATAAAATTAAGTCACCAATGATAACAATATTATAGCTTTTATCAATGGGTTTTTAATTATTTTTATAAACTATTAACATTACTGTTTATAAAATACTGATTAAAAACATCTAAATATTTTTAAGGCAATCAAATTGACAGTATTCTACATGTAATGTTAAAAAGGTTTATATTAGATAATTTCGGTCAAAGTTATTCTAATTAATTATTCTCTTAGCTTTGATGAAATACTATGATTAGTTTCAATAAAGAATTCCTTAATATTTTTGGACTTCTCAAATTAGTATTACTAAAATTTCCCTTTTTTAATTATCTATTATTTTAGAAAGATGAGATATAAAAAGCTTAGTAATTATAAAAAAATTCTGCAGTATTTTCTGAATTAAAACAATTCTTTCAAATATTGTTAAAATCACATACAATATTTAAAAAATGTGCTAACACAAATCTAAAATTAGGAAATAATCTCAAGGAACTACAGCTATTAATTCAAGCTCTAAATTTACGATCCTTTCATAAATAATGTGAACCATTGATATAGTATAATTTGCTGGACACAGATAATTCTTGAATTAAGATATTTAATTATTTATGAGTATTTTGATATCAGCAACATAAATATCTTACCAATACTGTAAAGAAGTAAAGATGGGTATTCTTAATGATATTTTTTTTTTTTTTGCAATCAATTCAAGATTTGAAACTTTACAAAAAAATTAATTATTGTAATTATTAAAAAAAAAAAAACCTTTTCTTCTTGAGCTTTAAGTTCCTTTTCCAACATCTCTGCTCTATAACTAACAGCTAATATCACATGATTTACTCCAGCCTTAAAAAAAAAAAAAATTATTACAATAATATAATACACAATTAATTAATGAGAAGAAAATACATTTTAAAAATAATTTTGCAATTTTTTTTTTACACTTTACAGAGTGATTAATTGCATCAAGGAAGATCAAGTGTTATAATTTAATTACTTCAATCTGCTTTGGGCAAAGAATTTACAAACAGAATAGTAAATATTAGACAATTGCTGTTTTCACAAATGGTCGTGGAATAATGATACAGTCTCATGGACAAATCCAGACTTTTTTTTAGGTTCCACTCAGCTATCGCCAAGAATTAATCAAAAATGGCTATCTAGATATTTTTAGCAAAAGAATATAACAAGAATGAAAAAATACCAACCAGCAAATGGCAAGGATGATAAAAGTAATGTTTCTTCCTTAGCCATTCTTTTATTCTTGGAGATGTTATTGAAGAGCCCTTTACCCTGAAATGGTCTATTTAAAGGCTGTTTATATACCTATATATAAGTAATCAGATTAAATCTTTTATAAACACCCTTCTCATATTAAAATCTACCATATAGCAAGTGTACATCAGTGTAAAAAATTCCAATCATTCTCCCTCATTCCATGTGCATTTCATAAACAATTTTGAATCACTAAATGAGCCAGAGATTTAAAACCTTTGGCATCTTCACACCAGAATAGATAGTTTAATCTTTTATATGTATAACGAAATTGCAATCTGTTAGATTTAAAGTTTTCAAGATACAGCTTTATCTGATGAGCAATCTAAATTTGTTCACAAAATGCTTTGTAAATCAAGAATCTCATATAAGATGCAAGCAATTATAATGTGCGAATGTAATTTATAATAGGTACATCTAAATTTGCTGAGATTTTTTTTAAAAAAAAAAAAAATTTTACAATTGCCATTCTGAATTTAGACAAAGTTAATATTCCCATGAATATTAAATTAAAAAGAAGTGCGTACAAAAAAAAAAAAAAAACAATGTATATTTTTAAATTTATTTTTGGTGCACTTTATGTTCTGCTATTAATATTTTTTGTTTTTGTAATTATATAGTTAATATTTTAAAATGTATATAATAAAATAAAGTTTTAAAGATTATCTAAGTTATTACACAAGAAAGAAAAATGCTATAGTTGAATAATAATACCATGTAATACTATTTAATAAAAATAAATATTCTAATCTTTAATTTAAGTTTAAAGTTTATATCTGAACTAAAAATAATATAATCTCTAGCTAATAAATACTTAATAATAACAGAATGACAGATTTGAGGGATAATATCCCTGAATCCAAGCTTGGCCCGGACTTCACATGATCTCTCAAATGACTAATCGCTTAATTATTTTAAAAAAATTATTAATATATTTATCTAAAGATGATGTTATCAAATAGGTGAGAGCAAGAAATGTAACACTTGCTAAGTGAATTAAATGAACAAAAAAATTTCTGATCCAAGAAACTTACTTTTTTAAAAATAAATAAATGTACATAAATTCATATACCCTTATGCATAAATATCACTCGAATAGAAATTATTAGTATTTTTTTTAAGATTTATTTGATTCCATCTTAATTACTTTTCTTTTTTTAAAAACATACATTCAATTAATTATAGTTAAAAGCTGAAAGTAAATAACATTCAATGTTCATAAAGTTTCAGTAAATAAAACATAAATATTCACATTAAATAAAACTTTAGGCAGAAATTTGGTAAACTCAGTGAAATGTTTGTTTTGTATTGGTAATAATATATTTTATATTAGGCAAAATATATATATATATTAATGAACCAAATATATTTAAGTTAGCTAATTGGTTTATCAAACTCAACTTTTTATTTTTTATTTTTGAAAATGATAGAATTCGGTTCCCATTTATATGCTCTCAAAATCATTTAATATTCATCATGCCTATAACTTTTTAGGTAATTATGAAATATTTTCAGTATCATATTTTAAATAATAAGTTGTTGAGAGAAATTAAAATAGTATGCTAACTATTTATAAAATCAGACAGAAGTAAATAAAACTGATACTGAAATAAATTTAAATGAAATAAATAATAACAATTTTTTAGAATAATATTTAGAATTGTAGACTGATGAACTTCAATAATTAAACTGAGCTGATAATTTTTGTGTCTACAGTATTTTATTAGAGCCAGTGACAACTGATTTTGTAGTGAGGATGAATTTATTTCCAACTTCTGAAAATTTTCAAAGTGGATTAGGGGCAAACAAATGGTCAAGAAATCAGCTTCTGAAGATATATTAATATTATATAATGACTTTAAATTGTTTCCTTTCTTATATCCTATTGTTTTAAGGATAGTTTTATTTAATTGCTGGGTATTTTTAATCAAATGATATTTTTTCAATCTTTCTGAGCATGCAAAATCCTTCAGCCCTGTAAAAATATAACTGGATTAAATTAAAAATATATATATATATGCTTTTATGAATAGCACTGTTCATCAAACTATTGATTCCTTCATCTAATAAACTGTATGCAAATCCAAATTAAACATTTCCTTAAATTATTCTTGAAAGTAGCTTCTACATAAAGGCTACGTGTTTTACAACATAAATGTTATAAAGTAGTAACTGATATCATTCTTGAGAAAAGTGTTATTTTGTGATATAATTAAGATTCCAAATTTGATTTTTTTTTTTTGTAAGCATTATTTACAATAAGTACTATAGTAATATTTACTAAGGCAATAAACCTAAAGCTTGTGCGATTAAAAATGTGAAGGTAGGGCCCTCTACAGGTCTTAACCACAAGCTTAGTCATTGGAAGATATTTGTATAAAAAAAATAAACCAAATATAACCATAGTAGCAAAAAATGGGGCTTCTAACTGGGATCGGTTGCTTTCTTTTAGTAAAATTACAATCAGTTATCATAATGAAATAAATTTGATTTTATTTATTACAAGCATTATTTACAATAATTATTATAATATTTATATAAAAAAATAAAAATATATAACCACAGAATGTAAAAAAATTAAGAAATAAAATTACTATGGTTTAGATTACAACTTAATTAGGAGCAATTGGTTACTTTCTTTTAGGAAAAGAACAGTCAGTTAGTTATTATAATGAAATAAATTTGATTTTATATATTTGTAAGCATTTTTTATAATAAGCATTATAATAATTGTATAAAAAAATATAACCATAGATTACAAAAAATTGAGAAATAAAATTGCTTCCTTTGGAATACAATTGATGCAACTTCTAACTGGGAGTAGTTGGTTACTTCCTTTTAGAAAAAAAACCTGAATCAGTTATTATAAAGAAATAAATTTGATTTATTATTAGCATTATTTGCAATAAGTATTATAACACTTTTAGAGAAAGGCTTTAATCTTTATCATATGCGCCTTGAACATTTATATATTTCCTACATGCTTAATAAATAATCACAACTTTATAATATTGGTATAAAAAAGTTGAAAAAAAAACCACACTATAGATTGCAAAAAAACAGAGAAATAAATTTATTTAAGTTTAGACCACACCCAAGTATGAGATACTGCTAAATCCGAAAAAAGTGACATAAAACTTACACTATGCAAGCAAAATTCAAACTAATTTTGTTTTTGCAAATATAGATATACCTAGAAAGTTACTGAAATGCATATCTGTTCAATTTATAAAATTTTACGAAATTAAGGTTATGAAAATTTCTAGCAGTATCACATACCAATTATAGTTGTTGAGAATTAATTTGTTTAACTAAACAACCAAGACTTTGGAGACTGAATACTATACTATAAAACCACAAGGGATCGAAAGATTAAATTTTACTTTATATCTAATCACAAACGTAATGAACTAACCAATTATAAACAATGCTTTTTCTGTAATTAGTGTGATCATTGAACATTTAAGCTAGATTTTTTTCCCCCATAAGTAAATGATTAAAAAGATAGTAGCAGTGAAATGTTAAAATAATAGAACCAATTATTTTTGGGTTTTTTTTTTTTTTAAATGATGTGTATATTATTATTATGGGTTGCCAAGTCAATGCTGATTCACAGAAATTATAAGAATAACATTTCTCTAAAACAATTTTTTTTTTTTTTTTCAAGCTATTCTAACAGTGAGGATTATTGAATAAACAAGTTTGTCTTCAATAATATTTCATGTATCATCAATAAATTTATATTTCCATTAATTTTTTCACTTTAACTTTCATATATTAGTTATGAGAACAGCCATCCTCCTGAATGCTGATCATTTTTTTCTTTTTACTTTTCTTAGTAATCAAAAGTCGTGTGTAATGAATTGAATTTTCTTAAATATATGAAATAGCTGGTTAAATATAATTTTCAGATAGTGTTAAAATGGGATTTTGTCCTCTGAATTATTTTCAGATCTTCTATGCAAATGATTAAAATGTCTTTTGAAATTGCTGCAAAAAACAGTATATCTTCAGAGATATGTTTTTTTGTTAAGAGATAATAAAAAAAAATCTCAAAAATATCAAAAAATATTGGTTCCGATTTTTTAACATAAAAATCAGTATTGATCAACCTATGGAATTTCATATGATTTAGGAATGAATTGTGGGGGGAGGGGGGGGTAATGATTTTAACTGTTTCAGATTTCAGGCGCCATATTGAATTTTTTTAAAAACTGACCTGAGACACAATTTTCACAATAACTTCAGTTTTAATTATGTTAGAGCAAAAAAATTTACATTAATAGAAACTAGAAAAACTAAGGAAAACAATAAGTCTAAGACAAATAGTGATAATCATTTAAAAAATAAAGTAAAAAAGAAATTTCAACATCCGACATAATTATTACTTTATTGTTTGTTCATAATTTCTAATTCATCATTAACTAAGTTTAAATTACATCTTCAGTGATAATTTCTTTGAATTCCTCACAAAATTATCTTTCAAACCATATATATGTTTTACCTGAGATAATCCATAGCTTCAGAATCTCCAAAAGTATTTGCCAAAGAATTCTTCATTTTTATCTTGTACCCCAAAAGTTACCAAAACTCAAAGGTGTCTATAAGAAAAAGATTCATTCTAATAAAAGATACAAAACAAATCATTTCCAAAAGATAGATATGCATTTGTCATCATAGCAATTGGCTTCTTGTCTATCTAAAACTAGATATTGTAGGCTACTGTCTGTATCCCTGATAAAATTAGTTTCATCTCTTCATTTTATATTTTTTTGTGTATATCAGTGATGTTTATATTCTTTATGCACACCAGCATATTTATTGTATCACATATTGTATCACATAGATATAATTTATTTGCATACAGTCCATTTGTTAGCTATAGAATTGAAAATAATGTGATGAAAAATATGGCAAAACTAGTGATTCTACAGATGAGTATCAAGGCATAGGCAAGAATCCGAATTCGATCCTTTGCTTGCATATGCAATCTTTCTGTACATTTGATTATTAGTTTTGTAAATCATTAAGAGTAAACACAAACACACCATATAAACATAATAATATATAATAAATTATTAAACCTTTTGAGAATCATTATTTTTATAAAATAAGTTTATTTTTATAAAATAAGTGGATTATATTAGAATACAAAATTACTGTACATATGAATTCATATGAGCATAAATAAATATACAATTTATATAGACACCCACTATTATAAATGCAAATTAATAAAAATTAAATGATTTTTTCAAATAATTAAAAAATTAAAATTGTATACTTACGAGCGTTATTCTGCGATTACATTTAGACTCCATGGAAGGCCTTGTTTGTGAATCAGAATATTTTTATTCCGATAAAAGTGTATTTGAATGCCAATAAGTGGTTTCTGTCTTTATCGCTTCATGGAAATTACAAAAATGATCAAAAAAAAAATTAAATATGCTGGTTACTAAAAAAATTAATAAAATATCCAAATTTCATCAGATTTTTTTGTTAAAGACATCTTTAGAAAGCTACGTCAGAGATCTATCAAATGACTGTATTTCTGTTGACGCCATGCTTATAGTTTTTATGTCATTAAAAAAAGAAAACAACATTTCGACCAAACAAAGAAAGACAGGCGGGTCACCCGCTTGTAGCGCGGAAGCAGTTTTAATCTAGTTTCTAATTTATTTTATGTTGGGACTACAAAGAATAAATTAGAAACTAAATTAAAACAGCATTTAAGTGATAAAAATTCTGCTATTTATAATCATATGAATAAATTTTAACAGAGGCTAAACTCTCAATTTTTAAATAAAAACTTTTAGAATATATAAAATCGTATCATGAAAAAATAATAAAGGAAAGAATTTACATTACTGAAATTAAGCCTGACTTGAATAGAATACATTATATATCATACACTCCTCATTCAACACTTTAGAATGGAATTTTAACATATGATTTATTTCTTCTTGATTACAGTTTCAACTGCCCTGCAGTCATCATCAGAGCTACAATATTTAAACATATACAATTAATAACTAACCATACACATATATACCAATACATACATATACAAATATATATATACACACATATATAAAAAACCATAATGACATATTAAACCGTATTTTAAACTAAGAATTTTTAATATTTTAAAAATATTAATTTTCTTTTATTCTATATTTATAATCAATTAATTTCCTCTATATAGCCATGTGAAATTAATATTTAACTGACTACATTTAAAGGCCTGATAAGCTGGATCCATGCAGGATGGAAATTTACGTGAGGAATAAAATAAAATCACCCACTGCCAATATAAATATGTTCAGAATGTGCTATTCAAAATTCATAAGGAGTTCTCCACATGTATAATAAAAAAAATGTATAAATTGTAAGAACTGTTTATGTAAGAAGAACTCTGAGGAAGAATTGTGTGTGATCATATCAATTCATGAAATATTGTAAATAATATGATTTTTTTTTCTTTTGTATAGATATGTCTTATTATTTTTTTGTATTTTTATTTTATTATCTCCGTCTTATATTTCGGAAGTACTAATGGTTTAATTCAACAATTTGGAACAGTCCAACATAAGAAAGTGTCAAGAGAGTAGGGGAGGGGAAGGTTGAAAAGTCTGTTTTTTTTTCTTTTAATAAAATTTAGATAAATTTTCTGCCAAAATACTTGATTTTTCATCTATAAATATGAAATTAAGTGCTCAAACAGAATTCTTAAATGGTAAGTTTTTCTCTTTTAAAGTCACTAAAATAACCAATGCCATAACATAACATGACTACTTGTAATATGAATTATGTTTTACTAATAGTATTCCTAAGATCTTTGTAATGAATAAATGATTAACACTTTTAAGTAATATTCTTTACTATTTTCTTTGCTATCCTATTATGTATTGTTTATGTATTATATTTCTTCCATGATATATAAATATGCAAAGTGATTCTTTTAGATCAATCAACTTCTACACCTAAAACTGCATACTGCATCTGGTGTTGCATTTAAATTTCTAATTTAGTTAGCAATCTCACTCTTATTTAATAAATTTTTCATTACTTTTGAATATATAAAGGACTATATTATGAGTGTCTATCATGGGAAAAAAGAGTAAATAATTTTAAATTGTTTAATTAACAAAATGATAGATACTCATCATAGACATAAAAGTTATAAGTACAGAGGAATATATCCAAATAATTTATTTGCACTTGTAAATATTTTTTTTTAATTTTCTTTTCTACATTGATTGATAATTTGTTCTATATTGTTAATATATTTTGTTTTTGTAAATAAATATTACGAAGTTTTGTTTAATTGACAAGATCTCTCTAGTTTTGTTGATCCAGCATTTACATTCAATCCTATATTCAATATTTTACACGTGCACGCACATTATTGTTTGATGAGCATGAGAGAAAAATGTTAAATAAAGGTTATTCCTTACTAATAGTTAGGATGAGCTAATTTATTTATTGATTAACAGTCTGCATAGGTACATCCCTGTCAAGAGAGTCAAACGCGAATTCTTCCTGAGATCGAATATCTGAGGCAACAGTTCCGAAAAGAGTGGCGAGATGTTTAGATGAACTGATTTAAATTGCATGTAGATTTGATAGATAAGGCTTAGGCGAGTTTACTGAAGATAGATGTAATCACGAATCATGTACATCATCGTGTCATCTCCAGCATCCTACATGAAGACCCTAGGTCCGACAATAGTCACATGCGACCTTCTCTTGGCACGTCATTCGACTCGACCGTTACAATATATATATAATTAATCAATGCAAATAAGGTGAAGTGGAAAGAAATTTTAATTGAATAAAATGTTAATAAAAAATAAAAATAAAAAATTTGTTAATCAAATGTTTTTACAGTATTTTTGAATGGATATATAAATGTAAAAAATTTGGTAGTTTTGAGATTGTTTGTAATAGAAAAGGTTTGAGGTAAAGAGTATCTTTTAGTATTTTTTAATTTGTTTGGAATGTGTGATATTTATATTCATTATTATATATTTGTATTTTTATTTTATTTTTTCCTTGAAAAAGACTATATTGTAAAATAATCAAATAGTTGGCGTGGAGTTATATGTTTATAATAGTAATATAAAAAACAAGATTTAAAAAAAAGTTTGGTGTATTCATTTATATATATTGAAAGTTATGAACTATTTTTGAAAAGAAAACTGTGTAGATGATATTTTAAACTTGTTGAGCTATCATTAAATTAAGTATTATTACTAAAAAGATTAATAATGTGAAGAGTTCCACATTAGAATGATTCCATATTTTCCAAAACCTTTTACAATAATAAACAGGAAACTAAGGATGTTGATGTGTCCCCAACTATGACTGGTGACCAGCAAACAAATATTCAATAAACTCGACAGATAATAGCACATATATATTTAGCAATAATAATTTATTAACAATTAGGAAAAAGAATTACTATACTGATCTTTAACACAAATATAAAGTCTGCATTTGAACGAGCTTAATTCAAAGATTAATTACTGAATAGCAAATATACCTGGGTCTCGTTTTATGCGGTAGATAGTTTCCACAGAAAACCCGCATTAAAAAAAATCACACAAAAATAGACTTAACTTACCTTGAAAAATGGGGGATAGGTTCTGTAATTTTCAGAAATGGCATAAAAGCAAAGCAACAAGGAAAAATTACTTTAAAATTCGCATTAAAAAAAATAAGGAAATAAAGTATGACTAATAAAAAATATCAAATATTTGAAAAATATTGATACAAGATAAACTTTTTTTACCTTTTTTTATTAACTACAATATTTAATTTTACATTTTTTCATATGTATTTTAATCATTATCGCTATTTGACGATATGCGGTTCATTTGTAAACTGGTAAGAAATCAGATTCGTCATAAGAGGAAGTACAACTGGTGCCACTTTCAGTCTTGTGCTGTGTTAATGGTTTTCTGTTGATAATGTAATCGGTGATTAAACTTTGAGACAAGGATTTTACTAATTATTTATAAAGCTCGCGATATCCAGACATATAACTATTTAGCTCTTGTAGGAATTTAAGAAGTTGTTCATTGCAGGAAACTGTCAGATTTCAGCATTTTCTGACATTTGTCTTTATCTCACACATCAACCTAAAATCTATGATTAACTGATTTTTACTACTGAAATAAATTTTAAATGTTCACATTTTGTTTATATATTAAAAAAATGAGATCGCAATCAAAACAAAAAGATTATACATTATCATTAGAAAGATTATTTTCAGTTTATAAAATCAATAAAATCTTCGTTATTTATTTTAAAAATCTAAGATTATTTATTTCTGTTATATCTAACAAAATACGTTTTATAAGTTTAAATTTTTGAATATTTATTGCAATATTTTTATACGTAAGTATAAATCTATTATTATTATTTACTCATTAGTATAAGTAGGTTATTTACATAGAAGCTAAGATTCTAAATACAGCTTCAGGTCATACTTACTTTAGTTGTTAATATAACGTTATATTTTTGAAAAAAAAATTAAAAAAAGTATTTCAAGTCAAAATAAGTTATTAATATTTTAAATTTCTTGATATCTAATAAATATAGTGAAATATGAAAGATATTAAAAAGAAACATGAATTGCATAGCTTCAAAATCGCATTAAAATAATGCGCATAAAATGAGACTCAAGTGTAATGTTTATAATGGTTAGGTAAGCTATTATTCATTTTACCTTCACTAACGTCTATAGTCTTTATAATACAACTCTCGACGAGCATCTTGAGGCATTTCAAAATAATAATAAGACCAAAACGGTCTGTTAAAAGCACTAGTCGGCTTAATGACCTACAGAAGCCAAGATCCTGGGGATGAAATCCTCTGATGATGATCTTCACTGTTCTTCAACTCGTGGACACAGTAACGGTACAGCAACCACAGAAAAAAGCCAACAATCCTTTTTCTCTAGCTCTTTATATCCATCTCTTATTCTGTTTCTCTTATCTTTTCTGGAATAAATTCTTTGGATTTAATTAATCAGTTTGCTTAATTAATTTACAAATTTATTTAAATGCACATTGATTAATTTACATATTATTTAGAGATTGTTATCATACAAAAAAATTCCTCTTACCTTTTTAATTATACAATTTACTCTCTTAGGAATTTATTTCCATATACGGTAAGTTTTTAAGGTTTCTATAATATTAATCAATCCTAAGAATTTATTTCCATATCTGTAAGGTTTTAGATCTATACAATTAATTAGAGTCTTAGGAATTCATTTCCATATAAGGTAATTTATAAGGTCTATTCCATTAATTAATATATACATGTGTCTATGTTTATTTAAACTACGTTTAATTGAAACATTTCTTTTCAACAATTTATTTATTAGCATTTTTATGTTTAAAATATTATTTAATATTTTACACTCCTCTCCTTACTCCAGAAAATAGTTTAGGCTTACATATAGTCATTGAATCTGGTCGGTCTTCATATCTGACGTCTGAATGATCTAATTGTTAATCTGGTTGATTTCGGTGTTGATTCTAGTTCCCGTTCTATTCTTTCGGGTTCCATTTTGCAGCTTTATGGTTTTTTCCTCTTCATCCTCGATCCGTATTCCATGTGGTGTTGGTTCCGCTGTGTCTTGTATTTGTTGACCTTCATCTTTTGGCATGAGCACTGTAATTTTCCAATCTTCTTTGAAAAGCCGATGGACATGATTTACATGTCTTCTGTATGATGTTCCATCCTAGACTTGGATGATTGCTATTGTATTTGATAACATTTTGGCAATTATTCCTTTAACCCATTTCTTCCGGATTATATCTCGAACCCAAACTCTGTCACCTATTTACGTACTTTTCCAGTCCATTGTTTGTATTTTTTTATTTTTGCGGCCAGCTACATATTTTACTCTCAGTTTATAAATTTCCAGTTCTTTTTCTAAAACTGTAACATCTTTTTGAAATGATTCAGTGCAGCTGTCATCTTGTTTCCAGGGCAGGTGGCTTAAATATATGGCCCACCCTTCACAGAGTTACAATGCCTTTTGTTGGCACTATCTGTCATTTCTACAGTTTGCTGAATGAAGGGAAATTTACTAGTTTTATAGACAGAGGGTCACACATTTTCTCGCAACTCTTTATAAAAGAAATTTGGCTTTTTGTTTGCCGTTTCTCAATCAAAATGGATTTTTTTAATAATTTTAATTTGGATTCCTAGTTCATGGAATCACTCCCTCCCAAGAGTAGAGTTAATCTTCCCTTTTAACAATGTATAGTGGTAAATTCATTTTTTTACTGCAATAATTGATAGGTGCTGTCACAGGGCCTAATAATCTTAGCGCATTTGCATTTACATCATGCACTTTAATGTTCATTTTCTCCCAATTTATTTTCCACGTTATCAGATGACAGTGACATCCAGTCTGTTAGTGACATCAGAGAAATACCTGTCCCACTATCTATCTCCATCAACAGTTACTTTTCCGCAAAGTCTCCGCTTCATCATAAACTGATTTAGAACTTGGGTGGCCATGTTTTTAATCATATAGTAACCTCTCCTAGTTCCTTGCATAGATAATTTATTTCTGCAAATATGAGCAAAATGCCCTTTTTGTCCACATTTAAAACATGACTCTTTATGCCACTTACATTCTTTTGATATGGGCCTCTTTTACCGCACAAAAACATGTTACTCTCACAATCTTAGTTTTCTCAGCTTTCAAAGGCACAACTTTTCCGGTTCTGCTTTAAACGCACTCGTTCTAGGGTTTCATCCCTATGTGTGCTAAAAACCGGAGCCTGTTCAAGCGTTAACTCATATGCTATGCCTTTCTTAATGGCCATCTCGTACATAATCTCCGGTTCCGTGAGAAATTGCTGCCTGAGGTTATAGTCAGACAGTCCCTATAGTAACTAGTTCATGAGTATTTCATCCATGAATTTACCATACCCATAATTTTGGGTCAATTCTCTAAGAGCTGCATTATACTCTTTAATTTTCTCATTTTCTAGCTGCTTCCTTCTTCGCAAGGTTAAATGAACTATGTGCCATATACTTTACTTTCTCAGTAATAGATATCTCAAACAATGTATTAATGACTTCTATTACTTTAATATGCAAACACAAGTGTCGCTACTTTCCTTTTGTTATCTTCAATTCCATTCAATATAAAGAAGTTCTATAACTGCATAATATACAAAGGCCATTCATGACACATTGCTAACCTCGAATTCAGGTATATTATTCTGCCCAAAAGCATTCATGACAATTAACCTTACAACTAACTTTAATGACTATAATTCCGTACTTTACTCCCTAAGTTCGAAAACCTAAATGCCAGAAACTTACTAATGGCTTAAACTCTTTCCTATTTCTCTAGGTTAAAACAACAACGACTGCCAATAATTTGGCTTTTTAAATTTATTCACTATTCACAGATTTGATGCGACTGCGCCAATAATTTACTGTGTTCCAACTATGACTGTGTGACCAGCAAACATATTTAGCAATAATAATTTATTAACAATTAGGAAAAAAAATTACTATACTGATCTTTAACAGAAATATAAAGTCTGCATTTGAAGGAGCTTAATACACAAATTACTGAATAGCAAATAATGTTTATAATGTTTAGATAAGAAATACCTTCACTAATGTCTATAGTCTTTGTAATACAATCCTCGACAAGCTTCTTGCGGCATTCAAAATAGTAATAAAACCAAAACAGTCTGTTAAAAGCACTAGTCGACTTAGTGATCTACAGGATCTGAGATCCTGGGAATGAAATCCTCTGATGATGATCTTCATTGCTCTTCAACTCATGGACACAATGATGGTAGCAGCAACCACAGAAAGAGACAACAGTCCTTTTTCTCTAGTTTTTTATATCCATCTCTTCTTTTATTTCTCTTATCTTTTCTGCAGTAAATTCTTTGGCTTTAATTAATTAGTTCACTTAATTAATTTACGTATTATTTAGAGTTTGTTATCATACAACAAAATTCCTCTTAGCTTTTTAATTATACAATTAATTACTCTCTTAGGAATTTATTTCCATATACATCAAGTTTTTTAAGGTTTATAATATTAATTAATCTTAGGAGTGGATTATATATAAAAAAAAAATCAGTAAATTCATTGTAACTAAAAGCAGAAAATTATTAAGAGTAATAATTTTCTCAAAACAGTGATAGAAAATAACATAGTACAACCCGAGTTGTACATTTTAAGTGGCTGATGTCAGTAGATAAAATGATCCATAGTCAAAAACTAATGCCCAGTGTTTTTTGTGGGTATAAAGACTTTCTGCAAATGATATTCATAGAAAACTGCTTCTTGTTATGATATAAAATATTTCTAGTGATAAGTAATTCTCAATGTTTTAATGATGAAGTACACTAATGGCCGATTTAATAAATAAAAACATGTTTATCATATTTTCAAGGGATTAGTAAAGCAATGATAAATATAACATAAATCTTTTTAAATTCATGATACTTGTTTTGCTTTTTGTAACTATTTGTAACTTTTTTATTTATTTCCCTCATACTAAAATATAAATATATAACTTACCTCTACTAATGCTTCTACTTGGTGTAATAACATAGGTTTGTTTCCAAATTCAACTAAAGGTTTTGGTCGGCTAAGTGTTAATGGTCTCAATCTTGTTCCATATCCACCAACTAATATAAGAGCCTTCATAATTTAGATAATTATAATATAAAAAAAAAAGGCTGAAAAATAATAATTAAATATAACATTTAATAATTTAAATAAAACTAATTAACAATTTAAAAACACATTTAAAATTATACTTACATTAATGTTATTACTTTTATTTAAATTATTTTCATTAATTAAAAAAAAAAAAAGTAGATGATTGCAATTATTTGTTGATCCTGATTTGTTTATCCCAAAATATTCTAAATAATTAACTGAGTTCAATAAATCCACTATCAAACATTCTGAAATTTTGAGATTTTAACTTTTCTTCAACAAATCTTTTCAAATATAAAGTTCTCTTCATTCTACTCCAGAACCAGTTATTGTAAGCTTGAGTAGTCAATGAACAAAAATAATTATATTATAATCATATTTCCAGATTAGTTCAGGGCTTAAGGCCTTCATCAGTGAAGACTTTGAATTCCAAATATACTTCATATCAGAAATAAACAGTAGCTGATTGCTTGATATGAAAAGTCCCCACTAATGAAGGTTACAAGCCATAACTATGCTGGGAAAATGAATATAATACTTTTAATATCTAGAACCCATTGATTACTCAAATTGACCATAAATAGCTTCTGAATATAATAAAAAGAACTGGCCCTAACTGTTTATATTAAATGTAAACAAGAACAGCTCTGTGATACTTTATTGATAATTACAATAATTTAAAACCACTTCACACATATTTAAACATATATTTTTCAATAACTTATTTAAAATGCTTCTCTATCCTTCCCCAACTTTGTAATATTTCCAATCACTTATACTGTTTGTGAGTTTGAGAACTAAAACTTCCTAAACCAGTCATTAAATTCCTAAATTTAAAAAAAAAAAATCAGTTTAATAAATTAATATTGTAGTCAGACTCTTATTCAGTATGCCTAATGTTACAATCTTCTAAATAATTAAGTATACATAAAATTACCCAATGAATCATTCATAATGCACTTAGTATTTAATGGTATCATAGATATTTCAATTAGAAAGTATGTTAATAATTCTAATTCTTAGCTCAGAACCTGTCCAAGATTACATACTTTTTTTTTCCTTTAATTTTTTCCAAATCCAAACTTATTCCATTGCAAAAAAAAAATTTTTTTTTTTTTTCATTTTAATGATATAAAAAACTCTATGAACTGATCATGTATTTATAATGATAGAATACAGTAGCAAAAACCTGGCAAATAAGATCATAACATCCTATTACATGGTTACCTCCATCTGCCTTTACTATAACAATTCTATGAATACAAATGAGACCTAGCACACACACACACATACAAAAATAAAACAATGCCTATAAGTCATAAACCAAGAGTGAAAAAAGAAGTGCAAGAAGATATTGAACAAGATTTAATGCGTCATAATATGTCAAGACATAGATTGATTTATTTTCTTAAGTATAGACATATTTTTAATCAGAAAATATTGGATTGCAAGAGTTAACAAAAAGTTATTAATATTATTTCTTGTTAAGATGAAGAAATCCACGAGACATCTTTTCAGTTATTGACCAAAGCTTATGCTATGCACTGCATGTTTCGTATATTACATTTTCAATCATTATTAATTCATTGCAGAATTGTCTTTCCAAGTTTCATCCAGTTTCTTCAATCTCTAGCATCTTCTCACAACACACCAGCAAACTTCCTTATTTCATCCATACATCTCACGTATGAGCTCTTTTTAGATTTTTTTCAATTTTTGAAAATCCAATTTAAGACTTCAACTGTTCATCAATTATCATCTCGTCTCATATATGGTCTCTTTTAAGAATTTTTTACAATTTTATGGAATCCAATTTAAGACTTCAACTGCTCATCTATTATCATCTCTTCTTGCAGTATGTCCAGTCCAATTTCTTAATTCTTTCAATGATGTCAATGGCACATTTTATTCAACAATTTCATTTTTGATCTCCTCTTGTTATTCCTAATATTAGTCCATATTTCAATTAATGGTCTGAAGTTTCTATATATTACTCTTCTATTATGTGTCTAAGTCTCAGATCCATAAGTAAGAATCCGGTAAAACACATCTAAAAAATTTCCTTTTTTTAGGTATATTTTCTTCTAATATTATTTCTACCAAAAGCACTCCATTCAAGTTTAATTCTGTAATCTGACAAATGTATTTATAGTTAACTTTTTCTAAATCATGATTATCAATTTTTATTTTCTTCTCCGAAAAACCGTTCACTATTACTTTAATTTTTTTTAGCATGTATTTTTAGTCCTACTTTCTTATTTTCATCTGATAACTTTTGTAATATTTCCTAAAGTTCTAAAGCATTATTTGTCAAAAACTGTCACATCATTTACAACATCGAAACGACTTAAATAATCTCCATATACTTTTACTCCTTTAACTTCTTATTTTAATGCACCAAATACTAATTGTAAAACTGCTATAAAAAGTTTGGAGATGCGAAATTATCCTTTCATACACCTTTCTCAATATTGATTTTTTTTAGTTTCACCATGTAATGTAATCATTGCTGTTGTGTTTTGATAAATATACTTTAGAATATGACAATATCTTGGATCAATATCCTGATGGTCCAATGCTTTAAATACCATGGTTTTACTTATAAAATCTAATGCCATTTCATAATTTAAAAATCCAAAACATAATGGCAATATTATTCATTGGTTTTTCTAATAACTGCTCTCAACACTTGGATGTAATCCACTGTTAAAAACCATTTTAAATCCAGTTTATTCTTTTGATTGGTTAAAATTAAAAGTTAGTTGTAAATGAGTTGTAATTATCTTGATAACTAATAGATTGATAGGTCTGTATTTTGTAATATTGTCTTTATCATCTCTTAAATATCAATATTAGTATTGCATTCTACAAACCATCTGGTATATTTTTATAATTTTGACAACTGGCATATAATTTTACTAACAATTTTCCAGTTTCTTCATTTGGTTCCTTCAAGATATTAATTATATTTCTATCATTTTCTGGAATTTTTTCCTCTCTTCATAAATTTAATTGTAGATCTTATTTCTTCACTTTTTGCTGTGCATTTAGACAATGAATATAACTGTAGGGGATACTTTATGTTGTTGTTCATTTGTATATAATTATTTATTGAACACTTTCACACATTTCATGATGTCGGGATCTTTTTTAATAATAGTTCCATCTTTTCTTCTTAATGCAGAAACAACTATCCTTCCAACACAAAGATGTTGTTTTACACTTTTAAAGCTTGAGTAGTAATTTTTTGATAAATAGTGTATGCTGTTTTTATATTGTAGCATTTTAATATAAGACCAATACGGTTTGTAATTCCTTTTATATAAGGAGCACAAATCCTAATAGTTGTTTCTTCTTTTTTGGTTTTTTATTTTATTTTGGCTTGGATTAAGGCTTAGTAAATATTTTTCTTCTTCTTTCAGATTGATTTATCTGAAAGGTTAATTACTTTGGTGAAAAGAGTTTTGACTAAAGAAAAAATCTGAGTTGGATGATAATGTGATGAAAATTGTAAATATCTGTCTGTATATGTGTTTTTTTCTGAAAAATGAATTTTTTTTTTTCTATTGATGAAATTTTAATTGTTATAAATCAGTGCTTAGAGTGCCTCTACAACCATCTTTATAATATTCTATTCATCACTCAGTTGATGACTTGTGTGATCAAACTGAAATGTCGGTATAATCATAATGAAAATCACATGGTTGAACCCACAAAATATATCATTTATATATACAATACATAGATCAAAAGAAATAGTCCCACTGCAAAAGGAAAATATCTCAGCCCTTTATTCATATGAACTAATGAAAAAGGCATTCTTCACCAGACTTGCTAATTGCCAAGTGGTGAGCATTTTCCCATTTTTGTTTTACTGTCTGCCATAAGACAAGATAGATATTAATTTACAATCAATATTGAATAGATAGTTATATTTGCCAAGGGCCAGCTATTAGAAAGAAAAATTCTAAGACTGAATAGAACATGAAAAAATTTGAATCACAAATTATCAGCATAGTAGATAAAAGCACTACCACTATGCAATGAGAACCTTTACAATACAATACAGATGTATAAAACAACTTTTTTAAAGTAATCCATTTCCGGTAAAAAATATTCTCAAGTTTTTAAATGAGGCATCAATGATGAAAAGATATTATTAACCAGGCTAGTAGAAATCAATTGAAATTAATACTGGGGATGGATTTTCCGTGTATTATATAAGACAATATTTGCACATACATAAGCTTAACAAAATAGTGATCAGAATTAATTACTAACAAATTCTGTAGTAATAAAATTAAGAACTTGTTCAGTAGAAACTTTTAGAATAAGATGATATGTATATAGCTGATTGACAAAAGAAAAAGTGAAAAAATGCATCAATTAAACAAGCTTTTAATAGAAGAATCAAATTATTTTGTAGGTCATTAAATGATGATATTAAAAAAAGAGATTTGTAGTTTTTCTACTGGAATCTAGTTTTAAATAAACCAAAAATTTGGACAAGTAAGATTAAGCATATTGATATATTACAAGGGGAAGTCATAAATAGGTTTTATACATTAGAAAGTAAAATGCTTCTTGAGGGGAGGGGGATCTTACTTGCTAAAAAAAAAATCCGACTAGGTATTGTAGAGTTGTAATTATATTTTGAGCGCACAGGAAGTATATGTAAATACTTAATCAGGCTTTAACCTGTAACGAATGCGCTTTAAAATTTCTAATAATCAAGCAATATTATTTTGCTGATAGAGGGACCTCACAAACCACGACACAAGATAGCGACTTTTATAAAGATAAGAGCGGCCGTCTTATTTTTAACCTAAGATAGCGACTTTTATAAAGATAAGAGCAGCTGTCTTATCTTTAACCTAACTTTAGTTAAAGATAAGATGGCTGCTCTTATCTTTATAAAAATCGTTGTGAGGTTCCTATTGGCAAAATAATATTGCTCAACTATTAGAAATTTTAAGGCACATTCGTTACAAGTTAAAGCCTGTTTAAATAAAGCATTATAAATATTATTAAAAATATTACCATTAATCCCAATCCCTAACTCTCATCCTTTAATTTTTTTGCTATTTTTTTATTTTATTTTGTGAAATATTTTTCCTTAAGGATTATCTATCATTAAGAATAATATGTATAATAATAGTCAGAAACTACTCTGAGAATTTGCTGAGTATTAATATTTAATATCCATTAAGAATGGATTATTGATCCTAATATATATCTTAAATATAATTTAAGAATCTTGTGATGTTTTGTTTGATAAGGATTTTTATGTATTAAAAAATCAGAATCGCTATTATTCTAACCTTTGCAATCTGGCTATTCAGATGCAAGTGTATATTTGAAAATGCTAATTGTGGTATCTGCAACATCTACATCAAATTACTCAAGCGGCTCATGAACAGAGATAGATTGCTGTCTCCAGACTGGCTTTTTCAAGAAACCTGGACTAGGGTCACCCTCCCGGAAGAGTGAAGGAGAGCAATGGCCCCAGTCTCGGACCACAGCAGGCTCTACAGAGTGAATGCCTTGCAATAGTGTAAAAAGAATATAGCTATGTATAGATAAACATGTTCAATTGTATCTAATAAATTTTAATTTATTTTTAATAAAAAAAAAAAAGAAATGCCAATCTAATTCAAATTGATTATAATCTAGATAATATACATTGCACATGTTTAGTAGTTGATTTCAGTAGTTAAATTGTCAACTATATTCAACCAAATACTATCAAAAGAACAACAAGCTTTTGGGCATTCCTCTAAAAACTATTCATTAAAAAAAGATTTCTTGTTTATAATTAAAATATTTATCACATCAAGTTATTCATAACAATACAGAAATTATCGCACAGATACTCAAAAATCTTTTTCCCTTAAACCGCTAATTATATTATTGGTTGTATGAGGTAAAAATCAAATCTTTTAATTGGCCAACTCACAAACTGAAGACAAAGCCTATTGTTAAAACATATTCGCCTATAATATTAAATTCAACTCAGATATGTTTATAAAAAGTATATTACTAATTTTTCAGGGTATTGAAAGAGAACGAAAGTTCTTTCAAAAATAAATTGTTATTTATTTATTATAAAATATATTCAATTTCGGCAAATATAAAGCGAATGTCTAAACAAAAAAGTGGTGATGCAAACGCTTTTTTTCAATGTTACATTATTGAAAAGTAAAGATTTCTTTTTGCTAAATCTTAAATATTTTTACTAAAATCTTCAATATTTTTCGAAAATAATTTTGTTTTTTTGGTATATTTTTTAAAAAACTAGTTTAATTTCTCAAATTATATTTTTTTAATACTTAAAATTGCATTCGAAATGAAAATCTCAGCGTTTTTCTTTATTTTCTTTGATCAGGCGGTTTCTTTGTTCTTTCCAGCCAATCAGAATGTCTTTTTCAGCTGAGAGCTCGCTGACAACCAATGACTGACAATGTTCTTTCTTTGTTTAGGTTTAAATGCGGTTTTTTTGATTTTTTACTTGTAAAATAATTCGGAAGAGGGCACCATCTTACAGAACTTTTAAAAATCTAATCAATACCTGTCAAACGAATATTTTAGCATAAGAACTGGCAGAGTTAGAGTGACGTCAGATGTCGACGGGTTAAACAATAAGAGTGAAAATGTCTTGGAAGAAAATTTTTTAAAAATAAAAATTGCAAAAAATTAACTAAATAGAAATATTATTTAAAGTTTCCTTTATGAAAAATGAATGATAAATAGAATTTTAAGCTATTTGTTTTAAGATTACTAATACAATAGTAAAAACATATCAATGTTAATGGAGATGATTAAAAATAAATGTCTTTTTTGTGTGTTCATATCATGGTCTGTTGTGTCCAGTGGTGACAAGTTATTGCACAGCTGGATTGCAAATTTAATAGGAAAAATAACACTAATATAATCCCAGGTGGCATGGCAATTTATTATTTGATACTCTTATAATTATAAACAGTTATTATAAATGTTTCCAGCTTTTCAACATTCTAAGTTACCACATACAAATGCAACGAGTTCAAGGTAGTTGATTTATATGGGTCCTATGACCAGGTATTGCTGTCTCGAGATATTAGTTAAGAGTCCGGAAAAATGTTCTCGGAGAGGCCAGTTAGCAAGGCTGACAATAATTGTCAGTGGAATAAACAAGTCCATTCTTCATGGGCTACAAGTAACTAATAATGTTCTCTTCCCACTTATGGTGAAGATCGCCAGTCATATTTTTGTTTTACTAATCTAATTGGTTGGAATACTTCGGTCACACGTGATAATGTTATTACATTCCTACCTGCAATTTTGTTTAATTAAATTAATCATACGAGTTTTTATCTTTATAATTAATTTTGCTTCTTTTATCAGATGATTCTTATCAGGAATTTAATATGTGATTTCCAATGGCATTTAATTAAATAAATGCTGTGTTCATTGTGTTTATACACGCACATACTTATTTTACTTTAACATTTTCCATCTTTTACGGTTTCAATAAAAATACACGATAAGATTTTTATTTTTATATACGCGTATTTAGCACACCTCCCTCCAGTTCAGAGATTCGTGTTTTACTTTTTTCCTATTCTCTGAACTTAAAACATAATAAGTATGGTAGGGGGGAATTTTTCTTTCCAGGTTTGAAATATTTTCCTTACAGGACTGTATTGCTGTTGCGGTTTTTCCCAAACGTCCACTTGATGTCTTTTTCCTGAAACAGCTGCAGCGTTTGTTGACAGTTTTCATCTTTCCACAACTGGCTGGTAGGTTTGTGTAACATACTTCCATCCGCCATTCGAACGGACACAACTTGCTTGGTTATGTGGCATACGATTTCAGCCTTATTCCAAAATCTTCAATTTTATTTCTAACCCACAACAAATTTGTAGTTTGAGACAGGTACTTCATACTCTTCAGGTGACCTACTTTCTGCAAACTTGGTCTGCAATCTATGATCTAGATTTTTCTGTGGGGCTAATTTCTCGACTTCTTTCAAGAATTAGACTATGGCTGGAGGTGTTTTTGCACGCGATTGACAGTTTTTATGTTTTTCACTAAACATTACGATATCGTTATTTTTTCTCATCGATAATTTGATTCCCAAGTGAAAGGATTTATCGGGGCATGAATTATATATAATAGCAATTTTAGTTTTTTGCCATTGTCGGAATTGGAGCCTGAATTGCTCCTTTAATCTTTATGGCCTTACCATTGATGTCCAGAGTTTTGAATTTGGTATACATAAGTCTAGGTGGCTGTGTCTTATCTGCACGTTAGTTTTCCAATCTTTCATAGACAGTAAAGACACCTCGCTGCCGTTGTCAATTTCCATTGATAAGTTTTTTCTGAAAATTTTGAGTCATTTCAAATTTCTGTGATTGGTCCAAAAACACATTATTAATCATCGCAATTTCTTATTGCTTAGGTTTTCTAGTAAAAACGCTCTTAGCTGTTATTAGTTGTATCATTGTCGAATTTATTTTGGCACATTTTTTCCAAATGGCCAACTTTATTAGTGATTACAGCGTTGGTCCTTATAAAAACACTCACATGCCGTGTGACCTAGCTTTCCACAGCAAAATCACTTCATTCAACTTATCTTAATCTGTTATTCTATTTTGGTCAGGCACCCTTCTTTTGGGTTTATCGACTTTGTGGATTTCATAAGGATCATTGTCTGCTACTTTCATGGCCACAAATTCTTTAGCTTGCTGTAACACAAGTTCATGAGCTATACCACGTTTGGTAGCTTCTTTATAATTGATATCCTTATCTGCCAGTAACTGCTGTCTCAAACTGTCACTGCTCATACCACGTAAATATTTGTTCGAGGAGAGCTTCCTCCAGGTATAAGTCGTAGATGCAATTTTTTGCGAGTTCACGCAGGGCACTATGATAATCTTGTGTTCATTCATTCTTGCCTTGTTGGTGATTTCTGAAGTGGAATCTGGCGATGTGTCTAGACTCACAAGGATTAAAATAGTGGGTCAAACGATCTTTGATCTGTTCGAATGTTAATTCTCCCGAGGTTTTAGGTTCACAAAGCCTATTTGTAATTTGGATAACGCTTCTCCCCACACAGCACAATAATGTTGCAGTTTTAATTTTGTCATCTTTTATTTTATTAATGACCATTTGTTGGACATACAAGGGTCACTCACTTGCCGCTCTGACATCAAATTCAGATATTTCCAGCTGCATTACGACTTAAGACAATTTCGCAAATTTTTTTTTTTTTTTCTAAAGTAATTTATCCACTCATGAAAATTTAATTAGACGCCAACTTATTCGGCTGTCACTGCACTAATTGTTATTACTGACAATTTTGCCGTTTGCTGAAAATTAGACCGTTGAAGTTCGTAATAAGGACTGTGACGGCGCCAGTTGCTGTGTCCAGCAGTGGCAAATTACTGCACAGCTGGATTGCAAATTTAATAGAAAAAATAACACTAATGTAATCCCAGGCAGCACGGCAATTTATTATTTGATACTCCTATAATTATAAAGTTATTATGTTTCCAGCTTTTCAACATTCTAAGTTATCACATACGAATATGAGTTTAAGGCAGTTGATTTATGTGGGTCCAACGACCAGGTACTTCTGTCTCAAGATATTAGTTAAAAGTCTGGAAAAATTTTCTCGGAGAGACAAGTTGGCAAGGCTGACAATAATTGTCAGTGGAAGAAAAGTCCATTCTTCATGGGCTACAAGTAGCTAATAATGTTCTCTTCCCACTTCTGGTGAAAATCGCTGTTCACGTTTTTGTTTTACTAATCTAATTGGTTAGAATCCTTTGGCTCCACATGATAGTAATAATGTTATTACATTCCAACCTGCAATTTTGTTTAATTAAATTAATCATATGAGTTTTTATCTTTATAATTAAGTTCACTTCTTTTAACAGATGATTCTCGTCAGGAATTTAATACGTTTTCCATTGACATTTAATTAAATAAATGCTGTGACCATTGCGTTTATACACGCACATACTTATTTTACTTTAACATTTTCCGTCTTTTACGGTTTCAATAAAAATACATATTTGATAAGATTTTTATTTTCATATACGCGTATTTAGCATGGTTCCATATTCTAAAATGAATCTTCAGATCAGGATCTCTGGCAGTCTCCTCCCCCCCTTACCAATAAATCTATAGCTAGGATTTAGAATGTCATTTTAAATTATGTCAAAAGATAATATTATTTATTTAAAAAACTTGTATAAATTTAAAAAAAATATAATAATATAAGAAAAATAACTTAAAGCATATTTTCTAAATATTTAATGTATTTTACCAGTTCTTATGAATCTGAGACTTGGACACTTAACAGAAGAGCAATAAGAAGGGAACAAAAACAAAATTTATAGATGAGAGAACAAATAGGTGTTACTGAAACTATTGAAAGATTTATGAAATAAAATGTGACTGGGCTGGATATTTTACTAAAAAAGATGATAGTAAATGGACAGTTGAAATCTTTAATTAAATTCCAAGGTATTATAAAAACCTAGAAAGAGGTCATATATCAAATTGATAAATGAGGCTAGAGATCAGAGAAAATAGATTATGCTTGAACAAATCATTCTAAAATGTGTTGACAATGGTTGAAAATGATGATGATGGTAATATTTTCTAGCTTCAGTTGACGTAAATTTTCCAATAACTTCAGTAAAATCAATAAGCTTAACTATGGATAAAATTGCTAGATGATTAATGATTCTTGACTAGATGTGCTTTGATGCAATATTTTCAATGAATTTGCCAGTTTGTTGAATGATTTTTCAGCTGAAAAAATAGCAACTAGTAATAAAAAGTTTAATAGCAAGACAGATATTGGCAAATATACATTGCAGCTTTTTACATTAAGAAGCTTAAGAGGCTTGTTTCAGTGCCAAAAATTGTCTTGCAAATACTATTAAGGTGTCTTCTAACAGATCTTTCTCATATGTATTTTGAATATTTTCCTGCTTTTGCAGTAAGGATGAAGATTGTCTAAATTGTGGAAGTTCAAAAAAGATGAGAATAATTCACATATAATCTTGCAAGCAGTGGTAATAAATTCTAATATTGAATAAACTATGGAAATTCTGAAATCTTGTTAAGGTGTTGTTAAAAATTTTTTGGGTTTTGAGAAATGAGATTAAAAACTTTGATATTTGAATAGCATTTTTTCACAAGTCATGTAAGAGGTGCATCTTTTGCACTAAGTCTCTTAAAATGTAATTTCAAAATCAAGGGACAGTCTTTTATTTTGTATGACAATATTCTTATTGTTAATAATTGCTAATATCTGGTATGAAAACATTGTCATAATGTAAAATATTTTTCAAAATCTTTAATTGTGCTGTGCTAAAGAAATTATGTCTAAAAAAGCAAGTAAGCTAGAATAATATTTAACAATTGGGTATACAACTTGAAGTCTTCCATTCTATCTTGTGTCTGAAAGATTTTGAAAAAATAATTGTATGTATTATTCAGTATTTCCCATCTTGCAAATCCATGAGCAAACAAACAATGAATAGAAGCTTTTTATATTCCCCCAAAGGTGAGCAAAAGACATTTGTTCTTTTCTAAGATAAGGGATTAAATTCCATTTATTTTTCCATACATATTTATGCCATTATCATAGCCTTGTATCTGAGAATTAGGATATTTTGTTCATCATGAGAGATATTTGTTTTTGCATGTATTATACCATAAAAATTTGCATTTCTTGCTTGACCAAGAATAGTTTGGAGAACTTTGCTCTATAAAACAAATAAATTTATTTTGAAATTATCATGCCAAATAATGTAGCTGTTCTTTCAAACATATCTTCTATATGATTTTATTAAACATTGGCAAGATGTAATCATGTCACTTCACTGTACTTTATAATCTATGATAAAATTCCTAAGAAATTCCCATTATGAACATTTATAATCTTTGAATTTTCTCCTCGAAAAGCGAGATCGTTACATGATTAAAAATGTTGCATTTACAATCATTGCATAAATACTATTTCACATTGAATTTGCAGTTACCTTTATCAATTCCATATCCTTTTAATGACTGCAAAAGTATTTTCGAAACCAAATATTATTTCTTTTGTTCGGCACTATTCTCATGAGAAAGCACAATATCTTACTGCCTTTTTCAAAGTTTATTTGTGGGTAAAAATCTTCTTGGACTAAATTGCATGCCTTTGTTACTTGTTATTTTTTCTTCCATGCATTAGTATGGAGACCACTGAGGTCACAGATATGATATTAAAATTAAATATTTTCTGCAAATATTTAACATTAAAAAATGCTATTTATTAGAAGTACTTTATTATGCAATATTTGCATTACTATTACAAATATTAATAATTTGTATAATGGATTAATTTAAAACCGGAGTTCAAGAATTTGAGATGTATTTACTATAATATTATGAACATTTATTATAAATTAAATCCATGAATGTATTTAATAAATGGCCATAAATTTATCATACACTTGCTAGCAGAACTATTTAAAAATTTAATAAGGATATCCAAAAAAAATGTGCTTAACATTGCATAATTAAACTATAGATTTTGATATCTTAGTTATATTATCTTATATAATGGATATGTTTGCTGTCCACAAAATGTTGTTGCCAACATTTTTCTTCATATTCAAGTTTAATGGAGAATAATTCAAGAATGAAGCAGAACATTATTTTATTTATTTGATGATAAAAGATTAAATTTATTTGTATTATGATTTTTCATACGTTTTATTTATCTGCATATTATTTTCATGTTATATGCTATATTTTGAAGTATGGTTAAATTTCTCAGAATAGTATTTTATCATATTTACATATTTTAAAAGTGTCTTTTTTTTAAAAAAATATGAATAATTCATTTATGAAGGCATATTGTTATGCAGTGAGCTAAATAAGTAGATGTATATTTCTATTTGTTTTATAATTATTTATTGCCTAATGTTAATTGAGCCATATTTGGCATTATTATTTTCATATTTCACATTTGTTAGCTGTTGTATTTTTGTTAGATATTAATTTATTCTCTATTTTAAAAGTGTTTTTATATGCTAGTAAATTAAAAGATGGTAGTGTTAGTCTCCATCATTATTTTGCTAGATTATATGTCAAAAGGGATGGTAGCATTTGTCTTTCTTTTATTTATTGTCTTGCTAGCATTTGTATGCTCATAGCATATATTTTAGGGATTGTTGCTTAGGCTCTCTAGTTTTAAGGCAATTCCTATTTAGTATTTTGTCCCTGATGCACATTCTCATTATCTTTCATGATTAGTGACAAAGTCCTAGATCCTTTATTAGCTCTCAAAAATAGGTGTGTCTTATGAGCTATGCCATTATACTTTCACTTCACCTTACTTTATTATTATTGAAGATATATTTTGTTTGTAGTTTGAAGTATGTTTAATAAAGCATGTGTAAGATTTTGTCGCTTTATCTGGCATTTTTAGTAGTTCTATCAAGGTATTGAGGAACTCAACTTTACTTCTGTACCATTCTTGGTTGGCTTAAATGTGAATATTGCATTGTAAATGTACAAGTCCTAGATTCAAGTTTTGCTAATTATCAGGACTAAATTTGATAAATAATTAATTTTAAAAAAGTTTAAAATTTATTTTAGATATAAATAGATAATATACATCTATCTTATAATTCCTTCATTACTGGATTGGTAATATTCATTAAAGGAATACTGTTTATATGAAGGTTATTATCATTGTATGAATAAATTGATAAATGAGAACTTCAGACTAAATGAATTTATTTTTAATAAAATATGATGTAAATTTTATTTTGATTCTTTTGTTAAATTTTGAAGAAGTAACATTGTGAAAACTTTGGTTATGTGTACTCCAATATAGATTAATTGTAAATTATTATTTTTTGTTTTTCTGTAAATAAATATTTGTTGTTATTATTTAAGAAATTTCTCATAGTTGTTTCCTCATATTATTCCTCTTATCAAACAGAAATCACTTCACATATTAAGTAAAATTTATACGCTTATAAAATATTATACAATTACTTTAAGTATATTTGTTAAAAGAGTACATGATATAGAAACTAATAAGTTATTTTGTTGAATTATTTAAGTATTACTAGAACATTTAAGAAAGATACAATTTTCTTAATAAATAATTATAATTTGATTTGTCAATTTGGATCACTTTAATTAATTTAATTTGGTTTTTTCAAATCACTGTGCATATTTATTTTAAAATCATTTTCATATTGGAAGATCATATTTATTATTTTATGATAAAATTTAATTTCACAAGAACCTAGTTAATATTTAGAAGGTGTTAAAGTAGATTTATTCTAGGATGTTTAGGATGGCTACAAAATCCCTTACCCATTCTTAATATCCGAGGGTAATCCTAGATTATTCATTATCTTATTTTAAAATTAAAAATCATGTTTTAGTTTATTCAAGTTAGTAATAGTATTGCTATAATTATAATAAGACATTAACTTAGGGGAAATGTATGTCTTACCTATTTTATTAACTAGGATTTCATTCGACACTGAATAAATCTAAAGAGTCAAAAGAATTTATGAGATTATATTACCCCGAAATACTCTAATATAATTTCACAAACCATATTATTAAATTTATTTTGATATTAAAATTTTACATTCAAAGATGAATTTTAAGTGGAGTAGATTTTAAAAGAACATTTCAAAATTTCATATGAATTAAATAATGTTTTATCTGATCAAAGCAAATACGACAAATGAAAATAAATATGCTTCTTTACTAGATATTCTCGAGTCAGATTTAGATCAAATTAATGAATCAAATCAAAATCAATCAAATACACAAAATGTTTCAACCACTAATTTTAACGAGGAGCAATATAGACTTAAACTTAAGATTTAATAGTACTATCCCTACAAATTTATATAAGACATTGTTAAATTTCAATGGCAATAAAAATTTAATCTTAGCTGTTACAGATGCTAACTGCTCATTGCTTAGGTTTCCAGACGATCTACTTTATAAAACAATAAAGGAAAATCAAATTGGACAGGGTATAAACAGAATTCTTAACGATCCAAATGATCATTATATTGCCATAGAATTTAAAGATTGGGCTTCCAAAAACAATTTTATAAGTTCTATTAGAACACTAAGTTCAAATTTCATTTGTTACATAGACTTAACAAAACCTATCACATTTTCAGGAAGAATTAAAAACTGTATTATGCATTTTAATGAAATACAACTACAGGAATTACTTATGAATTATGGTAAAATATCCACATTTAATTATCTACCTCAGGAGAAAGCTGGAGATCATATATTGTCAAACACAGCCTCATTTGAAATTTCACTAAAACAGAATATTTTACCCACTGATATACCTATGGTTTTAGATTTTAAAACCTCACATATGATTCTATCATTTCGTGGAGTTAGACCACAGTGTTTTTTTTTTGCCTTCAAAGGACACATCTTGTTAAAGACTGCATTGCCAGAATTTGTCCAAAGTGTGGCATTAAAAGAAACCAATTTCATAAATGTCGTAGAAATAATTATTTACAATCTAACAGCCTAGAAAATGGTACTATAATACTAATTCTATCAACCTCCACTGATGAGTATATAATCAAAAATAACAAAGATATCTCAAAAGCAAACATGGTTCAGCAACATACTAACCTACCCAACTCTACTGAAAAAAAGCTGGATAATAAATATAAAGACAATAATGAAAGCCAACATGCTGGTTTAGAATCCATCAGTTTAAATGAACCAATAATGAATATGGAAAATGAAGAAGAATCCCAGCCTGATTCATATAGAAATGATTCAGAAATTAATGAAAGTATAAACATTGGAAAAGAAGAACCAATCCTAAAAACACAAAAAACAATAATGCCAAGCCAGATTATGACAAAACAAATTCTACTAAAATTAATACAAATCAGGAACATAGAGCTAGCAAAAATTCTAAAAGCTCTAAAAAGAAATCAATGCCACAAAAAGGTAATACAAATGGGAATTATAAAGAACAAGATGATGCTAGTTCAAATGAAGATCCTTCAATGGAATACATAGAGGAAAAAATAACTACAAAGAGAAAATCAGTCAGAATAGATAAATCAAGCTCTGAGTATGAGCTAATGCTGTGTAATAAAAATAAATCTCTAATCAATAAAACCTTAAAGCAGGATAATGTACCAATTATCAAAAAAAAAAAATATGGAAAAGAAAGCTAAGATAAATGAAGATATAAATGCACAAGAGTTAAAAATAGACACTAACGTTTCTTCAATGTTAGATCAATGCGATATAAAAAAAAAAATACACAAATCAGATTAATTTCATATAATTTAAGGTGTACTGATAAGAATTCTGAAAATATTGATTCAGATCCATGAGTAACTTCTCATAAATAACTCGTATAGTTGCGCTAACAAATAGCCTTTACAGTTTTGCAATGCCGTAGATAAATGCTATTGAGACATTTGAAACAGTGAAATATAAATTTGCAGGTATTAATATACATGGAATTAATTCTATGGAAAGAATATATGCCATTGAGCATTGGATCAAGCAAAATAACCCCCATATATTGCTAATAGGTGAAACAAAATTTCATATAAAATCAGATCACAGAATTAAAGAAAGACTTAATAGATTGGGATATTGTGAGCTTTCCACTGGTCTCTCAGCTGCTGGTGGGGTTGGCATTATTATAAACATTAAATTTCCCCCTGAAAGATTTGATTCTTTATATTGATACTAATATTATATCCATTAATCTTACATATGGAAATCAGGTCATTAATCTTATTTATGTTTATACAAACAACTCTCCACATAATTTAATCAAGATAGTTAATATAATTAATATGTCAATGGCTAATGATAATTGGCCTACCATTATTATGGGAGATTTTAACACTACCTATTCCCACCTTAATAAAAAATATATTCATTTAATTAACAGAAGTGTTATGAGTGATGATGGATACTTTCCTGAAGGATCTTTTTCCTATTATACCAAAAACTATAAATCATTGATAGACTTGGTGTTTTACACCCCTGATATTCATTTTCTAATTGATCCTCAATTAGAGCATGTGGTCTTTTCAGATCATTTAGCATTGGTAGTGCAATTAGATGCTATCAATAATATATCTTTCTCTCAAAATAACACAATGAGAATGCTAACAAGAGCTAACACTACTGAAGTAGTTATATCTGAAGCAAATATTTATTTTCAGAAAATTCAGATATTAAATAAACCTGTTGAAGAGGCTTGGTTCTCATTTATTGGTATATTACAAACAATAATAGTCCATCACTCTCGAAGTAGAAAGGGTCCACTATCTCTTATTAAAGACTTAGATTCATTAAGTAATTTAATGAAACAACACTCATTTAATTCCTTCTCAGTTGCAGAAATTATAAACTTAAAACAATCCTATAGAGCAAAGCAGAAGGCCTTGGCAGAATACATTTCAATTAAAAGAGCCAAGGTCTACCTTTCAGAACAACACTGCTGGACAAGAGAATACCTACGGTGGGCACTGGGAGCGGAGAAAAAAATCACCTACTCCAACTGTGCTGTGCAGTAATGATCAAATGCTAGTAGGTATGCCAATGCTAATCCAAATCCTAACGCACTTTCAGCATAAACTTCAAAGTGAAAAACAACTTGATGATAATGTATGGAAAGAAACAGCAAGCTTGGAAAAACATAAAATTACAAAAGACACAATCTGTTTCAAACTATGTATGATGTCTGATAACATCCATCCAGGTATACATGGTATACCCAATTTATTCTAGCACACGTAAGCAATATTATAGTTCCAATTATGCACAAAATGGTAGACTATATTTCTGAAGAGAAGAGGATTATTCCGAATCTCTATCCTATTGCTTTGGTACCGTTCATAAAAAAATTAAAACAGAGGCAGACAATTGAAAATATAAGGCCAATTTCTATGTCTCCTCTCCTCATTAAAGTGATTGAATCGGTTTTAAAGGATGTAATACAGGATAGAATCTTACAACAGATTTCCAATTCACAATGCGCAAAGAAGGGATCATCACCAATAATAGCTATGTCTCAAGCAGAAATTTTCATTCATCATATTAGGTTGCACAGAAAACAATCTCCAATAGCTGTGCAGCTAGATATTAATGCTGCTTTTGATACCATTAGAATTAATAAGCTTTTAGACATCCTGAAAGAATATCAGATCCCAAAATCTATTATTCAAATAATAGATAATCTGTTGAGTAATAGGCAAATTCATATTTCTCTGAATGGTAAACTGACGCAATCATTTAAGCCTGAAGTTTCAATCCCACAGGGGTCACCACTTAGTGCCCTTCTTTTTATATCATATATAAACCCTTTATTGAAAGTAATAGAAAACCAATTGCCTGGGATATTTGTTCTTAGACTAGGTAAACATATGAATGTAATTGCCTATATGGATGACATACTCATTTTTCTTCCATCTCAAAAATATTTAACTCAACTCTATAATATAATTGATCAATTTTCAAACAGTTATGGTCTTCAGATTAATCCAATAAAATCTGCTGTCTGGAAGATCTAGGCTGGTAGCAAGGTTAATTCAAACTTCAAAGCTGATCCTCAAAAATTTTTGGGTTTTTCTATTTCTAAATCTCATACTACAATGTCAAAGGAGATACAGAATGAGATTTTACTAGCTACAGATAATCTAACTAAACATCTGTCAGAAGTTTACCTTTCATTGCATGGCAAGGTGACGTTAATAAACATGAAAATAATGACAAAAATAAATTACTACTTGCCAATAATTAAAATTACTAAATCGTTTACCCAGAAGATTAATATCTTGGCTGCTAGATTGTTCTGGAAAGGAAAGATTGCTGCTATTAGTATTAAACAAATGCAGCAACACAAGAAACTTAATGGAATGTCATTTCATTCCATCGCTTCTATTCAATATCAGAAATCATTTAATAAATTAATCATGTTAACAAATGTCTTCAATTATGATCAAATTACTCTACCAGTTATTCCCACAGACCGACCTCCACCTAGTACTAAGGATGTAGTAGGCAGGTCACTAGATCTAGTGTAAAAATACAATCCTATAACAAAAGATACTTTTAAAAATAAAATCAAGATATGGGAAGGATACTTTGTTATTAATTCACCTGGTATACAAATCCAGGGTAAATTAAATATAACAAATCAAGATTATTTCTCTCTTCAAATTCTGGTACATGGAACCTAAATATCTAGATTTTGTTATAAAAATCAATATCTAGAAGAGGCATATCCAAATTAGATCCCATATGTCCGTTGTGTAGTCAGGTGGATGAGACATTTGAACATCTTGTTTACTCTTGCACTGGACTCTGGAGAATTAAAAAAACTATATATGATAATGTTAAGATTGATTACTATTTGATCACTTCAATTAAAGACAGTATCAAATCCAGAGTTTTTGACAATATCAGGCTATCTATATTTCTGAACTATATAATATGGACGGCGAGGTGTAAGAAGGTATTCTGCGCTTTAATCTTTCAAGATGATGAAAATTTTTTTAGAAAACTGGTTAAGATCAAAAAACGCGATGAACTTCTCATACCTAAAAGCACATTCCTAGACACATGGAATTTGATATCTATTAAATAATAATTAATAGGTATCAACAACACTATTGCTTTCAGTGCTTATGATTAATAGAGTAATAGATATAAAATGTCAATATGAAATGTGCACCTTCTTCATACCGAAATAGTTGGAGAATGTCATGCCCTGAATAGTATCATATAGATGATTTTAAACTCACTTACCTGGATGCTTATAAATGAATGAACAGATGCAGAAAATTACAAAGCTTATGAATGGCTGGAATTGAATATCAGTAGTGTCTAATTGAACATTATCACACTGGTGCAATGACAGCCTATAAGTTCTTGGTGAAAATGAATATGGACTTGAATGAATCATTGCTGGAAATACTTATTCTTGCTGTGGGCACACCAGTACATAATTGCTTTTAAATAATTACTCCGCAGATATTTGTTTTAAGAAACAGTTCTTGTACATAGTTGGATATTTGCCCTCACAACTATTGCACTGTCCTAAGGCATATGATAGTACACTCAGAGAATAAAAAGTTTTAGTGAATTAAAAAAAATCAATTACATTTAATAATTTTTAGTCACCTCAGGTATTTGTTTCTTTTAACTGGAAGATTCCTATATCTGTATTTATGATAAAATTAATATTAATTAACAGTCCATCTTGTAATAGAAGTATGCCAACTGGCCATATGAGTAAATTATGAACATCAAATAATGATGCTTAATTCTTCTGATTGAGAACATGTTATCCATTGGACACTGTTTAAAAGATAATAAAGATGATCAATATTGAGTTTCTGAGCCATATCTGATTATAGAACTGTGCCCTTCCAGTAGTGAAGTGCACGCAGTTCATGGGCAAAAGCCTACTAAGGATTTATTGGATTACATTTGTTATTCACTATAAGAATGAGTGATGCAGTGAACTGCAGAACATGAGCTGTTAATTGAGAACTGATAATCAGAAGATAATAAAAAATTCACACTTGTACAAAATTTATGTTTGTATTAATTTATTTTTTTTTCTGTACAAAATCACTTTTTATCATACTTATTTACGTTTAATAAATTTATTGGGAAAAAAAAAAAGCAATGAGCTGCTTAGATCTTTAAAAGATGGATATATAAAAAAGGTAGTTGTATTAGATCTTTGTAGAAGAAATTTAAATGTTACCTCAATGGCATATATTCACAATATTAAGATTCTTTTACTTTTGCTAGAGTGAGATGAGATTCCTCCTCCTCTTGATTTATTAATAGTATTATTTTGTATTTTTATTTATATTTTATTATGTTTCCCCTATATATCTTTTTATTGTGGCATGTTATAAACCCGCTGACTATATATAATTACAATTTTAGCTTGTACTTTGTGCAGTGTCATTGTTGTTACCGCTGTTCATTTTAGCTATACAACCTTCACTACATTACAAATAGTTTGCCCAATGTGTTGGCTATTGATAGGCAAAAGGTTTACATCGATTGTCTAGGGTTTATGCAATGTTGTTGCAGCTGTTATCTTTTCTATTGGTTACAATATTTATATATATATCAATTAACATGTATCTTACATCTTACTAATCGATGATCACTTCCTGTTAATGCAAAACTAGAGAGACAAAAATTATTAAGAAAAACAATATTTACAGTTAATATTCCTAATCTTCAGAAACATTCTCATGAATTTAAATTAGAACTTACAAATCGGTTTCACGTATTAGTAGATTTTGAACATGATTCAGATTTGAATGACATTAATAGGAAAATAAGCGATATACTTTTAAAAACTGCAACAAAGATAGCTGGTAGAAAAAAGCAGCAATTGACCAATAAAATTTCTACTGAGACTAGAGAATTTATGAAGAAAAGAGAAATATGAGGATATACAACAATGATGCATTAAAAAAGATTGAATATCTTGAATTTTGTAAAATGGTGCGGAAAAGAGCTGAAAATGATATAAGAAAGTATAATTGTGAACTAGCAAGGAGAGCTGTAGAAGAGAATAAAAGTCTAAAGAGTGTAAAACAACATTTTGGTATTGGTAGGAAATTTATATCTGCAATAAGAAAAAAAGATGGCATTATTACTAAAAAGAGAGATGACATCATAAAATGTGTAGAAGACTTCTATCAAGAATTATATAGTAATAAAGAACAAGTGCCTCCTATACATATTATATCTTCCAAATTGCCCAGAATTTTGAATGAGGAAGTGAGACATGCAATTAAATTTATGAAGAAAGGGAAGGCTCCAGGTAATGATGGAATTGTAATTGATATATTAAAAGAAGCAGGTGAAGAAATAGAAAAAATTTTGGCAAAGTTATATACCAAATGTCTAAATGATAAAGATGTACCAGATGATTGGAAGAATGCAGTATTAATATTAATATTTAAAAAAGGTGATAAAGAAGATATTAGAATTTACAGACCTATCAGTTATATACAAAATTTTTACTAAGATAATTACAACTCGTCTACAGAAAAGACTGGATTTCCACCAACCAAGAGAACAAGCTGGATTTAAAAGTGGTTTTAGTACAGTAGATCATACCCAGGTATTGAGAGAAATTATAGAAAGGACAAATGAATATGAGTTGCCATTATGCTTAGGATTTGTAGACTATGAAAAGGCATTTGATTCTATAAACATTTCTTCAGTGATTAAAGCTTTGGATCATCAACGTGTAGATCCGGGATATTGTCATATTTTGAAGAATATTTATAAAAATGCAACAGCAACAATTAGATTACATAATGATAGTAGGAAAATCAACATTGAAAAGGGTGTAAGACAGGGTGACTCCATATCTCCAAAACTTTTTACAGCAGTGTTGCAAGAAGTATTTTGTGGATTAAAATGGGAAGCTAAAGGAGTGAAAGTAAATGGAGATTATTTAAGTCATTTAGATTTTGCAGATGATGTAGTTGTTTTTGCAAATAATGATTTAGAGCTGCAGGAAATGTTGCAGGAGTTATCAGATGAAAGTAGGACTAAAGATAAATGTTAAAAAGACTAAAGTAATGTTTAATAGATGTTCTCAAAATATGAAAATAAAGATTGATTATAATGAGTTAGAAGAAGTTAACAGTTACAAATACCTTGGTCAGATTATTAATACAGATGGAAATATAATGGATGAAATTAATCATAGAATTAAACTTGATTGGAGTGTCTTTGGTAGAAATAACTTGATACTAAAAGGAAATATGCCTATGTGTTTGAAAAAGGTTTTTAATAAATGGGTTTTGCCAGTTCTTACTTATGGATCTGAGACTTGGACACTTAATAGAAGAGCAATACAGAGACTTCAGACCACTCAAAGAAGTATGGAGAGATGCATGTTGGGAGTAACAAGACAAGAAGGGATTGAAAACGCAATGTATGGTTAAGAGAAAAAACAGGTGTTACTGACCTCATTGAAAAAATTAAAAGACTGAAGTGGACTTGGGCTGGACATATTGTTAGAAGAGATGATAACAGATGGACAATTGAAATTTTAAACTGGATTCCAAGAGATTGTAAAAGACCCAGAAAGAGACCACATGTGAGATGGATGGATGAAATAAGAAAGTGTGCGGGGGTGATGTGGAGAAGAAAAGCTAATGATAGGAAAAGATGGATTGAACTTGGAGAGACCTTCATCCTGCAGTGGATTGATAATGGTTTATGATGATGATATCAATTAAAATTTGCATATTTCATTAGAATGCTACTATATTAAATATAATGATAATACCATAGATAGAAAACTTGTATAAGAATTAAATTAACTTTAGATATTATCTTAATGATTATAGGTATGCATTACTGTTTCACTTATGTTTTTCCTAATTGCAAGTTTAAGAAACTGATGCAGATTGTCATCATTCTTTTAACATAATTGTTAAAATATAGTTAATAACAGTAACAGATATTGCAAAGACAAACAATAAAAAGACTGAAAAAAGACTAACTCATAGAATGCAATTTCAAATTTGAATTCAGGGGCAAAACTCTTAAGTAAATCATATACACCTGGGTCTCTTTTCATGCGGATTTTTTTAATGCGAGTGTGAAGTTATGCGGTTCATGTTTCTTCTTAATATCTTTTTATGCGGTTTTCTTTTATGTGCTAAAGAAGTTCATATTTTACTTAAAATCGGGATTTCCCGTTTTATATACATGCATTGCATTTTACATACTTTAAATGCTTGTTGGAAAAAGGTTTGGCAATAAATTTAGATACCATAGAAGATTTAGGAAAAGATAATGAAACAGAAGTGGACCCTGTTCATTTCACAGCAAAAATGATTAGAGAAAGTCTTCAACTTTCTAATCAATTGGAAAATCATTTTAATTGTTAATGACATGAATTATGAACTAAATTCCAATGAGAGCTAAATAGTTGTATGTCTGTGTACGTTTATATTTTCTTTTATATACATATATACATGGAGAAACTTTTAGACAAAAAAAAGTTACAAGTAAAAATATTTAAGAACTTTTAATTTCTACTTAAAAAGAATGTATCTTTCAAAGTTTTTTAATATTTTTACTTGTAACTTTTTTCTGTCTAAAAGTTTCTCCATGTATATATGTGTATAAAAGAAAATTTAACCGTTAATCATTACTAACATACTCGTAGAAGCTTGTTATATATATATAGTTGCACTTGTGGAAGTGCATTCTCTAACAGCTAGACATAGCAATCTGGATATCGCGAGCTTCATAAACAATTAGTAAAATCATTGTCTCAAAGTTTAATTACCGATTACATTGTCAACAGAAAACCATTAACACAGTACGAGACTGAAGTTGGCGCTAATTGTATTTCCTCTTGTGACGAATCTGATGTCTTACTAGTTCATAAACGAACCACATATTGTCAAATAGCGATAATAATTAAAATATATATGAAAAAATGTAAAATAAATTACACATAAAAACATATTGTTTTGAATAAAGTTCAACAATTAATAAAAAAGGAAAAAAAGTTTGTCTTGTATCAATTTTTTTCAAATATTTGAAATTTTTTATTAGTCATACTTTATTTCCTTATTTTTTTTTACGCGAATTTTAAAGTAATTTTATCTTGTTGCTTTGGTTTTATGAGATTTTCGAAAATTACAGAACATATCCCACATTTTTCAGGTAAGTTAAGTCTATTTTTGTGCAATTTTTTTAATGTGGGTTTTCTGTGAAACCTATCTATCACATAAAAAGAGACCCAGGTGTGTATATATTATTAAGATACAACTATTGAGAATTCATCAAAAAAAAAAACTTCTGATAAAAAATTAAATTACTAACATTACATATCATTGCATAAAACATATTTTCAAAAGATAAAAAAAAAAAAAAATTCTAACTGAAATTAACATCCCTTGATTATTTGTTTAAACTATATCAGAAAACAATTAATATTTGTCACCTTAAAAATTTACAAACTATATTATAATATGTAAGCAATGAAGTAGTAACCTTTTTATTTAAATTTATGACAATATTATCATCATCGGGAAATTCTTTTTGAAAATCTGATAGTAAAAAAAAAAGGTACATCTTTTTTTTTTGTTCTTATAATTTTTAATTCTAGTAATGTTATTTTACATCACTGGACTTAGTAGAAAAACTTCCACAGGCAAGTTTTATTTCTTGCTTATACTATAACTTTTACTACTAGCTACTATAAACTGGAAAAGTGATTGGTTTACCAATTTTTATCAACTTTTGAGAGTTGTGGTTTTCCTTTTTTAATTTTTGCTCCAAGAATAGATAAACGACCATTTATCAATTAGTAATTAATAGTAAAGCCTACCTGAATCAGCCATAAGTTTGTTTGAAAATTCTCAACTAAATAAAAAAATTTCAAGTTTTAATAACATATGAATCTCAAATGTGCCAAACTAACACAATAAAATCCTTCAGTAGTATTAAATGTATATAAATTAAATTGTCTGATGAAAGTTAGGTAGAAATAATCAGATAAGTAGAGTATTAGGAGAAATGGCTATAAAACTTATTGTCAGTAGTGCCCTGAATAGCTTAATACAGAGGTTGAGTGGAAGATTCTGGGTGCTTGAGGTCTATAAGAACACAAATCCCAACTGCCACTTTTGGCATTCCAACTTTTTATAACTCAAAAGCAATAAAACCAGATGATTTTTTTTTTTTTATTGTCAATAATTTTCCATTCCCTTCATATACAGAAAATAGTTAAGTCTTTTAATAATCCATTGCAGGACAAAAGTTTCTTCAATATCTTGCCCTTATCACCTTGCCAATGACCAGCTGATAAAAGTTTAAAAATTTTACTTATCTTTTCACTAAAAATAATTTGATAATGGATGGTTGATTGGTTCATTATGGGCAGATTACTTAAAAAAAAAATTCTAAGCCTAATTAAAATGTGAAAAGATTTTCAAGTTTAATCAACTCTGTTTTGAACCCATATCTTATGTATGGTAGGCAGATGCTCTATTATTATACTACAAGGCTCCATTAATAGGTAGTATGGTATCAAAAATGGTGGTATTATTTTTATAAATAGTATTACAAATAATGTAGAGAAAAAAATAAGTTAAAGTAAATTTTATTAAAAATAAATAAATTGATTTGTGATATGCATATTTTTTATTTGCAAATTTTCAGTTTTTCTTGACTTGGACAAATATTAACTTACCATTTCTTAAGATTTCAATCTAATTTTCCTAATCGATATTTATCCTTTAATTTCCATCAATATTAATAATTCGAGTTTAAAAAATAAAAGTTGGCTGAACACTTACATTAAAATACTGAACTTCAATGGCTTTCAATATCCAAAAAGATTTTTAAAATCGCCAGTATACTTGATATTTTAGATTTAAGCAATTCAAAAACAAAAATGTTAAAAATATTTAAATAAAAAAAACATCAGTAAAAAAATTTAAGTTTACTCATTTTAATAATTTAAAAAGTTTGGATACATACAGTGTGTGTGTATTAGGAGGCATTCAACCAAACCCAATACGTATTTAATTACAGAGAATTCATGAGAGATTCAACATATATATAAGCGTTGTCCATTAAATTGCTATTACAAGCAACGATTTTTTTTGTATAGATTGTCATTTCTTTGTTTACAAGTGAATGTTCTATACATGAAAAATGAATGAATTACCTGTGATGATGTCATTCATCTCTAAACATTAGTCATGTTAGCTGAAAGAAAGTGTTAAAGTTGCAGAATAAAATTAGTATATTTTCAGAAAGAAAGGTTTACATGTGGTGTTCAAATTATTTCAACGTAAGTTTAAATTTAAGTAGAATTTTAAAATGTCTTTTAATAAACTTTAAAATATGATCTAACCATTAAAATAGAGTTAAGTTATATTACGCGCCGATATCTCCAAAATATATTAACCATAAATAAGAGGGAATTTTTAAAAAAAATAATGCTTTTATAGTAATGAATAATAAAAATTAACAGATAAATAATTATTTGGAGAGAAAATGTATATTTAATAAGAATATTGTAATTTTCTAATGAGGTATTGCATAAAAGTTATTAATAATAAAAAACTTAATTTGCGAGTTAATCATGAGCCTCGATTATTGTGTCAGACGTGATATGACGTCAGAATGTAACGTTTCAGTTAAGAATTAGCGGAAAGCTTTGTCATTTTATATTCAACTATTTTATTAGCCAATTTTAGATTCTTCAATTTTTCATTGTTGTTTAAAATATGAGAATCTATCTATGAAACATTAGCACTAGATGGCATACCTAATTAAATAATTTTGATTATTTACATTATTTACGCCAGGAAAAATACCATACCATAATTTTTGCCTGCAGTCCACTCGTAAATATGATTAGTTGCAATAATTTAATAGATATTTATTTAATAAAGAAAAATTCTATACAATAATTCCATTTACTAAATGTTTCCGTTAGACTAAACTGAAATAATGTATTTTGAGAAATTTGTAATAATTTTACTTTTATTGATGTTTTAATACATTTATATAGCATAACTACCAAATATATATTTCACTTAAGATTTTTTGGAAGACTACAATATCGCGCCTTAATCACAAATAAATAATTTTAACACTATTTTATTAGACTAACAGTAAATTTAATATTTTTATGTTACAGGTCGCCCTTAAAATTGAGTATATTTATTTATACTTTGTGCCTACCTTAGGAAGAGGTAGGAGTCCTAAACATTGGCCACGATTTCAACTTCAAAGCGAGGTTTAAGCGCATGCGTCGTTAAAACACGGAAGTGCCTGAGATTCGGAAACTTGTAGTATTTGAACAATTGACAAAAAATAACATCTTTCACGCCTCTTTACTTGTGTCCATTCTGCTTTTTTGAACTTTTTTAGGCAGAACTTTAATATAAATTACTAGAAAATATGGGAGACGGCATTAAACCTGGATTTTATAGAGTAGAACTTAATAAAACTATATGGGAAGTTCATCATCGCTATCAATTGCTCTCCCCTGTTGGCTCCGGAGCTTACGGCCAAGTATGGTAAGTCTTGCCTAAAGCATTCAATTTTAGATTAAGTAACATCGTACAATGTAAATATTTTAATTTTGAACTTTTAGCAATTATATTTATTGTTGCATTTAAATTGCATTAAAATTTAGGCATTGAACTTGCCTGCTTTCGTTGCAAATCCATTTAGCTAGTAAGGCTTATTTTTATTTCCCCACCTTTTTTTTTTAATGCAACTTAGCTGAAGTAAAATCGGAGCTGAAGTTCTCTGTTTTAAAGGTAATATAAATTATTTTAGTATGAAAAACATGCATTTTATGATGCATTAAAAAAAGCTAGACAAGATTCTAGTGAAATAGTTATATTCCTGTTTTAAACGTAAACATCTTAAGGAGTATTTTAGTTCTTGCTAGTCTAGTTTATTATTTTAAAGCCAGATTTCGCAAAATTTTAAGAATTGCTTTGATTTCCTAAATTAGTATGAATTAAGTCACGGAAATTTTTATTTTTGTAGCAGGATGTATTTGCAAAGGATTTTAAAAACTACGTCGAAAATAAACATTCTGAATTCGAGCGCATTGTGAATTCTTTTGTTGTTAAGGTTATTTATGGTTGAACTGAGCATATAGTTATAGGAGCAAAGTTCTTACTTTTGTTTAGATATTTCTATTAAATAATTAATGAAATAAAAATTAACTGGTAAATAAATGCATTTTTCGTAAAATTAAAACATCGTTTTCCTTCACTCAAAAAATAACTCGCGGTGCTGAATTTTGCAACGCAGTAATGTAAATTTTGAAAATAGGGGAGAGAAATATGGTTTTTATAATTACTGTATCTTTAATCTATAGTGTTGTCTTAATATAGTGATAAGATAATTTCAAATTTTTTCAGGCGCATATTTGATGTTTTGTAGTCTATTTTTATTTCTTTTAATAAAATATTTGAACCTCTAAAACTTCTAATAACTTTTTTTACTTCTGTGCGAATTTTGCAATTACATGTTGGCGTTATATGCCTGTGCGTGCGTGTCGATGTTACGTACTATACGTATGCTTTGTATATTATGCAAAATTCAAACTCCTTCGATAGTCTAAAAATCGAAAATTAGACTTGATTAATATACAGATTTTAATGGATTGAGCAGACGACCAATATAAAATAAAAGTTTAAACTTTAATCTATTGTTTTAGATTTTACGATTACCATATAGTATAATCACAGCTCAGAATAGTTAACGGTGAGAGTTGCTGACACAAAATCAGATTTTTTGCTGGAATGAATCTAAGTGATAAATGAGTTTGCTTAGTTAGTGCCTGAAAATCACATGACCTTATAATAGCAATTGACTATTCATTAAATAAATATTGCAATAACTCTGATCTATAATGGTTGTGGTGAAATGCCATATTTGAGTGATGAATTCAGGAGATAAAATTCCTGGATGAAAATCCAATCAGTTACTTACATGCATGAACAGCACATAACATCCAAACAATAAACCAGTTGTTTATTTTTATACAATCACATTTTCATAAAGTACTATTAAGCATCAGGTTTTGAAATAAAAAGGCTGGTAAAGCATATGTACATCTCTTAAAGAGTTTTATTATGTAGGTAATCATTTGAAATAAATCAGAAATGTTCTTAATATATGATTGGGATTATCTTGTACATAATGTTGATAATTTGGAATGACATGTATAATTTCATTGAGATGTGAAGTAAGTGACAAAGCACATTATCAAATTTTTAGCCAATTTTTTTCAATGCTGACTTATATATGAATGTTAAGTTTTTTGCCCAAAAGCAGGTAAAATAACTAGGCAATACATTACTATGACCAAACAATAATTCTTGATTATCATCAGAGTTGGTTTACCTTTTCTTGTCATCTTCTTAGTACAGATATTTCAATGTGTTTGATATCAATTGTAGAAAAGAACTAAATTCAGAAGAATGTAAATTTTTTTATGTTATTTATGAATATAATTGATTTTGAAATACATTCATTTCACTTTAATATCATACATTTTTTATTTAGACTCACTTACGGGCTAGTAGAAATTTTTTTTTAATGCTAAGAACATCATAATCTTAATTAAATTTTTTATAAAATCATTTAAAATATTTCAATTTCTTTATACACTGGTTAATATTATAAATTTTTGTAGCATAATAATAGTGTATCTGCCTTCCATGCTACAATCTGAGTTAAAGACTTAATTATTTTTTTTTTCAGATAGTTAGACCATAGCTAGGCAACCATCTAGTATTGGTCTGTAAGTGAATAGCTAATTATTCTTAACTATATGGTAAAACAGGGTTAAAAAATCTCACTCTCACTATCTGAAAATTGGCAAGTATAGTGAATAATGTCTTATCCTTTCTTGTTTCCTTATGAGTGGCTATTGAATATACTTTTATCCTGCAGTGAACTATTTAAAGGGTATTATAACTTCTATCCATTCATCATTACTACTTATTCAAAAAAACATAAGATTATTTGCATCTATCGTTTACTTATTTATTCTTAATAGAAACAATGCATACTGCTAGCTGAAATTATATAAAATAATGAAACACTCATAACTATGTTATTCCAGCCACACTCTCCCTTTAAATAAAGAAAGCTTAAATTCGAGCTTTCTTTATTTAAAGAGGAAGTGTAGTTGGAATAATATAACTACATGGTGTTTCAAATATTCTATTTATTTTTAGTATTTATTTACAGAAAATTAAATATTTATGATGTGCATTTATTTTTTACAGTATTTTTCTCAAAATTAAAATTGAATATTTTGCTTTAAACTAATTATATATTTTAAATATATTTTTTACTTTAATTTTTGTACATTCAGTTATAATTGTTTAAAATTTTAAATACAAGTATAATTTTATCTATATATACTTGGAGTTTAAATGAAATTATAGGGGATTTAAAATACATATATTGGAGATCATTTTTCTTTTTCACATGTGTGTAGTCATGTGTTTTGGTTGTATGAGATAGAATTGTTTAAGATGTAAATTAAAAATTAAATAGAATTATGATTTTAATCATGTTTGTTTAAAAAATGATACATTGTGTGAATTGCACATGTTTAGTGTTGTTTTATTGTTATTAATTAAAATTCTAGTATGATATAACAAAGTACACATACTTGGTTGTATATATATGCAATATTTTTTTTTTTCAGACAAAACAAAACTTTTATTAAATATTCTTGTGAAAAATTTGAAAGAAAACAACTACTATACTATCCTTTTTAGTATTGTGTTTGGAGGTATTAAAACATTTTTGCACAGCATGCAAAAATTATTTGGTCTGATCCTATTTAAAATTCATGCTTTAAAATTAAAAACATGCATAAAATTATACTTATTTTGGTAAAAGATTTTTGGAGCTGCATCATAAAATTTTAAGCAGTATGCAAAAGTTACTGTTTTGAATATTGTTTGCTAAGTTCTCTATTTATGGTATGTTGATATAATTGTATAATAAAAAATTGATCTAACAATAAGAATCATAAGCACTAACTGTATCCTCTGTCTTGGAATAGAATAATTTCTACATACCATTTACTAACCACTATTAGATGATTATTTTGTTGCTTATAAACTAGCCATATAAAGAACAATCATAAGCCTAATGAAAATGTGGAAAAAAAAAAATATTAAGATTTATTTAATGCAAATTTAATCACAGGTCATAAGCATAGTAATCATATGCATTATTTGCCATATTGCAAGTTCTGAAAGTTTGTATCCTAATATTTATTTATACACTCATGTATATATGGTTTGTTTGACAATATGTATGTGGTTTGCTTGTATTCGCATCTAGGTGCATAGTCTTAAGGTTATAGCCTTAATATATATTACTTACATAATGAGTATGCACTTAACAAATTATTAATTACAATTTATTATTAATATTTGCATAAAATATACATGATGTTTGAAAATGATGCGTATCTTAAAGTTTCACAATACAGCTAGTTGCTTCGCATACATGCAGACTGGCAACTGAAACTATTTTTCTAATTTCTTTTTGGGCAATCCTTATGTAGTAAATGCATTTACATCACTAGTATCTTTCATGTGGGATAATTTTATCAGTCATTTCTCTGTTATTTTACATACACATTGATTATGGTTAATTAGAATGATTTCTGTTTGTTAGTGCCTGACCACTATTAATAATTTCTTTTCAGTCATTGAATTCTGGATTACTGCTTTATGGTGGGTTTTGCAATCACCAGTGAGAATAATGGTTTAGTTGGCAGACAGAAGAGAATAGTATATCCTATTGAACAATTGTAATATGACAACATAGGTCTCTTAGCTATATAGCATAACTCTATGATAAAAAAATGCAGAATTTTTTTTTGTTTGTTCAGTCATTTTATTGTTCATCATAGATCTATTAAGAGAATCAATCCTAAGGAAAATATATATTAAATTATCCTTGCTTTGATTTATAATTCATTAAAAAATTAAACAAAGTGAATGGCACTATCTTGCCATTCTGTGAAGTAACAAAACTAAATTTATGGTTTTGATCATTATATGATTCCTAAATTTATTAATTTATTTGCTTTAAATGTTTTAAAAGCTGCTGTACACATGGAATTTATAATGGGCTACTATAGATAATATAAATAGAATGTTGTGCATTAATATTTGATATGCATCATCTGTTGTTTTTTTTTTATCTGCATCATACCATACTCATATATTTAATTAGAAAAGTACATTGTTTTTGTTGAAGGTGTTGTTAGTAATAATAATAATAACCATTTATTTAATTTTTGGAAGATGAGTAACATTCAAGCAACCATGTGAAGGTTGAGTGCAATAGTTTCATTCAATATAGTCGTTTGAAATTTATTCAGCTGACAAATGATCTAGGAAATTTTAGCTCTTAAATCCACTACTTTAATATCACACTAAGCCATGTGGAGCATATTTGGATAAAGAACTTATGTCAGTATACTTCTACAAAAGATGGGATGATTATGTTAGAAGAATTGTTGAGTGTTATAGTGGCAAGGAATAGTATAGAAGAACAGATGCAGTAATAAAGAATAGGGAGTTGAAGAGATGGAGAATTAGTATGGAGAGTAAAAAGAGTTTAAATATATGTGGAAGTAAATAGAATATTGGGTGCAAGTTAATTTATGGTAATAGCAAGGAAAGTAGCTTACTGTTAAAGCTCAAACAGGATCTCTAAACAACAAGTGAATATACACATAAATGGAAAAATGTGGGTGATTTAGTCTGCAAATTGTGTAAGGAAGGTATAGAAAATATTAGGCATCAGAAAGGGTACAAATAATGTTGTGGAAGAATAAATATAAACAGTGATTATACAGAAAGTGGGTTCTTGGTTTTTATGCTGGTTTGGAAAAATATAAGAGAAATTTAGATATAAAGGCCATGGAGTTGACAAAGATTCTGTTCTGGAAGTGGGTTGGAGCAAGATAGAGAAGAATATAGGAAAAACTTAGGGCAGGGCATGAAAAGAGAAGGTAACAGATTCCTGATTCTGAAAAAAAGAGAAGTCATAATGCATCGCAATAAACCCTTACTAATATCTTTTTACAAATAATATTTCATAATACTTTTCTTTGATAATAGTTTAAATTGTCTCACTTTTGGCACTATTATTTATATATGGTGCTAGTGTTCATTTGTTATTTCTTATATAATTTATGAAGTGATTTTATTGCAAAATTGTACAATTTTCTACTATGACCTTTTTCTATATTATTGCAAATAAAGTTATTGAATGTAAATTTTCTTTTGATGAATAATTTAAATATACGACTGCTATGTTTTAACTGCTAAGCTACAATAAGGAAATTGTTCTAGTAATTTTTTTTTTCTACTTATATACTTCAAGGTTGTGTAAAATTGAAATGCAAATAGAAGCAAAATGTTAAGATAACATGAGATAAAAAAAATCTAATATTGAAAATATATTAATAGATAAAATTACCATTTACTTATAGATATTTAGACTTAGTATTTATAGAAGTTATAATTGTATGGTAATAGATATATTGTTATTTTGAATGACCAGAATTTGTGAATATATTTGTTTTTATCTTATAATAATATTACTTAGTGTGGACATTTATAGAAATCTATAATGATCATAGTATTTTCTGATTCTTCTATACAAAAATTTTAAAATGTAAATAAATTCATCTGTATTATACTGTAGGTTTTGTTTTTTTCACATGATTATAGATGTTTGGATCTTATGGATCAAATTAAAAAGTCTTTTTTCTAAGAGGTTTTTTTTTTTTTAATTCTCTGCTATCTTTAGTCCTTTTAATTCTGTTTCTACTTTAGCAGGATATTATATCTGCAATTTACTCCCAGTGCTAGACCAATTTTTAGCTTTTACCTTTATCAATGAGGACTTAAGATTAAATGCTAAACTAAAGCTACTAAAAGGTATAGCTATTAACTTTGTGTCGGATCTACATAAATTATACAAGCAGGTTGGCTTTGATTCAAAATCTTATGACTTTTTTGAATTTTAAGTTAAAAGTTTGACAGTAAAAATAAAATTAAAGGCAGCAGTCAGATGGATAACTTTAGATTGCAGCTTTGATTTCTTAGTTCTTATTGATAAAATAATAGCCAAGAACCAGTCTAGAAATGCCAATTAAATTGCGTTAGTATATGGTAACCACCGATAACTCAATATTATAATAAAGGAAACTATAAGAGAGGAGAAATACTCTTGTTAATAGAGTAAGCTTTGGGAATGAAATGATACAGTATTGGTATTTTTAGTTTTTGGATAATATTGATCTGATTTTTTTTTTTTTCTGATGACTATTGGTATACAAATTACACACTTCCTAAAAAAATCTGACAGCAAATACCATTTTTTGTATCTGTATCTATGCATCTCTACTTTAAAGAATAGATATGAGTATCTTATATCATAAAGCACTTTGGCTAATGAAAATTATTACAGCTTTCTGCATATAGTCTATAGGAGAATGGTAATTAACACAAATTCTCAAGTTCTTTGGAACATTATTTTTTTGTTTTTTTAAAACAGTTGTCTGTAATCTTTCTAATGGTTGTAAGCAATTTGCTGTTACATATATAGACCATATTTAATATTTTTAAAAATTTTAATAAATGTATTTCACAAAAATCCATATACGTCTTGTTCATTGTCTATAAAATATCTAATTGATAAGAAGTCTTATGGACTTTACATAACTATATCCTGAGGCAAATACAGAATCTTTTAATAATTGTGTTAATTGATCATCAATCTGTTTAAACAAAAATGCTTTTCTCACAGTTGTTATTGATTTGTTAACCCTAGTTATAGAGACTTCTAACTAAAGGGCATTAATTTAAATAAAGATGTTACAATTTATTCCATGAAATCACTGTGATTGATAGCATAATGAATCATTTAAGATATGCTGATACTTCATCATTTTTTTGTTTTTGCACTTAAATAACTTTGATTGTATTACAGTGGAGATTTTTTCTTTCATATGAACAAGTATGTGAATTTATGAATTAGAGAGGATGCTTATAATCTCTTTTTTCTAGTTTAAAGTGCATTTTTTCATTCTGCTTCTCATATGATGAACTTATTAGCACAAACTGGATTTAAAAGTGATTTTAGTACAGTAGATCATATCCAGGTATTGAGAGAACTTATAGAAAGGACAAATGAATATGAATTGCCATTATGCTTTGGATTTGTAGATTATGAAAAAGCATTTGATTCTATAAACATTTCTTCAGTGATTAAAGCATTGGATCATCACGGTATAAATCCAGGATAGTCATATTTTAAAGAATATTTATAAAAATGCAACAGCAGCAATTAGATTACATAATAATACCGGGACAGTCAACATTGAGATGGCTGTAAGACAGGGTGACTCCTTATCTCCAAAACTTTTTACAGCAGTGCTACAAGAAGTGTTTTGTGGATTAAAATGGGAATCTAAAGGAGTGAAAGTAAATGGAGATTATTTAAGTCATTTAGATTTTGCAGATGATGTAGTTGTTTTTGCAAATAATGCTTTAGAGCTGCAGGAAATGTTGCAGGAGTTAGCAGATGAAAGTAGGACTAAAGATAAATGTTAAAAAGACTAAAGTAATGTTCAATGGATTTTCTCAAAATATGAAAGTAAAGATTGATTATGATGAGTTAGAAGTTAACAGCTACAAATATCTTGGTCAGATTATTAATACAGATGGAAACATAATGGATGAAATTAATCATAGAATTAAACTTGGTTGGAGTGCTTTTGGTAGAAATAACTTGAAACTAAAAGAAAATATGCCTATGTGTTTGAAAAGAAAGGTTTTTTATAAATATGTTTTGCCAGTTCTTACTTATGATCTGAGACTTGGACACTTAATAGAACAGCAATACAAAACTTCAGGCCACTCAAAGAAGTATGGGGAGATGCATATTGGGAATAACAAGAAGAGATCAAAAACGCAATATATGGGTAGGAGAACAAACGGCTGTTATTGACCTCATTGAAAAAATTAAAAGAATGAAATGGAGTTGGGCTGGACCTCTTGCTAGATGAGATGATAATAGATGGGACAGTTGAAATCTTAAACTAGATTCCAAGAGATTGGAAAAGACCCAGAAAGAGACCCCATGTGAGATGGATGGATGAAATAAGAAAATGTGCAGGAGTGATGTGGAGAAGAGAAGCTAAAAATTAGAGAAGATGATTTGAACTTGGAGATATCTTCATCCTGCAGTGGATTGATAATGGTTGATGATGATGATGAGTACATTGAACATGTGTACAATTGGTACATTGTGATATAGGTGAATCTTAGTTAATTATTTGGGTGCCGATTTAGTTTGTACTCACATCCATTTTGAAATCTAAATACCAGCCAAAACCACCGCTGACACATCTAACCGATAAATGACATAAATATTGAATAAAAGTACGTTAAATTCATATTTTAGAAATTATAAGCTAGTAAAAATAGTATGCTTTATTTCATATGGACCTATAGTATAATCTTTTAGTATTTGGAAATTATAAGCTTAACTTGATCAGACTTTTGCATCTTTTGGATGATCCTTCAGGTTGCCAAACCATCTTCCCCCCTTCCCGCATATTCTGGCGCTTTGTGCCATCATATTTCAAATATTTTATAAAGGTAAATTTAAAAAAAAAAAATTCTTAATAAAATAAAGCATATTATTTTTACTAGCTTATAATTTCTAAAATATGAATTTAAAGTATTTTTATTCAATATTTATGACATTTATCAATTAGATGTGCCAGCAGTGGTTTTTAGATTTCAAAATGGCCATGAGCGCAAACTAAATCAGGACTGTTATTTGTATAATTAACAATACAGTATTTATTGAGAAAAGAAAAATATATGATTGTGAAAATAATAAAAGAAAGGACTTAAAGTTATGCCAAAGGAAATAATTACAAATCTTTATATTATAGAAATTTTTATATTTAGGTGGTGTAAATATATTTTTAAAAAAAATGAAAAAAACAATTTGATTAGAATGTTTTGTGTTATTGGGTTTTTCATTTGTTTCATTTTGGATGACAAAAGAGATTTTACTTTATAAACTTTGTCCAAGTCATGATTATAGACATTCAAATTCTAGTCAGATGTTGTTCACAGATAACAGTAAAGCAATGTTAAATATTTAAGAAGTAAATTTAAAAATAGGAGACAGTTTCTATACATTCTTATTTATGTATTATAAAAAATCATACAAATGTATAAAATTAATATAATAAAACATGATTGACAAGGAATTTGTTTTGCTAAAGTATTTCTTTTGATTATATCTACAAATAGTCTATTAATATATGAGCAATATTTAAGATGTACCATTGAAATTCATGGGAAATAATAATTTTTGAATATGAGAGTTTCTATAACATTTTCTGTTTTATTTTCTCCAGTATAATAATTTTCTAGTGATCTGTTTTGGTTACACACTTTTTATGATATAATTTCACAATTGCAATAGTTAATAAATTTTAAGGTCATGTGTTTTCAAGGTAAACTGTTGCTAATATGGGGCTAATATATTGAAAGATTCAAGGTAAAATCTTTATACTATATAATTAACCTAGTTATTATTACTTATGAATAAGGTCTTTTTTATTTTATTTTATAATTTTTTATGATAAGTATTAATATTATATAATATTTTGTAAAAATCTTTTTTTTTTTTTCATTAGTTGTTGAATAATTATTAAATTGCTAATCAGACATTCTTAATGATATTTCAAGTCATGTGAGTGATTATAGATAATGTAAATCTATATGAGTTCTTATAAATATTATGAATAAATTTAATTAAAGTATTTAATGAATAATCTGTGATTATTGAATAAATATGTTAAATTTGTTTTTGTAAAACGTTAATCTCTTTCAATACTTTATTTAAATAATTCATATTACGGGTTCACTGTATTATATAGTATATCATGAAAAAATGTAATTATGTAGAATCATCAAAGATATCTTTATATAATAAAGTTCACTGCTGAATATGTTGAAATTGATTTTAATTTATTGAGGGGTTTTTTTTTTTTGTATTTTATTGCAAAACTAATCTTAATCTTTCTTTTATAAATATGGGGGTAAAAAGTCTTATAGTATGTGATGCTGTGAATTGTTTTCACACATAACATTTTTACTATCTTATAATATCCAAAACCAGTTGTGTAATGTCTGCAAACTACTAGGAAGGAAAGGATCAACAGTTATCATATAGTGGAAATGCTATCAGTTTAAAGTTAATTGCAAATAATAATAAGTCAAACTTGACCAAGAGTTATCTTACTGCTTTATAGGATAAATAGTGATTACAATGAAAGCAGTCTTTGCTATCTTCTCTTTGTACTTTTTTTCTCATTCTCTCTCCTTTTCATTTTTTTTTTTAAATCTGTCTTCAGATATATAAGTTGGTATAGAACCCATTTATCATAAGCCTCTAATGCCATTAGTCATCTAATTGCACTAACAGTGACACAGGGTTCGTCTGTTTGTGAAACCACATTTCAATTCACATATATAGCAATTCTGTTTTTTAATCTTTTTTATATATACAGGTATGCATGAGTATAAAAAGTATGCAAAATCATCAAAGTTGAGATAGTGATATTGGAAAAAGGAATCCATAGTTATTGTCAATCATGAGAGAATATAATTTGTAATAATGCTTTGGAACTAAATTTAGGGCAATAGTTTCAATTAGCACATGATTATATATTTTTTTAATCCTATTTAGAGATTTTCTTTTTACAAATGTTGAATTATCTACAAAAAGTAATTTAAAAATAGCCATCTCTTAAAAATTATACATTCGTTATGTTCAGCGTATTCCTCGGTTATAATGGCAAAAAAGGTTACAAAGCAGAAGATAATAATAAAAGTAGAAGCACATGTAATGTGAGAATTTTGCTTGATAGGAGTTGTAACTAATGAATTAAAAATGATTTAATATTGATATAGTCAATTTAATACATTTCATCTTCCAATGGAAGTAAGATTAATTGAAAGTGTAGATAATATGGTTGTTTGGAATGATAAATTGACTTATTGGATAAAAATAAAAATGCATGGTATATGACATCTAATTTACAATTGAAGATTTACTAATGGAAATTTAATGACGTTAAAATTTAATTTGTGCAGTAGTATTTATGCTTATTTGATCAATATTTATTCTATAACATTAGATTCTGAATCTGAATATTAGTGAAAGGAAGTTTTATTTGTTATTGGATTATTATCAATAAAAGAATTTTTTTTTTTCTTGGAAAAGTCAATCCACATCTAGGTAGAAACTGTAAATTTTGGCCAATGATATTGTAAATAATAGTGTATGAAGTTGAATAGTTTTTAATTTATTGATATTTTTCTCAATATATAAGATGACTATCATAAACATTTTGGGCATAGCAATTGTTTTGATGCACTAAAAACAATATATGGATCTGAAAAATGATAACATTACATTTATTCAATGAATGAAAGAAATATTTTGATAATCTTTTAAGTAATGATATTAAAATTTATATGGCTGCTTTTAATGATATATTCATTCTGTTAACTCATTTAGATGGGAGCAGAAATATCCAGTTTGATGAAATTGAGGCAGCTTTTTCTAATCTTAAAAATGGGAATGCTGCAGGTCCTGATGGATTATTTAGAGAATTTTTAAAACACATAGTTGAAATATTATCGTCAAAATTATTTGAATTTTTTTAGTAATATATGAACCCATGAAGTTGCGCTATTTTGTTTTAAATTACTTCTATTATTCCAATGTCTAAAAATAAAAAGAGAAAAATGTAATAGTTATTGTGGAGTAATACTATTATCTATTACATCCCAAGTATTTTCAAAGATTTTATTGATTAGGTTCCATTTCAGTTATAGATGAACACATATCAAGTGCTCAGTGTAATCTTAGAGAATTAATAATCACTGTAGACATAATTTTGGTGCAAGAGACCAATAAAAGAAAATATTGATTTTATAATCTTGGTAAGGCATTTGACTATTTCATTGAGAAAATTTTGGCAGCATTTGTAAATAACTAATTGATAATGGAAGCATATTGCTATTACCATATTATACAGCTTGTATATGATATGAAAAAATTATTATTATCACTAATAGAAAATCTGAGGCATTTGAAATTTAAATTGGTTTTAAACATAAATTTGTACTAATTTTGACATTGTTTTCCATTTTTATGCTAGTAAATAGTGGAATTTTTAATTTGAACCAATTAAAAGCAAAAAAAAATTTTTTTTAGTTTTAATTATATTGATAATTGTGCTATTCTTGCCAATTTAAAAATTGATGTATAGTATAGTCTTAATGTTCTGAAGGCAACACATAAGGACCTTGGTTTACTAATTACTTTTAAAACATCCCAAGTACTTTATTAGCCAATGATGAAAGAAAAAATCTTCTGAACTTTTAGCTTGGTTTATTATCAGTTTGAGAATGAGGATGACTTTAAATATCTTAGTAACTTTTTAGATAAAGAGATTGCAGCATTTAACAAATTAAAAGATAGGATATTTCATCTTAGTAATATTTCAATATATAGAGTTGTTCTTCAATCATATTTATTGTATAAAAATAAGACAGGACTTTTTTTAACTATGTAGCATAAAATAACTGAAAAAATTTCATTTAAGGATGCTTAATAATCTGAAAATATGACAATAATATACCATAATACTAGACTTTTTTTTTTTTTTAATTTACTGAATATAATGATTTTCAATTTACTATTATAAAGCTATCCCTTAATTGGGTATGAGCATGCTAAGCAAATGAATAGGAAGAGATTTTCTTAAAAAATATTTTATATTAAATTTTAATGTAGTTTTTATAAGAGAGGTAGACGTTTATGTACATTATAAAGATTATCTCAAAAACGCCAAAGATTTGCAATATTACTTTCATTAAGATAATGTAAAGGAGAGTAATGTATGTAATAAAATTATAATTAAGCAAAGTATTGATATTTTTCAGAAAAAAAAATTTTCTGTAGAAGTTAAGAGACAACACCACAAGTTGTAAAATAGACTAAAGAACTAGCATATGATATATAGTGTCATATTTGTTGTTCATGAATTGGTTTATGTAATTAAACCATTAAACATCACATGATCACTATCTCATACTAGCACATAATTGGAGAGTTTTGCTTTGTTTATGTAATTGTTATCTTTTCGTTCTTTGTTTATTATCTTACTTATCAATGAATCAAACACATTACTAATCTTATTATAATGATTTAAAAAGTTATTAGAGACTGGTTGAGCATATAGCAAAAAGAGTTGATAATTTATGCATTAGGGCAATTCATGACTGTTATCAAGACTTAAGAAGCATCCTTTGAAAAATCCTACATTGGAAGACAATGATGAGATAAAATACTTTATATTAGTATGGAAAAGGAAAATTTGTGGTAGACCTTTATAATAACTATTGTTGACTAATGATAATAGATGTGCTTTTTAATAAATAAATAAAAACATCCAAATAACATATAGACATGCTACAAAGATACAAGTAATATAAACAAATTGTCTATTTTGGCAATTTCATCCTTATTTTAATAATTCAAATAGGAAGGTTTTAAATTTTTTCATAAACTGTATTGGAGACCAAAATGTACTTATAACTCCTCCATGCTGTGTTATGGCTATATTTTCTGGCCTTTTTTATAGCTGCCACCAAAATGCTTAATACAGTATCTTAACATTCTTATAATTGATTTATATTTATTAAATTTAGAAATCATTTTACTATCAGTTAAAATATACATATCTTTGTTTAGCTTTAAGTTTAACTACACACATTAAAGCATAGGAAAAAATAGGCAATGATTTATCTTAAATTCTTCTCCTCTTCAACTTCTATGAATAAAATGCTTAATCCAGAGATGGATGAATCTTATTTCTAGTTATGTATGTCATATCTAAAATTCAATTGGGATTTGCAAGTCTACTTTTGATAGGTAACTAAAACATTTTTTGAAGTCATCCATTGTTCTTATCAAATGATCCTCATCTTAATTTTTTAACTAGTTCTTTTGACCTTTTTTACTAATATGTTACTTTTGATCTTCTAACTGGTGATATTCAATCTTTATGTCCATGATCTATACAGAAATTTTTTGCTAAAAAATTGATATTTACAAATCAAATGAAATTAAATAAAATTACAATAAATTTAAAACTAATATATTTTCAATATTCATATGAGATTGTACTACATATAGATGATTAGATTTTTATTTTCTGCATTTACTGCTAATTCCAATTCTTAGTCTTCTATCAATTTTATTGTTTATAAAGTGCTGGATTTGAGAACTCAAGTCAATATCTCACTTTTAGTGCTTAAAAATCATATTACTTCCAGGCAACTAATTTTTTTTGTATGTAATTTTGTACAATAGTAGAGAAGCAAATTTAGAGCTGAAAGTTTCTGAATCAATTCTCAGTTGTATAATGTAGTTTTTAAAAAAAATTTCTGTTTGGATTAATTGAATGGTGTTTATATAGTCAATCTATCACTAGAATGATCAAATATTAGATTATTTCTAACAATTTACCATACACTTATTTTATTTATGATTAACTTTACTATCTTATTATTTCTAGGGTTAGAGAATATAAGTCATGTATTATTCAATTGCACCTCTATATCTTGATATGTATTTTTTATCTACACAATACCTTTGCTATATATGATTTAAAAAGTCAAGGATATACATTAATAGCAGCTTAATTTATTGGTACTATAAATACTTCAGATAAATATATCCCATTTTTGTATAAAAATTGCTTATTATATTGTTTTTCCTTTCTTTTATAAATGAACTGATGAATTACTATTAATAGCCAACATTTTAATAATTTGTCAAGCCATTTAATTTCTGTTATCACTCCTCAGATATGACAATTAATCAAATTCTATTTTAGGAGCAATTTCTCAAAGAACATTAATATTATTTCTGACAGGAGCCATTGCAACATGTCATTATATTTGATTTTATCTGATATAAGGCTTTTTTATTCCACCTCTTACTCATTTGTGTAGATATAATATTAATATTAAATGATCAGTTATGATGAATAAATACATTTTTAAGCCTAATTTGTTTGCGTAATTCAGTCAGTCACAGTGTTTATAATAAAGGGGTCTTTTTGTGACTATCTTTTGACTTTTTTCAAATATTCCGCTAGTATATGTACCCATAAATAATATGTGTGTGTGCACAAAACACAAATTTAATAAGAATCTATGGCATAATCTGCCAATTTTAAATTTACAAGTCTTTATTTTTTATTGCATTAACATTAATTTTTACTTTCATGTTTGAATAGTTTACAAGTACTCAATAAACTAATTGCAATATCATGGATCATTTATTCTCATTACATCATAGTATCCTCTATCTCAATATATTCTCTACCTAAATTCTTTCTGGTCATATAATACAGTATCTTCTATTATATTCTTCTGATCATATGTTATTGATGAGATGAGTGAGTTTACAAAAGTTAATGATAGCTTTAGCTCATCTTTTCTAATCTTCTCTTCACTATCCACCTCATTACAAGAATGTCCAATGCTTTTTTTTTTATAACAGGTTCTGATCCAACTTTATTTACATACTAATGCATATTGACATTGATTCAGTACTTAAATTATCCAGGTATATTTGATCTACAAAAGTAATTGTTTGAAATATATTCAACTGCCAGTAGACATGATGTTAAAATCTTTAAGACAACTTTAGTTTTTAGATACAGTGATGATGAACTATTAAATCATTGATTTATTTAGTATCAAATATGGCTTTGAAGGAATCTTTTGAACAGGATTTGTTATTACATATTTTATACTTTCCATTTTTATAACTTGACTAGTAGCCTATTTTCTCAATTACAACTCCTTATATCATTCTTTGAGCAGTATTTCTGAATATATGGGATAAATAATTGAAGTTCTACTTATCATTTTCAAAAATGATAAATCTCAAACTATCTCATATGTTGTTAAACCTCACATTGCTTGAAAAAATGGCATGTAAAAAAATTAATTATAATGTATACCGCATTTTAATGGACAATTTTTTTTCCTCTCTCATTTATATTTTTTAGTATCTCAAACTAAATTTTAGATACTTCCAAATTAGCATTTCTTATTGAATTAAGTTTATATGTTCTCAGTAAATTTTGCAATGAATTGTCTCTTTATAATGAATCTCTAAAACATTCTCTTTTTTTTTTTTTTGTCACTTTTATTTATTTCTCACTGCTCATGAATGAAAACTAATACAAAGAGGTTCAACTTTAAGCAAGATAATATTAATAATAGCAAGAAGTTAACAGTTATGAGAATCATAAAAGCTTTGGTTTTCCATAGTGTACCCAGAACTGACTGTTCCTAAATGTCTTATTGCATAAACATTCAGGTATATTTCTATCATGCATCATTGTCCTAGCAAAATAATTCTTTGTTTTAAAATGAAGTCTGATACATATTAATATTTCTTATAATCTCTGCATTTATATATAGATGTGGCTTAAATAGTAAATTATCATCATGGTCTTTGTTATCTTCAAACTTCTCTTAAAGATTTGTCTAATGTGAATTTAGACAATAAAACCACTAACACTTTTTTTCAAGTTTTCTTATATATTTTTTACTTTTCCTCAGCTTGACTTTTTTTGACAGAATTTGCCTTTGATGATGTGTACGGGTTGAAAATGAAACTATTCTCTCCTTATTTACTTATCAACCTATTTTTTAGCAATTTTTGCTATAGACAAAAAAAAAAAAAAAATGTTTTAGGCTACATTGTTCCTCATTAAATTTTTTTTAATTTTAACATCACAACATATTTCAAAGCAGAAATTTTTTGCATGTTACAACTTTTTTATGATGCTTGCTAGAAACCTTATAAAGTATATTCAATTCTTTATTTAGCTACAATTTTACCTTGTAAGATTTTTTTAATGATCTGTGAAAATCTCATCTACTAATCAAGTTGCCATATTAATTTTTATTATACAGCTTTTCCAGTTCTTTTCAGTTCATTGATTAGATTTACTTACTAGTTACATGGACATTGGAGTACATATTTTTTAAAACATTTCTTTCCATAGATAACAAATCAAATGATAACTATTTGTTGTTGTTTTGTTGGTGAGGAAGGGGGGAACTGAGTTGCTCATTTTGTTTAATTATGATCAAATTTATGTTATTGGTAATTGAATTTATAATTATATGTTAGACTATTTCTATAATCTAATATTAATTGCTAAATGTTTTTACAAAAATTCAAACTTTTTAAATGTATGGAAACCATTTATTAACCTTGTCCTTAAAGAAAAAAAAGTGCAGAAATCAGGAGGGCACTTGCAAATAAAAAAAAATTTCTACTGACTTTTGCCTTTGACAGAGAAACCTATTTGATTCTCTTGCTGTTCTTGTCACCGTTCAGACTACCAAACCCTGGAGAAGAAAAAAGAATATTCTGGTAACATTGGGTTATATACTAATCAGTATGCTACTATTAATAGTTGAATGTATTTTAAAAATTTAAACAAGTTTGAATTTTTCAAAAAACATTTAACAATTAATATTAGATGATAGGAAATAATCCAACATTTAATTACATCTACAGTAACATCATCCAAAACTTTTAGACAAATGATAAGTGAATTTTCTAATTTCTTGGGATGACGACAATTTGTCTTATAACAGCATATTTCATGATTAATGTAATAAAAACTTGTATCAGTTTTATTTTTTTCTAAATTTTTTGATCGGAAGAATTTTTATCTTCCTTTTATTCCACCGATTGAACAGTACGTCTTTAGTACTTATTGAGGTTCAAATAATTAATTATTTTGCTCCAAATTGAATATATTCCTGATGCAATATATCCAAAAAACTAAGATATCGGAGAGTCCTCATCACTGACTATATTCATATTGGTTATAATACAGAGATGTATGATCATAAGTCTATGTACAAACTGGTAAATTTATGCTAGAATCACTGCTCATGTGTATCAATGCAAGAATGGTTTAATATATTTGGTAATATAGCTTCAAAGAGGCAATATTAGTAATGAAGAGTACTGATAAACTTGGACAAATAAATGTATTTCTGAGAAGGCAAAATATGACTCACAAAGTTACTGAAGAGAGCATTTGATATCAATGTCACAGTCATTCCCTGCATAAGTCTGATGATAGAACTGAAAATTGGAAACAAATGGCAAAAAACCCTCATTGAATAGTAAATCATCACCAAAATCAGAGTTATTAAGGATTGCTTAATGATTTTGTTCTGACATTGTTTTGATCATTGAATATCTATATCTAGTTATGATGTAGAGGGTTGATTTGATTATTATTTATAAATGTCATACTTCTCATTTTTCAGATCATTGCTGCCTTCTTTGAATATTTACTTGTTGTATATTTCTATCATAATTGTTCATAACCATACATTTCTGATATCTATCTTGTATAAAAAGAAATTGATGCTCCATTATCCAATTAGATTATTACTTTTTATTCATCAAGTATATATTGAATTTTATAGTTTAATAAAACTTATAAGAGTCACTCAAATGTTGAAGATACTTTGAAAAATTGGAATCAGGCAAATGTTGCAAAATCATTCAAGAAAATTAAAGGCTCTCATAATTCCAAGCCATATTATATGTTTGACTTCATTGTATATCATGATGGTTATCTAAAATACTGACTTCTATAAATATTATTCCATCTTGTCCCTCTGATCTATTGTTTTGAAAACATAGTTCAGTGTGGCAAGTAAGTTTTGGAACATTTGAATCATTCCTTCGAATAGAGTAGTTTTTAAATATGTATTTTTACTGCAGAAAATGTATAGAAAATAATGTATATGTGCAGTTGAATCTATGAAAAAACAATATGGATTTAACTTGCCCAGATATTATTGAAGTTAATTAAACCTTTATAATTGTTTGCTGCTCCAGCTATGTGTTTCATAAATGGAATATCTGGATCTTCTATTCATCTATGGGACTTGCTTCAAATTGTAGTACACTGTTGCTGATGCTGTCAACTATTTTTATTTATAGAAGTATCTAAGCTATCCATGGGGCCAGGTTTTTGTCAATAAACCTGCAGAATATATGAGTACCATATGATCATTTTATTTCCAAAAAGAAAGAACCAAAACATAAACTTTCTCAAAAAATAAACTTTAGGATGACTATTCAAACAATCTTGAACCACAAATATATCCACATAATCATACACCGGTCTTTTAATATGATTATTGATATGTTGTGATATTGTCTTTTAACTTCTTTTGTGGCAAACTTTTTTTTCTGAGGGCAATTGATATTGTAGCTTTTTATAATGAAAATAGTTTTCCAATTCTATGAAAATCTTGCCCAAGTTTACCATAAAATACTTTTTGTGTAGACTGTTATCCTTCATACATCATTCTTTTCCAATTCAATCAATCCATAAATGTAGATTCATTATCATTATATCCAGAAAGCTGAAGAGTTGATTTTATTATCATTGTGTCATTTTTCAGAATATTATGGAGCTTCTTAAATACCTTCATACAATAAATTCAATATAATAACAGCTTTATCATTTATCATCAACCTTATTAATCCACTGCAGGATGAAGGTCTCTCCAAGTTCGATCCATCTCCGATTTTTAGCTTCTCTTCTCCACATCACCCCTGCACACTTTCTTATTTCACCCATCCATCTCACATGTGGTCTCTTTCTGGGTCTTTTACAATCTCTTAAAAATCCAGTTTAAGATTTCAATTGTCCATCTGTTATCATCTCTTCTAGTAATATGTCCAACCCAACTCCAGTCTTTTAATTTTTTCAATGAAGTCAATAACACCTGTTTGTTTTTTTACCCATATATTGCGTGTTTGATTTCTTCTTGTTACTTCCAACATGCATCTCTCCATACTTCTTTTGAATGGTCTGAAGTCTCTGTATTGCTCTCTTATTAAGTGTTCAAGTCTCAGATCCATAAGTAAGAACTGGTAAAACACATTTATTATAAACCTTCCTTTTCAAACACATAGGCATATTTCCTTTTAGTATCAAGTTATTTCTACCAAAAGCACTCCAACCAAGTTTAATTCTATGATTGATTTCATCCATTATGTTTCCATCTATATTAATAATCTGACCAAGGTATTTGTAGCTGTTACATTCTTCTAATTCATCGTAATCAATCTTTATTTTCATATTTTGAGAAAATCCACTAAACATTACTTTAGTCTTTTTAACATTTATCTTTAGTTCTACTTTCCTATTTTCATATGATAACTTCTGCAACATTTCCTGCAGTTCTAAAGCATTATTTGCAAAAACAACTATATCATCTGCAAAGTCTAAATGACTTAAAATAATCTCTATTTACTTTCACTGCTTTAGCTTCCCATTTTAATCCGCAAAATACTTTTTGCAGCATTGCTGTAAAAAAGTTTTGGAGATATGGAGTCACCCTGTCTTATAGCCTTCTCAATGTTGACTTTCCTAGTATCATTATGTAATCTAATTGTTGCTGTTGCATTTTTATAAATATTCTTTAAAATATGACAGTATTCTGGATCTAGATGATCCAATGCTTTAATCACTGAAGAAATGTTTATAGAATCAAATGCCTTTTCATAATCTACAAATCCAAATCATAATGGCAACTCATATTCATTTGTTCTTTCTATAACTTCTCTTAATATCTGGATATGATCTATTGTACTAAAATCACTTTTAAATCCAGCTTGGCTGGTGGAAATCCAATGTTCTCTGTAGACGAGTTGTAATTATCTAGGTAAATTTAACTAATTTATTTTTAACTAGCTACATCATTATTATGAATAAAGCTGAGGGTTTTTTTTTAACTGTTTAGGTCCAAAACGCCATATTGAATTTTTTAAAATACTGACCTGTGACACAATTTTCACAATAACTTCAGTTTTAATTATGTTAGAGCAAAAAAAATTACATTAATAGAAACTAGAAAAACTAAGGAAAACAATAAGTCTAAGACAATTAATGATAACCATTTAAAAAATAAGGGAAAAAAGAAATTTTAACATCAGAAATATTATTACTTTATTGTTTGTTCATAATTTCTAATTCATCATGAACTAAGTATTAATTACATCTTTAGTTATAATTTTTTTGTATTCCTCACAAAATTATCTTTCTAACCATGTATAATATGTCTTACCTGAAATAATCCATAGCTTCATAATCTCCAAAAGAAGTCGCATATGAATTCTTCATTTTTATCTTGTACCCCAAAAGTTCCAAATGTCAAAAGCATCTATAAAAAAAAAAAGATTCATCGTAATAAAAGATACAAAAGAAACCCTCATAGCAATTGGCTTTTTGTCTATCTAAAACTAGAAATTGTAGGCTACTGTCTATATCACTGATAAAATGAGTTTCATCTCTTTATTTTATATTTTTTTGTGTACATCAGTGATGTTTATATTCTTTATGCACACCAGTGATGCTTATATTCTTTATGGACACCAGTGATGTTTATATTCTTTATGCACACAAGTGATGCTATCTTGTTATAGTTATTGTATCACAGATATAATTTATTTGCATATAGTCCATTTGTTAGCTATAGACTTGAAAATAATGTGATGAAACGTATAGCAAAACCAGAGTGACTCCGAAGCATGAGTATAAATGCATAAACAAGAATCAGAATTTGATTATTTGCCTGCATATGCAATCTCTCTATACATTTGATTATTAGTTTTGTAACTCATTACTTGTAAACACAAACATATTATATAAACATAATAATAAATAATAAATTATTAAACTTTTTGAAAATCATTATTTTTATAAAATGAGTGGATTAGAACTTTAGAAAATTACGGTAGATATGAATTCTACATGAGTATAAATAAATATATAATTTATATTAACACACACTAACTACAAACTAAAATTAATAAAAATTATCATTTTTTTAAAAAAATTATAAAAAAAATTAAAATATTATTAAAAAAATTAAAATTTTATACTTACGGGTCTGATGTTGTGCTTTACATTGAAGCTCCGTTGTAGGCCTTGTTTGTAAATAACATCTGAGAAATGCCCACTTGATGGCAGTTACACATTTTCTGTCTTTATCGCTTTGTGAAAATTACAAAATTGATCATAAAACAAAAGGAATTAAATACTCTGCTTGATTAAAACTGCTGCCAAAAATCCAAATTTCAATGGATTTTTTTGAGGTAGACATCTTTGGAAAGCCACATCATTGAGCTATCAAATGTCTGTATTTTGTTTGACGTCATGCTTATACTTTTTATGTCGATAAAGAAAGAAAACAACATGTCAACCGATAAAAAAAAACATGCAGCTAACCCGCACAAAGAGCCCAACCAGTTTCGCTTAAAACATTTAGAATATTCTCTAAATTTCTCCTTTGAATTATTAAGAATAGCACAATCAGTGTATTATAAATCTATCTACCAAAACAGAAGCAAAGTTGGAATTAGTATATATTCCTGAAAATACCTTTTTCACTTTATTGGACAGATTTTCTACTATTAATAATAATGCTTTTTTTCATATATCAAGTAACAGTTGTACAATGTAAATAAACTATAAAACCACTTATTTTCAAACATCACTACAAATCCTCAAACACTTTGATCAAATTGACAACATAATATATAAATCTCATCTTTGCTCACAGTATTTTTTTTTTGCATTTGCCTGAAATAAAAATAATATCCACAGGATTTTTTGATTCTCTAAAACTATATTGGAAGTAACCTATTTAATAAAATTTTTTGAAAGTACTTTTGTCATAGTGAATAAGAATAATATTAATAATATACTGCTCTCTTTATAACTTCTTTATTTAGGTAAATTGAAATAATAGATGCATCTTTAAGATCACTTGGTATAACTTTATAAGTTCATATATTACTAAAAAAATTTAATACTTTTAAAGCTGACATATTCTCATCACATTTCTGTTTTTTAAGATGAAAAATAAAAATTTTAATCTCATCAACTTGGATATGCCATCTGTATTCCTGCTTCACAATTCAAAACGTGATCAAAAATACTCCCTCATTCTGTTCAAAATTTCATTATTGTCATATAAAAGAGTCAATTGATTTAATAGATAATATATCATGAGCATTTCTAGCATCATCTATCATAAGCTTGAATTATCAATAGTTATGTGATAGTAGTGCAATTTTAATCCTCATTCTGATTCAAAATTGAAAACAATACAGTTATGCATATAGCAATTATCTTCAACTTTACTTTTACTATAAAGTATTTCATTCGAAATTAAAAAAAAAAAACATTAAAGTTTTTGAACTCAATAGAATCTGCTTGGTAACAGTATACATTTAACAACATATCAGTATTTTTAACTTAAGTGCCTATATTTCCAAGTTCTTGTTGATGAATATCAAAACCAAAAGATGATGTAGGTATGATGATTGAAATTACACTATTGTCTAGTAACTACTGATAATTCAAGTTTCAAATGAAGTTTCCAAAATACAGAAGAGAAATATAATAAGGTTTAAAAGTGTCATTATTATAGTATCATTTTTCAAGTCCAAGTATTATTTTTTTATTATCGAAAACCATTTATAAGTGGCCATGATCAACAAATAACTTTTTTGCAATTTGCATCCATCTTCATTCTAAAGATATTTTTTTTTGTTAGTTATTGAACTTTTGTTTTTAAGTCCTTATATTACTTATAAAACTTCATCTTTATGTATTACTTATTCAAATAGGAGATGCTGCATATTCCTTTTAATCAAATCCCCAGCAATATAATCATTGTCAGAGCAGCAGTTAAAATTCTTTTTTCTGAACCATGAACTGATTCTATTCACAAGACACTGTTAAGAAAATTTTTTGGTTCAGTAGCTTAACCAGCTTAAAAATTTATAATGATTAACTGCTGATTCTAAAGAATAATCATCATATTTTTTATCATATATATGGGATGGCCCTACTGCTTAAAGCCATTATCATTTTATGAGTATACTAATCCATGATTTCTCCAACATAAGTACTTAAGAAATATTGATTTTTAAATGTTATAGCTTCTAACTGTAATAAATTCCATTCCCCAAGATGACACTGTTTTAAAATATATATATATATATACTGAATTTAATTGTATAATCATTTGTTTATTGTGCAAAAATTCAATAACAGACATTACTAAAAGTCTTATTATTAACTAAATCAGATGCCTCTGCCAAATCAATAAAAGCAATATGTAAGTCACATCTTAGCTCATAATATTTTCCCTCTATTTGCCAGGCAACAAAAATACCATGTTGATTCTAAATTTTTCAATAAAAAGTTTTGATTGCTGTAGTGAATAACAAAGCTATTCCAAGGTAATTATTGCAGTTTTTCTAATCTTTTTATTTTTATAAAATGGAACACAAAAAACATTCTTAAGTTCAGATGGCACAACTTTATGAATCCATATATTCTTAAAAGAATTCCAATATTTTTAAACAAGTAATATTGTTTCAATAATTTTGGATTAACATTTATTATTCCTACAACTTGTACATTAAAGTCACTAAGAAGAAAAAAATCAATATTATTTTTATATTTTGAAGTAATAAATAACACTATTTAACAAAAAATAAAAGCTTTTTTTTCTTTGAATTTTTTTAGTCTTATATTGTATCCTAAGCATTGATAAATGAACACAGGTACCAATTTTTGATATCTTTGGTCTTTCATTGATTCATCTAGGAATTCCAAAAATAAAAGTTATAAAGATGGATTTAACAGCAAATTCAACATTCTATAATTTTCTTCATATAGAGAATGTTTTTCCAAAAAAATTATAGCCAGCCATCCAATTATGTGAATGTATATTGTAACGGTATGAAAAGTAGAGCTGCTTTAACATAACCTAGAGGTGCAGGTAGAGGGAGTTTGAACCTCACCTACTTCTTCAGATTGCTACTAAGCGACTTACTCTTCAAACCTCACTAGAATTTATTCTTAATGTATGCCCGGTGGTCAAGGAGAGGCAAGACTCTAAGGAGGAATTTGAACATGTATATGTTGATCAGGTTTACTGAAGAAAACAATGCTACAGAGTTTTAATAATAGTGAATGAAAGACAAAAGAAAAACTTTATTATTTTACATTTTGCAGAGTACAACGAATTGATTAATTGAGCTGCAGGCTAATTCCCAGCAACTATATCCCGATATGAAAGAAAGACCCTTAAAAAAATGACTTCACATTATAAGTTGAGAACATTTCTAGCCATTGGACAGGTTACATGATTGAAAGAGAGAGACAGACATAATTAACACTATGGTGAGAGTACATGATTCGGATATCCAGCCAAACTAACTAACATATTCTTAGTAAAGCTTTGAAAATACCATCCTATGCTACTAACAAAAATTCAATAGTGACCCCTCCTATGGGTATTTTCAGTCTTGATTTAGACACTTCAATAATATTCTGCAGAGAAAGTCTTTGAAATAAATATAAAATATTGCATACTAAGATGACAGGACATTTGTGGGAAATGATGAGCCCCAAGACACAAATGGCTACCAAGAACTGACACGAGACTGGATAGCTCTCCGCCTTTAAACTGAGTTAGAGAAATGGAATTTGTTCGCTAACCGCATGATCCGAATTCAAGCATGGAGTTTTGTTGCTTATGTCCAGTTCTATATATATGAAAGAGATGAGATCCAATTTTTATTAATCTTCATTATGATCCCGAGATGGGTATGTCAGCTTATGAAGACTTGGTGAGGAAAGCGCCGAAATGTGCAGAGACATGCCCACAGATCACCCAGTACGCAATATAATATAAATACAGTCCAACGACCTTTAAATTTAAAAGAAAAACCTTAGGTAAACATATACAAAACATTATGAAAGTCCAACCAAAAAAAAAAATCCCTTATAAAATAATTATTATTTTATTTTGCAATACAATTAAATCACTTATGCAAAGGGGTGGACAAGTTAAAACAATTAGTTAATGTTCAGTCAGCCCACCACAGAGTTAATACAAATCCTTTTCTATAACTTTAATATTGAGAAATACAGGCAACTGTACTCTCCCTTTTACAGCTAGATGAAAAACGAAAGTTTTGTTATTTTACATTCATAAAAAAATACACATATATGTTGTAACCTTTTTTGAATTGAATTAAGGAGAAATATGTATGGCAATGAAATATAAGTAAGAGCCTCTCTTTTTTTTAACAAAAGAAAATTAAATCAAATCTTTAATCATTAAATCTCAAGTCCTATCCCAACTAATTAGAACTTAATAATTAATAATTAATCAAGGGGGGGGAGGATTTGCGCTTTCTGCGTTTTTGTTTCCCTTTTTTTTTTTTTTGTCTTTAAATTCGTATACATAAAATGAAATGCTTTTAAGTGTATAATGGTGACTAAGTTTAGTGAGTTATTTTCACCTAACTTAAGAAGATTCATCGCCATTATACATATTAAGCCTAATACCAATTACAATATTTTAAAAAAAAATTCACAAAATGTTTAAATAAAAAAACAACAACAACATACATCTAGATTTACTTGGAGAAAAAGACAAACACATTTCAAATACAAAGATAGTTACCGGTAACTAGAGTGCATGTGTGAAGATGGGTTCCATTAATGTTGCATGACAGTTCCTTTTTTTTTATTCATATTTCCATAGAAAGAATTAATTACTACAGGGCAGGCATTTTTCTTGGTTCTTCAGCTGGCTCACATCTTTATGACTCCAGTCCCAGAGATGGGAGAGTGAAGGCAAAGAAAACTACTGCAGCATTTCTGTAGAGTAACAAAGTTCTGGATTTGAATACATGTAGAGCAAATAATCTACAGCAACAATGAAAAGGCAGTAAGCAGGAATTTAAAAAAAAAATGAATTTCTTTTTTTTAAAGAATAATTTTCAGCCGATTCAAGAAATTCTTAATATGAGTCCCCAGTAAGAGGTACAGCAGATTTTTTTTTTAGACTGAAGAACAAAAGAAAAGTTATTTTTTAATACCAGTTTTCTCCAATTGTGATTTCAATTAAACTACTTATTAGTAGCCTATTGTTTCAAATTTTTCCCTGTTACCTATTTTCCTTTAATTAAAATCTTTCATAAAATAATTGCATTCTTTAATGGGTTATGTTTAATTACGAAAATTTATCTTATATCTTTCTGCCATCATATTTTAAAATTAAAGAAAAATTTTAAAAAAATTCTCTTATTTTTTTATATTTTATTTCATTAACTTTTCCCCCTTTTAAAATAATTTCCCTTAAAATAATAATATATAACTGTTGATGCAGGTCATTCTTTAAGTTTGAGAAAAACATACATTCACTGTGGTTGGTCTTAGAATCTTAGTTAGTCCACAGTGAATGGTGAAGCCAGCATGTATATATTGTATATATATGCACAGCTTCAGTATATATATGTACACAAATATGTATATGCAAATCTTAATTGGTCCACTATAAAATTAAAATTTTAAAAAAGGAATCTAGATTAATATTTTTCTGACTCTAATCAGAAACTTCCTGGAAATTTGTTTATACATGTGTAATTTCTTAATAATATGTATAAATTTATAAGATTCATCAATTGATGAAATCAATACACTTGCACATATATATGTGAACTTTTATATTATAGTACAAATCATATATAAAATTTTATGTTTGCCTTCTAGCAAATATTTTTAAATAAAACAAGATTTAGTGAAGATAAAAGATGTTACATGAGATTCATCAATTGATGAAATCAGTACACTTGCACATATATATGTGAACTTTTATATTATAGTACAAATCATATATAAAATTTTATGTTTGTCTTCTAGCAAATATTTTTAAATAAAACAAGACTTAGTGAAGATAAAAGATGTTACATGACTCCATGCATTCTTTAAAAAAAGTCAGTTTCTGTTATTAACAATAGCATTGGTTCAGTTAAGATTTGAGCCAGAATAATATATAGTAGTTGTCATGGTCACATGATTGATGATACCTACTAGAAGGCAAAACAAATTGCGAGAATAATTTTTACTTAGTAATCTCAATCTCGCTTCATTGAGAAAATGTTATGTTTGTCTCATAAATGTTAAACATTATTCAATGATGAACTTTATTCATCCAATAAAAAAAATAGGTACATTATAATTTGCAACTTAGGTGACAAAATATGACCGATATAATTGTTGTTAGGGACATTTGACAGACAAATTAATGAAGAAAAAAACATATAATTGTTATATAATGATGATTTTATAAATTTGCTGTGGGTGGTTGTGATATAGGAATGTTTAATAGCTTCCATGTATCGTCATGGATTTTATAAATTTGCTGTGGGTGGTTGTGATATAGGAATGTTTAATAGCTTCCATGTATCGTCATGGATTTTAGCAAAGGAACCTTTACAGTCCCTTGCTTTTAATGTTTTAATAATACCTAACACATCACTAAGTAAGATTCCCTGAATTTCTACCAAACATGTCGTTGCACCTAAAAATCCACAGCTAATAGTATTCAGCATGATGGAGAGTCTTATTGCTGAGAAAACACCAGCCTGAATACAATCTTGAATATTGAAAATTCTGTGCTTATATGATATCATCCAGAAGTTGATTAATGATCTATACTGTTGTAGAGTTTTGCACCCATGCACATTTGACATTCAGTGTGTATTTTTATCAAAGCCTCTTTTATTCTCCAAGAAATCATTAGTTGGTAAGGAATATACATTTTAAGTCTCAATATTTAGCCTCAAGCTTTTATAGTTTGAAACATTTGATGGTGTATTCATTGTTAACCTTGAGAACAGTTAGGTTTATTATGAAGGATTGACAGTTGATGAATGTTCCAATATTTGGATTTATTCCCAATCGCCTCACATTAATTCCAGCACTCACAAGGAGATTATTCTTCTACTTGTGAAAAGCATATTATGTGCTCTCTGAACTAGAAAAGAAGAGATGGTGTGCAGTTTTACTCTATTGAGTTTTTTGGTAGGCATGCTTTTCTAAGGCTGATTATGATAGTTTTTTTTCTCCACAGGAATCGAGAACATAGGAAATTAATTTTTGCTATGAAGGTTTTGGTAGGAAGGATGATTGGAAAGAAATAATTGATTTTTGGGAATATTAATCAAGTTTAGTAGTGTGACCTTGCCATAGAGAGTAATATAAGTGCCAGAGTGATTTAATAGTATCTATTTTGCCCTCGGAAAGCATGTTTTGTAGTTGGATTCTCATATCTCGAGGAGAAAGCATGAATGGGAACTTAAGGAATTTCTGCGGTATGGCTAGAAAGGGTGTTGGAATTTTTCTTTCCAGTTGACAATTTCCAGGCATCAGATTTATCCCAATTGAAAAACATCTGATGTTGTTCTGAATATCAATGCAGTATGTTTCACAGCATTGGTAGGCAATCTGTAGATGAGAGGAGGATGACCAGAATGACCGCATTATCAACATATGCTAGGCATTTTATCTCCTCCCAAGCCTGGGAATGTACACCCCAAGGAGATCTCTTTCAACTTTTAGAACCAGTGGGTTGATGAATGCAGTAAACAATAATGTGCTCTGCGGAGATCCCTGGGATATAGAGATGTTGGGACGAAATCCTGGGGTGATTCTGTTATCAATCATAACAAGTATCTCCCTATTGCAAAGGAAGTTTCTCAACAATGGATAAGAGGGTTTCAGAAATAGAAAAGGTTCTCAGTACACCGATGAGTAAATTGACCCTTAGTGATCGAAGGCAGCCTGAATATCCAGTTGGACAGCTATGGGCCTAGAATTTCTCTGATGCCTCACATGTTCGACCGTCATTTTAAAAAGAGGGTTCATCATTTGTAGACCGAACCCTACATGCAAACTGTGAGGGAGATAAACTGGGAATAATTAGATCTTGGATCGAATCTTTGATTATAGACTCATTTATTTTTATAAGGAGTGGCATCATCGAAGTAGACCTAAGACTTGCGAGCTCTGATGGTGGTCGATCCTTCTTCAGAAATGGGACTAGTGAGACCGGATATAGTCCTTCAATGACCTTGCAACCTCCAGCCAGTCCATTCAGCATGTTAAGAATGATGGGGATGGTGTAGTGGCTGAGGTGCAGTAGAAGGAACTTGGGTATTGCATGTGGTCCAGGGTGGGTTCTATCAGAGATTAATTTAAATTTATTTAGAATGGTGTTAGCCTTAATTCCATGATGAGTAGCATTGTCACTGATGGGAGTGCTTCTGTTGTACTGGATTTCTTGAAGCTTTGTCTTGAAGTGATTTCTTATGATGATCAACATGTCTTCTATATGAAATTTGCCATTGATATGTATGGAGGAGGGAGTGATCTGCTTTTTTATTGAAACCTCGAACCCACCCTAAATAGCATCTGGTACAGCGATGCTGACTGTCCAAGAATGTCCAGGCTCATTTTAGCCTTCTGTGTATCATGATGTTGTTGCTTGAGTAGGGTGATTTGATTAATGTCACAAAGTTCATCAGAGCTCAAGTCCAAATGGTATACAATTTGATCCATTTCTGAAAGTAACTTCAGGGGTCCACGAGAGTTCCAGGTGAATCTATTAATGAGTGAGTGGAAAATCTCAACAAAAGTTAAGCAGAGACTGGGTCCAGTATCAGAATGTTTATTTTGTAATAGATAGATGTAAACCTCTTAAGACAAGAGTTATAGGAGTGATCTGCCTATTAAGAACTAATTGTTTTCCTTAGTCCCAAATTTATGACTAAACCTGAATTAGCATCTACATCAATATGCAAAGACTTGTGGTCTGTGAAAACCACAGTTTTTAGTTTAGCGTCTATGAAAAAATGTATAGTATGTGAGATCAATAAGGGTCTTCCATCTATTGGTATAGAATGAGAAGGCATCTTTGGGAAATAGACCCTGCCCACACAAGAGACCCTTGGAAAACAAATGTATGTATTTCTAATTAAACTTGTGATATCCCTTGTTAAAATCCCCAAGAACAAGCAAAGGTATTGAATTATTTCCAATTAATATATTAATTTTGAAAATGATGCACTTAATGAGTGAGTCATCTGGTTATAGGTAGAGGTATACAATGTAGCATCTGAAGTTTCCGAATTGAACATCAGCTAATATGGAACTCTTGCCGGAAGGAGCAGGGTGCTTATTTTTGTTTATTGCAACCCCTTTGGCTGGAACAATGGATGCAGAATACCTGAAGTAGCCAAAAGAGAAAAACGCAGCATCGATTTGTGACTGGAATTTATGTTTAGTTTGGTTTCAGTCAAGAATAAACTATTAGGAGCATTCTGACATAACCAGTTTTTGAGGGCAAATATTCTGCTTGGGGAGTTTAGTCTCCTAATGTTAATTCAGACTATTGAAATGTGCATGTAGTGATAACATGGAATGGATGCAGCAAATATTTATTTTGATATTTAATTGCATTGAGAAGACAATACGAGCATTGAGGTATGCGCACAAAAAATTAATGTAGTCTAGCAAGAGAGACTAATTGATAGGGAAGGAGAATCATTGTTTAAATTTGATGTTAAAAGGAAGTTACTGCGACAAAGATCTGGTAGTTTTTTGGGATTATTCTTTAGTTTTTCTTTTTTGCATTGGCCATAATGAATGGGTCATCTACACTATTGTCTGACATGCTGCCCTCTGAGATTTGATTATTTGATTTGTGTAAATTTTAGATTGACGTCTTGAACAAAAGAAGACATGCCAGATCTGTGCAATAAGTGTTCAGCATTTCCTCCCTTGAGTTTTTTTTTTAACTCTCCAGCACTCTTGGACAATTTTCTACCATTTCGTGGTTGCTTGGAATTGGTAACTTTGTGACCTTTTCCCTCGGAACTTTCCTCACTTTCTGATTGAATCAGACAAATGCATTTACTTGCACACAGGGCATCCCTTTTCAATGGCAGAATCCATAGCCCGAGCTATAGGACCAAGATCTCACCATTTAAGTTGAGTCCATGTCTAATACACTTTCCTCCAGTGAAGATACCTCGTAGGAAGGAGCAATGTCATTAGTCTTTGGTTCAGGCAGCAAACCCATATTATTTTGATGGTCCTCTATCAATGTTGAAGTGAATGACTTGACCGATAAATTTTCAATGGAGCTAATGAGCCTGATTATCAGAATTGATTGAAAGGACCAGCTTGCATTATGTCCATGAAACTTTTTTTCCTTACAAATGAGACACTGCCTTTGAGGGCACTCTTTCATCAAATGTTCACAGCTCTTACAAGTGAAACATTGCAGCCTGACTACCTTGATGGAAATGATTAGGAGGGACTCCTCAGCTGCAATTATGATGGGGATTGCTTCTGGGAAGAGACCTTGTTTCAGGCTAAATGTGAAAATTCTGGTGTTGATAAGTGTGAGACCACCAGTATTTTTATCCTTGGGATATTCATGACTTTCCCATAGTTGTCCAGATACCTCTGCAGGTATTGTTTTTCAAAACCAATGTGACAGTTTCTGATTATACAATGAAGTAATGATGGTCTGGATGATCAATGGCCACAAAAAACTTGTCTTCTAAGAATCTGTATTTGTTTTTAAAAGCTTCTGTAAGAAGTTGTTAAACTGTATTGCTACATATCGATTATTGGGCAGTGTGAGGATTTTGAAGATATTTTTGATTAAGTTTTTAGTTTTTAAAAGATTATAGAGTTCTTCAACTGGGATCTGATAAGACTACCATTTAAATCTGTTACAGTAAGGATTATTGAACAGTCATTGTTATAAAATTTAAGAGATTTTAGTAATAATTGGTGGAAATTGTTCTGTTGTAATTTGATGATTTTCTGTTGTGTGTTTGTGTTGTCCAAGATTGTAGCTTCATGTTTTTTGATTTGTTTCTTTATTGTATTGTTCCTTCTCGAGTCCCCACACCTGTGTCAATTCCTGGACTTGTTCTAGATTACTTATGTTTACATTACTAAGGTCCAAGGCTGCCATGCCCAGTACTTTTGCATAAGATGACTTATCTACTTTTTGGATACTACTTTATCACTTACTAAGGCTTTATTCTGTTGTGTATTTTTGTAGAAACATTTTCCAAATTAATATGAGTTTTAGAAAATTGGACTGAGGGCCCAATATGATCATTAACATTGTTTTTAGGGTTTTGCGGTTTGATTTTGATGTTTTGCGATTAATTATCCAGTGTAGAACTTTTAGAACCTTTATTATTTAAGTTTAGCGCCATTGAAGATTGAGAATTGTTTTTAGTTCCAGAATTATGATTAGTATCATCTTTTTGATTAATTTCATTTATGAATTTTGATTAATTTTAGGAGATTTTGATAAAGCTTTGCTATTTATCTTTAATGAAAAACTGTTAGGAGTTGATGCTATCTTGGATTTGATAGCGTTTTGAAAAAATTTTTTGGAAAAAAGGAAAGAGAACTGAAATATTGACTGGAATGATAAATAAATGAATAGTACACACCTTTAAACAGTCCAATATAGAAATAATGCACCTCTTCTCTATCAACAATTAAATAAAAGTTCACTTAAATCAGCAGCAATGTTGGATAGTTGTTTCTTTAACTAGCTCCACCTGGGGACTGAAATGTTAAAAATTATAAATTACCAGTATTGATCTATATAAGTATTAATGGAAAAATCTTTGCTGCTCTTGTAAACAGTTTGAATTATTCATATTTCAAGAATGTTAGTTTATCATTATTAAAAAATATAAAGAATAGGCTCAGCATCCATAAATATATGAAATCTCTCTTGCTACCCTAAAGCACGTGTCTTATGATCACCATATCATAATTCATCTAATCAATCAAAAGGTTTTTACTTTCCATCTAAGAATTACTAGGTACTCAATTACTAATCAATATTACATGGCTAGTTTTGTTGGCTATAGAGCTCATTTTGAAAAAAAAAAGGATCCCAGGTTTGCTTAGAAAATTTCTCAGTTGTCCACAAAATATTTCCATGCTTCTAGATTTCAATTTCAGGCCATGAGCACAATATATTTTTTTTCGAAATTTTACAAATATATAAACATACAACATCCTTGTAGATCTAGATTGACCAGTTTTTTCATAATTGTATTGTTTTTTTTGTTTTGGTTTTTTTGCAAATAAAAAAGATACTTTTTAACAGGAATGAATTCTATATATTTTAATAAGTAGATGCAATTTACAATTTGAAAAACCAAAAAAAATTAAAACTTTGAAGATTTTTTTTTGTGTATTTTTACATTGGATTATTTCCATCATCTAATATGAGTATTGAATGTCTTTAGAAAAATGTAACTTTATTTAAATAATCCAAATAATTCTACTGTTAGTAATAGCACATCAAACAGATTAATATATGCACAATGTTTCGAGAGGTATTCTCCCATCTTCAGGTGTTTCTGGTCTGACCCATGACAATTCTAGCATGGGATTCAAACCTGGATCTTTAGATTCTTGAGTATTGAATTTTTTAACCAATTGAGCCATCCTGCCGAAAGCAAGTCAGTAGAAATTTCATATGCTTACCTATGAAGTTTCTCCTGATTTTTCTTTTTCCTAAGAGCAAAGTTGATTAATGGTTTCCATACATTATGTATAGTCACACTAAGTTGTTTTACGGGATTGTTTGCAATTGTCATGTGAGCAGCATTTTTAAATTTTCTTCTTTGTACCATTTCTTCTCTATCCAATATTTTGTATTTTCCCAATTGAACATATATATTCATTGGTACATATATCATCTACTTTAGACATCTGTTTTCTCTCTTCTAATCATCAGTTTATGTTCTTGCAAGTGCTTTTCAATGGAACAACTAGTCTCACCAATATATGTTTTTCCACATTTACATGGTATTTCATAGATGAGTTTTTTCTTTTCAGCATTTCAAGTTTAGGCTTTGTAGATGTTACAATTCCTTGTAGTGTGGTATTGCTCTGGAAAGCTGTTCTGATGTTATACTGATTGCAGATTTTCCTTAATTTGTCTGCTGTTATTGGAATGTATTGGTACACTACACTACCAATAATTGTTTTTTTTCTTTTGATGGTTCTTATTGTTTATTTAAGGTTTTTTTAATAACAGCTGATGGATAACCATTTTTCATAAGATTTTCTTCTATATATATCTATTTGCACTGGTTTTTGAACAAACTTCTTTTGCTCTGTTCCATAGTGATAATATAACTACATGTTTTATGTTTCTGGTGTGATTGGATGTATAGGCTAGGTATTTTCCTTTATGTGTGGGTTTTCAGTAAGCTAGTATTGATTTTGCCATGAGGGAGTCTTGTCACAAGAATATCTAAGAATGCCAATTTTTGTTCTTATTCTGATTCTATTGTGAAATTAATTGAAGAGGATATGTTATTGATGTGTTTCCAGAAAGTTTGTCGTGGTTCTTTACCATGTGGCTATACGACATGTATCATCAGCGAAGCCAAACTTTACTTGAATATAGAATAGTTTTTATGGTTATGGTTTCAAGTTTTTCCATGTAAATATTGCTAATCAGGGGTGACAATGATGAGCCCATAGCCATTTCTTGATTTTGTTGGAAGAATTCTGTTATATTGAAATTAGATTGTTTTTATGTAGAATGTTAATAGTTCCATTATACTATCAATAGGAAGAGCTATTCTAGTTTGTAAACTATTATCACCATTTAATCTTTTTCTTACAATAGACAATGCTTCTTCATGTGGTACATTTGAATAAACTTTCCACATCAAAGCTTACCAGTAGTCATTTCTTTCAATTTTTCATGTTCTTGATTAATTCTACAAAGTGTCTAGAATCCCTGACAAAGGACTCAGTTTTGTATGCCAATGGTCTTAGAACTTTGAGAAGAAATCTTGACAATATTTGGCAAGATGAATTTCTAGAATTAACACTAGGTCTTAATGGAACATGATCCTTATGCATTTTAGGTCGACCATAAAAGAATTTTGATGAAATATGATGTTATTTCACTTTTTTCTGAATCAGTGAAGTACTTGCGATGCTTTCTGAGTAGTGCTTGTAACTTTGTTTCTATACTCAGTATCGGATTTTTTGCCATGTTTCTATATTGGCCTGATGTGAGGAATTCTTGTATCTTGTTGTCATAATCAGTTATACTGGAGAATAAAAAGAACACTTGACAAGCAACAATAATTGAGATGTGTCTGTGGTGAAAGGAATGCAATTAAATCTCTCAAAATAGATAAAATCTATAATTATTCTCCCTGCTGACAGGCAATGCAACAATTGTAATGGATACAACTAATTATGACAACAAAATACAAGAACTCCTCACAGCAGGCCAATATAGAAAAGTAGCAAAAAATCCGATACCGAGTATGGAAACAAAGTTACAAGCATTACTCAGAAAGTATCACAGGTACTTCACTGATTCAGAAAAAAGTAAAATAACATCTTTCAGCAAAATTCTTCGTCTTTATGGTTGATCTAAAATCCATAAGGATCATGTTCCATTAGGACTTATTAGTTCTAGAAATTGACTTTGCCAAAATTTGTCAAGATTTCTTTTCAAAGTTTTCAAGTCCTTTGGCATACAAGACCTAGTTCTTTGTCAGGGATTCTAGACATTTTGTAGAATTAATCAAGAACGTGGAAATTGAAAGAACTAACTTACTGGTAAACTTTGATGTGGAAAGTTTATTCACAAATGTACCATGTGAAGAAGCATTGTCTATTGTAAGGAAAAGATTAAGTAGTGATAATAGTTTATAAACCAGAACAGCTCTTCCTATTGATAGTATAATGGAACTATTAACCTTCTGATAAAAACAACCTACTTTCAATACAACAAAGAATTCTTTCAACCAAATCAAGGAAAAACTATAGGCTCACCACTGTCATCCCTGATTAGAAATATTTAAATTGAAGAACTTTAAATCACAGCCATAAAGACTACTTCATATCCACCTAAAGCTTGGCTTCACTGATGTTACATTTATTGTATGGTTACATGGTGAAGCACTGCTACAAACCATCTGGAAACACATCAACAATATATCCCCTTCAATTAATTTCACATTAGAATCAGAACAAGAACAAGATGGTTTTGTGATAAGACTTTCTCATCTCAAAATCAAAACTACAGTTTACTGAAAACCCACACATACAGGAAAAATATTTAGCCTATACATCCAATCACACCAGAAACAGAAAGCATGAAGTTATACCATCACTATGGAACAGAGCAAAAGAAGTTTGTTCAGAAACCAGTGATTTGGAAAAAGAAAATATCTATATACAACAAACTTTTATGAAAAATGTTTATCCATCAACTGTTATTAAGAAAACCTTAAATAGACAATAAGAAGAACCAAGAAAAGATAAAACAATTATTAGTACTGTAGTGTACCCATACATTCCAAAAATAGCAGACAAATTAAGGAAAATCTGCAATCAGTATAATATGAACAGCTTTCCAGAGCCATACCACACCACAAGGAATTCTAACATCTACAAAGCCTAAACTTGAAATGTTGAAAAGAAAAAACTGTATCTATGAAATACCATGTAAATATGGAAGAAAATATATATTGGTGAGACCAGTCATCCCATTGAAAAGCTCTTGCAAGAACACAAACTGATGATTAGAAGAGAGAAAACAGATGTGTCTAAGGTCGCAGACAATGTATGTGCCAATGAACATATGTTTAATTGGGAAATTACAAAAATATTGGATAAAGAAGAAAATTTAAAGAAGCTGCCCACATGACAATGGCAGACAATCCCATAAGCCAACCTAGTGTGGCTATACCTAATGTATGAAAACCACTAATTAACTTTGCTCTTAGGAAAAAGTGAAGAAATCAGGAGGAACCTCATAGGTAAGTATATAAAATTTCTATTAACAGTTGCCTTTGACAGGATGACTCAGTTGATTAGAGCATTACTTTAAAAAATTTCAATACTCAAGAATTTAAGGGTCCAGGTTCGAATCTCATGCTAGTACTGTCACTGGTCAGGCCAGCAACACCTGAAGACGAGGGGAGAATAATACTTCTCGAAACGGTATGCATATATTAACCTGTTTGATGTGCTGTGAATGTATTTGGAATATTTAAATAAAGTTAAATTTTTCTAAAAACATTTGAAGACTTTTGTTTGTTTTAATTTAAACTTTTATTATTAATATGAGTTTAAATGTCTTATATTTTCTTCTCTTCCATTTTTTTACATCACCTCCTCCTCCCATCTGTTTTTTGGACAATCAAATACTTCATAGGTAAAGTGTAGTATTTTAAGGATGAACTTGTGGCAATTTTCATTATATGTAGAAATTTATGAAGGTGCATGTTCAGCAATTAATGGAATTAGTACAATATGTCTAACAGAAATATAAACATTTCCAAAATGGAGAAAGTTCTATTAGTAATTAGGAAAAAAAACTTAATGTTATTAATTTTTGGAAGCTGATTATCACTCTACAATGGGGACAAAATAAAGATTTAGTCATCTGTATCTATATAAAATTAACATTTGCTATAATGCATAAAGTAAGTGCATAAGAATAACATTAAATAGTAAAGTCAATGGTAATCATAGGCAAAATAAATTATCTTCAGTAAGTAATTATTAGGCAAAGACTTCTCTATGGAGAAATTGTAAAGAAAACAATATTGGTTGGTGAGGGTTTTTTTTTTTTAAATCTCTTTAGTTAAGCATATCAATAATTGAATTATTGAGTTGATTGTGTATGCCTACCTGAAATGCTAAGCTTGCTTGGAAATATTCAAGATAACTGATAAATATGGCCAAGTTCCACCAGAATTTGAATCATGGGTTTTAGATGGTAATCAGATGCAGTAATCACTATGCCTTGAGGATCTTAATGCAAATAATATTCAAAATATAAAAAAAAAAGAGTAAAATTTTAATTATTGTCAACTTTCCAAATCAGTTACATAAAATATTATCTTCAGATTGAATATGCTATTTCCAAATTACCATTGATAACAATGACCCTGATAATCTTTTATATCAAATCATCCAACTATTCATTTGTTCTAGAGGAATTGGGCTACAATTTATATATAAATCAATTACTTCTATATAGGACCACAATCTTTACTATGTTATGAAGTCTCGTTAACCTATAAAATTATGATAGGTAACACACCAAATTATATATCACTTTTAAAGATTAGGAGGCATGAGTTTAATTTTTAAGGTATGAAACTTTTGTGAATTTTTTTATGATAATCTAGTTAATATATGCTAGTGTATTAAAAAAATCATTATTTAGCAATTTATTTTACTTAAATAAGGAACCAAGTATGGTAAAACCAATAGATGGGAATCTGAAAATATTGCACTGCTTATTAGCATTCGTTACTACTTACTGTTTGTTTAAAGTTATGGGCTCTTTGTGATTTTCTGATTATAACCGTTCAAAATAAAATTATTTGAATTGTATTCCCACAACTCCTCTGTTTTTTATTTTACAAGTTAAGCAATTTTAAGAAAGTTGTTAGTAAATATATTAAATAACTATAATTATCAGATACATTATAAATGTTAATTTAATAAAATGTAAAAACAAAATACATAAATGGCATAACTATCGTTCTAGAAAGTCTTTAGGTATGAATAAAGCTCATTAAATTTAAAAATGAAGACCCAAATGAAAGTTTATAAATTTAAATGACTATAAATTTATCTTTGCTTTCATGTGGATACATAGTTTGACATTCAGCAGATTTTTTTGTTATTTTATGAATTGTTGAAGCATATTATATTTCATTCACATACGTATATCTCAAATTCAAAGAAATTTGTAATCACAATTTATATAATTCAGGATCCTGTGGCTTTCATTTATTATTATTAATTATTGGAGTTACAATCTCAGTTTCGGCAGTTCATCAAGTTTATTTGGTCATGATCAATTTCCATTGTCTTTGACTTGGTAACTAGTATTTTAGCATATAAGAAACTAGATGCTACTGAGACCATTTCAAAGGAAATTGACTATCTACAGGAAGGATTTAGGATAAGTTAGCCTGTTATATATAGAAAAGCTTTCTGATAATCTAGAGAAGTTCAGTCTTTTTGCACAAGCCTGCAATTTCATTTTGATGATGAAGACATGGCACAAAGAAAATAAAAAAGCAAGAGACTTTTTTTTTTCAGGACTATTTATCCATATTTTTGTCTCTTGGAATTTTGTTTAAGTAAAATCTTTATTAACAAAAAACAAAAATTATATACATTTTTACTATAATTATTTACATATAAATTTTAAATTACAGATCTTTATACTTATTTTTTCCATTATTTTTTTGGAAATGTATCTGATATAACTATTAAAATATTTATTCCATTAAATGACAGTTTTTTTAACCAATTATATTTTTTATTATCTTCAAGAATTTTAATTACCAAAAAAAATTATGATAAATTTTATTTTTTAGACTATTTAAATGTTCACAATGACATAATCTATTCCTTAAAGTAAATTCAGAATTAGATTACCAAAATTCATTAGTTTTCTTTTGATATCAAAGTTAATACAACTAGTGTCTTTACATACAGATCACCTTAATTAAAACATAATACTTGTCATGTACCATTTTAATTTATCCATCAATTGGCAATTTTCTAAAATAAATTTTATTATCTTTTATTTTAATAAAAGTTCACATTTTTCTTTAAAATACTTTTGAATAGGGTTTAAACTTTTTTGAAAGAAAAAAAATGCTCTCTCTTTTATCAAAATAAAATTTAAATTAAATTTATATACCCAATATATATGTGTGTGTACATATATTTGTAAAATTTAATATGAAAGCTTTACTTAGTAGCTTCTAGCTGATAGTACTCTTTAAATTTGATATTAGAAATAAACTAGTCTTCTGCCTTCTCATTACAAACTACTTAAAATAAATTTGAAATGAATATTTCCATTTAATTGTGTATTTGTTAATACTATATATATATATAATTACTACATCTGGAGATTTGCCCCTGATCTTGGGTTTGGATCCAGATTCATTAAAATTAGGAAATTTTATTGAATTCTAATTTATATTAGGATTTTGCCTTCACATCACCAGTATAGTAAACCCACTTAACTATCTAGTATTGTTAAACAGATGTTTATCTAGATATGTTAATAAATGTGGAAGACTGCTAAAAAATCCTCACCACCCAATTGGCAAATATTTTGAGGAATGCATACTTTCATCATTGTTACTCTATGCAAGAGACTTTTATGAAAGAAACAATCTCAATCTTTATATATATATTTGAATGTTATTAACCATACAATAAACAAATTAATTATAATGAAAGTTATCAGAGAAGCCTTTGCTTCACATTGGGCTATTTTAAAAGTTATCCTGCTAAATATTTATTTAGAGAGATGGAAAGGGATTAAAAATTACTTTATTAAATTAAAATATAAAGTAAATCATGAATTCAACGGCTTTAAAAGGAAGTTACTTTCTCCATCGAACTGTAGCAGTAACTTGTTTTTTTTGTTTTAATTAAGATCAGTACATCATCATCATCCATTATCAATCCACTGCAGGATGAAGATCTCTCCAAGTTCAATTCATCTTCTCCGATCTCTAGCTTTTCTTCTCCACATCACCCCTTCACACTTTCTTATTCATCCATTATATTGATACTTATATGGCCAATTCATATTTTTGGACTTATAGCTAAGAATAGTTAAATATTTGTTTAGCAAACAGTTTTAGAGAGATACTGTTTGCCTATGATTCAACTACTTGAAAAAAAAAATATTAAGTTCTATTCTAATTTGAACTAAAGATGTAGGCATAATAAATTAATTTAATAACCAGTACATTATGAGTATCTACATTAAAGCATGCACATTATGCATGTATCCTTATGCCTTTATATAAATATATATTCAAAGTGTTTGTGTTTTTATAAAGTGTATGTAATAAAATCATTCTAAAATATATATTTATAATGGTACTTGAACTTATGTAGATATACTTATGTAATATATATATGCAAGGGCTTTTATTTATAGTTTGTTCAATATAAATCATACATCCAACATGTATGCCAAGTACATCAAAATAGTATGCTGAGCATGCTTTTGACTAATTATAGTCATAATCATAGCTATTGTTATCCAAGAGAATTGCGAGATTTATAGAAGTACAAAAGTAGTGATTTACATAAAATTTGATTATAAGATGTAAATGAATCTTTGTTCACTAATATTGGATGATAGTAGCAAAAAAGCTGTACTTCTATAATTGTTTAATTTCTTGCACAAGTCGAAAAACAGGTATAAAAATAAGCTAAATATTTGTGGGGGTTTATCTTACTTTGACTCAATATTTTTGAACTTTGTTACAAGTTGTCTGCTCCTATTCTCAACTTCCTCTTACTTTCTATAAATAAAATTATTTGATTACTGCTCTCAGAGATATGTTAGATACTTGCAAAAACTAAATTATGTATATTTATAATTCCAATCCCACTGTTTTAATAATATATATATATAGATAGAGAGAGCAAGTAGTAGGCAGGTGGGAATAAATTTATCCATATATGATTCAGAAATGTGAAGCGAACATGGAGATTGCATGAATGTTATTATATAAGAAACTTACTCTACAAATGACAGTAATCTTTGTGTCCACAATAGTTATTCTCTTACAAGTAAATATGCTATAAATGTTCTCTGGCTGTATTTCAAAGTGCTCAATTTTCTGATTTTGTTTAGACAGGCCAAAAGAAACTTTCTAAGGATTTAGAACAATGATTTTAATTATTCAAATGTATACAGTAACCACAGTTGTTTTTCTGAATTTGGATATTTAATCATAATTAATTACATACAACAGCCTAAAAAGCAGATGCATGTTTTGAATTCCTTATAAACTGATATTTAAAATCTAAGTACAGTATAGTCTATTCCTGAAAACATATATTGTAATTCATTTGTGAAAATTGGCCATTGCTTATCTGTTTCTTAATATAACTGACTCTAGTATTTCAGATTTAATTACTATTTTACAAAATGATGAAATTCTTACATTAATAAGATAACTTTATGATTCTGTAATATTTATTTATATCTAGAAAAGTATAGAAGTTGGACAAAAGAATGATTATGTATCATAGTAAATACTAAATTTTTTACATTATATAACACAGAAATCGATCTACATAACGGTGTAACTTTTTTTTTTACATATTGTATCTTAAAAAGTTATAAGGAATATCTGACAAAAAGTTGGCAACCAATTCAAAAGACTGAGAAAAATATCAAACCTTATTAAAAAGTATTAAATCACCTGATCATCTATTCTTTATGCTTACAAAAGCTGTTAAAACAGGAATGTGATGTACTGTGATTTCTCTTTATACAGATTCAGGAATCTCTTGGCCACTATGCTCAGAGAAACCTGCTAGACACTTTACTTTTCCTTTCCATTTCCTGCTCCATGTTTTCTCAAATTCTTCTCTATCCTGCTCCATCTCATTTCCACAACATAATCTTTGTCAACTCCATAGCCTTTATATCTAACCTCCCCCCCCCCATCTTTTCTTAAACCCAGCATAAAAACTAATAACCCACTTTCTGTATAATCACTTTATTTATATTTATTCTTCCACAACTTCATTATTTGTAGCCTTTCTGTTTTCAGGCATTTACATTCAACTAACAGATGCCTAATATTTTCTATGCCTTTCTTACATAACTTGCAGACTAAATCACCCACATTTCCATATATGTGTATATTCCTTGGTTGCTAAAGATCCCGTTCAAACCTTAAACAGTAAACTACTTTTCCTTGCTATTATCATAAATTAATTCACATTCAATATTCCATTTACTTCTATATATATATATAAACTCTTTTTTACTCTCCATACTAGTTCTCCATCTCTCCAACTCCCTATTTTTTATTAATGCATCTATTCTTCTAACCCATTCCTTACACTATAACACTCATCAATTCTCCTAACACAATCCCACCTTTTGTATAAATATATTGACACAAATTCTTTATCCATATTTTCTGCATACTATACTACCTTTCTCACCCATCCTGTTACTTGCCCTTTACTCATACCCAATTAAATACTATTTTTGTTATTCTCTTATTATCCATAAACTGCAATCTACCAAACATTTTCATTTTGCTTTTTGCATCTCTCATATAAAAACTTGCCCATCCAATTTCTCCTTGAATTGCCTCCTTTGCTGTCCACACCTGCATCTAATGCATCTCTTCCTACTTCTCTTTGTACTTTTTTTAAGTTATCTAATACCCTTTACTAATACATAACAAATCGTTACCATATGTTAATCCTACTATTGCCACTCCTTTCCATACAATTCTAGCTACATCATATTTATTATATGAAAACACTGTTAATTTCTTTATCAATCCCTTTTTTTGTGTTGCTTTATTTATCATTTTTTTCTCCCATTCATCAAAACAATTTCTCTGCTTACTTAAAATGATTCCCAAATAGTTATGCCTATTCACCACACTTAACTTTATATCCTCCAATAAAAATTCTTTGTCTTCATTTTCCCAGTATTAATCATCATTATATCTCTTTACCCACCCTTGCACATCTCCTCAGCATAACTTCCATATCTTCCCTTTTTTCCATGCATAAGAAGACATCATCCTCAAATAAAAGATTCGATAATGTATATACTCCCTTTCCACCTGTTAATGGTATCTCTACCCTTCTTCTTAGTCTTTCTATTGCTCTCTCAAATACAACAAAAACAAAATAGATGACATAAGGTATTCTTGCCTTAGTACTGAAACAGTAAGATTCGTCTTCTATTGTTTCTCACTCACTGGTCTATCCTACCCAAATTTAAACTTTTTGGTATCGAATTGTGTGTGTAGCAATATTAAAAATGTATAGATATATGTAGAATTCACCATAAACACGCACACATTTCAATCTCAAATTTAAGGCAATAAATAAAGATAAATAATATAATTTAGATTTCTTTTAGTTATAAAAAAATATATATTTTTAACCATTTATTTTGAATTGTAAAATCTGTTATTTATTGCTTTGTTTAAATTTCATTTAATAATAATTTTAGAAATCTGATGTAATATTTAATTAAAAATAAAAATAATCGTATGTTCCCTTTTTGTCTTGGAAATTTTAAAAGCATCGGTCGGTGAGAGATAATAGATTAATTAAAAGGGAAAAATTCCCTAAAATGTAATTATAAAAATTAAATGTAAAATCTAAATATAAACAATAGAATGGCAGCTTTCTCGATAATTAAAATTAACAAAAATGCATTGATTATCCTCAGGGCAGATTAAGTGGAATCCAAAAATAAACTATGACAAAAATGTGAAAGATAAGATATAAGAAAAGAGGCCATTTTACACTTTCTAGGGATTTTTTTCTTTAACTTTAGCTGTGCTCTCAGTCAGTTGAGAATCTTCAAGATAGTAAAAAAAATTTCCTACCACGGTATGACCGAGTAAAAGCGACCAGACTGTTCTCCGCCCGGAGATGGCCTATCGGATGCCAAACCTTCCATTGCCCTTCATAAATTCAACCATGAAGATCTGCTGCTTAAAATAATGAGAAAGCTGCTGCTGCTGTTAAATTAAATGAACCACCTAAATACAGGAAAGAACTGCTAATCATGAACAATTTGCTACTTATCAATGGAATCGGAAAACTTCTCATAAAACAGGTACCTGTGTCCAAATTCTCTAGAGTACTCTACTAATACCCAGCTATGCTTATTCATTTTGTATCTAACTTATAAATTGTAGAACTATCATTTGAAATGCTAAAAATTTAATAATTAATATGTAAACTTCTTTAATAATCTAGCCTGCCTAACTCTATCTTTCTTGGGTATGTATTTCTAAAATCTATATTTATTATTTAATTATTGCATGCTCATAATTGTCAAAATATAAATCTGTGATCGTTTGAAATGTGGATGTGTGTCACATTTTTCATTAATATTTATTTTCATAAATGACTTAATATTTTTATACAAACGACATGCATTCAATGCTTCCCTTAGTGTAATGCAGGGGTCTACTGCTTAGCAAATGGCTGACTTATCAGTTGTAATAATTACCCAGTCTATCTATTGTTTTTATATCTTATTAAACTGTCATTAATAATTCCATAAAATTAGCATTTCTTTGAGAGTCGCAAATGTTCCTTATTAAATGTTGATAATGTAGGGCCGAGTTATAAAATATATTTTAAGTCTTAACAGGATTGTCTGTACATTATACATGTGTTATGTTTTAGAGACGCGATGACCCATTACAAGCCGTGAATATTCCGGATTCTATAGGGTTGAAATTAACCCCAGTCGTCCTACACAAGCGGACATAATAAATGCTCCCATAGGGCTTGATGACCGTCACGCAGCCAGCAGGCAATTTCGGCATGAACCGCTTGTCCCTGGTTATGCTTATGTGACACCTTACTTTTTTGGGACGATGGCAAACGCCAGCCCGTCATTCTTATAAACTCATTCACGGCTTTGCAATTTCAATATACTGCCATTCCATATCGCCTTTCTAGCGTACCACGTGTTTTCTTTTATTAACTTTATTATTCTATATATAACTCCGTCCCTGCATTAGCTTCATAATTCACTCTCGAATAAATGTTTGCCCCTAGTTCTTTGTAATATCTTTAATTAAATAAATCTTACTTTAGACTCTTGCATTGCAAAGGTATAAATCCCTAAAGGCATGCATTAGAAATACTCGCTCAAGAATTTTAGGTAGCTAGATTACGTCATCAAAAAAATGTGTTCATCTGTGTAAACATAATAGTATCGGAAAATTCCGCTACTGAGATTTAAATATTGCCAAATATTATTAGTTTTACCGTTAAATGATATAATGTTTTAATAAATAATTTCAAACTATACGTCTGCCGTTACTTCTTTATTTATTTATTCGATACCCATTCAATATGTTTTCTCGATTCTTTAAATATAAATATGTAAGATTAATGTTCTGATTGGCTAACTTGAAAATAAAATCATGAATCTCTTGCATATCCCTGACCACCATGCCTAAAGAAATGTTTACTAATGTCGCATCACATGTGTTGTTTCGTAGATTGTATTGTGGAACCGATAAACTATGTTCGAACTTATTACTACGGGTGACTTCGCTACCTAGATGGTGCTGCAGTTCTGTGTGGTGGTCGAATTCTGCACTATGTTAACGAGTCACACGTTTTCTGACTGTTACAGTACCATCTTATTTTTTCCCTAATTAATATGTATAGTAATTTTTTTCATATAATCTTAATAATATCCACTACTCATTCCCAAATTTATTAAATATACCCATAATCTATTTCTATTTACTCTATCATATGCCTTCTCTATCTATTGAAGTGGTAAATATGTAGTACATAATTTAGCTTCATTGTTGGATGATATTACAAACCTTTAAAATGGGGTTTGAACCGGTTTATATATATTTATTTGGTCATCCATGAATGTTAGGCACACATATACACATATGATGTCCATCCTGTTTATTCAGAATGGTTGTGTTTAACCAAATGTATTATTATTTTAACTTAATTAGATTTATTTCTAAGTTCGTAAATTCCCTTCACTTAGATAATCGTATATGTGCGTATATGTATTTCAGATACAGAAATTAATATTATTAATGTAAAGCAATGCCAGAAAGTTCTAGAAAGTATTATTGCAATTTAAAAATATAAAATGTCATTCTTATTTAATTATTTCAAGTCTCAAATTAACACAATCATATTCTTAAAGCTATTTTCAATTTTAAAAAAATACGTTTAAATAATGCTTTCTGGAACATATCTGTTTATGACTTTTAATATTGTCAAATTTCAAGTATAGGCATGCACAAAATGAGTTCAGTCACTCATTCACTTGTGTTTTTTTAGAGAGTGAAAACAAAATGAATTCTGAGTAGAGGGAAAAATTTGCCTACCTGATCTTAAGTCGTCTTTGTGCTGTCTTTATGCCATGCCATCACTACTTGAGAACTGTTCTGTTTAACTATGAAAGAACAATTGGAAGATCCCTACTGTTATTTTGTTCATATTGTGCCTTGCTGACTGTGCTTTTGTGTCTAAACTTCATATACATTTTTCTAAATGGCCGCCATAACATCTAAAAGATAATCCATTTTGCTGATGGATGAACACTTAATATTCCTCATTTCATTCCTAAATTCTATTTATATTCATAATGTAATCTATCTATCTGATAACTGACTATAAGCTCAGTTATCGTAATTGTTAATTTTATGATTTTCTCTCTAGAGTTTTTAAATCTCGTTCTGTAAAAACATTAGCACAGAATTATATATTTTAAAACTCATTATTTCAAATTTCACACTCTAGTATTTATTTTCATGCGGCCAAACTTATTTTAAACTATGTATTTTTATTGAATTAATTTTAGTATGCTAATGTTTTAATCTAGCAAACTTATATCATTTTAGCCAATAGCCCAATATTTTGGGATGTTTAAATAGTTGAATGTAAATTTTTTTATTTAACGCAGTTCGCTTGATTGAATATTTAAAAATATATGCTTAATGTCAGAATGTTTAAAACCCTCATATTATAGGATATGATAAACATTTTGTTGTTAACGCTATTGATTTTAAATGCATTATATGTTCTCTAAATAAATCTGATTATTAATCTATTTTAATAATTATTTATTTGCTTTCACGCCATTGAGCGTTCTAACTTGCTTATAATATACCATCATTTGAGAATACTTGGGCTTGTTAAATAGAAATATTTCCCCTCTTTTATATTTGAGATCCTAATTAGCCAAGGTTATACGTATATCGTTGAGTGGGTTAATATTTTGTCATGGCATTACGCATGATATTATTATTTTAGTTGAAGTTTGAATTAGTGTATCAGTCATTTAAGACTTAAGCCATATTTGCATTGCTTACTCATGATAGCATTTTAAAGAATTTGTATTTTGCTTTGTCATACTTATTCTCCGGAGGTCCCGGATTTTCTTTATGTAATTTGTCCAAGAATGAGCTTTGATAGTACCGACCTCAGGACAAACGTTAGATTGTTAAGGCTCTGCATGGGATAACGTCAACAAATTTGAACCATAGCATCCTTACCACTCATCTCTTCAAATACTGCCTTGTTATAAATACAAGCGGATGCTTATCAGTCCAAAGACGGAAATGTACTCCATTTTGGTTGTTTTCTCTTAGTATGTTGAAACCGCTTGAGGGCGTAATTTCTATGTAAACAAACAGAATTATAATATTACCGGGCTGTTGTTCTTTTTTTTTTTTTCAACTTTATACTGCTTTTTTTTGATTTACAATAAAATCAAAAAAATAATGAAATTTATCTAAAATAAATAAAAAATAAATTGGATAAATCTTTTTTTTTTTTGTTAATTTTTATTTTTCTAAAATGAAATTTGTAATTTTAACAAGAATAAAAACAATATTGTGGTGATGCAAATCAAATTTTAACATGAAGAAAAATAAATAATTTTTCCAAAACAAAAACATCGTGGCCACACAAATAAAATTGTTAATTTTAACGAGAATAAAAAGAAATAATTTCCCCAAAACGACATCGTGGCCACGCAAATATAATTTGTAATTTTAATAAGAATAAAAAGAAAGAATTTATTCAAAACAACATCGTGGCTCTGCTATCATTGTAGTCAGCACTGCGAGTTTTTTTTTTATGTATAATCTCATATTATCTATAAGACATGATGCAGTGATGTTTGTAAACCATTCTCTTGATAATTAATAGAATATTTTTAGGATTGTTATAGTAAAGTTTATTTAAGCTAACCCCTTCCTCATTTGTACAGGCCTAAATGATGCTCATTGATGATATAGTTGTTAAGCCATACTGTTCAGTTAATTAAGTTAAATGAATGCCATTTAATTAGTAATGTAATGCTAAGAAAATAATTTTTAAATGTCTCAAGTTATTTAACTCTTGTTAAGAGTAAACCTCTCTTTGGAGGTTAATTTATAAATGTCTTATCATCATTACTTTAAAATAATGATCATGGCCTCTGTTGGCTTGTCATAGCATTAACAGCATTAATCTATTGTTATTCGTAGCTCATTAGCATACTAAGTCAGTTGCCTATATGCAAATTATTAACCACATGAAATCTGTGCTATGTTTCTGATGTAAATTAAAATTGTTTATGTTCATTAAATTATTATGTGTTGATAATTACTTATGCGTTCGTGTTTAATTGAACCTCACTCATTGAATCTCACTTGTTCATTATAATAATACTATTCTATCCTTGCTCATTGTGGATGGATACTACATTATAATTCATGTTTCTTTTGCAATGCTAGCTGTTTGCAATTCATTTAAATTTATAGATATTTCCGGCACTTGAGATGTCTGATTGAGCCAAGATTTGATATTCTTTATTTATAATAATTATTCTGTAGATCTCGTCTCTCCACTGTATCTGCGGGATTGGAATGAGTAAAAATTCATCTGTTATCATCAGAAGTGTTGTTCATAATATTATAGCTTTAGGGAAGAGCAGATAGGGCAGAATCCATGATTGCTCCTGATCTGTGTATCTCAGGAATGAGTGGATTTAGGGTACTTTTGCTTAGATTCTAAACCCCTTGTTAAATGAGCATACAATTCTGATTGGTACACTATAAAGACTATATATAAATGTCTACCTGTATTCCTACTCATATTTATAAGTTGTGTGACAAGAAATAAACTATCTCCTATACGCCTATCCGATCGAAATCATCCCTGAATTTCTCCCACTATATTATTTTCTTCATTTTTTTTTCCAGCTATCATATATGTGAAAACTTTATATAACACTGATGTTAGCTGCTAATGGTCTATAATTGCTTTACTTTCTATGATCTTTACCCTTTCCTTTAAATAGTACCCTTACTCTTGTATTACTTCAACTACCTGAAAAATCTCTCTTCTGTGCCATCTTATTAAAACATGATAATAGTTTTTAATTTTGTCCTATGCCCTAAATTCATTACCATCTCTGCTGCCTATCCATCCAAACCTCTTGCCTTTCTACTTTTCAATTTCTTCCCTTCCTCCTTCAATTCATTTTCTGTAAACCTAATATTTCCTTTATTATATACTTACATGTTTGTTATTATTCTGTCCTTCACATCTAACATCTTTTCTATATCCATTACGTATTTATTTAAGATTGTCTCTGATTTTTTTCTAGAGCTATGCTCTATTCCCTCATTGTCTAGTAATACTATTTCTCCCCCACATTCCTTCTTTTAATGTTCCAAAATTTTTTACTCCCTTCTCTTTCACTTTTATTAATATACTCCAGCAATTTACTATTCAATTTCATTCTCTCTCTAAAATTATCTATTTTAGCCAACTTCTTTTTTAAAAAAAATACTTTTCCCATTTAACATTAACATCTTTTTCACCTTTTTTGTTCTTAATAGTACACTTATATTCTCTGCATGCTTTTTCCTCTCTTTTACATTTTCACTAACTCTCACTTTCTTATTACCTTTTTTATCTGAATATTCTTACCTAAAACCTATTTGCAATTTTTTTACTTCACCACACCAGTACTTATATTTACCCCCAACCAAAATCTTCCATGATTTCTTCAACTTTCACTTTATATTCTAACTTATCATTCATTCTCCATCCACAGCTTTCACTATCCTTTCTATTTTTAATACTATTTTCCATCACATTACTAACCATTTCTATTATAAAAAAATTATGATCACTATTACATACATATTCTCCATAATCAAATATTTAAATTTTCTGTACTTTATTCATTCCCTATTTCTCTTTTAATACATAATCTATTGTGTGAAATATATTATTTCTAGATCATATGTATTGTCCCTCATAAATGTTTGACAAATTTTCAATTCTCAAATTCACTTTGACAGAAATTCTTCAAAAGCTGTCCATTCTTGTTATCTATATCATATGCCCATTCATATCTCCTATAACCATTATTCTCTTCCCCCTTTTCTTTAAAACTGTACATATTTAAATAGGCATTCATGTTTGCTACTATTCCACTCATTATAGTTTGACTGTCTCCAGTGCCTATATATACTACACCTACTATCCACTCCTGTCTTCTTAATCTTATCTCAAATCACAAATGTTCTTGATATTTACCAGTATTTAAATATATTTTTGACGTAACTCCTATACCTCTACCCCTTTTTATTTTTTATTTACACTGGTACACAAAGTCTTCCAGTATAGGTTCTTCTTCTCTTAGATGTGTTTCCACTACTGCTAGTACCTCTTGCTCTTCATTTTTAACTGCTTTGTTTAATTCCAACTTCTTTTCTGGTCTCCTGCCATCTTGCATATTCAAATATCCAATTTTAACAATTTTTTCTTTTCTAACTACTGTTTTATAAATTATTTTGATTCTTTCTTCTCCATTACATTTATAAATAATTGTTTACTATTAATTTTACAGACCTCTCGACATTTACATTTATATCTAAACCAACTACCCTTTGTTCATTTCTTACATCACATCCAGTTTTCTTCTTCCTGATAACACTGCCACTTAAAAGTATATCCCCCTTTATAAGTTTCCCGAACTACATTCTTTATAAATCAAACTCCCTAAAACTTCACTTCCTTGTTTTGCTAAGTGCAATCCATCTTTATTATATAATTTCCTCTTACTAATAAAAAACCCCACATCCACAAACATAACATCATTTTTCTGACACAATTTTTTCAATCTCTCATTATAGAACTTCTAACATGTACCTATTGTCAAATCTTGGTAACAATCCAACTTTTCCTACTTTTCCTTTAATCTTCCTCAAATTACTAATCAATTCTATGTACTCATCCATTCCTCTCTCTCATGGCTCTGACAAATTATTTGTCTACCATAAGATACACATCTCTACGCCCTTATTTCTTTACCTTATCTGTAACATCCCTAAGTCTAGCTCCAGGCAGATTTCTTACATACCTGTTTCTATTTTCCCTTGCAGTTATATCTCCATACTCCCTAATAAGTGAGTCTCCTGTCACTACTGTCTCATAGTTTACTTTCCCCATTTCATCTATAACATTCCCTACCAACTTCAGAACTTTCTTATCTACTTCTTCCTTATCATTCCTACTCAATAATTCCTTTATCTGCACACACTTCATCTCTAACAATTTTAATTTTACTTCTACGTCCTTTACCTCTTCCTCTATCTTACTTATTCTTTGGCTAACTCTGCACTGCACTACCTAGATTTTCATCCACATCTCTTGTTATTCCACTAAAAAGATACTCTATCCTATCTTCTTTGACTACATTTTGCTCCATTTCTCCTGACTTTCTCTTTAAGCTTTCTACACTTAGAAATCACTTTTCACTTTTTTTATTACACTGTCTACATAACCATAAAACTGTTACATATGAGTCTTATTTAAACATTCCAAATGATAAAGCTCATTACCATAGTATGCCTAATTTCTTTCTGACCCTTATATATGCATTGTGGGCTATAAATGCAAACTATATTCTTTATTTTCAAACCCTCTACTCTATATTTAACTTTATTCTTCCTCTCCTATTCTTCAACTCCCTTTACACAAAAGAAGAAAAACTTTATTTTCTTACAACCTTAGGTGTCAAAACATTATCTCTCTCAAATAAATCACTTTCTTTCTTAAATTAAAAAAAAAATCTTTAGTAGCAAACTTACTAAAAACCAAATAAACAAATAATTTTTGTATCAGTTAAATTTTCAGTTCTCTGAAGATAATTCCCAAATATAAACTTTAACTTAACTTACAAGCAAAATGGTCATGTGACCACAGCTAGACAGTCAAAAGTTTAAATCTATCTTTCTTGATCATAATTATCTCTCTACCTTCACACCATCAATAGACAATTTGTATAGCAGTTGAATTCTCAGTTCTCTGAAGATAATTCGCAAAAAAAAATAGTCAAGCATTGGTAGCCGAGAGGTCAGCGCAGCAGCCTTGCAAGCAAGCAGTTGCTTGCAGATGGTTGTCATGGGTTTGCTACCCGGTCGATACTTTGACATGTGAAAAAAATGTAAACTTTAACTAAACTTGCAGAACAAAACAGTTATGTCAGCAAAGCAAGATAATCAGAGTGAATGTGATGTGATGCTCTGTGACTTCTCCTTATATGGAGTCAGGAATCTCTCAGCAACTATGCCCAGATAAACCTGTTAGTCACTTGACTTCCCTTTCCATTCCCCAACCTAAGTTTCCCCATATTCTTTTTTATCATGCTCCATTCCATTTCCACAATATAATCTTCGTCAAAACTCCATGGCCTTTATATTTAAATCCCCCTTGTCTTTTTCCAAACCTAGTATATAATATGTAGGGTATATGAGCACAGACTTTTACATGATCCACCACTCTCCACTCCATCTCATAACACTGATATACTTGAACACACATAAGCCACTTTCTATATAATCACTTTGTTTATATTTATTCTTCCATAACTTCATTATTTGTATCCTTTCTGCTTTCAGGCATTTACATTCAATTAACAGATGCCTAATATTTTCTATGCCTTCCTTACACAACTTACAGACTAAAACACCCATATTTTTCCATTTATGTGTATATTCCCTTGTTGTTAAAGATTCTGTTGGAGTTTAAACAGTAAACTACTTTATCATAAATTAACTTGCACCAAATATTCTGTTTATTTCTATAAATATTTAAACTCTTTTTACTCTCCATACTAGTTCTCCATCTCTCCAACTCCCTATTCTTTATTAATGCATCTATTCTATCCCATTCATTAACCCTATAACACTCAGCAATTCTAACAAAATCATCCCACCTTTTGTATAAGTATAGTGACATAAAGTCTTTATCCAAATCTTCTGCATATCACATTACCTTTCTCACCCATCTTGTTGCCTGCCCTTTATTCATAACCCAATTAAATACTATTTTGTCTATTCTTTTATTATCCATAAACTGCAATTTACCAAACATTTTGCTTTTTGCATCTCTCATATAAAAATTTGACCATCCTATTTCTTCTTGAATTTCCTCCTTTACCATCCACACTTCTGCATCTAATGCATATCTTCCTACTTCTCTTTGAATTTTTTCTAAGTAATCTATTACTCTTTACTAAACAATGCATCTTTACCATATGTTAACCCTAGTACTGCCACTCCCATACAATTCTACTACATCATATTATATGAGAGCACCATTAATTTTTTTTATCAATCCCCCCTTTTTTTTTTGCTTCATTTATTAGTTTTTTCTCCCATTCATCCAAGCAGTTTCTCTGATTACTTAAGACACTTCTCAAATAGTTATATCTATTCACCACACTTAACTTTATATCCCCAATAAAAATTATTTGTCTTTTCTCTCCTCAGTATTAATCATCATTACTTTTGATTTTTCTTCACTAAATTTAATCCCCATCTCTTTACCCACCTTTGTGGATGTCCTCAGCATAACTTCCATATCCTCCCTTCTTTCTGCACACAAAAAACATTATCCGCAAATAAAAGATCTGACAATGTATATACTATCTTGCCACCTATTAATGGTATCTCTATCCCTCTTCCTAAACTTTCTATTGCTCTCTCTCCATTTCTCTCAAATACAACAAAAACAAAAGAGGTGATATAGGGCATCCTTGCCTTAGACCCACCCCATTTTTAACTTTAACTGATTCTATATTCCCTAATTGATACACAGTAATTATTTTCATATAATTGCTTAATAATATCCACTAAAGCTCCATCCATTCCCAAATTTACTAAACTTACCAATAATCTATTTCTATTCTATCATACGCCTTCTCTATATCTATAAAAACCATATATAACTACCCACCTGTATTCCTACTTATATCCATAAGTTGTGTAACTACAAATAAACTATCTCCTATATGCCTATCTGATCAAAAACCTCCTTGCATTTCTTCCACTAGATTATTTTCTTCCATCTATTTTGCTATCCTTCCAACCACTATATGTGAGAAAACTTTGATCCAAGACTCTCACTGATGAAAGTCTTAAGCTAGAAACTAATCTGGGGATATTGGATGAGAAATGCTGGATAAGGATTACGATGCCCACTTTCTAGCATATATTGATTATTAGAGCTTGCACTAGGTGGCACTATTGTATGGCAAAAAAATTGCCATTGTTTTTAAATATTAAAGTTCTAATGCAGAAACTTTAATATTTTTCCAATTGGAAAAAAACCGGCTAAGAATTCAATTTCACAAGAAAATATTTTAAATTCTGTTGAAAATCTATTTTAGCATATAATTTAATATGTGTCAGTTTTTAGAATAGAACTTTCCTTTATCAGAAAACAAGGAATCTTTTGTTGTTATGTGTATATAATAAATGTTACCATCAGTAATACTTATGATTCAATTCTGGAAAAGCAAAATTAATTTCAAGAATCTTATTTCTAAATATTTTCAGTATTGTTATTCATGCAAAAAGAAAAATTGTTTTTTTTTCTTGTGTTTGATAAATGAATTCATATTCTAACAATTTCTGTGTCCAAATTATGCTTGATATTTGTTGTTTCTGATGAATAAGTCATCTAAAATATATATTACTTTTAAGAAATAAAATATATCTAATATTTTTCATAAATAAAATGTGGTAGATAATTGTCATTTGTGAATAAAATTTAATCTTCTGGCAAGCATAAAAAGAAACAAAGATACATAAGTCTTTCCAAAACTTTGCAAACTTAAATATAACTTTGAATTTTTTAAAATATTTTTATTAATATATTTATCTATATATGATTATCAAATATTAAATCATCCCACCATGGTTAAGAAATCCAGCACCACCCTCTATGAAGTAAATATATAAATTTATTTGTCTGTATTTCAAAATAGCTAGCCTTAAAATATTTATTGATATTTATTTCAGTTTAGCATTAGCACTGGGATTATTTTCTTATATGATTATATAATTTGATCTATTGAATGTATTAAATTATGTATAAGGTATAAATGTGAATGTATTTTAATTTTGAATTTAATTTTAGAAATGTTACTTAATGTACAATATAGATTAAAAGCATATCCGGTAATCAAGCGTTGTTAGCCGAGAGGTCAGCGTAGCCGCCTTGCAAGCAAGCAGTTGGTTGCAGCTGGTTGTTGCGGGTTCGCCTCCTGGCCGATGCTATGACATATGGAAAAAAAAAAGCATATCCGATACAAACTAATTGTTTAAAAGCGTTATATATTTTCAATAAATCTTTATTTTCATATTAATTAAAATAATTGAAATACCAGATAAGGCATTTTCTTTCAAACATACATAAATATATACCAATTGAATGTATCTTAAAATAATAAACCAACATGCAAAAATTTTATATATAAATATATGTGTGGGTATATGTGAAATATAAAATTAAAATTAATCAATTTAAAACAAAATTGAAATAGACAATTCACTAAAAATAAAAATATTTAATATGTCAATCTGGAATTAATGGTGAAATACTTATTAAACATTTTATTAAGGATAAAGAAAAAAGAGATATAAATAATCCAAATTCATATCAGCCATGGTCACAGAAAATAGCTTTAAAAGGGTTTCAGTTAAGAAATAATAGGTTAACATTGAATATAAAAGAAGCATTTGAACAGAAATTGGAAGTTGATAATGATTATGCTAGAATGGGATCTAAAAGAAAAGATATTAAAAAGATTTTCAGAAATAATAATAATAATACCAAAGATAATGTAAGGCATAGGTATAAAAATAGGAAGTGGGTTTCAATTTCATATTCAAAGCATTTATATAAAGGCATTGATAAAAGAAAAGTTACCTGATGATATTAAGATAGGATGGAAAAATAGTAAAATCTTTAGAGAAATGGATGTGTAATTCAAAAAGAATGGATAATATTAAAAATGGTTGGTTTATAAAATTAGTTGTAACCTTTGCAATATGTATGATACATATAAGTCAGACAGGAAAGACTGCCATGGAAAGACGTAAGGAGCATGATATGACAATTAAGAGAAAGGATATAAGATCAGGGTCATATATACATTTTTTGGATACTGAACAGAAAATGAATTGTGAAAAAAAAATATTCAGGTAATAAAGTATGTTAAAAATTACAAGAAAAGAAAATGTTATGAGACTTTGTATATTCAATAAAACTTAAACAAATGTGTAAACATGGTTAAAGGTCTAGCACAATTAAGGGGTAAATGGGTATTGTTAGATTACTGGAAACTTTATTAAAGTTATAATTTTAAAAATAAAAGGAAAGAATTATTATTATTGTTGTTTTTTTTTTTAGATTATTTGTAGATGTATATATATATTATCGGGGGAAAAGGACTGTAATAAGTTTAATTATTTTTATGTACATATATGTGTTTTACTCATTAAATTTAATGTATGTATTTTAATAATTATATTGTAATCTAATGTAAATAATATCCATTAGGGGAAGTTGCTGTAAGATAATTGGCCATGTGGTTGTGTGAAAAGAAATATCTTGAAAAGTTTCCATTAAGGAATGAAAGCTGGGTTGATGTATTAAATAATATTTTTATTTATAGTGAATTGTCTATTTCAATTTATTTTAAATTGATTTAAGTTTTTAATTTTATATATAGAAGGCAACATTATGGACAAATTCTTAACATTGAAATTTGATCATTCAAAATATTTATGTGAATTGTAATAGTACCATTTACATAAAGTAAATGGGCATTTACATAAAGTAAATGGGTGGGACAATAGTTTATTACCTTTATTGCTAGAAATAAATCTGAAAGATGATAGAAAATTGATATACTTAGTGGCTGAATGAAACATTGTTATTTTTCTTAAAATTGTTTTAATATACAAAATTAAAAGCGTGTGAAGTGCTTGAAAGAAAAGCTATAGAGATTCAAAAATTATTAAACACTAAGCGCTTTCGAGGCCATTTGCCTCATATTCATAGCAATAATGCGAGATGCAGAACAAGGAAACAAAAGCGATATGCAAAGCGTATGCAAATGATTTAGATACTCCAACGTTTGGAAATGTTTTATGAGTGCAGAAATTATTTTGAAATTTCAAAATGATTTAGATTCTCATTTTAATTACAGTTACATTAGTGCAGTTTGGATCAGTTTGTTAGAATGTAAAATATGATTTTATCTTGAATGAATAATTTATTTAAACATTTTATTATATTGTCATAAAATAATTATAAACTTAATTAAAAGATGATCTTGTTTAGTGAAATATATGCTGTTTTAAAGAAAAGTTGTCTTGAAATAATAGTCTGAAAAAGGATACTGTGATATTAGGCTACTCATCTTTTATATTTTATTGTATTATGAATGACTATATTTTATGAAACATTGTTGATGCAGTATAATTGGCACTATAAATTTGCCTATCATTAATTATTAAATCATAAACTCTTAGAGAAGTTTTAAAACCTTCTATATTTTAAATCATAGTGAATTTTTTATATAAAAGTCAACAACTACATTTTAAAAAGTTGTTCCACAAAAAGAAAGTTTTCTAGCTGAAAATGTTCTATACCTTCTATGAACTGAATTGTTCAACATTATGTCAGGCATTTGTCATACTTATAAAATGTCGTTTTCATTAATTCTATGAAAATAGATATTACAATCAAGACAGCTAAAATTAAATTATGGTCCTTATTTCAGGAAGCTGGAAAGTTGCCAGAAACAGGCAGCAGTTAGCAGTCAAATCCAGAGAGTTCTAAGAATTCTGTAATTACAGATTTAGTTTGACATTCAATAATAACTTTTTATTTAGTATTTACAACTGCAGATTATTTTTATGTGAAGGAAGATTACAAAAATTAGAAGAATTGTCTAATATTAAATGGGGCATTGTTGAACTTTGTGAAATTAGAAGAAAAGGTGAAGAGACAATTAATTTAAAAAATGGAATTGTTCTTTATTACAAAAGCATAAATATTTATTTTTATTTAAAGTATATTCTTTATTAAAAAAACAACATTTATATACTCTTTTTACAAATAATAGTTATAATTTAACAATATGCTGTACAGAATATCTATTTTAGTTCATACTTAACATCTGACACAATCAGGCAAAAACCTTTATTACATCATTATATATCAATATCCTTTTACAAATTTTCAAATTAGGGGTCAATCCCATATTTTGCATACTGTCGGCATATAGCTACTCCATGTTTTTTTTTGTATTTTTCTTAGGTAGATATTTGAGGCATTGGTTAAAATATTTGACCCAATCTTTATCAAGCCTTTTTATCCAATTATATTTTTTGTTATCAAAACTTATAATGCATCTTATGGACCATATTGTTTTTAATGTATGTATTATTGTCATTGCATTATGCCGATTCAAATTCACAATGTATCTCTTCGCTATTTTCTTTAAATTTATTATTGAAGTATGAAACATGCAATTTCTGATATGCCGAAGAGCTTACATTCTTCAAACAAATGTAACAAGATTTCTTCCTTTACTCTACATAACACGCAAATTGGTTCTTTCATATGGAGCTTACTATTCAGCAGGATCTTTGTAGGAAGAACCCCATTTATAAACATAAACCTAATGTAAGATTGTGGTGCACATATCAGTTGTAAATTCTTCAATATATTTTTTATTAATAAGCCAGATAAAAAGTAGAAGAATAACATTATAGAGATTAATAATATGCCAGACAGAGTAACAAGATTAGTTATTCAACTTAATGGAAAGTAATCAAATGTAAATAATTCAGGTTTATAACTCAACAAGTTCTCATTGTGAAGAACAATTAGAGGATTTTTTATATTGATATAAAAATGCTTTTGATCAGACAGACAATATTTTAAAATTTGTCATGGGAGGTTTTAATGATAGAATTGATAATAATTGAAAAATGAAAGTGTGTAGGTAAATTTAATTATAGTAATAAAAATGAGAGAAGACAGACTTGTGGAGTTTGCAGAAAAAGAAAAAATTTATATTATGATTTTTTTTTCTTTAAGAAAAATGCTTTAATAAATAGTAATGAACATGGAACTATCCAAGTGAATGTACAATGGAATTGGATTATATTTTGCCTAACAGAAAATATGTATTTCAAGATTGTAATGTTCTCAATAGATTTAACATAGAAAGTGATTATCAATTAGTGAGATGTAAGGTATGTATTAATGCAAAAGTAAAAAGTCAAAAATTATTAAGGAAAACTATATTCACTGTTGGTATTCCTAACCTTCAGAAACCTTTCAATGAATTTAAATTAGAACTCGCAAATCATTTTCTGGTTTTGAAGTAATGGTTCAGATTTGAATGAAATCAATAGGAAGATAGCTGCTACACTGTTGAGAATTGCAATAAAAATAGCTGGCAATTTATGCATAATTTTTTTACTGAGACAAGATAATGTATGAAAAAAAAGATTTATCAAAATATATAAAAATGATTCAATAAGAAAAATTGAATATCTAGTTTTACAAAATGATGCAAAAAGAAGTTAATAATGTTAGAAGAAAATATAATTGTGAATTAACAAGGAAAGCTGTAGAAGAGAAAAGTATCAAAAATGTTAACAAAATGCTAGTAATGGTAATAAACGTATTTCTAAAATAAGAAGTAAAGAGGAAACTATTACTAAAAAGAGAGATGATATCATGAAATGTGTGAAAGAGTGTGTAAAGATTTACATAATAATGAACAAGAAAATAAAGTATCTTCTATAATTATTACATCTTCTGAATTGCCCAGCAATTTAAATGAAGATAGGAGACACCCAATTAAATCTATGAATATGGGGAAAACTCCAAGAAATTATGCATTTAAAATTGATATCCTAAAAGAAGTTTATGAAGAAATAGAAAAATTGTTGGCAAAATTATATATAAAATGTTTAAATTTATGAAGATAAATCAAATGATAGGAAGAATTCTGTAGTAATATTGATATTTAAGAAAAATGATAAAAACGATATTAGAAATTACAGATCTATCAGTTTTTTATCAGACAAAATATTTATCAAGATAATTACAATTTGTATATAGTGAACTGGATTTTAACCAATGAAAAGATCAAACTAGTTTTAAAAATGGTTTTATCACAGTGGATCACATAAGTATTAAGCGAATTTATAGGAAGAATCAATGAATATGAATTGCCATTATGCTGTGACTATGAAGATTATGAAAAGGTATTTGATTCTATAAGCATTTTTACAGTGATTAAAGCATTGGATCATGCAAAATATAGATCCAGGGATATTGCCATATTCTGAAGAATATTTATCAAAATCAACAGAAATGATTAGATTATATAGTAATACTAAGAAAATTATCATTGAAAAGGATGTGTGACAGAATAATTCCATATTTCCAAAACTTTTTTACAACAATGTTACAAGAAATATTTTGTGGATTAATATGGGAAGCTAATGAATTTAAAATAAATGGAGATTAATTAAATCATCTAAATTTTGTAGAGAATATAGTAGTTTTTATAAATAATGCATCAGAGCTTCAGAAAATGTTGCAAGAGTTATCAGATGAAAGTAAGAAAGTAGATTTAAAGATAAATGCTAAAAGACTAAAGTAATATTTACTGGCTTTTTTCAGAAGGAAATAAATATTGATAATGATGAATTAGAAGTTAACAATAAATATCTTGGTCGACATATAGGAACATAATGGATAAAATTAAATTCAGATGGAGTGTTTTTTCTAGAAATATTAAAGGAAATATGCCTATGTGTTTGACAAGGAAGGTTTTTAATAAATGTGTTTTACTAATTCTTACTTAAGGGGTGAGACATGGACACGTAACAGAAGTGCAGTTAAATATGGAAAAATGTATGTTAGGACTAACAAGACAGAATTGAAAATTAAAATAGGTATTATTGATATTATTGAAAGAATTAAGAGACAAAAATATAACTGTATTGGACTATTGCTAGAAGAGATGTTATTAGTTGAATAGATGATGTTTTAAACTGGATCACAAGAGACTGTAAAAAACCTAGAAAGAAATCACGTGTGATTGGATGAAATAAGGAAATTAGCTGGTGTGATGTGGAGAAGTTAGAAATTGGAGAAACTGGATTAAACTTAAAGAGATTTTTATCCTGCAGTGAACTGATAATATTTGAAAATAATGATATGTATATATGCAGCTGCTAATCTATATGATAACAAAACACCAATATTAAAATAAATTATCTTATACTCACATGATATTTAAACAAAAAATCAAACTGCACACATAATATAAGTCAATAATCAGTATATAATAGTATAATCAAATTAAAACATATTAAATATTTTATTTAAAAGGAATTAGGAAATGAACTTCCTCTACACACCAAGTTATTTCAATATTTTTTTGGTTTAAAACTTATGTTGTAAATGATAATAGAGTTAGGTTTTTGAATAATTTGAGATTTACTTAAATATATTGGGATGATAGAAATCAAGTTATCAAAAAGAGAGAGATTAGCTGGGGGGGGGGGGGGTAATTCTAAATATTTTATTCTAATTTAATATTAATTTCTTAATTTTATATATAAAAGAATTTGGTTTTGAATATTAAAAATATTTAAGAATTATTTTATGAGTGGTAGCTGACATAAAAATCTCTGTTCTAATATTATTCCAGATCAAAATATCTATCTTTATAATGGTTATATCATCCATGCTAGAGAGATGGAGTTTGTGTGTTAGGGAAATGATTGCTAAAGGAAACATTCATCAACATGGATAAATATATAATCTAATTTTAGTTATCATATATTTATGATTATTCAAGGGTACTTAGCTAGACAGAAGATATATATTTCATGAATATAAATGAAATGTATGAATTAATTTTTTCAATTACCCTAACCCAGATTCATTTTGAATCTATTGGAGATCAAATGAATAAATATCTAATATAAATAATTGATTTTGAAAGATATAAATCTATCTAATCATGCATAACTTTTAAATCTAGAAAGAGATACCAAGAAGTTAAATACGAGTAATAATAGAAACTGACATCGCATCAAAGAATCTATCAGCTGGTTTATTTAAAACCCCAAAATTCTATCACTGCTATCAACGTGGATTGGTTCAATGTATATTAAGACATATAGATTTCATTAACCTACTGTATTTTTAAATAAAGTATTAAATTATACTTTTAGGGTGATCAAGACTTATAAACTAGCAATATGACAAATTTACTCAAAGTAAATATAAAGATTATACATAGCAAGAAAATTAAGATTATAAAGGTTTGCTGTAAAATATAATTTACATTTTTTACAAAATAGGAAATTTGGAAAAATCATCATGTCTCTGAGAATGGTAGAAAACCATAAGAAAATAAAAGATGGAATACGGATATGAAATAAAGAAAAATGTGTTGTGATTTAGATAAAGAAAAATGAATTTCACAAAAGACTAGATGGAGGATGATGAGACATATTGAAATGAACAATCCATTATTCATTTCAATAAACAAATAAAAAATAAGATTTTTTTTTCTTCTAAGCAAAATGAAATGCAAATTTGTTTTTTTTTTTAAAAAGGAAACTAAAATGAAGTTCAAGAAAGACAGTAAGTTTTTGATATAAATCAGTTTTTTTCTTTTCTTTTAATCAGAATGAAATACTACTTCATTCAAATCCCAGGATTTTACTATGCCTTGTGACTAAAAGGAGGGACACTACTGGCAGCTAGATCTAATCTGGAACATTTTTGAGTGATATTTTGAATAACTCCTGTGAAATGAAGAATTAGAGCTTATTTAAATGGCAACTAGAAATTACAATGCTATATTATAATCTTAAACAGATTTTTAATATTTGTCAGAAAGAAGTAAATGACAATTATTTTGTTTTAGTTGAATCTAATATTTAAAGAATGATTTGTACTTTATTTTAAATAATTTGGATTTTTTTAATAAGGCTTATTAACCGGGTATTATTTTAAAAGAAACTGTCAATTTAAAAAAAAAAAGAAATGAATTTGTAATATTTTTTTCTTTACTTGTTAAAATTATTTTTTTAAAAAAAAAAAAATTATTACATATTAAATATGTACTAAGCTTATTGAATTTTATATACATTATTAATAAGGGGAAAAGGTAAAGAAATAATGATAATCATGTAAATTCAATGCACACATATAAATTGCTTAAGTTTCAAATAACTAGTTAACTTTGTAATTATTTCTATTAGTCTCATTCATTCATAGTTAAACTTATATTTGATTATTGAAATTGGATTTTATGTAGATGGATTTATATATGCGCAGTTATGTGTTCAATGTTTAGTAGTTTATATGTGTTCGTATCCATATGGGAGAATACATTCCTATCAGTTTGATGAATTAGGAATTGATCTCAGAATGAATCATCCTTGTTTTAATTGTAATTGTAATATTTGAATACAAGTCTAATTTATAAACTTGGAGTTTAGATGGAATTATAGAGGATTTGGGCACGGACCATACATATGTGAAAAGATAAATGATCTCCAATATACATATTTCGCGCTGAATCATCAACTCCCATGCACATATATATAATTAATGCTCGGTTTATATTAAGATAGCAAATCTTCAAACTTCAATGTACAGGCTTCAATCTACTCCATCTTCCAACTCTTCAGCCATCCATACCAGTGAAAATCTGGTGATGGAATACCCAAATCTCTTGTTGATGTCAAATTATTGTATTTATATTATATTAGGTTTAGGACCAAAAGGCCACTCCTTATAATTATTGTATAGAAGATTTATTTAGTTAGGGTTAGGACCAAAAGACCATCCCTTTATAGTTATTATTATATAAGTTATTATGTTTAGGATTTAAAAGGCCATTCCTTATGATTATTGTGATAAAGATAGCATTGATGTCTGTCCCATATAAAGCATATGTATGTGTAAGTACTAGGAGACATGCAATTCAAAGAAATATTATATATTTGAATTCATACATGCATGGAATTATATTCAAGTTTATTGAAGTCAGAGCATGGTAAATGTATTATGTTATCTATGAACGTACTAATACTATGATATATGTAAAGATTAATGATTTTGTTTAAAAAATAAATTGCATATCAATTAATGATTATATTTTATAAATAAATTATTGTTATATGATTGTTAATTTTATTAAAGAAAATAAATTGTACATCAATTAATAAGTACACTTTTAAATAAATTATTATTACTCCATTTGTTACTTTGTTTATCTAAGTTTGCATGGTCTACCATCATTCTTTGGGAGTGACTTATGTTCTCCATGATTTAGCCTGGCATTACAAATGGGGCTGTTTAATAGTTACATTTTATAGGTGGTGCCCATGTAATTTATGTAAATAAATAAAGTAAATGTAAATAATTGAACTAAGTTAAGTTATATTATCCATTCTAGAGATGGAGTTTGTGTTATAGAAATAATAGCTAAAGGGAACATTCATCAACAAAGATAAATATATAATCTAATTTTAGTTATCATATATCTATGAATATTACAGGGTACTTAGCTAGACAGAAGATGTATATTCCATAAATATAAGTGAAAGGTATGATTATTTTACTAATCCGACCCAGATTCATTTTGACTCTGTTGGAGATCAAATGAATAAATATCTAATATAAATAATTGTGTTTGAAAGATATAAATCCATCTAGTCATGCGTAACTTTTAAATCTAGAATGAGAAACCAAGAAGTTAAATATGAGTAATAATAGAAACCGACATTGCGTCAAAGAATCTATCAGCTAGTTTATTAAAAATCTCAAAATTCTATCACTGCTGTCAACATTGATCGGTTTAATATATATATGTCTTAATGTATTAAGACATAAAGATCTCATTAACTTACTATATTTTTAAGTAAAGTATTAAATCATACTTTTAGTCTAATCAAGACTTATAAACTAGCAATATGACAAAATTATTCTAAGTAAATATAAAGATTATACATAGTAAGAAATTAAGATTATAAAAGTTTGCTATAAAATATAATTTAAATTTTTTATATAATAGGAAATTTAGGTAAGTCATCATGCTTTTGAGAATGGTAGAAACCCATAAAAAAATGAAAGATGGAATAAGAATGTTATGAGATAAAAAAAGATGTGATGTGATTTAGGCAAAGAACGATGAATTTCATGAAAGACTATCTAGATAGAGGGTGATGAGTCATACAGATCTTATTGACCTATTAAAGTAGTAGTTCTGCAATTAAATCAGATCTTTATTCTGATCAAGTCATGTATGCTAAAAGTACGACAGTTAAAAATTATTTACATTATTTATGGGCAAAGTGTGTGTACATTTAATTTAGTCTAAGAGAATGCAATCATTTTAAATTTCAATACAAAAAAAAAAAATTTAGATGTAAAATTTAGGCCACTGAATTTAAATATGTTGAAAAGAAGAATGGTGATAGATTAAAGAAATTAGTAAAGTTGTTTTGAAACTTTGGAAAGATGTTAAAATAATATTTTAACCTGAAAAATATCAAATTAAATACAGTATGTACCTAAAGCAAAGGAATTACTTCATTCAATTAAAATTAATAAGCAGATATATGTGCCAATTATTAAAAATGTAGAACACTTTGTTATATAAAAGTGATGTAGGCAAATATTAGTCATAAATGTGATGTAAAGGAAGATTTCAAAGTTTTATGAGACATTTATGTTTTTTCACTAACATTATATATATATATCAATATGGAAGAATGTAAAATAGTGAATCCTTAGCTATCATTAATAATATGGAAATAGTCCAGTATCTTTTTCTGCATAAAAAATTGCATTTTTTTATTTATTTGTTGCTTTCTTTTGTTCATATAGTTTTATTATTAGTAATAGTGTAAAGCAATCATATCCATATTATATTTTCTATTTGATATAATTATGCTTGTAAATAACAGAAAAACTTTAATTTTTTCATTTTCTAATATATATCCATTCCATTTTCTTATATCTTATGCATTTTATGACTTTGGTCTTGTTTGTTTAATTTATCTTTATATCATACCTTGTTTTAAAAGTATGTTTATTTTTTCCAATGAATTTTGTAATTTGATTTTTTATTTTTCTTTATAAAAAATATATCTACAAATCAAGTTATGTTTTACATTTTTTTATATTAATTTATCCTTTATATTTGTAATTTACTTTATGATTGAGCAGAGAACTTGACCTACATAGATGCAAGTTTGTAATATTTATCAAGAAGACATTCTTTAAGTAAATAATAAAAATATTTTATATTTTTCTATGCAATATATTGTCTTGGACACTTATTATTAATGATGTAAAAATAACTTAGTTAAAAATATATTCTGTATTTATAAGTTATGTTTGCAAATGAAACCATTCTATTTCTGTCACACCAACAGATGCTTTTAATATGTCTTATAAAATTAGAAGATATTATATATTAATTTTTCAGTCAACTTTGATTATTTTATGCATTTATTATTTTAGTAATTTACAATATTGCTATTTACTGGAGAAAAAAAATTCACCTGATCTTTTTACATGCACATACAATATCTATGTAGTTAGCACACATATTAAAAAGAATACAAATTTTCAACTCTTTATTTGGTTGCTGCTGGTTTAAATACATAAAACATAAGACAAATGGAAGGAATAGACTTTTAGGATGACATTGAAGCAGGGAGTGTCTATCAAGTAGAATAACTTATGCTGTCACCAACCTTAAAATTCAAATCTTAGTAAATATCATGTTTGGTAAAAGTTATCTAACTATTCTTAGATGTCCAAGATAATATGTATTAGTCAGATGAATGCCAATGTACTGACCATAATTACTTCTAATATGTAGCATTTATCATTGATAGAAATCTCATGCACTGATGTGCCCAGGGCCTATAGTTTATTTTTTTATTTTTTAATACATATTAATAAGAATATTCACATATCATCTAATATTAATTGTTAAATTTTTTTACAAAAATTCAAATTTTATTTAAATTTTTCAAATACATCCAACTGCTAGTAGTAGATTAATATATAAAACAGCATTTTGAGTGGTGTTTTCCCCTCTTGATCAAGCCTGAAACCTTTAGATTTGTGAATATTGAACTTAAGTCAACATTTTAACCAGTTAGTCAAGAGACCTGTCAATAGAAATTTTATACAGTTATTTATGAAGACCCTTTTCCAATTTTTTCTTAATACAAGATTAATAAGTAGTTTCCAAACATTATGAATTATCATCCTACATTGACTTATGGTGTTATTTGCCATAATCATGTGAGAACCTTTTTAAAAAAATTTTTACTTTGTGCCTTTTTCTTTCTGTCCAATATTATTCATTCCCAATTTAACATAAAATTATTGATACATACATAGTCTGCTGCTTTATATATATCTGTTTTTTAATATTCTTTTAATCACTTTTCAATGAAGTGATTGGTTTCATTAATCTGTATTTCCACATTCACATGGTATTTTATAGATGCTGTTTTTGTTTTTCAGTATTTCAAGTTTATGTTTTGTAGAGGTTGGGATTACTCTTAAAATGCTATAACTTTGAAATGCTGTTCTGCTGTTATCTTGATTTCAGATTTTCTTTAGTTTATTTACTATCCCTGGTATGTAGGGATAAACCATATACCTATAATTATTTTTTTAATGTTTCTTTTTATTGTCTATTTAAGATTTTTTTTAATGATAACTGATGAATAGCCATTTTTCATGAGTGTATTTTCTACGTAGAGCTTTTCTTTTGCTATATAACTGGTTTCTGAACAAACTTCTTTTGTTCTGTTCCATAGTAATAATATAATTCTATTTTTTGCATTTCTTTCATGATTGAATGAATCATGCTATGTATTTTACTGAATGTGTAGGTTTTTTGTAAACTAGTTTTGATTTTGTTATGAGTGAGTCTTGTCACAAGAACATCTAAGAATGCCAATTTGTATTTTTGTTCTAATTATATTGTGAAATTAATTAAATAGAGTATGTTTTTGATGTGAGCGCAGATTGTTTTTAGTAGTACTTCACTAATATTACCATATAACAAATGACTCAACAACATAGCAAGGTCAGACTTTAAATGGATATGGAGTAGCATTTACATTTAAGAACTTGAAACCATAGTCACAAATACTTCTTCATATCCATCTAAAGTCTGACTTTATTATATATGTTCATATGGTAGAACCGTATTACAACCATTCTAGACATATTCAACAACAACATATGTCCTTCAATTAATTCTACATTAATAATGGATTTTCTCAAAGTATGAAAATTTAAGATTGATTATGTTGAGTTAGAAGTTGTTAACAGTTACAAATACCTTGGTCATATTATTAATACAGATGGAAACATAATGGATGAAATTAATCATAGAATTAAACTTAGTTGGAGTGCTTTTGGTAGAAATAACTTGATACTAAAAGGAAATATGCCTATGTGTTTGAAAATGAAAGTTTTTAATAAATGTGTTTTACCAGTTCTTACTTATGGATCTGAGACTTGGACACTTAAAAGAAGAGCAATACAGAGACTTCAGAACACTCAAAGAAGTATGGAGAGATGCATGTTGGAAGTAACAAGAAGAGATTGAAAACGCAATATATGGCTAAGAGAACAAACAGGTGTTACTGACCTCATTGAAAAAATTAAAAGACTGAAGTGGAGTTGGGCTGGACATATTGCTAGAAGAGATGATAATAGATGGACAATTGAAATCTTAAACTGGATTCCAAGAGATTGTAAAAGACCCAGAAAGAGACCACATGTGAGATGGATGGATGAAATAAGAAAGTGTGCAGGGGTAATGTGGAGAAGAGAAGCTAAAGATCAGAGAAGATGGATTGAACTTGGAGAGACATTCATCCTGCAGTGGATTGATAATGGTTGATGATGAATAACAGGACGAGAACAAAAATGGTCAATCTTATATGTTCTTGTCACAAGATTCTAACATGGTAAAATAAAACTAGAGAAAACACAGACATGGGAAAATACATAGCACACTCATCCAATCATTACAGATATACAAACATGGAATTATATTGTTACTATGAAACAGAACGAAAATAATTTGTTCAGAAACCATGATTTGATGAAAGAAAAGTTCAACGTAGAGCAGATTCTCATGAAAAATGAAACATCAAAAGAAAAAACAATTATAGTTATTGTACTTTATCCATTTATACCATGGATAGAAAATACTAAGAAAACCTGCAATTAATATAACATTAAAACGGCTTTCCAAAATCATAGCTTTGTAGGATCTCTACAAAATCTGAACTTGAAATACAAAAACTGCATCTACAAAATTTTATGTGAATAAAGAAGGATTTATATTAGTGAAACCAGTCACCCCATTGAAAAGTGATTACGTGGAGGGGGGGGTAATCTAAAATAGAGATTGTGCATATAACTGGGTGGAAAATGCACAAAGGAGAAAAATTAAAGAAACTGCTCACATCACGATGATAAACAATCCCATAAGTTAATTTAGAATGGTAACTCATAATGTTTGGAAAACAACTTATTGAACATACTGTAAAGGGTAGCTTACAATGCACACATTCCTAAAAAGATCAAGCATATTTATTGAACCCAATTCATTTGGAATTTATATTAATAGTGGGAAGATTATTATTATTGCCTATATACATATAATACACAATAAATTATATTTATAAAATAAAATACGATCAGTATTTTACAAAGTAATATTGTATATATATATAAAACTATTTGATTAAATAAACTGTAATGTATATATTTTTTTTAAATTTAAAATTGAATATTAATTTATAGTTAAATGAATTTGGGATGACCTGAAGTTAATTAGATGGGTACATGTGTGTGAAAATAAAACTGATTTTATTATTTTTTTTTTATTTATAATAAATCTAAATGTATTTAAACAATAGGCAGTTAAAGATATCAGCATTCCTGGAAATCTACGCACGTGAAAATGTATAAAAACAAAAGACAGTTTACAAATCATTCTTCTTATTGTTATAGCACCTGTGACAAAAGACAGCAATTAAAACTAAAAATTTAGAACACTAAAATGGAGTTTTATTTTTTTCTTTTAGTTAAATTATAAACATTTTAAAAGTCAAATGCTGTAACTAAAAGTTTATCAAATTCAAAGGAAAGAAATTGAAATAAGAAGTAAGAATAACTGATAAATTCTTAAATAATTAAATCGTGTTTTAAAATTGTTGGAGTAAATTTGAATATTTTAAATCTTTTCAAAAACAATAACGAGAATTAAATTTTCTGGAAATTGGAAAAGGGAAAAAAAATGAAATAGTTTTCTTAATATATATGTAAGTGCTTCAATACTATTCAATAAAAATATATGATTATAAATAATTATTAAATTGTACTTTAATATGAAAATGGGCTAGAGCAAAACATGCTATTTTGTGTCATGGTATTTCCTGCCAGCTGCATTATATCTACATATATATTTCTACTTCCTTGTAAACACACAAGAAGATGCCTACAGTCAAAAGTAAACAAGGATTGGAATACTTTATGGTGAATCAAATGAGGATCAAGATGTTTACCATTAAACACAACTACAAGAGACACCATTGTACCTATCTATCATTGCTAAGGAAAATGATTTACTAAGTGAAACTGCTTTGAACAACTTGCCTAACTATCAGCTACTACTACTTTTATTATGATGATTTTTATGAACTTTGTTCCAATTACAATTTTTAATCAAAGAATCAATATTGTAAATTTTTGTTTATTTTTTTTATTTTTTTATTCATACTATCTGTATTTTCACACTCTGATGCTGAAGCCTCATTTTTCAGAATTAGCAAAGAAGAAAAGGGGGGGATTATTCATTTTGATATTTTTTATATTTTCATTATAAATAAAATTTAGGTAATACCACCTGCTTCACATAAGGTTATCCACATAAATATTGAGGTAAGATTCTCTAAATTTATATATAGGTTAAATTACAACACTTATACAGAATACATATTATATGTTTTATTTTGTGATTAACCATGTACGTATATTTTCCAGTATGTTTGACTAATCAACTGGTATCTGTCTCTATCATATATATAAATTGGGGAAACTTGTTAAATAGATTAACATTTGTAAATATATAATTTAGCTAGCCAGCATCTCAATTATATTAAATAACTAAAGTTGATTTTTCTATATAATTATGATTTGTAGAGAATGAGTGACATAGGTGGATTTCTACCATGGAGTATAAGGGTTGGATTTAGAGGATAATTAATTAGTAAGATGGTAGAGGTTCACTTGTGACACATGTACATATGATGATTATTATATATATATATATTTTTTTTTTATCATTATTATTGTTATACTTGATTTTTATTATTGTTAATAAATGTTTGAGAGTTTGTATTGTTCCGGTCTCTGGTTTATTGAATTGTTTTGACATTCCACAGTTTATAAATAATTATACATGCACACACATCTATTTTTCTTATTATATAAAAGCTTGAAAATAAAGCAAATATAATAAATGCTAGTTATAACCTATATATAGGTGCAAGAGTTACTGTGTATATCTGTTCATACCTGCTAAAGGAGTTAAAAGCAATATTCTCTCTGGGCTTGAATATTAGGGCATAACGGAATTAAAAAGAGGGAAAGTGGATGAACTAACCTAAATTGCATTTAATATTATTAAATAGGGATAGAGTTAGTCAATTAAAGTATATGCAATCATTGGTTAAGCATTTCATTGGGTTCTCATTAGCACTCTATCCGATGACTCACAGTCTGAACATAGTTGGACGCAATTTTTTTTCCCTTCTAAGCCTGGTAGGTCTTTGCAGATTGTTTCATTAGGGGTAATAAATTAGAGCATATTAACTTATCCCCACACCATATTGCTACATCTGCATAGTAGTACAGTCTGCAAGTTAGTTGACCATCCATTACATCTGGTGTTTGCAGTGTTTGGGATTAGTTGTAATTGTTCGGTCCATTATATTTGGCACCAGCAACGTTTGGGGCTCGATAGATAGGTGTACCATCACATATAGACTTTGTATAAGTTGGTCATACATTGTGATCGAACCAGCTGATTGATAAATCTGATAGATATATCCAAGTGCTAATCGTTCCGTCCGTTATATCTGGCGACCAACATGGATGCACAATGTGTAGTGGGACTACACACCACTAAAGATCGGATTAGCGACTAACGTAACTGGTATGATAGGTATTAGGGGGGTGTATGATGAGAATCGTTCCGTCCGTTATATCTGATGCACAACGTGGTAGACATGATATTACAGTTGATAGAGGAGTGTATTTACCAATGGTTATAATACAAATAAGTATATGAAATTTCTACTTATTGTTGCCTTTGAGAAAATATCCTAGTTAGTTAGTGTTACATTAAACATTTTTGCAAATGTTGCTGTTCAGGTTAAAACACCTGAAGAGGAGGGGAGAATAATGCCATTCAAAATGTTGTGTTTTATACTAATTTATGTATTATTACCAAGAGTTAAATGTGTTTGAAAAACTTAAAAGAAAGTTTGAATTTTTCTAAAAATATTTAACAATTAATTATCATTATCATAATCTTTCAGACAAATTATATATTTGTAATTTTTTTTTATATATTATTATTATTACTACTGCATTAAAAAAAATTATTTGAAAAATAAAAAAACCTCTAGGTTAATGTTCTTTTTAGAAAATGGAATGTTTAGTTGATTAAGAAATCCACAACAGTGCACAAATGAAAAGTTGAAATGGGTTTATGTGTATTGAATTAATTAAGCAAAAAGAAAAAAAATGATTATTTTTGGATTAGAATGAATTATTGAAGCAAGTTGAGAATTACAGTAATAATTATATTATCTTTTAAAAACATTTACAGTAAAAGAAATGATTAGAGAAATAATATAAAGAAGTAGACGATGAATTGTTATTTGTGAAATCACATAATTTCGGATGGAACTAATATACGAAGAGATCTTCCATCTCAAATTCAAGAATATTATTTAATAAAAAGTTGAATTTGAAACTTTATTTAACATTAAAAGGTGTAAAAAGATTTTAAATGCTGAGAAAATTTACTAATAATATTTATTATTAAGAATTTTGGAAAAGAAAGAACAAATCTTTCATGAGATTATAGTTTGAATGTCCCAATAATTATAAACAAATTAGAGTATCTTTCAGAATTGCTAAATAAGAATAATAATATTGTACAAAATGAGAATCAATATCTTAAGATGATGATGTAGTAAACATTGAGGAAGATGGAAGTATTAGAGATAGTTAAGAAAATAAAACAGCTAGTCAAAGCCTCTTAATCATAATAAAGTACCTATAAAAGGTACAGAATATATTTGATTTTATGATAAAGATGAGTTTTTAATAACATTAATTGAAGAAGAAAGTGAAATAGCTTGTGTAATAATAAAAGAATCTTAATCATAATTTTCAAAGTATCGGGATTAAGATTTTAATTGAATTGCTGAAGACTGGTGAGTAAAGTGAATTTGAATAAATTAGATGATAGTTGTAATGAGAATCATCATTTAGATAAGTGGCCATATCAATCACTAATAAACTTCCATTAAAGAATTGTTTTAATATAATTATGAGGATTCAAGAATAATCAATCTAATTTCACATGTGGATAAAAAAATTGTTGAGAATTTTTAACATTTATTTTAATTAACTTAAATTGTTGGACAAATGAAAACCTATCTAAAAAATTGTCATTGTTTGTATTTAATGAATAATATGGATTTAGAAGTATAAGTTGAAGAGATGCACTTGGAATCATGTTTCTTATGTTGAAAGATATTTTCAAAGAAAGAGAAATATAAATATTTGTTTTATTAATCTTAAAAATATATTTTATTATTAGTTGAAGATTGGCAAAAAAACTGAAAATTTATAATTGAGGCAGAAGATATTTGAAAGTTTTATGTAATCTGACAAATTATATGTAACAATGATGAATAGAATATTATGGGGTCATATATCAAAAGTCAATAATCAATGAATGTATGACAATAGTAAAAAGTAGTATAATTAATGCAAGTGAAGTTTAGCAATTATCAGAAAGAATGGAAAAGAAATTGATAGCTATAGAAATGATTGCTGATGAATATCTGCAGAAAAACATAAGCTATAATAAATAAAAAAATCTAGAAAAAAATTAACATTAAACATGCTATAATAAATTAAATCAGAATAAAATGATTGGAATGTTATGGACTTATAAATCATAGAGAGATCTTAGGAAAGTTTACAGGAACAAATATTAAACTGGATATCACCTGAAAAAAGAAAAAGAGGATGTTAAAAAACAGTTGATAGGAAGACATAGATAAAGAAGTTAAAGAAAATTGCATGAAGATTTATGAACTAACAGAGAAGCATGGTGATTAAGAATTAGAAGATGTTGTAGAGCATTATTGATGTATGATAAATACTACCTCTCATTTTATTTATTTATTTATTTAAATGAGGTATTATGGTTTGATGGGAATGGTCTTATCATTGACACAAAGAAAGCATATTACATCAAATTTTCTGATAATATAGCAATTCTTGCAGAGAATAAAATGAACTTGATAAAACTATAAGCAGAATTAATGATATTTATTGCAAAAGTAGATATTGGAAACAAATGTGTAAATTCTAAAGATATAAAAATGAGCTATAAAGTCTAAAATTTTAAATGGGTAATTGGACAGAAAATAATAAAGCAAGTTAATCCTTTAATTAGTGATAAAGAAATTAGCATGTGAATTTGTGATAGATTTGTAGTAGATTTTTAATAAATAAAAGCTATTTATTCTGTGATCTAATAAAGTTGAAGTTAAGAAAGTGGTTTGTTAATTTATTTTTTTGTTGATGTTTAAAATATAGCCTTATTTGAAGCAGCAACTAATGATTTTGGAAAAAGACAAAATAAAAGGCTTTTAAATCATCACTTATAAAATTTGATTATAACTACCCTATTTTCTTAAATCCAAAAGCTTATTTTTATTCTATTCTAGAACCTTCACCTGTAAGCTTGAATAATCATTGGAGATTAGATGATATAATGCTATAAAATATTTCTAAACTAACCAATCTATCACTCAAGTTTACAGTAGATGGCTCTAAAGTAGGATGGAAGATAACTTCTTTAAAATATATGATGAAGCATATAAAAGGTTCATATAATGATATTGCTAGACTAACGATTTTAGGTTAAAACTAAGTTGTATATGTCATCTTAAATTAACATTTAATTTGAATTAAATTCTTACTAATACAGTATGGATTAGCATTACAGTGGCATTTCCCCAAAGAAGGCCAATTATCTGAAACTATTTAATATTTATTTTGAATGGACTAAGTAAATAAGTAATCAAATAATTTATTCCACAGAAATTTGTAAAAAGTAAACAATGGAAGTGACAAAGCTGAGTTTTTGTCCATGGAACTTGAGCTCCAGAGTTCCATTTTACCACCATGCCAAACCATAGAAGGCAATAATTTGTCTTAAAATGTATTGCAAAATTTATGAGCACACATTGATATGACTATTGAAACAGTAAGGTCTGCTTTGCAGATCTTTGTTTCACCATTTCTCACCTATTTCCTACCCTCATACCTTAGTTTGAACCCCAATCTATCGTAGTGTGTCTGCAATATGCTTATATACCGAAAATCCCGCATAATTTTAAACCACGAGTACAATGCTCGTATTATATATATAACTCATTCCCAAATAAATAAAAGATTATAGATTATGTATATGTTCACATAATTTTGATTTATTAAAAGTAGGTTATATAAGTCGTAATTGCACACACCCTATGATATGACTTTTAAAACATATCAAATTTATAAATTGTTCAAAGTTATTTTGTTTGAATCTATTTACAAAGATATATTATCGTCGTAATATATTTTGATTTAAAATAAAATTCATTTAGTAAATATTCGTTTAGTAAATAGATTCAAATATTGCAATTTAAAAGTAAAATAATTTTCGGTTAATTTAATAAAGTCATTCCAAATAATTCTGTTAAAATAAATGAGGGACAATAGTTTAATTAGTTAATGTTATATAAGTTTATCTAAAAACAGCAGATGTCCACTTAAGGTTTTTTTTAATTAGTAAAAGTAATTTTTAATTAAATCTAGTTTGTAATTCGAATGTCAACAGGGAAATTAACAAAAGAAATTAATTAATGTTGAATTCCTTTAGACATTCGGATAGATTTAATTACAGCTGATAAGTCCGATATATTTTTGTAACGCTCCAGGGCAGTTCTATTGTTAATTTCTAATATAAAAAGGAGGGGTTTTTTTTGTTCTCCATTCTAATGTTTCTAAAAGAAATCATTCTGAGGTCTAATGTTTCTAACCAAAATTATTGTAGTAATTTGTAAATATTGACATGACAGAGTAGAGCGCAAGAAGGCTATTTCTCTCCGGAATGGTCATATGCTGCCGTAGACCATCGGAAGTTATCACCCAAGGAACCCCGGAACTGCTGCCGCTGCCAAAAATATGAACATTTCCAGATTTTGCTTTTAAATTATATAAAAACCTGCCGACCATCAATCTACCCAAAATGCTTCTCCAGAGGTAACCCTAAATTAACCCAAGAGCTCTTGTGATAACTAACATGCTATAGCTATTTTAAATTGTTTTCTGATATTTCACATCACTTCATTATGTATTTCTTTATCGTGTTTAAATATACTCAACATTTTGCTCTATCCTTGGGTTAATATTTTCTATTGATTAAGCTTTCTGTTATTTTATTATGATAATGTGTCAGAATCGTCTTTGACCGAGTGAATTATTCCCTTTGATGAAAATAAGACGCCGCTATGAAGGCATATTTTAAATTTCTAAATAATTTTCCAATTTTATTATCTTGCAAATCACTCGTTCGAGGGCGATTCTATTCTTTAATATATAATATAATCACATAGTTTAAAATCTACATGTTATTGATTTTAATCTAATATGAGAGTATGTGCGAGATCAATGATTAAATGTGTCCCCTAATGCATGATTGCGTATATAAATCTATACTTACTTTTTAAACCTGCAAGCATGCATATTCCTATTTTAATTACCGTGTTCTACTTTAATTACAAAGTTCCCCATTGATGTCGAGAATGTGCGGACCCTTCTAAATGAATTTCGGGGAATTTGATTGGGCATTTCTCTTAATCCAAATAAAACCCATTCAGTATGTTTTATATACACTAGTCTCGTATTGCTGGTAAGTGAATTGGTTGTTGAGACCGCTTTGTTTTACTTTTCCAAGGATTCTTTACACGGCCAAGTCCATTCTCTTTGCTTATTGCAGTTTCCAGGCATAGTGTGTCCATAAATGACACACCTGGGTATTAAACGCAATCGTCACCCAGTTGCTAAGTTTCAGCTCTTCATAAAATACTTTCCTACGGGTTAGCGGCGAGATGCCCTCCGTAATCATTCCGTATATTCAATATGATTTTATTTTTATATTTATTTTACAAAGCATCCGTGACTTAAACGTGTCATACCCTCCAATTTTAATAAATTCATTATCAGCAATACTGACCTCCCAATGCAACTCTATTATTATTATTCTCAAATAAATGCTTAATCACATTCCCACTTTGTTGCTTAGTAAGCTTTTGTCCGTGCTATTCTTGAAATCAATAAATATTTTATAACACTTAACACTTAATTTCAAATATTTTTTTAAACTTGTATAATTACTCAAAGCACCTCGCACATGTTCCTATCTCTTCAAGCACATTATCTTAATGCTATTAGCCCGAGGAATAAAATATATCACTCAGTGGCATTATCTATATAATTTATATGAATAAATTTTGTGAAATTATTTAAAACTAAATTTGATTTCTTATATTATTTGATTCCTATCACTGTCTCGGTCTATATATACATATATTTTCTGCATTTCTTTTGTAAATCCATAGACGTTAATTAGCCACCCAAGCTTCTTTTAGTATAGAGTCTTTTGTTTCTCCTTAACCACCAGGCACCGGTCAAAGGTTATACTAGTAGTGGCATCAGATGCGTTATCACATAGATGGCACTGTGAAATTTGGACTTTAGATTCTAACTTAGTATATCTAGAAGGCAACCTCTCCTAGAATGTTCAGTTTTATGTGTGGGGTTTGAATTCTGCAGTGTGTTAGCGAGATAGACGATTCTGACTGTTACACTATGAATATTTAGAATAATGTGTAGAAAAGAATTATTTTTGTGTTTAATGTCAAATCAAAAATCAATGAATATAAAAGTTTATTTTAAAGTTAATTTTTTTATTATTTTCAATATTTTTTTCTTTTGTGTGTATAATTATCTTTTAATAGTTGGTGAAAAAATTAACACAGTATCTGAAATCTTAAAAAAAAATTATGATATAATTTTCTAAGAAAAAATGCTTAATAATCAAGTAAGAGAAGTTTTTTTATAAAAAAATTAATTTGCTTAGTTCTTTAACTATATTTAAAAGTTAGAGATGGAACTTTCTCTTACCTTATAAAACTTTAGTCTAATTTCTTCTGTATAATTTAAAAATTCCAAAAATATATTGTAGGATTAAATGATGCAGAATAAATATAATTTTAAGGTTGAAATTGAGAGATCATAAACTCTTAAATTAGATTTTGCTAATATAAAAAATACTTATGTAAACTATGTATGAATCTAACAATAATGATGCAATCTTGCAATTTTGCCAGTTTTTCAGTAATACATCCATAACATCTCAATATTTATTTTTAAATTTATATTTGTCACTATAATTTTGTGGAAAGAAATTACTCTTCCGCACGTGCACTATTAAATTGACATGCACTCTCCCTTCAACTATGCTTGGAACCTATTCTTAAATAAACCACTTCTTATTAACTATGCTTAAATCAGGACTTGATTTTATAATTTGTCAGTTGAAATATCAGGCACATAATAAGATCAAGCCCTGATTTAATTATGGGCAATAACTATTGGTTTATTTAAGAATAAGTGGATCACTTATGCTTTTAAAACACTTATTGATGGAAGAATGCATGTTGATTTGATATCAATTTAATAGTGCATTTGTTGAAGAGTAATTTCCTTATTACGTATATATAAATTGCTATATTATTATTTATTACATTTGTCACTAAGTAAAGATGAGCAATGTATTTATCTTGCTATTATGTCATTAATTTAACAATCTAATGCTATTATGCTTATTGCAATAAAATGATGCTTTGTAACTGTATTAAGTGAAAAATAGATTGTAATTTATTTAACAGCAGTATTTACTTAACTGGTTCCTAAACCAGTTTTATTGTAAGAGGCTATTATGTAGTCTTATTGTTGTATATATGTAAGAAGTTGATGCTTAATTATTATATATTTATGTATGTAAGCTTCTATGAAATTATTAATGTAGGAAAATTGACTGATTTAGTTTAAGCATATTCAGATATTTCCACATTCTGTATAAAATAAGTTAGCACTCATTAGGCTGTGCAGAACATTCATAAATATTTTCATTTATTCTTAATTAATAATTTTTGTGCTTACAATGAGCAGAGATTGATTGTTCTTTTCTAAATACTGGTTAGAGTTCTAAGATCAATATTGGAGGTAGAATCTCAAAATTAATTAGTAAAGATCAGTTAAATCCAAGGCTCCTCACTGATGAAGGCCACAAGCCAGAAACTAGTCTGGGGATATTGGATGAGTAGGCACTAGATATGGATTTTATGCACAAGCCTTCTGGCATCCATTGATTGCTCTTGTTAGCACAAGATGGCACTACTATATGGAGAGTTTTGCTGTATAAAGATCAGTTAACTAGAAACTTGTCATAAAAATGGGATTGCACTGCCATTTAGTATTCACTCATTTTGGTTATTGTTTATATTGTGGATTTTTTTTTATTCATTTTACTACAGAAAATATTCTGTATTAATAATCCAATTCAGATTAATATAAATTCATTAAAGAATGATTGTTACTCTAAAGCACCAGCATATATTAAGTATTTAAGTCCAGGATTTGAGTTGATTTTTCTTTAATGTCTTATTCAGAAATATTAATATAATGAAAACTCTGAAATTACTGAATTGAAAATCTAACTTTTCTTACAATGTGCATATATACTGTATTAATTTCATTTTAATTGTTAAAAAGCTTTTTATATGGCTGAGTTTGTAGTAATATTAGTAAAAAATAATTAATTAATTAAATCATTGAAAGTTATAATTAACTTATTTAGGCAGCTCTCTTGAAGTTGTCAAGAAAGTTATTTTTATTTTGAAAAGAGGTAGTCCCTGTCATTCTACAAGCTGAAAAAATTTGCAAAGAGTTATTAATTGCATAGACATTTTGAAGATAACTAAGTATTTTTTTTAAAAAAAACTGGTTTAAAATATCAATTTTTAAAAAAATATAAATTCTTATGATTAGGTATCATTATCAATTCCTAATAATTATATATATGGTATTTTCTCACAATTCTTCTGAGTCTTCAGTCTTCACAATATAAAATTGTTGCTAATTATCAGCCTTCATCTCAAGTCATGATAGGTTAAAATAAAGAATTCTTCATAAAATTCAGCCATTCTAAGTACAGAATCCTGAAGAACTGTTTTGATCTATAGTATTTTTAAAAGTTTTTTGTTAACATCTCAATTCAAGGAAATATAAAATTCAAAAAATAAACAGAATAATTTGAAGTAATTAAATTACTAAATAATGGTAATAATATTTTTGAATTTTATAAATATATAAATAATAGCTGCAAGAAAAATTAAGATTCATTCTCTCTCATGTCTATTGGTTTGACCTTAAATATTTTAAATTTTCAACTTTTAGCTTGAATAGTAAAATGGAGTTAAAGATGGTTTCTAGATGCATAATTGCATTATTTTCAGCTGGTTTGGTGATGGGGATTTAAATACAATACCATCTTGATAATCATTGATTATTCAAGCTTCCTATAGATGGTACTAAAGAGCTGCCTTTGTTTTATTTATATGCTATCTAAGCTAAATTATTAAGTGATTTGCTGTTATTATTAATATTTCTAAACAGGAGAAAAAATAAAGGACTGAGAGGATTTAAATATATAGTTATTGATCACAGTCAGATCTATATAACTGTTCAAGCATATTAGCTTGAGTTCAAAACATTAAAGTGTTCTGAATTTCAGTATTTTAGTTTGAATAGTAAAATGAATCTAAAGATGGTTTCAACTTTGATTCTTGTCAAAATTCAAAAATCAGTATGGAGTTAGGGATGTAAATGATAACCCCTGATTATTCCAGCTTACTATAGATAGCATCAGAGTTGAAAGCCGCTTGTTATTTGTGTTTAACAAAGCTATGTTTAAAGCAAATATAAACAATTTGCAGCTCTATGAATTTCTGTATGACATGCTAAATGTATGATTATACCAACATAATATTTTTCTTTAAAATTTTGTTTGTTTCTTATCTATTTCACCCCCTTTTTTCAAAAATTTGTAATTTATATTTTTTTTTTATACAAAACGTACATGAAATTTTTTAAACTATTTTTTTTAATACAGTACTTTATTTTAAAAATAATATATCTACATTTTTTCTTTTATTGGTGCAGCCTAATTTATGAACAGTATTTTTTGAGGCCAGTAAGTCATTTCGTGTTTAAATAATTCACTTTTACTTATTCCTTTTTCTCTTTTATTTCTTTTCCATATATCATTCATGCTTGAAAAGAACAAAATATTCTAAACATTAAAATTATATAGAATATCATGATTTTGTATTATGATGAATAATGCATTCTGTAATAATTTTTAAGAATTAACTGAAAGAAAAGGTTGCTATTATTAATAATGATTAAATGTTTATTATTTGATTGGTCTTTTTTTTAACAAGACACTGTTCATTCATAAAACTTTGCTTTCCAAAAAATCACCTTACTGCTATTTTTAGTGAAGTATTTAGTGTTGGTGGGTGCTGCTTCTCTGCATCCAATCACTATTCTTTCTTTTCTCTTGACAATTTTTATGTTTTTTATTTCTTCTTCTCATAGCCTTATAGTCTTTTATCATTTTATTTTGTTAGATTTCATTTTTAATCCTTTATGTGGATGTTTTTTCTCATATTGCGTCTATGTCAAAATTATAAAACTTTTTTTTTTTTTTATATCATTCACAACATATCTATTCATCATTTTTTTTTGTATACTATGTACATGCTTTTATAGAGTTTATAAATGTTTATAGTTCTAAAGTTCAATACTAACATAAAGGTATTGCATTATTTATTTTTGTTTTATAATATTGATCTAAACTTTAAAACTTATAATATTTGTGTTGCTAGGGCAAATAATTAATATTAGTAGTAGCATCTCTCATTGACTTTAAAAATTACAACTGAGTAAAAATTTGCTGAATGCTTAAGTGACTGTGAGACCACATTCCCACAACCTTGTATCTTTGAGTTTTAAAACTGTATATGTTTGAAAGTTAAAACTTTAGCTTTTATAGCAAAATAAAAGTAAAGGCTATTATGAAAATCAGTGCTTCCTATCAAAAGAAGTCCAGAAATTAGATATAGAGATCTGATTTTACTACTGTCAATGATTCTTTTATTTTACTTAATGCTTATTGGCTTTTAGAGTTCAAGAGAGATGTCACTATATTCTAATAAGTGTTAGCTTGGAAAGATGAGTATTTTATTGGTTTTAACATCTCTCTATCAAAGCCAAAAATGTCTGTTAATAGCTTATAATTGAAGTCATTAAATATTTGTTGTTGATTTAATATCAAACCTATCTAACTTCAAGAAGCAAATTGGCCTGGATTTAAAATCTTAGAATATTTCAATTTTTCAATCCTTGAAATTAAATAATACAATGAAATTAATGGAAGCTACTGGATGAATAAAATAAAAACCAGTGCTCTCATTCAGAAATAATTCAATTAGTCAGAAACTAGTTGTGGAAATATTGTTTTACTGCCAATTAATGATTTGATTTTCTTCAGTATTTCATTGTGGCTTCTAGAATTGAAATGTAAGTATTGCTTATTAATAAATGGTGTTTGGTTTGTATTAGAAAATGCTAATTTGCCACCAACTATATAATTGCTATTGGTCATTTCAATTTTCTTATGTAAGATATCTAAATCTACTTTCAAGCAGAAATTAACATTTATAATAATGATAAAATATTTGTGTATGTTTATTAATATTGTTAATGACTAATGATCACTCGATCTTGTTTTCTGCACTCTTTTTTTTTTTTAGTAAATAAAACTATAAAAATTTAATACTGAATTTATATATCATAGAAATAAATAATTTCTGAAACCTATTATATCTTGTAAAATGTGAAACATTAAAAATAATTTTTATTGTAGGACATTATTAAATCTTTCTGTCTATATATAAGAAAGAATCAGTAAATAGATTACAATGTTTATAAAAGCTAAAACAAATAAGTTGTAAATATCCATTACTGCTTGGTTTTTTTTTTAAATTATTATTGCATTTGTTATTTTAGCGTGTGCATATTTTTTTTTTCAGTCTTTTTATTATCACTAAAATGTTTAACACAACATTTTTTTTCAGTTTCTTTATTATCACTAAAATGTTTAAATAGCTTCACACGACAAATATTTCTTGCAAATATTTCTTACCATAAACAAAAAACATTTTTATACATATTATAGATTATTTTGAACATTAAAAAAAATGCATAAAGCAAGTTATTCTATCTTTAAGTATTGAAACTAGCCACAGAACATTCACCTCTGGACTGTAATTAGTTTAGGTTATATTGCTACCCCATAAAACTGTTTTACTTTCCTGTAACATTTAATATAATACGTGATCTCAATTTACTGGATGGCATAAAAGTAGAGAGAATAGAATTTTCTAATGAACATATATAGTGATTCTCTTCTAATATTTTGTATACATATAAGAAGATGCATGTACATACAAAGAAAATTTAGAAAAGTAAAATCAATTTATTAATTATTTGCTCTTTCTCAAAAAGAAATTTATCAAATTTTAATATTATTTTTTATTATAATCATATTCACAAAAACAAATTGAAATTTGTAGTTTGATTCAAAGAAGTTAATTTTGATCAAAAACTGATTGTTTGCAAAAACATTTTTTATTTATAATAGTTAATATTTGTTGGTGCAAATTCTCAGTTGTTTGTTTGTTTATTTATTTATTTAGAGAAATGGTAAATAAATTGCTTTTACTTTTTTGAATTTTATTTGTATATACATATTTATTTACAACAGTTAAATCTCATCAGAAACAAATATGAGAAATATAGAAAATTGTTAATGATTTTAATGCATTAATAGTGCTTTACTTATTGAGATCAGACTAAACTTCCTCTTGGTCATATATTGTCTCAATATATATTTCTATATACACTTATATTGTTTTATTTACCTGCATATTTTTGTTAATTCATTTTTCAATAATTTTCTGTGACATAATTTAATCATATACTTTTCTTTTCATCATTTTGATATTCTACATAAGTAAATATTATCCTAATGTTTTTTTATCTAACTTTTATGTAAATGATTAATCTTAAGTTAAAACTATGCTACTCATTCCATATGATAACATTCAAAAAAATTTTTTTAGTTATATGTATAAGATGTCTTTAGAATTCTAATCTTTTAAGCATTTGTCTAATGTTTCCCATTCAATATAGGCATGAATATTTATTATTCAATTCATCAGTGAAAATACTTTAAATTATATTTTTAATAACACAAATATCCAACAAATTGGACAATATACTAATAATATCAAATAATAAACATTTTATATATATTCTGAGTAAATACTACAATTATCTATTTGAATTAATGCAAAAAAATATCTTCATTCAAAAGATTGGAAATATTGTTCAGGCTGTCAATCACTTAATCAGATTTTTTTCCCCATCTCTGTAATAATTCCTTTATACTATCTATTTGATAATTACCTCTTCATTATTATTTCTTTTTTTATTAGTAGATTCTCTAATTGATAATGTAATTTTTCTTCATTACAAAAAAGAAATTTACATAATTATATTTTTCGTGTTATTCATTTCAAATTTTAAAGTCACTGTTTCCATTTCACTTCCTGATCTGATATTTCCCTATTTAAATATTATTACATTCTACAAAAATCTCTTATTATCTACACAAATGTTCAATACATTATCTGATAAGTTTGAATATTCCATCTTTCAATAAACAAAATGTTTTCACCTTTAATAAAATAAAAGATAAAATGTCTCTGATCTTCATTGATTTATGTCTGGTTATCATTGAGGATTTTCATAATAAAAAAAAAATCCTATCTTCAACTTTAACCTGCCACTAGGGTGCAATAATAATTCTCCACGAGATAGTAATTAGCTGAAGATGCTGATAGTTCTGATAAAATTGTAATTTAAGTCAGCTTCCAAAGATGCCTTTGATAGTGTTAATCAGCATTATCATGCAATGCAATTATGAAATTAATTTAGATTTGAGTCATGATTAAGTATATAAAAAACTATTCTGTGTAAATTTTTCAAGATCACAGAGGTCATTGTGGAATGAATATTCTTTTACTACTGATCCTCTTTTGTGAACCAATTACTTAAAGACTTAAATTTATCTTAAGCATCCCACATAAATAATCTAATTATTTAGGAGGAATCAATGTTTCTTTATTAGAACACTTAATTAATCCATTTTTTAGTTTGAAAAAACTTTTTTCTTTGAAAAAATTTTTAATTTGGTCTTTGGCAGGAAATCATTATCTTTATTTTGTACAACATTCCTTCTAAAATTTTATGTTTATTACTCTATACATCTTACTTAAAAATGAACTCCTTTTTTGACAGCAGTATTGTGAACAATATTAAATCGTTGCTTTTTTTAAAATCTATTTAGTCTCCATCTAACAGCCAAAATCAGAATAAGAAATGCCACTGACAAAAATATCCTAAAAGTTTATGTTCTGTCATGTTCTTTTACAAATTTTTAAGTTACAGAAATAAACAAATCTTTGGCAAAATTATTTATTTCTAAATTTTGGGATATGAAGATCAGTTATAGTTCCCAATAGTGAACTCTAAATTGTATTCTCACTTTGTAACAGCTAAAAATTCTATTAAGATGTAATATTGCCTCTGCTGATACTCTTATTCTTTTTACTTAATAGCTTAAATGCAGTTAATTAATATTTTTTCTCATGAATCAAATGATCCAACCTAAATCATCTTTGGCATAATTGCATAAATTGCAATTCATCTCATCGACCTCATGTCATCAAATGGCTATTATCAATATTGGTATCAAGTTCAAATTTGCATGCTTTACAAGTATAATAGTTATGAATGATTATAGAATTTGGTCGTTCAATAAAAACTATAGGCCAGGGATGTTCAATATTTTTAGTAAAGTGTCAATTTTTTCACACATAAATTCACACGTATAACTTTTATGCTATTATGTAATTTTGTATAAAGTACTATACATTATAGATAATATACTATAGAAAAAAACTTAAGTTTAAATATTATTTATTGTAATGAGAAGCAGCAGCAGATCATGTTTTAAATTTGAATCTGTTAATCTTGACTTCATTTGTTTTTTATCAATTCCATGGTGAAAATAATTTTTATAAAAAGCAGAACTGCAAGGTTTTGAACCATTACAAAATGAAATTAAAAAATGGATAACTATATACTTATAGAATGAATTACAGAATAATTTTAGGGTTTTTGGCTTCATTTATTGCATTTAAATTTTCATTATAATTTTTTTCCAAATATTAACAAAAATTGATTTTTAATTACAGTATTACTTGACAAGAATCAAACAATTTTTATAATGAAAAGTACAATGTGATGAATTTAGCAACAATAAGCCAGGTTTGGCAGATGCACCATAGCTTATCCACTCCTGCTGTAGACTAAGTTGATTGACTAATGAGACCATCTTATATCTTGGATTATTGTTCCATATTTAATAACTTACACATCATTGATTTTTACAATATCTAACAAAATTGATATTTGACTAACTTTCATTTTATTTGAATTCATTTGGTGAACTCTAAATCAAATCTTTTCAAAACCATAAATGTGCCCAATTATCACACTTTTATAATATATAAAACCTTGTTACTACAACCATCTTTAATATGCATCAAAATTCAACTTATAACAATTTTAGCCTGAATGTCTTTTTTCTTTCTGAGCACCCAGTTATTAGATTGTGTTCCAGTCCACTTTATGTATCATTATTCTAAAAATCTTCTTATAAATACTTGGTATTTGTAGCTACATAAAATATTTAAATCATAACCTACATCTCCAATTAATATCCACATCTTTTTATTTATTTCTATCTTCATACTAAATAAAAACTTTTAGATATCACATTCTGCTTAGAAAATGTAACTTTTACTTAATATATTTTTTATCTACAAAGAATAAAACATTGAAAGCCCCAAAGTTATATATATATAGTTACATTTGAAAACTAATATTAAGAATGAAATCATTGTCTGCATCCTTTAAAATTTGCCAACTCTCTATTTTACATTCATACCCCCACAAATATATATATATATACATTTATTGTTCTTAATTGCTCTGTACCTTTTAATAAATTCATTTTTTTGTAATATCAAAAATATTAATATTATTAATGTTGTATGTCAGTTATGAGTTTGATAGAAATTTATTAGTGTTTTAATGTTTGCCTCAATGTTTAAAAACAGGTGTCATAAATCTCATCATTATAAAATTTGTAAATATTTGTTTTTTATTTTGGCAAAAGTTGAAAATCAACATTTTAACTTCATTCTACCAAATGTGACATTTAGAAGTGAAATTAATAGCTTTTTACCAATCCCTCCACAAAACAGGATAACAATTATATATTCCTTGCTAAAAATTTTGATAATAATTTTTCAGTTTTGGCTTCCTTTCATTTTGTAAATTTTTTTTTCTGGCAAATTTTTATCATCTTCATTCTTTAAAAATAACATTATCAAATTCAAAATTTTCATTAAAGAGAGTTGCTAGAATCTTTTTAACATATTTTCTGCAGCATTTCAAATGATTGCAAAAATCTGCAGTGTGCTCTCATCTCATCAAATAGTTTGAACAGTTTTAGAAATTGTTATAATTTATATTGTCCTATATCATTATAAATCTAGCTTTAATGAGATTCACTTAATTTTTTGAAACTGAAAATTCATGTTTTTTAATTTTGCAAATAAATCTGTTAGTTAAGCAGTGTGTTTTGTGGTTATTATTGATATTATTTTATATGTCTTGAAAAAAGTTCTACAATGATATCAAATAGTTTATAAAGTTGTCTAATACAAGTTATGCCATGAGCCAAGAGTTTTTTGCAAACAGATATGATATAATGAATAATTACAACAAGCATATATATATATAACATCACTTAATTTAACTAATAATTGGCTAATAAAAAATGAATAGAAAATTATATATTATATGTTTATACAGTTGTTGTTTTTTAAATTCTAGTTAATATTATATAAAAAGGATGAATTCACTATGTATGCAATGTAAATTGAATCTTTAAAATAGAGCAAAAAAGAATATTTGCCAAAAAAACCTTTTCTGTATTATTTTTATTATATATACAAATATTGTTGTTATATGAATGCCTAATTGCTTAGTACAGGGGTGGGCAAATAGTGGCCCATGGGCCACATGCAGCCCTCTAAGAGTTTTTTTGTGACCCACCAAAACAGAAAAATCCACCTTGAACTGAGATTTCCTTCCTGTGTGTGGCCAAAAATTCATCTTGTATTTTCCACTAGGACGAACATGTCAGTACGCATGCGCATTGTAGATACGATGTGCAGTGCTTTTCCGGTTGATCTGGTTAATATCAATTTTTAGTGAAATCATGAACTCTCCGAAAAAATGTAAAATCAGTGATGTATGTCATGTGTTTAATGAAGAATGGACAAACAAATATTTATTTGGTAATACAGGGAATGAAGCAGTGTTTATTGGGTCATGAAAAAAAGATGTGGCTCCTCGCTAACCTCCACTTCTACAAAATGGCCTCCAATGTGTCCCTCCGCTAACATCCACTTCCATTAAGTGGCCCCTGAGCCAAAACAATTGCCCACCCCTGGCTTAGGAGTTTATGTGACATTCAAGTATCATAATTAATAGACTAAATGTAGATTCAATGATATTTAGCTCTTGAATCTGTTAATTCTCCCACTTTATTAAGCTGTCCAAAGCACAATGAATAATAGTAAATATAGATACAAAATATTTAATAAATAAGCTATAATGGTCAATCATTGGTGTTTGTATTTATTGTTTAGACTATTTCCATCATCAAATATGAGTATTGAATGTCTTTAGAAAAATTTTATTTTATTTAAATACTCCAAATACTGTCAACTATTAGTAATAGCACATAAACAGGTTAAATAAAATTAAATTTTTTTAAAGACATTGTACTTTTATTAAATGATGGAAATAGTTCAAACAGTAAATACAATTAAAACACCATCATCACAAACTTTCAAAAAAACAATCATTGCTGGTATTTCATTAGTTGATCAAGCAAATATATTTGTTTTTTGTTGATGTTTTTTTTTTTAACCTTTAAAAATTGTTTAGTGAGGCAAAATAGAATAATCTTTTATTTAGGTTTTTTTACAAATTGATTTTATTATATTATATGGTGTTGTGTAAAACTTAATAATTTCAGAAACACCAAATTGCATGTGTCTCTTCATCTTTATTGTTCAATACTGAAATATTGTGTAAAGTTACAAATGATAATTTTATTGTGATATATAAGAATACTTGTTTTATTAATGGTAATCATTTTTTTAATTTGACTTGATTTTGAAAGAAAATCATTATTTGCCTCATCTGGATGAATCTTTTTCAAACATTCAAGTAGTTTGAGCATTTCAGTCTCATTTGGAAATATCTTTATATGTATACATATATTGATGGTTATTTATTTGTTGGTACAAATATAAAAATCATATTTATATAGTCAAAATGCAATTGTCTACTTTTTTTTTTTTTAGTTTTAGCCTCTTTTTTTTTTTTGTAAAATAAATAAATTCAATACAATATTAAAACTATTTAATAATTTTAAAGATTTGAGATTATTTTTTTATGTGCGAATAGTTCAGTTTTCATTGTTCAGCATATTTATTTAAAAAAATAAGGCTAATCTTATAAATCATAAAGAAATAATTGATTTTCATAATAATGAATTAATAAGGGACAGTATAATAATTGTATAATGATAACTGCTAAATTAAATTTTTGTATAAAATATTTTCTTATTGAAATAGTAATAATTTTTTTTTTTACTTTTAATAATATATATTTATTTATAATGAAAACTTTTACAATAGAATTGCTCCCTCCAAATGTGAAATCTATGAATAAAACATAGAATAAAGAAGTCGAAGTCGTAAAAAGTAACAATTAACGGGTGACAAGAAATTTAAGTAAACATGATGCAGTATGTATAATTGACAACTAAGAATAATACTCCTTTTTTGTTGTTGTTGTTTTGATTTCTGTTTGAATTAGAAATTTATCTTGTAATTATGTAAATATGTTGTGTTTTAATAAAGCTATGAGTATGAGATTCCAACATTAAATCTCGAAAACGCTAAACAGACCTATTACACATTATAGTATAATTATAACTTCACTATTTAATGCGGGGGGGGGGGGAGTCACATATTTATAATTAAAGCTTATTACTTAAAATTAAATATATATATAATCAATCATTAAACAAGGTCTAGTGCCTCTCATTCTACTGAGAATTATAATTATGAATAAGACAATCAATGAAGGCCAGAGTATATTAGTTCAAGAATGCAGTGTTCAAGTATGACCACTTGTCTTCGATTTTTTTTTTTTTTTTTTGATGAATAGCCTTTGTCCTTTTCTTGATTTTCTCCAAGCTGTTACAAAACAATTGAACTACTTCTGATTCTGATTTTCCAATAACTATCTTACATCTGGTTTTTCATAATGAGAATATGGTGAAGATTGCCATTCTGATCAATAGTTATTTGACAATACAATAAAATTGTTCAATATAAAAACTGAAGACAGACAAATATATGTGCAGAAAATGATTATGAATACAGTGTTTTTATGATCATCTCTAAATTTGCATACCATTAGCTATTGCTTATAATGACTTAGGTATTGTGATTTGCTATTTTATCTCCTCAACTTTCAGAAAGATAAAAATATTTTCCAAATGAGGATATTGCACACTTTCAAAAACATTATTTTAGACAATTGCTTTCAGATTGCTTTTTTTTAATAGTTTGAAGATGATTGGCTAGAACAATCAAAATGTCACATACATAATAATAAAAAGTGCACTAAAACTATTACTTGTAATGATTTATTATAGTATCTGTATAGTTAAATAACCTTGAAATAGCCTTCTGAGATAAAGGCATCTCTTAAAATTTTTCTTAATAGAATAAAAGCATCATGTATGGACTTAGTTGTTGTCAAGAAATGAGGGTTTAAGGATTTTTCCATATATATTTATTCTTCATTTACTAATTAATATTGGATGATTATTTGGGTTAGCTATATTAAAAAAATCCTAAGTTTAATTGGAACCTAATATTTTGTTTCAAATTTACCTAGCTCCGATTTGAATCATAGATCATAAGCATGGTGAGAAAATCTACTGTCATAGCTGCACAAGACTTTGTATACAATGTAAATATTATAATAAATCACAGTAAACTAATAATGCAATTCATGTCTAAAGTCCTACTGATTTTTGTCTGTTTGGCTTTCATTAAAAACATGTTGATCAAATATTGTAGTTGATTAATCCAAGAGGCTGACTGTGTTTAATCAATCATGATCCTAATATTAAGTTGAATCGTGACTGATGCTTCAAAAAATTACTTTAAACTTCCTCTTGGGATAGTTCCCAATGGGAAGAAAAGCTAAGAAGACTCAGGAGGATAAGGTGAGTAAGTTGAAAGATAATTATAATATTACAGGGGTCCAAGTTGATCAAAGTTGCCAGAATAAAAGCCAACATTAACTTAATTGAAAATGGTGCTGCAAAGAATCAGAAGCCCTCCACGAATCCAGCCAATTTTAAACATGAATTAAGAAAGACAAGCAGCAATCCTGAATTAAATATTCCCGAAAATTGTGTAGATGTAAAAGTAAAATTTAAAAAAGCAAGATATTGCTCCCCAGCTGCAAAAGAAAATGGTAATTTTTCAGGCCAATTAAGCCCAAATTGTAAAAGAGATCCTAAACTAAGTGCTGACGTGAAGAAAAAGAACTAATAGTACTAATGGTGTTATTCAATCTGAAATGGTGATAAATGAAAACCAATACAATAATCAGTATCCCACTATCCTAGACAGTCAGAAAATTGACAGTAAAATAGCTCCGCAAAAAGTACTTGAAATCAATTACAATCCGACGCAATTTGTGGATCTATATGATAAGTTACTTGAAGCTCAAAATTTACATCATATCTCTTCGAAAACATTCATTAAGTTATCATATTGGAAAAAAAACTTTATTAATTGCATGACTCCAAATACTTTATTAATTGCATGACTCCAAATACTTTTATCTTAAGTTTTGATATTATAAACAAATGAAAAGATTGGAGAATACATTCTGGATAGACCCAACTTAAATGAGTATTTTAAATTGCTTAGTCAAAATGACTTAATACAATCGATTAAACATACTGCATTATTCCCAGCATTAGGTTTTATTTCCGTCGAATATTTTACTAAGGACCAGAAAGAAAAAGATCCTAATCTCTTAGTATATGGTATGGTTTTGCATACCCCCCCCAAACTTTAACTTAATAACTTCGCTGAAATAATTATAATGGAAAGGGAAATGACGCCTGATATTTCATTCCAAATCCCTACAAATTCATGGAAAGCAGTTCTTGAACTAGAAAAAGTTATTACCAAAGAACAATTACCGCATATATTATTGAAAGACCAAATGCCAATCTCCATTATTTTGAAGGGTAGGCCTCTCTTATGCTTTAGGTGTAATAGAGTGGGTCATATTGCTGCAATGTGTGAAGTGGGAAATTGTCCAAAGTGTAATAGGTTTGATAGAGTCAATCATTTCTGTGACACAAGTAATGTCAAGATATGGACAAGCATGGTAAATGGCGATAATAATAAAAATACAAATAATTGTAAACTCTTTATAGATGAAATTGATGTGAACACTAGTCAAGCCCCTCAGCATTCAGAATCAATATTTCCCATAAACAAACCTGTCACCAATCAGCAAGAAATGGAGAGCTCTAATGATATTGTGTTGGTGCAGGAGATGGTGAGCTTAAATGACCTTGAATCCATTACTAAAAGCCTATATCCTGAGCTAATCCCTGCAGATGAAACTCAAGTTGACAACAACAATGCTCGGAATAACCATATAATGGTGCAAACATGTAGTAAAATTAATGAGTCTATTCCCGGGATTAAACATTTCAATCATTTGAGTCAAATTAAGTTAAATAGTCAAGACGATAGTGTTCAGAATAATCGTATAATACCAAAATGTGTAGTAATAATAATGAGGCCAATTTAGAGATAGATCATCTTGAATCAGTGAACCAAAATAAGTTAAATAGTCAAGATGAGCATTCAAAATAGGTTTAAATAACACATGTATGAATGATAGTACGAATAGAATCTTAAAAGATACTAATTGCAGTTGGCAACCAATCAATTTTGTTAATTATGAATAACTGTCTTAAAATACTATCACTTAATATTAGGGGTTTAAATGGCCCTGGTAAAATAGATAGAATTGTTGATTATTTATCCAAACAGTTCTCCTTTTTAAGGCAAATGATAGGCCTGCCCAAGGTACTGCCGCTTTAATATATATGTATGCTGAGATTGAGAAGATTCAATTGTTGACATTACACATAAACTATGTTGTGCTTTCATTTGTTTTTCAAGACAAATTGCATTACTTGATTGGGGTTTACTCTATTGCTAAGAGTAATGATATTATAAAAATCATTCACAACATACAAAGCAAATTGTTAACAAAACCTGGCATTGTAATACTAGGAGGTGACCTTAATTGCACATTCAGAAGTATACTGATAGCCTTGATAGATAAAATGAATGATGTATCACTATATCCATTAAACGACAGATATCCAGATGGCACTTACACATTCTTCAATAGTAGATTCTCTCTTATAGACTTGTTCTTTGTTTCTGCACTTAAATGAGATGAAGATTAATATATCTCTTGTTGGGTTTTAAGACCACCTATGTGTAAACCTAAAACTTTATAACTATGGACTAGTGAGAAATCAATATAGATATTCAATTATGAGAAATATACGAGATAACATTGAGTTCACGATGGACCAGTTGGCAGTTACCCTGATTTTTATTAATTATTATATACTGTAACATTTATTTATATACGTTGCAAATGTATTGGCATTTGGTAAAAGCTAAAAACAAAAATAAAAGTAAATTTAGATTTTTTTTTTTTACTATAATTTTTTTTTAAAAAAAAAACGTACAATGAAAGTTAAATTATTCTTTCGTATATTTTTTAATGGTAATTAGAAATAAAAGTAGAATTGGAGAGAACAAAAGAATTCCAAAAGCAAGTAAAAAGATAAGCTAAAAGAAAAATATTTTGGCTAATTAAAGATGGCCGAAAAACTTGATAAAAAAAAAGAGAACTTTATAATGTAAATTTTATAAAGAATCTACAAGATTATGAACCAAAAAAATGCCATGATAATAGCTTGCGCAGAAGTCGGAAAACTGGGCCTCTAGTATAAAAGGCAGAGGTCAGTTTGAAGAATGTCTTGTTTCGTTTGTTTCTCTAGTCGGTCCTGGATAACAATAATACATTCAGGATCGCTCTACACTGAAATGATTCGGCATGTCGGAGTGAACCGGAGCTTCTGTGGACATCATGCCTGAAGATGTACTTCAGAAAAGCCTTCGTGACCGACTAGGAGAATGGACCACAAGATCAAAGAATAACCAAAAGGCCGAGCTCATTCTACCCAAAAAACTATACATAGTTATCTACAACCATCGTGAATTCACTAAACTTACCGGTAAGTTATGCTTCATTACTCCTGATTGTGACCAAATTAAACGTTTTCAAACAATTTCTAAAAGTGTGTTTAAACAATCCCGATAGAGACATTTAATTTTCTTGTACAAGAGACATTCATTTTTAAGGAACTTTCTAGAAGAAATTTGGAAGTGAACAGTAATTGTAAAATTGTTTTTTATTAATTGATTCACGTCTGAATTAAGTGTGTTCTCTCTAATTTAATTGATAAATAATTTATTTCAAATATTTTTTTAATCTATTAGAATAAAAATATTTCTAATACCAATTTTCATTTGTGCGTTATTAATAATAGTTATTATTTTTTATTATTAAATTTATTATTAGTTTAATAAGATTTAAAACGTAATTTACCTTTGCCAATATGTTTCAATAAGCCCAGGAATAATAATCTTAAAAAATAATTCGGTATGATGTAATATCGATTAGTTTAAAAGTTTTTTTTTTTTTATTCGTGAGACGTTATTTGACGATTTCAGCAGACTCTTTAGAATAAAAGGTCCTGGCACCCATATTAAATAAATTAAAAGCTGATTTCATCGATAGCATAATTCTCAACAATTAATTGGCCGAGTTGATCAGGAAATATAGCTATGTTTTTTTTTAGAAATAGAAATACAACTTTCTTCTTTTTGACATAACTTGATCAACTCGTGCACATTTGTAATGCGTGTAGAGGCCTAACAAAACAGAAAATGTTACAATATGGTGCTCCAGATTGCCACCCTGCATTGCTTGGATTCAATTAAAAAAGAACTCTCCCATATATGTTATAAAAACTCCCAATGATTGTTATCAGTTAATCAAATGAAAAATAGAATCTCTGAAATTCAGAGAGCTCTCTATGAGATTACTTAAGTCAAACCTAATCACGAATTAGTTAATAGCTTTCAAGAAGAATACAATAGCTTATATTAGCTTATGCACAAGAAACACAAACAGTATGGTTCAGGAAATTAATTCCTAACTTGAGTCTCTTATCAAAACCTATGATAAACTATGGGAAGATTTATATCCCACACACTAAGGGTATCTCTGCTATTAAGAAAGATGATAATAGCCTAGCCTCTGGAATCTATGCAGATTCTTATATTTTAGAAAAGTTAAAAACAAAATTTAGTAAGAGCAATGTTTTCATTAATCAGTTACAAAAAGGGTATATTAGAATCCAGGAAATTCAAGAAGAGATTAATAACCTTAAAGTACAAATAATAATGGCAAATGACACAATTCGTGCTTCTGTTTATAAACAGATGGATTATGTTCTTAAATTCTCAATATGGAAATATTTCAACCAGTTGTGCTATGAGAAAATTGAATGGTCTTTCATGAATAACAGGGTTATTTTCAGCCTCAAAAAAGAGAAGAGGATGTAAATACCAACAATTAATGATTTGAGACACATATCAGTAGAAGACATAGATTCCAAGATTCTAGCTAGAATTCTCTTGAAGAGATTATATCATCATATTGATTCCAGAATATCAATGGCATATCATGCAATCAAAGGTAGGTGTGCAATAAATACTGCAATAAAAATTCAGGAAGTTATTAAATATGCCAGGGAATTAAACTTAACCCAATATTATGCTGCTCAAATAGATTTTAAGGTTGCCTTTGACCTAGTTGATTGGTATTTTCTCATATAGGCCCTCTGACTTATAATTCCGGATCCACCCATATTTGTTGAATGCTGTTGAAACTAGATAACAAATGGTCATATATCAATTAAAAACTTCATGAGATCTAATTTTTTCATACTTAAAAGGGGTATACCTCAGGGCTCACCCTTAGCTGCTCTTCCCTTTGCTCTTTATATTGACCCCCTCATTCAAGAGATTGAGAATCATGTATATGGTCTTTTTCTCCCACATCCGGGTGTGGCCATTACTGTAACTGCATTCATTGATGATGATATAATATTTCAGGACTGCTATAACATCCAGCATGTAATGAATATTTTAAACAAGTTTCAGTCTGAAACCGGATCCATCATTCAACCACCCATGACAGCAGCCTGGCAATTAGCCTCAGTAAAAAATGCCATCCAACATTTTAGCCCCCACCTTCCTGGATATACCATTATATTTGTGCAAAACAAAGTTGAACAGTTATTTGAATAAATTAAATTATTGAAAAATTGAAGCTAAATAATTATCTTCTCGTCGATTAAGCTATATGAAATTACAAGGGCCTTGATTTCAATGCTATCACATCAGAGATCCTGGCATATTATGCCCCGGTTAACACTATACAACACAACAATCCTTAGAATAAACAAGAAATTGCAAGGAAATATGTCTGGAGTGGTACATCAAGATGGGTTTTGATTACAACCATGCAGTTACCTATAAATAAGGGAAGGCTTAATCTGATAGATCTCATGCTATATGTATCTTATATGAAGGTGAGAACATATATTAATATAATTAAAAGTCCGTGCTTTAGCCTTTCTGATGTCCATATACACATTCGTAGGGACATTACCGCACACGGTATTTCATTTGTGGCTGACATATCAATTGCATACAGGGATCTGCAGAATGATCTTAACGTCCCCGTCCTTCAGGGAATTAAATATAAAGATGTAATAAATCACCTTGTCCCACGATAATCCCTCATTAGACATTTCAAAAAAGTGTGTACTGAAGAACTTCTACTCTTTACATGTTTGTTCTCAATAACTACAGTACTAAATCAAAAACTACACATGAATTTGGGTCCCACCTGTTTCCTATGCAAGACTGGTGAAGAAATGTTCCAGCATTTATTCGAGGATTGCTTAGCATTTAAGCAAATAAGATCAAGGGTGTACCCTGAAAACCATTTGGACAATGTGATGCAATATGATCTTCAATAACAAAAAGTTCAACTGGCTAAAAAAACTTGATAGTGAATGGGAAATGTATTACAACCAATGCCTGGGACTCTTGCCTAGGGAAACCATGGAAACTATTTGGGGAGGCCCTGGTATAACAATCTGTCAAATTATAAGATAGGGTAGTTGCCCTTTGTGTAATATTGGGCATTTGCCTTCTTTGATTTCTTAAATAAACCTCGACCTTATCAGCCATCTGAACTGTTAGAGCTGAGCTCTGTATTGGCATTTAAAAATGTAATGGATGATTGATACCTGTATATATATGTTATTACTTTTTTTTATTCTTTCTTTGCATGTTAATAAAGATTTGCATATTAAAAAAATAAAAATGGTAAAACCAAATCATTGTATAAGTTCATAATTCTGCATTTAAAAAACTTGCATTTCCACAAACTACAAGAAATTAAATACAATCTAATGAAGAATACTAACTAGCATAACTTTCATCAGCTAACTATATCTATTTAAATGAAAGAGACCTTTCCAATTTTCACAACACATTTCCATTATTAGTTTATCATTCTTTTATCTTTTAAAAACATTTCTTAAGCATTGTATTCTGAATATCTAATTTAGGATATCGTTCTAATTAATTAGACTATTCTGTCAGACTTGTTAACTAATTTTGAATCTGTTCAGACCAATAATATTTGAAAAAGAGAGAAAAATAATACATTTGAAGTTGTATATATTTAATGTTTTTAGAAAACATTTAACAATTCATTCAGATAATAGAAATAGTCTCATCATATAATTACAACACTTCAGACAAATAAATTTATTATATAGCCTGAATAAATAACAAATATTTCCTTATTTATTTAGAAATAAATTTAAATTAAGGAAATTTTGCATCCTTTAAAAATATTAAAGTGAATATTTTTTTTAATTAATATCGGTTTGTATCTTTTTATTTGTTTTCTGATTCTTATTTTAATATCATCAGCGAATCTCTCTTCTTCTTTTTTTTAGTTTTACTTCACCTTATTACAGTCACATATTTAGCACAATTTGTTAGTTTTGTTTTTGTTCTTTAATTAAATAAACAAAACTGTGCATAACTTATTGAGGAATTGCTGTTAGGTAAGATAAAAAATAGCATGTGAGTCTTATTCTCTCTCTACTAATTGATATTTGCAATAAATAATGCTGAAAACAGTATATAGTCTCATAGCCATAGTGCACTGAATTCTTCAGATAAAGGAATTATTTAATGTAACAGTTGACTCAAATTTGAAATTTAGGTGAAGGAAGAAAAGAATACAGTTGATCTTGGATTATGTTGCAAGTGTTTTAAACACTTTTGAAAATTGACAATCATATGCACCTTCCAATTCTTATTTTGTATATTATAATCTGGAGGAATGTGTATGTCAAGTTCTATATATGAAAGGAGGCAAAGCAAACAAGAATTACTACTATATCATCATTTGTGTTAATTTGCCATGGTTTCTTCCTTTAATGTGATTTATTCTAACATCTTATATTTTATTATGTAGTTGTAATGTGATAGTGAATAAGCTCTTTTTTTTTTTTTTACAAATTTATAATCTTTTCATTTTAATTTTTAATTCATTAATAACTTCAAGTCATTAGTAATATTATTACTATTCCCTATTATATGTGGCTTATATGTTCTACTTAAGAGGTATTATTTATTTCAAGAATGGCATAATTTTAATTAGTTTAATAAATAAGTTTTGCTTCTTTCTTACCTGTGATTCACCCCCTCCTCCCATCTTGTCTGTCTATATATATATATATAATAGTTGCAGACATTTTTGCTTTACAAAAAATTTCACATTCACTGAGACAACTAATCTTATAATAGAAACCATTAATAGCTTCAATTGAAGAATTATAAAAATCATTAAAATCAAAGCTTATATTGTCTATGTATATAATGATTAGTTACAAATTGTTCTAGGGAGATATTAATATAATTGGAGATCTTCATATTTTATGTAAATAAAAATGATAATGGTAAACCTGAGCTTAATGCCATTATTCCTTTTCATTTCATTAATGATGAAAGTTGCACCATCATATTTTTCTTTTTTTACTATCAGTGTATTGACACATCAATTTCTGATTATTCTGGGACTATACTATTCCACCTAAGAATAGCTAGATTCACATTTACCAACAAATATTCTATGGCTATCTTGCTTTGCTATGAATGAGTAATATAAATAACATAGCTTCAATAATCCAAATAATAACTTGATAGCTAAAGATTCACAGAAAAATTTTCAGTTGAGAAGTTTGAGTGCAGTGTAAATCAGTCCATCAATTTGATACTCAAATATCACATGATTTCTTAAGCAACATGTTATACAATTATTATTAATGTAAGCATACACTAAAATTTAATAAATGATATTGTCAAATTCAAAGTGGTATTGTTATTATTTTTAAATGTTCTTTAAGATTGATTCATATTATTAATAACTTAAACCACTAAACATCACATGATCCCCACCTCTTATGCTAACACATAACTGTTATTAAACAGGTAAAATTTTCCATACAGTAGTGCTACTCTCTGCCAACCAGAGTAATCAATGGATGCCAGAAGTCTTGTGCATAAAATCCCCATCTAGTGCCTACTCATCCAATATCCCCAGACTAGTTTCTGGCTTGTGGCCTTTGTCAGTGAGGAGCCTTGTATCTGAGAGCACTGCACCTAGATCTTATGATCTAATGCAACCCTTCAGCAGTCACCTTTTATCTCTACTTAACTACAAAACTATGAGAATGAAATTGAAAACACAATAAAATTTTCAATCTAAGCTCAATAGCTTATATAACCATATAAGTCTAATAGGATAGTGGTGGCTATGGTTATTAAAGAGCCAAAGATGCCAAAATGTATGGGTGCTGAACTGAGTTCAGACCCATATGATTATATAAGCTATTGAACTTAGATTGAAAATATTATTGTGTTTCAATTTCATGCTCATAGTTTTGTAGTTAAGTAGAGATAAAAGGTGGTTGCTAGAGGGTTGCATTAGATCCTAAGATCTAGATGCAGTGCTCTCAGATCCAAAGCTCCTCACTGACAAAGGCCACAAGCCAGAAACTAGTCTGGGGAAATTGGATGAGTAGGCACTAGATGGGGATTTTATGCACAAGCCTTCTGGCATCCTTTGATTACTCTAGTTGGTACAAGGTGGCACTACTGTATTGAGGGTTTTGCCTGTTTATTAATAACTTACCATCATAAGTTGTTAATAAGATAAATATATCAATTACAAAATCTTTTGTTGTGATTTTTTTTATATCTACCATTATTTGAATCATAGCTTCAAAGCACAATATTTTATGGAATAAAAAGTATTAAATGTAATATAATAGCTAGCTTCAAATTTTTACAATGAATTTTCTAAGTGGTGCTTTGATGCTCAGTGTCATAAGTTTCAATTTTTTATAATAATTTTTTATTGATTATATTACGTTTGTAAATATTTAAAACTTATTTAAATTTTTATCCATGTGATTTTTCCCCAAGAATTTGAATAATATAGTGGGAACTAGAATTCAAACCCATAAATTATAGTGGTGTCCCATTGACTTCCAATGATTTATTTAGTGCTTTCTCATCCTACAATATAACTTTATTTCTATCTATTTTCACTAGTATTCAATCATACCTTAAACATGTATAGGTTAATTAATAGATATAATGAATGCCACTTTCCTATGAAAAGAATATTCTGGATGAGCAGCAATTCAGCCATCAAAATTTTCTTTCAGTATTCCACTTAAAGGCCCAGCCTGTGAGCTTGTTTCTCTGGAAATGAGATGTATTATTACTTGTAATTAAATGAGATTGAAAGAGCATAGTAGAGATAAATTTTAATAATTTATGTGCATTAGCTTTATGGCTGATTATTAATATTACAGTTTATAAACATAGTGCTATATAAAATAAATATTTTAATTTATGTTTATTAAGAACTTAACACACAAACAAACTAATAAATTACATAAATCTAATACACTATTTACAAATAATATAACAATGTAAAACAAAAATATTAAATATACTTATTATATCAATCTAGAAATATCATTAAGTGATATTAATAGACTAAAATGTGAATCTAATGAATTGTTTGTCTTAATAACATGAAATGGTAATTGTCATATAAGTTAATCAATTCATTTAGTTATTAACTGCTCAACATGAATTAAACAATATTATTAAATATCAAACACATATATAACTGACTAGCTGTCCCTGTAATATATCCCTGTAGTAGATAATTACCATAATGCAAAAATTAAAAAAAAGAAAAGAAAATGATATGATGTTCATCAAGATTAGTGCAATATTTTAAACAACATATGAATTTTTAATTTTATATATTTATATATAATAGATAGATATAATAATATATAATAGATAGATATAATAATTCAAGGATAAGTAATAAATGCATAATATTACTGAATTCTTTGTTTTAGAGTTTTAGTAATTTATCCTGATTGTTGACTAAATCTTAAAAAAAAAATATAATGTAGTTGAGAATTAAAATATATTTAATATTTACTTGAAGTAGTATGAATTATCACCAGCAGTTCAAACTGACTATTGTAATGGATTTTTATAAACAATGTTATATGTCAAATAAAGTGCTTTTAATTTGAATAGTTTAAATTTTAACATTCTTTATGAAATAGATTAACTAAATTTTGTTTGTACCTTACCTGCATATTAAAATTTTTGAGTCATTTAAAAACTTAATTTATCACATGAGAAATTATTTAAAATGATATCCTAAACGTTTATCAAATTCAGTAGTCTAAGTAATCATAAATGGCAATTCTTTTCCAGAGACTATATATTTATGTAATATTTAGCTGAAAATGATTACAATTTTGACATTGTTATGTTGCAAATAATAATATATGACTTAACAACAGTATCACAAAAAACATAACTTTTTACTATGAAATTTGAACATGGTGGTATTTTTTTTAAAGTTCCACTTGTGAAAAATTAAATATTATATGATCTAAATGAAATTTAATTAATTTAAAATATTTAATCAATAAAATTTTATCTCCACTTCTGTTTCTCTACCTGCATATTAAAATTTCCGAGCCATTTTAAAACTTACTTTATTATATGAGAAATCTATGTAAAATTAAATCCTAGAAGCTGATCAATTTCAATACTCTTAACTGATTGATAAATGTCATTGTTGATCCTGCAGCTTATATATTTATGTAATATTTCCCTGCAAATGATTATGATTTCAACATATTTTTATATTGTAAATAATAATATACATTAGTTACTATCAGCAATATTGCAAAAATATAATTTTTTACTATGAAATTTTAACATGGTAGTATTTTTTTCATGCTTCACTTGCAAGTGAGGAATAAATATCTGATTGTGATGTGGTGCACTGTGGCTTCTCCTTTCTCGGAATCAGGAATCTCTCAGCCACTATATTCAGAGAAACCTCTTAACCACTTTTGTTTTCCATTCCCCACCCTACGTTTTTCCCATATTTTTCTCTATCCTGCTCCATCCCACTTCCACAACATTATCTTTGTCCACTCTATGACCTTTATATCTCAATCCCCCTTATCTTTTTCCAAACTGGCATAAAAATCAAGAACCCACTTTCTGTATAATCACTTTTTTTATATTTATTCTCTCACTTCATTATTTGTACTCTTTCTGCTTATAAGCATTTACATTCAATTAACAGATGCTTCATATTTTTTATGCCTTCCTTATATAAGTTGCAGACTAAATCACTCATATATTTCAATTTATGTGTATATTCTCTTGTTGCTAATGATCCTATTCAAGTCTTAAACAGTAAACTACTTTCCTTGCTATTGCCATGAATTAACTTGCACGTAGTATTCTATTTACTTCTATATGTATTTTAACTTTTTACTCTCAATACTATTTCTCTATCTCCAATTCCATATCTTTTATTAGTGCATCTATTCTTCTATCCTATTCCTTGCCACTATAACACTCAACAATTCTTCTAACATAATCATCCTATCTTTTGTATAAGTATAGTGACAAAAAGTCTTTATCGAAATCTTTTGCATATCATACTACCTTTCTCACCCATCTTGTTGCCTGTCCTTTACTCACAACCCAATTAAATACTATTTTGACTATTCTCTTATTATCCATAAATTGCAGTCTACCAAACATTTTCATTTTGCATCTCTCATACAAAAACTTGGTCATCCCATCTCTCCTTGAATTGCCTCCTTTCCCGTTCACACATCTGTGTCTAATGCATGTCTTCCTATTTCTCTTTGTAGTTTTTCTAATGAATCTAACACTCCTTTACTAACACATAAAGCATTATTATCATAAGTTAACCCTGCTACTGCCACTTCCTTCCACCCAATTCTATTTATATCATGTTTATTATATGAAACACTTAATTTCTTTATCAACCTCTTTCTTTTCTTTGCTTCATTTATCAATTTTTTCTCACATTCTTTCAAGCAATTTCTGTGATTACTTAAGACGATTCCCAAATAGTTATACCTGTTCACTATATTTAATTTTATATCCCCCAATAAAAAAAATTTCTCCTCTCTTTCCCCAGCATTTATCATCATTACTTTTGATTTTACTTCTCTAAATTTAAACCCCATCTCTTTACCCATCCTTGCGCATGTCTTCAGCATAACTTCCATATCTTCCCTACTTTCTTATCATCAGCAAATAAAAGACCTGATAATATATATACTTCCTTGCCATCTATTAATTGTATTTCTACCCCTTTTCCTAGTCTTTCTATTGCTCTCTCCATTTCTCTCAAATATAACAAAAACAAAATAGGTGACGTAGGGCATCCTTGCCTTTCTCCCATCCCACTTATAAGTCTAATTGATATATATTTCCTAATTAATACATATAGTAATTATTTTCATACAATCTCTTAATAATATCCACTAAAGCTCCATTCATTTCCAAATTTACTAAACTTACCCATAATCTATTTAGATTTACTCTATTACATGCCTTCTCTATATCTCTAAAGACTATATATAAATGCTACCTGTATTCCTACTCATAGTTGTGTGACTACAAATAAACTATCTCGTATATGCCTACCCAATTGAAAACCTCCTTGCATTTCTCCCATTATTATTTTTCTTCCATCCATTTTGCAACCCTTCCAGCCACCATATATGCAAAAACTTTATATAACACTGACATTACTGCTATCATTCTATGATTGCTTAACTTTCTATGATCCTTACCCTTTCCTTCAAATATTAGTCTTACTCTTGCATTATTCCAGCTATCTGGAAATTCTCTCTTCTGTGCCTTCTTATTAAAATATGTTAATAGATTTAATTTTTTCCTATTTCCTAAATTTCATCACCATCTCTGCTGCCCATCCATCTAAACCTCTTGCCTTTCCATTTTTCAACTTCTGCCCTGCCTCATTCAATTCATTTTCTGTAAATTTAATATTTCTATTACTAAATGCTTTTATATTTATTATCACTCAGTATCTTTCACATCTAACATCTTTTCTACATCGATTATGTACTTCTTTAGGATTGTCTCTAATTCTTTTCTAGAGCTACACTCTTTTTCCTCATCATTTAATAATACTATTTCTTTCTCACCTATATTCATTCTTTTAATATATTTTCAAAATTTTTTGCTCCCACCTCTTCCACTTTTATTAATATCCTCCAATAATTCTCTATTTAATTTCACTATATATAATTATCTATTTTAGCTAGCTTTTTTTTTAAACTATTTTTTCCATTTAATATTAACATCTTTTTCATTTTCTTTGCTTTTAATCGCACATTTATATTCTCTGCATGGTTTTTCCTTTCTTTTGCTCTTTTACTAACTAACTTTTCTATTACTTTTATTCATCTGAATATTCTCACCTAAAACCCTATTTGCCACTTTTTACACTTCACCACACCAGTCCTTATATTAATCTCCAAGAAACTCTTCCATGATTTTTTCTACTTTTATTTTATATTTTTCTAGTGGCCATATACACTATAGCCACTATCCATTCTTGTCTTTCTAATCTTATCTCAAACCAAAAATGTTTTTGACACTTAACAGTATTTAAATATTTATTTGACATAACTCTTATACTACCACCCCTTTTTTTCTTTTCTATTTATACCTGCCATACCAAGTCTTCCAGTGTAGGTTCTTCTCTTAGATGTGTTTCTGCTAATATCCCAAGCTCTTCATTTTAAGTGCTTTGTTTAATTCCAGCCATCTTTTTAGTCTCCTACCATTTTGCATATTCATGTATCCAATTTTAATAATTATTTCTTTTCTTACTACTCTTTTATAAATTTTTAGATTCTTTCTTCTCTATTACATTTGTAATTAACTTGTTTATCATTAATTTTACAGACCAATTTCGTCTCCACATCTACATTTATATCTAAATCAGCTACCCTTTATTTATTTCTTACATCCAGTTCATTTTTCTTTTTGATAATACTGCAGTTTTAAACCCCACCCCAATTTATGTTTCCCAAATTATAACTTTTATTATAAATCAAACTCTAAAACTTCACTTTCTTGTTTTGCTAAATGCAATTCATCTTTACTATATAACTCACTTTTACTAATAAAAAAAATCCCATACATCCACAAACATAACATCACTTCTCTCACACTAGTTTTTTTCAATCTCATTTACAGAACATGCCCTATCTAACATATACCTATTGTCAAACCTTGATAATAATCCAACTATTTTTATTCTTCCTTTAGTCTTACTCAAATTACTAATCAATTCTATGTACTCATCCATTCCTGTTTCCGATGGCTCTGACAAATTATTTGCCCCTACCATAATATACACATCTCTACTCCCTTGTTTTTTTACCTTATTTGTAACATCCCTAATTCTAGCTCCAGGAAAACATATTCTTACATACTTGTTTCTATTTTCCCTTGCAATTACATCTCCACTTCCTCTAATTAGCGAATCTCCTATCAATACTGTCTCATAGTTTACTTTCCCTACTTCATCAGTAACATTCTCTTCCACTTTCTGGACTTCCGTATCTAGTTCTTTCTCATCACATCTATTCATTAAATCCTTGATTTGCTCACACTTCATATCTAATGATTTTAATTTTACTTCTATATCCTTTATCTCTTCCTCTGTTTTGCTTATTCTTTGGCTAACTATCTCTGTTGCACTATTTATTTTCTCATTCACATCTCTTGTCACTCCACTAAATACATACTCTATTCTATCTTCCTTAATTACATTTTCCTCCATTTCTCTGACTTTTTCTTTAAACTATCTGAACTTAGAAACCATTTTTTCATGCAAGCCACAACATCAGTCAGTGCTACTCTGTACATCAGTGGTCTTCAACCTTTTCACACCTTCGGCCCGGCAAAAATAAGGATAAGATTTTGCGGACCGGCAGAAGTTTACAGATAAATTTTCATAAAGATGTAACCTGCTTAGCCTTAGATAAACATAATTGTTATAACTGACCAAAACAGCACATTAGTTATTGTGTATTGCAATGGTGTTGCTTACCTTCACATGCTGAACACAGAAAACAGTACAATACCAATCGTTCTCAGTAATGTGCTTGCATTTCTATGTTTATTATTTCATTGTTAAAACATTCAAGAATAAAATGTTATTCACCTGAATGTTGGGAAATATCATAGCTAGTGTAATTACATGGCAATGATTATGATAAATGTAATATCTGTATTTAATGTTAAATATACAAGATGGTTATATATATATGGAGGTTGTCTTTTGATAGTAGTAAGGACAAAATATAAATTGCGTAATTAATCACTGTACGGTCAAAAAAAAAATTGCCATATTTTAAATCTGAAAAAATAAAACGAAACGTGTAAAAGTCTGAAGTTTTGATGTTATTGTAGTTTTTTTTTGTGTGTGTGCTGGTGTGTTGAAAGGATCAAAAAATTTAATTAATAGGAAAAGTTTTTTTAAAAAAATGGTAAAATAGATATCGCGTAATAGAAATAAAGCCAAAAAAAAAAAAAAAACCGCAAAGTTATTTTTTGTTTGTTTTTATTTTTAAAAAAAGGTTAACAGAAATTGGTTTTAAAAATAAAAGTTTTAGTATATTAGCAGTATGCAAATAAAACCAAAAAATATCGCCTTATAGGCCAAAAAAAAAGTGGGCGTATTTTTAAACAAAAAGAAAAAAGAAAACGAAACTTGAAAAAGTAAAAAGTTTTGATCTTGTTTTAACATATAAACAATGCCGACAAGCGACCGTGATTGGCTATCAAAAGACAACTAGAGTTTGTTTAATAAAAAACCTTTTTTTTTTTTTTAAATTTTGAATTTTTTTAGAAAAATAATAAATTTAATTCTATCTCTCCATAAACATCCGTGATAAATAGAAAAACAAATTAATTTATGTATGATTGATTAGATTTCGTTTTTGTTCTGTTTTTTATTTTTTAACAGGGTAAAAATGCGATGAAAAAATAAATAAAAACTGTTTATATTAATTAAAAGTTTAAAATCTTATTATTTTGTTATTACTAACTTTCTTGCCAGTCTAGCGCGACCCGGCAGAAAACTTCCGCGGCCCGGTGGTTGAAGACCACTGCTCTACATGCATTTTAATGATGTCATTACAAAATGGTTTTTATTCTGACACATTTTAATATTGAAAATTACCAAAGTTTTTAAAACAATTAAGTATCATAAAACAAAAATTCATAGCCTAAAATTCTCCACAAAAAAAGAAAATCATGCCAGATATGTCAAGATTGATGCAATATTTATTGAGTTATAAATTAACAAAGAAAAAAAAACTTTCACATTTATATATTGAAGTGGTCCAGTCAATCTGAGATTCAGAGTGCGCTTCACAGTCCTATCCAATCTCCTACCACCAAACCGAATTCAAATTCAGTCTTTGCACTAATGTACACTCCTGTATAATTTAATTTGTTGTACTTCCTTTTCAAAATAACCCTGACTGAGATATTTAATGATCTATTAAATGAATATAAAAATATTTCATATAATTTAAAGGCCATATATATGTGTAAAGAACATGCATATATAATAGGTGATGGGGGTTGCATATAAAATAATTATTGAATTCATATATGTTATATTATTATAGATATTTAAAATTATATCTAAAATTTAATTTAAAATATGTATATTTTTTATATTTAATGGCGGTCACAGGATGATGCAATTGACTTGGAAGGTTCTAGAAACATTCCAAATATTTAACTAAAACCCATTAGTATTATAAAATAATAAATGAATTATTAAATCAAGTCAATTTCTATTAACGAAAATTTATCATTTAGTAAAATCTATTTCTAAGCTAGAAATAGATTTTGGAACAATCATTTAGAAACTTATCAACCCTATTGCATTGTTTTATACTACCTTCAGAACAAAAGGTGAATTCCTCATGTAAAAACCATCTGTAGCAGCATTATTCATTGCTCCATTCCTAAGATCATCAAGAATCATATAAAAAGGGCTGAAATTTAGTCAAAAGGATTCAATATCTAAATTTGTGAAGCTTCGGCCAAATGAATTCATGTCACTCAAAATTTTAATATGTTAACTACAGAGTAGTAGGGAAAAATGCACCTTTTCCCAACTGTTCCTGAACCAGCTCCCACCAGCATGCTGCTCTACTATAAAATATCCATAAACTAATATGCTATGCCTTAAAGACTGACCTGGAAACCTGCTTACAAACATGATCGGAAGGACATTCCCACTTGAAATAAACCACGCCAAAATCTGGACTTCACAAAGATTGAAGGTAAATTCATTAAAATGCTATCCTCATATACTCTAACCTTTCTCTCCAATAACTCTTAAATATAGTTATGAAGATAATATTTAATATCTTATGAATTCTGTAATTTGTTGCTTTTCTTGTAAAATTATAAATCTCCTAAATAATATGTAATCCTTTTAATGTAAGACTGTATATCACTTTATAAATACTTTATATTAGCCTCATAATTTAATTTAAATTTAATTTGATTTTATGTCTAATATATATATATATTACAAATCCAAAATGATATGCCAATGAACTCTCACCCTCGCAAGCATAATTATTTTAGCTTAGCTCCTTGCTATTAAAGGGAAGTGCCAATTGATTAATTATTTTATTTTTACTTTAAAAACTACGGACACTTGCTAGGTTAGGAGAAGATTTCCAAATGTGTTTCTTTTCTTATTTCATTATATATTTTGTGTAAACAACAGAGGGGGAGGGGGAATAAAGTTCTATCTTTAATTAGTTTACCAGTTACACCATTTCAATCTAATTATAAATTTACTAGCGCAATATTGATTTTAAAATAAATATGATATTAATTATATATTTCTTTATGTCTTTAATCCTCGCCCATATAAATTATATGTATATTTTGTTAAAACACACATTAGGCTGTAAATGTATCTATATTAAACGTATGTGGACATTTCATTGAAGAATAAAATGAAAGGGGGGTAGAACGTTGACTTATGTTCAGTTTAAATATAATTCTATAATGATGCTTTATAATCTATATTTAGCAATCCGATCATACCATCACATTTAATATTAATTTTTATAGATAATAAGTTAAACTGTAAATATTCGAATAATTATGGATTATCTTAAGCATTGCTAACATAGGTTTTATTTTTTGTAATTAAGCTTTGTCATAAGATGTGCATCGGAAAATCGGGCCATCATTTCTTCATTTTTAAGTCGTAATCAGGGCAATAAATGATCCTGGACCGTATCCTCATGCAATGAGAGCTCTGCATGGGATAATTCTGGAAAAACTGGCCATAGCAACTTCGTCCGAGACCCTCAACTCCAAGAAGCCGATTCCATGAAAATGTGGGTCAGCATTCTCTTACTCAAAATGATAAAGCACTCAAACTCTTTTGATCGTATCTGTCATATTTGACCTTTATGTTAGCACCGCAATTCTCACTTTTATTATATTCCTATTTACAATCTCATGCCTATAAATATCTGTAATATACGATGTTATAATCCAGCTAAATTTAGTTCTTCATTAATTAATGTTCCTTTTAATATGTTGCTTATTGACTTTATATATTAATGCTTATAAATACTCCCACATATGTTATTCCATAAAACAAATCTTGAATTCGTATATTTCTCATATATAATAAATTAATGATCAACTTAAAAGATTATTTAGCCAACATATATGTAAATCAATCTAAACATGATTAAGGATGTGCTTCCATCTTGTATCAAGGGTGAATTATTAAAATTATCTGTTCTATAGTAGCGCTAGTATAAGTATTGATGTATCATTCAACCACATCAAAACTAATATAATATAAACTTAAATGTAAATATCCGTGTCAAAGTGTTAACTAAGCACAGAATGACAATCTTGTAATATGAAGCTAATTCCTTAAGAAATAAATCTATGTATAAAGTTCCAATCTTATAATTATTTTATTATTAAATATTATATAAAATCAAATATCTCTTTATCATTGCATTTATTTATTGAATTTAGTTAAGCTGTTAATGTCATGATGTGGCTAAAGTCATTAAGATCCCGTTAATTATGAATATATATCGGTCTTTTCACCATATGTATAAATGCATTTATCATGATTTTTATAGAGTCTCTTTGTTTGTCTGCTATGCAATGCCAGCTGGAAATAATATAAAATAATCACACATCATCAGAGTTGATGCGCGTACGTTGTTAGATCTAGATACTGGGCATACAAGACAGAGTTCATGAGTGTTCCTGACATATCTCATGCATGATTGGACTCGAGGTACTTGTGCTTAGATTCTATATCTGGTTGTATGGTCGCACCAACCGGTACAATGTTAATATAGAAGATGTAGATAAGATTTTCTAAGACTAAAGATATATCCCTAAATATCTTACCTCAGACTTCTTTGTACTTTCAGTTATTAAAATATGATCAAACTACCTCTTTAAAAAAAAAAGTTTGGTTAAAATAACTGTCTTTTAATAATTTCAGTTTATATACATATATATGTTAAAGAATTTTTCTTTGTTATAGTTTTTCAGGCTATCATTTTAACTTTTTGATGGAAAAAAAATTGCAATTCTGTCACATTCATATTTTAACAGTAGGTGTTTGACACAGAGATTACTGATTGATAGTATCTGTATGGGTGGTTTATTAATTCAAATCCTTAAGCAAAGGCTCTTTTTGGGCCACAATTTTCCAATAATGAAAAGCACTCCAGGTTTAAATGGGTATAGTTTAGGAAGTTAACCAGCCATGTATTTATTTTCTATAATACACTTTATATAAGAAACTAGTCGCATCATTTAAAAAGCAATTTCTGAATCTTGCAAATTGATAATAAATTTGCATCTTTTTTGTTGTTCTTGACTACCATTATAATTCCTGTCTATGTAATTGATTAATTGTGCCCTGGTATATTCTAATAGTCACATTTCTTTTTCTCAGTGCCTTTTACTCTCAAAAAAAAAAAAATTTTAAATTAAGCTAGCCTTCCCTTATAACTTCCCACAACATAATGAAATATGCCTTTATCCACTAACCTCTAATTACAATGTTTTTTTTTTAAATTCTTTGTTTAGTTCCTTGTTTAATTAAGTTTTAATACAGTATTTCAAGTCTTTATTTGAAATAAGGTTTTTTTTTTTAAAAAAAAAAAAATAGTTATGTTAATTTAAAACCTTAATTAAAAAGATTAACATCTGCATTTGGAATGCCAATTAATTTATATTTATTAATTTACATTAATTTACTAGCGCCAATTATTTTCTATTTCCAAAATCTTTGGATGAAAAACTACAAAATACACATATAAATTCTCTCTGTTCTAATGAATTTAATTAATTCACATTCCTTACATGCATGCACACACGCACACAAAATTTGCTTTTTCTTGTGATAAGAGAAGAAAAAAAATATTATTATGCCAACCAAATTTCTATTTTTACTAGATTTCCAATCTAAATATTGACTTCATCACATACAATCATTTGTGGATAATCAAATACTTAGATTGTAATCTTATGCTTTTTCTCTTGTGGTTTAAATATTATTTGTTGTTGTTTTCCATGAAGCTGAACAATTTATAATGCAGAATGATTGTATATATTCAGAGTTTAATTCAACCTTTATAATATGTGCTTTATTATATAAATTTTTACTATTCTAATGAATATTGTTATTAGTCACTGCTTTGTGTTGTGTCATTTGTTATCAGCATGACAGAACAATTTCTACAAATTTTACTTATTGAAAACGTAAATAATTTTTTAAATCATCTTACACAGTATTTTATTTTATTTTTGAATAATAGTTGCTCCTAAGTGCATTTCTTCTTAAAGAGGTAGCTGGATTTTAATCAATAGTTTCAGATGATAATGACAAAGTAATCAACATAGTAATTTTTAATTATTATCCTAACTATGTAGAGATCATATTTTGGGAATAAACAGCTATTTTTTATCGATTACTCATGTTTGCATATCTTACTCCCAAAATACAGTCATGAGATAAACTTGCTGTCATATATAGATTAAACGTAAGCTGGAGTAGTCATTGGTTTGATTTATTTTGATATATTGCTTAGCAAAAATAAATCTTAATCTACACATTTAAGGGTACTTATGTATTTTTCTTTCGCTCTCTTGGCCAGGTGTTTTTTTTTTTTTTGGCTAATTATCCATTGTTAAGGGAGTCATGTTTTAAACAATTCATCTTATGAAATATTTTGTTGAATTTTTTTTTTTAAGATGATTATAAAAACACAATAAATTACATAAAATTCTAAACAATTATAATTAAATAAAATTTAATATAACTGTATCTAAACAAAATAAAAAACATGCTTTGAACATATTTTTGAGATTTCACTGCCATTATTTTCATTCGCACATAAAATTTCATATCGTGCCCAATAGCACATCCTTTTCACGCAAGCACTATTCCTTAATTTTGAAAATACTTCACTATGTTATCTTCTGTCACTGGTACATTCCCAAATTTTAATCATTTTTACAAAAAGTTACGAAAAGTAATTAATCAACAACTTGAACAATGCTATGGTAACATCAAAAAATCACCACAGCGTGTTAGTGGTTTGTATGATATATGTAAAAAAAAAAAATTCATTAAATGTGAATGCCATTTATAAAAAAAAAATAATTTTTTTAAAGTTAACATGAATTTATATTTGATTTCTTAATATTTTTAAATTTAACAAGGAACACATATTTGATAAAATAATTTTTGGTAAAAAAAAAAAAATACTTTGACATTTCTGAAAATGGATAATTAACCAAAAAATGTCCAGTGAAGAGAGCAAAAGAATGCTAAGTAAGTACCCATTTAAGACTGGATTAATTCCATGTTAAAAATATTCAAGTTATAATTTATTCACTCAAAAGAAGTAAATATTGTAAATCATTATAGTGTACAATAGCACTATTTCTAATGAAGTGAATGAAGCTGATGTTAAATGTTTTTGCTCAGGGTTATAAATAAACAAGCTTAGATAAAGTTTTCAAAGCTTATTCTGAAGCAATATAAAAACAAAGAGAATTATTATGTACATAACTTCAGACTTTTTTTTTTTTTGTTTATGATAATAAATCATCATAGGTAATCAAAACAAAAATTGTCATAAGATTAATCTTCTATTCACAAAAATTTAATTATTTTTAATAGATGTAATAATATGTTTTACTTTCACCTATTTTACTTATTTTTTATAAATTATAGTTCTGATTTTTGGTAAATAGTTTTTTATTAATATTTTTTTTTTTTTTTTTAGTTCTGCTTCTGATACACAAACAAATAATGGTACTAAAGTAGCTATTAAAAAACTAGCTAGACCATTTCAGTCAGCCATTCATGCTAAACGGACATACAGAGAACTTCGAATGTTAAAACATATGAATCATGAAAATGTGAGTTATTTTATTATAATTCATTACCAATATTATTGGCATAAAAGCTTATGTAATTTACTTCTATGTTTAATAAGTTTATCATGTGTATTTTTTCCCCCCAGCTAACAATAATAATATATAATAAGTTAAGACTAGAAATAATACATTAACAATAAATCAAGGTGCCAGTACAAAGTACAAATATTATATAATAATATAATTATTGCAAAGATCAAAAATATTACCACATAATATACATATAATTGTAAATCCACATGCACTTGTTAAAAACTTTCATACTTTGTGCTTTTTCATTGCTAAATAATTATAAAGATCATAGAAAACTATTCATTTCCTTTTTATTTTTACCGAAAAAATTTATTATTATGATTATTTTTGGACGTTTTAGTCAAACCTCTTTGGTCATTTTCAGAATTAAGTACAAAACAAATTTGAAAATGAAGTTGATAAATAATAATTGTATAAGTAAATTTAAAGATATTACTATTTCTAACATTTAATAAATCTTTGCATTAATCAATAATATTCAAAGTTTAAAAACTAAAGTGTGAATATTGTAAACAAATATATATATATATATATATCAATTAATTAATAAATTTTCAAAGAATGTAATTTTTCAAATAATGTACAATTTCTAAATATAATGAAAAAATAATAACTAATTATAATTATTATTAATAAATTAAAAGTCAGAAATGTATCTATTATTTGAATTAAGTCTTTGTAGAACAAAACCTTACCAATTTTAATTTAAATGTTCAAATTCTAAATGTAATAATTTCAATTAAATCAATCAATATAATGACTCTTTTATGCATTATATCATGAAATTAAATTTAAATGTTTAAATTTATATTACTAAAAAAAAATATGATTTTTCTTTTTTATAATTTTTTAAAATTGTTTTTAATTTTTAATGTACAATGTTTCCTTTACGTGTATATATATTTTTTGTAATTACTAACAATTCAACCATTTTCATATCAAACTTTATATATAATACTATTATGACAGGCAAAACTCTCCATACAGTAGTGCCATTCAGTGCAAGCGAGTGTAATCAATGGATGCCAGAAGGCTTGTGCATAAAATTAATAACTGTTATGAGCAAGCATAAGAAATGGTTATCATGTAATGTTTAGTGGTTTAATACTATTATGTAGAATAAAGTTAGAAAAATATTTAGTAGAACTTTCAGTACAGTTTGATTGCTATAAATCATAATCATAGCTTTTATATATATATGCACCTCCATTCATCATCCAAACCAATCATATCACTTTATTTAAAATGGAAAAAATAATAATAATACTTTTAACTGAACTGCAATTACTAGCAAATTGCTGGCAAAATATAGACATTGCTATATTTAACTTCAGATTCAGAAAGTATCATTGTGGTACATTATTCTACTATTCACTGAAATGAATTTTTAGTTATTACATTAATTTTTTTTTAATTTTGGTTAGTCAAAATTGATAGAAGAATCTAAAGTAAATATAATTACATTCAGTTGTTCAAAAGGAAACTTTATGCAAATTGATAATGAAATAGAGCAGGGATGCCATATCAAAATTTAGAATTAGAAAGAAGCATTGCATCATTTTTAGTTATTTTAATTTTTGACATACCATGTTTCCTTGAAAATAAGACCTAATCAGAAAATAAGCCCTGGCATGATTTTTCAGTATGCTGATATTATAAGCCCTACCTCCCAATAAAAGCCTAGTTAAGAAGATCAGCTCATTGAAACACGCGATGGATATATTGAATTATAAATTAATGGATATATAAATAGATATAAATGTAGATCTTTGTCCTTGAATAAATGTTACAATTATTTTGCAGGCAGATTTATAACTTATTATTTTAATAAACTTGCAAATATAATATTACTTTTCATTTATCAATGCTCATTCATTCAATTTGATAAAAGGTGTCTTCTTTCATCTGCCCTCCAACCATACATATTGTAAATAAATCAACATTGATAACCGAAAATGTTGAAACTTATTATTAACAATGATCTTGGTTTACAAATTAATCAAGCCAGTTTAATATTTCATATATTATTTTAAATTAAATATTACTAATTTAACAGAACATAAATAATTTTTAATATTCTCATATTGAATGAGAATGTTCTGTGATAAGATTATAATCCTAATTGTTACATATTCAAGCAGTAATAAAAGTTATTTGCATGCTGTTGAAATTACTAATATTGAATAAATGTGGGTTTTTGTGGTTGAATAAATATAGATTTTTGTACTTGAATAATTGTATATTTTTGTACATGAAAAAATTAGACATCCCCTGAAAATAAGCCCTAAGCCATCTTTTGAAGCAAAAATTAATATAAAGCCCGGTTTTATTTTCGGGGAAATATGATAGTGTTAAAATAATTGTTGGAAGAACTTAATTCCTTATAGAAGGGAGTAAAATAGTAATTTTGTCATTGCATATTCCATGTTAATTTAGTCTACTAATTTGGCATTTATTTATTGGTTTTTAATCTTGTTATTGGCAATTAATAATGGCATTACAAGGTAATGATTATTTAATTTATTTTAAATATGATCATGATTTCATATTTTACAAAATTTTTCAATAACTACTAAGGGCAAGATATTCCTGAGAAAATAAAAAAAATTTCTCATCAATCAATTTTATTAAGACTGCTTAGTTAGCTTATCAATAGTATTTGTGTCTCAGTGAAGTATTAGTAATGATATCAATATAGCTAACTATGAATTTATTTGTGTTATTTGGAAGACATGTATCAATTTTGATAATGGATCACAGAATTAGACATTTATATTATGCTTTTGTAAAGTGAATTTTATAATGTAGCAGTCTTTTTGTTGTTGTTGTTGTTTGCTATTGGAAAAAAAACTTACTTTTAGTGATTTTTCATTTCCAAAAGTATTATTTTAAAAAATTCAAAAATTTTAAAGATTTTTAATTGCTTGAATAGGATTTCAAATGAAGAGTTGATTTTCAGCAGTAAAACTATTTTTTTTTTGCTCCATATTTGCAGTAATTTGGGCCTTCATCAATTTAGGTTGCTACATGTGATGTCACTTTCCAAATAGACATTATTAAGTATGGAATTTATACCTTATATTTGAATCCAAATCAGAAGCCTTGAAGAACAAAAGCTAATTATCAGCAACAGCCAAAACTATAAACTTAGGCATTTTATGTCACAACTCTTTAGATATGTATTTATAGATATAGTTATTATACTATTCTAAGAAAAATCAAGATATTAAACCCCATAGGATATAATCATCCCATAATAATACCTATTAATTGATTGCTTTTAAGTATTATTTACTATAGGATTTTACATTTAATAATATAAATTTTATTGTCAACAGCTTTTGATTCAGCATCATTTAATGTTGTCTAATGGCCAAAATTTTGATGACCATAAATTTTAACTTAGTTATTGAAAGTTATTTTATAAAGTAATTTTTATACATGATTATATATATATGAAATATTTTAAATATATATATATATATGTGTGTGTACTTGCATGTTTAATTTAAAAATATAAATGAAAAGCAACAAAACAAAAAACCATTTATTTTAATCATTCTTCTGGATTTCTTCAGAATCAGAAGAAAAAAAGTTTTCTCTGCCTATTTTATTTTGTTTCTTCTAAGAATTCTATACACTAATTTATCCTTTTTAACTACAAGCAATAATTGTTAGATAAATATAAGTTTTGATCCTAAATCATAAAATATATTTTTAGGTGAAGGGGAGAAGTTGATTTTATTCACATAAAGTGGTAAAGATTTAAGACCTATTATTAAATCTGATAGGACTGTCACTCATAAAATAGCAACTCTAAGGAATTTTTGTTATTGAAATAAGAAATTAAATGATTCTAAAAATGAAGCTTTATTTCAAAAATTATTTTATAAAGATTACATTAATAAAGTCTTTTCTAATCAATTGTTTTAATATTTTATTTAATAAAAATTATGATAGTAGTAAGAATCATTTTAAAATGTTAATATTTAAAAAAAAAAAAAATTTTAATGCATTGCCTTTTAAGTTGCCTTTTTATAAGATTTTAAGAATTATTTTTAGTAATAAAATAGCCTGGATAAAATATAATACTTAAAATATTTTATCAAATAATTCAAAAGAGAGAATTAATAAGAATACCGTTTCTAATTGTTTTTGTAATAAATTATATATAAGCCAAAATAGTTTGAGTTTAAAGTAAATAATGAAAAATTCATAAAGTAAATAATACATATCTTAATTCTACATTATGTATTCATGAAAAAATATGTGCCTTAAAATCATATTTAAGCAAGCTAAGATTATCTTTTTTGAGAAGAACGAAAAGAAAAATTGAGAAGCTTTTTAACTTAAGCTTTATGATTTTGAAACTATTAATTTGTTTAAAAGTTCTTTTAATATTAATAATTGGAATGTGAATTGAAAAGTAGGATTATGTATATTTGTTTTATGTTGTGTTATGGTGTACTTGATATGTCTGTCTTAGTAGGCATAATGAATTTTTTAGTTTAATTTTAATTTAATTGTGAATTATTTTGCTTGGTTTATTATATTAACTACTTGAATTTTTGGCATTTGATATTTTATATGTGAGATAATTATTATAGTAGATTAGCAATTGAATGGTTAAACTCTCTTTAAAAAAAGATTATTAATCTATTTGGGACTTTTTGTTTTATGGTTTTGGAAATAACTTTTAATTTTTAACTTTTGAATAACATTATATAGCTGCAATTTCTGATGAAAACTCATCCACTTGTTGAAATATTAAAATAGCTATGTAAACCAGTAATTATATTTTGTTTTTTATTTATATATTTTCTTCAATTAGTTTCTATTTTTTATTATTTCCATACATATAGTAATAATCATTAATATATTTAACTGAAGTAGTTGGTATGAAAGTTGTGATTGCAAAAAGTTTTGACACTTGTAAATCAAATATATATTGTATCCCCTCACACCTATCACCAACACTAACAATTACCTGGGGGCGCCAATTCTATGGATCATAGAATAAAATATTTATTTAACTTTACCTAAATCTATTCATGAGGCTCTTAATTAAAGCTTTCACCTAAAACTAACTCAGTTGAGGGATACAGAGGTGTATGAGGTGTACAATGTACATTAGATGTGGGAGAAAATATTATTACTAATAGGAATAAACATCTATCAAGTTCTATGCTAAACAAAAATTAAATTGGTAAAATTCTACCAGCTAAAATTAACTAATTATACTTTATTTCACCTTCTCCCATCATCCATATGCACTGAACAACCTCTACTATATTATACAATTAAACTAATAACTAAAATAAAATAAAAAATAATATTTCAGAAATTGTAATGTATAATTCACTAGATCTAAACTCAAATTAAACTTATCATTCCTAAATTTTAACTACTCACTAATCTAATCTGGATAAATAAATTTATTATCTAATATAAATTATATATTGAAGATCTCAGGGAAGTAACTTATGGTATGGCTTGATCTAACATTTCTATACCTCAAATTATTATTTAACACTATAAAAATAATATTATAAACCAAACAATACCCTAATTAGATACTTGCAGTTAGATAATGAAAGAAATCGGGCACATTTTGATTTCAATTCATCATCTAAACAAAAATTAAATAACAAACCCTTTTAAAAATGATCAGTAGGTAATTGGCATCTCATATAGTGTTTGAATCAAGGAAATCAACATCATCATATCTTGAGATTTATTATAATTAAATAAAATACAATTATGTTACATTAAATAAAATAAATGTATAAGCATGTGTGGAAGTGTGAAACACGAATGAATGTTATAGAAGAAACTCCAAATACAAATTTAGATAACAAAATATTTATTAATCAAATAGAAAATAGTTAAATCAACATCTACTTTTCTTTTATTGTTATGAACAAAAATTCCAAAGGGATTTCATATCATTGAGTACAGATTATACAAGAAGATATAATACAACATGATTCATTAACTTTTACATCTACTATATATTTTCATCAGAGCATTTTGATAGATTGGTAAACATTTTATTTGAAACATTAAATGAACTAAATAAATCCCTATTATTTACTGTAAAGAAATGGCTCTTTAGCTATCAGTGATTTCTGATAGACTTCTACAAAAATAAAACAAAATAAATATGACCTTACACTTTTAGCAACTGTTTACTAAAATATCTTTTATTCAGCATTTTGCTGAATATCACTCATTTACTAACTAAAAATTTATAACGACAACATAGATTAACATTCTAATTACTGGACAAATTAAGATTTTGTATTGTTACTCTAACATATCTTAAATAAAATTACAATAAGGGGATTTAAACTAAGAATAATATTGGGCTATCTTACCAAAGAAAATGAATACTTCTATTAATTAAATGTATTCTCCTTTGTAATTTTAAGGTACAGTATACTATTGAATAATTAGGTTCTGCTTTGCCAAAATAAAGTAAATCTTTGTATTCATTAACTAATGTCCTATCTTTGCTTAATTATTTATGCAAATTATGATTAAATGATAAAAATCAATGAGATGAAGCTTAAATGATTACTACAAAATATTTTAACATGATAAGTAAAGTTCTACATTAATAATGAATTTTTTTATATCAAAATTAACAATCTGTGCATGAATCTGTATTATGCTGTGTGTCAAAGAAAATAAATAAATAATGTTAATCAATCTAATCGGTTTGCTTATGATATTTCAATATAATCATAATACGGTTGGAAGCGAAGATCAATCAATCTTTATTTATCAACTATAATACAGATGTTTTATAAGACACTATACTTTCCTTTTATTCTTCCTTTTTATCATAAACCATCAAACACTAGGCTATAGCATAAGTTGGAAAACATCCAATACACACATGGGATAACAGATTTATATAATTCAAAACAGGTAATACCACAATAACTTCCAAGTCTATCTTTAAGACTAAATAATTGGTGGAATAACTCATCACCAAATGAAAATTAGTAATATAACATCTCTAACTTCATACACATTTAATTCAGTATATCAAATATAAAAGGAGGACTCAGTCCACTCCTATCAAAATACTCCAATACATGGAAAATAAAGGATTACTCAATCCTATACACTACAATACACTGCACTGGGCAAACTACCCATATTAAATATTCAACTAACAAATACACTGATTCAATCCCATAAAATATTATAAACATTGTAAACTTTATAGCATATAGCCACAAAATACTTTTCATTCAGTCATAACAAAGAAATAATAATTCTCTCTTAAACAACTTTCTAATTCTTCAAATGATTGATCCTCTTTTCCTTCCGAATCCGATTGATTTAAAATCATTTTCACTGGCAATTACATATAATTATAAATAAGTTTAATAATAGACACACACACGTATAAGCATGTGATATACAGACCATTTAAAATCGCAGTAAGCAAGGAATTACTGTTAAAATATTAATTATTACTGCTAGAATTAATAAAGAATAAAATATCTCATATCTGACAATATTTAGGACCTGGTAATGTTCAAAGAACAATTGGAGAATAAAATACTAATTACTATGGACAAAGCAAGATGAATAATTTTTTTTATAATATGATACATTAATATTGGCAAGAATCTGTAGTTAAATTGAACCTAAATAAATAATAAAATTGTATGTTATAGCTGAAATAATTCTTGAAAATAATTATTTTCTAATTTATAAAAAAAATATATTCGGTAAGATTTGATATAATGAACTCTTTTTTTAAAAAAAAAAAAAAAATAATTATTCACCCTTTTGAATGGACTCTTCCATTCGTTTATTATGTGCGTGGATCATTAACACATGCACGACCAAACTTATCTTATTAAAATAATAACAATAATAAAAATAAAATTACCAGCATAATGTATTTTTATATTATGCTAATTTGAGACGTTCTTGGAGAAAAATATAATAATAATAATAATACATATAATAAACATATTTAAAATAATAAAACATTCCTTAACTAATACTATCTATCTAAAATACCATTACATAAAATAAAGTTCTCTTCTTTTTTCTTTCCAAATGAAATGAAACGAAAGTTTATAAAAGTTTTTACATGACTTTCCTTGTCATGTTTTCAAATAGATAAGGAAAATAATTATACTGTACAAGACAAATATTAACACAGAATGGTACAATTCCTGCATGAGAAAACGACACAATATTATTTTTCTTTGTTGAATCCATATGAGCATATTCAATGTTTTTTTTAGTTATCAACTAATGAATTGCTATTGATGTTGTAAATAATGAATTTCCTTAATTAAACAATATATTTCATGATGCAAGTAAAATAGAAGTTTGTATTTTATTCCTAGGATATACTTAACATTTAATTTCACAATCATAAAGCCATTCAGAAATATATGTAGTTATTCAATTAATAATATTTATTTAGATAAACTCATTGGTAATATTAATACAGCAATGTCACATAACTTTATCCATTTATAATTTCATTCTTCCCACTAGTCTAGAAGAACAAATAATTATTAAAGTACATTTAATGACATATTTAATCTTATATCTTTCTTTTCCAAAGGTAAAAATATAAATAATTATGCCGCTATTCTAAGACATATGACAATAAAATTACATATTCCTTGTGTATATTTTAAATTTTGAGTTTTCTTTTATATTTAACATGAAATTTGTACATTAAAGTTCTGAGAACGTTCAATGACAGTTCACATCTTTCCTCCACATAAATGAAGCAAGTAGCAGTTGTTCCCTTCATAGTATAATTAAAGCTTAAAAACTTAATTGTTATAAAATAAACAAATATTCTTTTATCCTTCCCTGTTAATTTTAAATTTAAATAAAACAATTTAACAGTCCTATTAAGCATTCCCATTTCTTAAATAATAATTTATCTTGAATAATAGAATATAACACTTATGTATACTTTAGCATAATGTTGGGACAATTTAAACGATTAGCTGGAGCAAAATTGACATATCTCTTAGTGTTTTTTAAGTGCACATTTCGCAAACAAAATAATATAATTAAATTTTTAACTTGAACTCTGGAAGAGGAAAAATAATTTCACTATTAAACTTTGCTAAATAACTTAGTTATAGCTGTCTTTGGTTAGCTATAACTGCCCTCATAAAAGTTCTAATAATTGACTCTGACTGACTGAAGTAATAATTGACTGACCTCTTCAAAAGTAATAGTAGACTGCCCTTTTTAAAAGTAATAAGTATTCCTTTTATAAACTTTTTAATAATCATTACATCATATTGTTCTCTTCCAATTGTTTACGATAATGTCACATTACATCACCAGAAAAAAAAATCGCCAATCGCTCCTCCCACTGGCAAACTTACTTAATTATGCAAAAACTTTAGACAGTAAAAAAAAAAATAGAGATGAAAAAAAAATTATTTCGTCTTTTAAATAAATGAAAAAAAAATATTGAACTAATAATTAAATGTGTTTTAAAGCAGTAGAATAAAATTAATGACAATTGTTTTAATAAATAAAATATTTTACAGTATTTGTCATTATATAATTCACCTGTCCATAATTTATTGATTTATTTAAAATGTAATTAAGTTAGTTTTTAATACTATTATTGATATAATTAAATATTTGAATGTAATGTGGGATATTTAATGGTTTAATGAAACATGTGAATGAAAAATGAAGTTGGATAATGCATGAATATTCAGTAGTAATATACCATAGGTATTACACTATACTGACTGAAATGACAATGTGAATGATGATGAGTGAAACATATTTTACTGTTTATGCTATAAATTTAAAATGTACAAAACAAATGGACTAGAAAATCATTTTAACAAAACTGAGTACTGCTTTATGAGCAAATAAAACAAGTAAGCAACAACCTAAACTGTACTGACTCTACATATAACAAGCCACCCCCCTATTCTATTACTGATTATACCCCAAAACAAGATACTAAACATTTGAGAAATCTTTTAATTATACCTACACTTACTTTTGATTACAGTTTTAAGTCAAAATAAAAAATTTTTAAAAATTTCACGTGATTTCATTTTTTTTTTAAAGAGGACTATATCAGATAATATCTGATATACTACTACACTACTACAATGACTATTTCTGGTGCCAAACCAGAAGGTCACAATATATATAAGTTTTAGAATTGAATTGTATCAACCTACTATTTTATCTTACTATAAATTGCATGCTTGTGATATATATTTATGTATTCATCAATTTGATAAGAAATATCTCAGATATTTATATTATATTATTATGATACTGCTTTAGAACAGTTATCATCAAATGATTCAATAATGGTAAGGAAAAGGTGTTGTCCAAAAAATTAAGTTTTAACTTAGATATAAAAAAATTTAGAAGACTTTTATAGCTTCACTTCAAAACTTTTTTTTTCTTGTAGAGCCCCCCCCCCCCTATCTGAAGTAATAGATCAACTTAATAGTAATTTAAAAAATAAGAAACAGTATGTTTGTTAATCACAGTTTGCTTGAATTTTTGGTTGTCTATGTGTGAGTTTAGATGTTTTGTCCCAAGATTTTATGTCTTCTATTTAAATTTTTGTTATTACATATTGTAGTTCATATTATTACTATTCACATTTTGCAAAAATGTTAAGTGAATTTAATATTTTTCTAATATCTGTATATTAAATGTTGAGTAAAGCTAATTGTAATATTTGATTAATGTTAAGCTGATTTCAATAAGAAATTAACTTGATATTTTTTTATGCAGGTAATTGGTTTATTAGATGTTTTTACGCCCTCACAAACATTGGAAGACTTCCAAGATGTGTAAGTATTTTCATTACTATATTTATTTATACATAAATATATTTTTCAACTTTTTTTTTCTTTTTTTTTAATATGGGATGGCAAAAAAATTTTGTCAGATTTAAAAATATTATAGTTTTTTTTTTTTTTTTGATATCATATAATTTTCTTTTTGTTTTTTCAAGAACAGAATATAGAAAATAATATATAGTTACAACAGAAGAGATGCAATTGCCCATTTGGTTAGGAAAATTTTTTTTTTTTTTAAGCACTAAATTGCATAAAAGTCTCTGATACATTTTTTTTTTTTTTAGAAGTAATAAGATAAAAAATTGAAATACAAAATTAAATTTTTATTCATGTGTCTTTTTTTTTTACTAATTGCAGGAAATATGCTTTGTTTTCTTGATGGCATAAATATGCTCTTTATAACAACAATTTTTTTAATTAATATATATTAATAAAGTTATTACAGTTTTTAGGAGTTGAAGTTTTCATAGATATTATCTAATAATCACCATAAGAATGCTATGGATGCTGTTTGAGATTATTCCTGTTTAACTGACAATCATAAAGTGATTTTCTGGGATTATCTATTATAATGACGAAGATTAGAGTCACCATGTCATCATCACTTGACAATATTTGAAGAACCGCTACTTGATATACATTAATTCTGTTCTGATTCTTAAACTTCACAATAAATCTGCTAATATAAGTTTTTATTAAAGCTTATTGTTTAGTACTATTTGATAAATTATACAGTGGAATCTTTGATTTTTACAAGTAGAATGTTTGGATTATTTTTTTTGCTCAGATGTATCATAATCTGATAAAAAATAAAAGCATATATTAGCCTTATTATAATTGATTTATAATACATAATTTATATATAAACATTGCTTTTAAAAAAAATCTATTAATCATGTGCATGAATAGTGATTGGATATTGAAAAGTCAAACAGATTTTCAAAATAATTTTTCTTTATGCTTTAATCTTTCTCTGAAAGCAGTTTTGCCATCATCAATCACTTTTTAGCTCTAATATGCTATTAAGCCAATAGTTTGAAATTTTCAATAATCTAAGGTTTTGAACTTCAACATGCTATTAAGATTCAATGTAAGCTTGAAGAATTAATGCATCTTTTGCCAAAAACATCATTAAAATATATGTTTATTAAACAAGTTCAAATCCTCCACAGGATTCAAAATCTCAGCTTGTCTGGAATGATTAAGTCATTAGCTTGCTAATGCAATAAAAATAAAAGTTGACATCTGAATGATTATAGTGCAAAACTGCTCTCCACTGAAAAGAGCCAATAGCTAGAAACTAGCAGATGAGTTATTTATAATTTGCTAGATAGCTCTCTGCTATCAAATATTTTAAATTTAAGCTAGAAGAAGCTGTCTCATTTTGGTATAAATCATTCCAATGTTTAGCTAAAATTAAATTGTGATTATTTTTAATAAGTTACAATAAAAAATTTTATTTGATGAAGATAATTTAAAATTGTAAATATGTGTTGTTATTATATTACAGTTTTGTTTAGATTTAAAAATCTATTTTGAATAATCAAATAAATTGGGTAGAGGTGTTTAGCTGATAATGAAATTGCTTAAATTTTTTGCTACAGTATTGAATAAAGAGAAATAAGAGAATGTCACTTCAGAAGTATTTATCACTTTCATAAATACAATTAGGAAATTGGAATATTATTCAATGTATGATCTTTTAGCGTACATTTTGTAAATGGATTTTGTATACAATTTTTTTGAAGTTTTGAATATTTATTATTTGATAACAATCCTTTACCAAGAGATTCTTTGGAGTTATAAATCTTAATTTTCAGATAATAGCTGGTGAGATATATATCTCTTTTGCAATTTACGCATATCTTTTTAATTCTTTTGATTGAGGGAAACTTCTTTTATTTTAAATTTTTGATTTCATTGAATATATTCAAGATATTTTTATTAATAGAAAGTCATTTGGAAAAAAAAAATGTATTTTCAATTGAGTGATTTCTTTGAACCTAAAAGAAAATAAATCCATGGGAAAGCATTCAGGAACTGCTTTAGTTTAAGAAGATAATGTTTGACATCAATAAAACAAAAATATGTTTTTTCTTTTTTCACATTTAATGTTTACAGTCTTTTATCATATATTTTTAGTTATTCGAATTTTGTTAGGCAAAGGTATTTGTATGACAATAAAAATAAAAAAAGCACATTCTATAATCTTAACAGGTCTGCCTTTTGACAACTCATGTGTTATATCTTAGATAAATAGTTTTTTTATAAATTCATTTATAATGAAGATAATTATACCTTTGCAGAATAGTTTTAAATATCATAACCTCAATTATAAACCATGTATTAGTAACCTTTGTAATGATCCAAATTAATAAAATAATTTCATGGAATTATATCACTTTATATTAAAAAATTCTTTTCTAAAACCAGAAATTGATTGTTTCATAAACCATTTTATATTAATATAACTGTCTAAGGTTAATCTCTTTTTTTTTTTTTTTTTTTTCTGGATGATTTGTACAGTGGCTTGTAAAATCTTTCTTGATGACTTGAATCTTGCTCTGTATTTATGTTTAACTTCAATTACATTAGAAAGTTAACATAAAAAATTAAAAATTTGTCAGCAGTATGTTAAAGTATTATTCTAGTGATATTCTGACCAAATTATGACTATTTTGTAATTCTACAACTATTCTTTTTGTCAGTTAACATAAATAAAACCTTCAAGCATATTGAACCAGTTATAACATTTCTATTCTAATGCCATTTGTAATAAACTTGAATAATCAGTGATTCCCAGGATTTAGTGGCTTTAAATCTCATCCCCAGTCAATAAGATAAAAGATCCAAACATTATTGATAAAGTAAAAAGCCAAAAACTGATCAGGGGGTGAGGATTTAAATGCACTACATCTGCTTAATCAGACTTGCTATAGATGGCATTAGAATAGAGATCTACTTTAGTTTTATCACATGTTGTGTAAGCTAAGTAAGTAATTGAGTTGTTGTTGTCATTCTGTCCTTGCATTTCTCATAGTGCTTTTTTATAATATCTATTATTATTTAGAGATTTATTCAAAAGAAATATGAAAAGGATCAAAAGAATATTGACATCTTCATAAACATAATTTTTATTAGTTTTATAATATATTATCTAATTATTATGCTTATTGTCAACAACGATTATAAAGTTGATAAAGAATAACTATGGAGTTTATTAATTTATGAACTATAATTTATAAATAAGAAATGTTGATTTGTATTAGTGGAAATTAAGAGTAAACTTCCTGCAAATATTAGTACATTTGTATAAATAAAGATTTTACCTTTTTTTTTTTTTTAGTACACAAAAAGTAAATAATCCACTTGTTTATGTTATTGCTTTTAATAAATATTTTAAAATCATATATCAAGATAAGAAAAATTAAAAATATATATGAAATATCTGAAAAACATATGAGGTTCTTTCATAACTTGATCTTCTTGGATTCAGTATTTATGAATGTTGATATTAAATATATGCATTAAAAATAATAATTCACTGTATTTACTCTATTTTGTAGCCATCTATTGTAATCATAAGGAATCAATGGATTCTAATTTCTGACTATTAACTTTTATCAATGAAATAATATTGAAAGAAGCAGAAATAGTCATGAAATACTTTGTTTGAAATATTCCATTCTATATATCTATAATTAGCTTTTAACCGATTCTACTCAAATATATAATTACTAACCTGGTATCAGAAGTATAAAATTATAAAATCAAATTAGTTTGGTTTTAAAACATTAGTGTGTTTTTGATTCTTAGTTATTAGTTTCTATACTATGTAAGAAGTAATGGTGATTGGTGGAAATTGGATATAGCACTATCATGTAATCTCCAATGATTACTCAAACTTATGATAGAGGGCTTTGGAGTAGAGAAAAAATAAAGTGAATTTCTGTTTCTAACACTTTTATGTTGAAAATAAATAGAGAAAGTCATATAATCTTTTGTTATATTAAATATATAGTTTTTTGCATCTTATAATTTGTTACCCTAAAGTTATTGACATTGTTTAAAAGTTATAGAAGAGGTAGAAGTTAAGGAGACCATGATTTCTTATAGTGAACATCTTCCCTTTAAACAGCCCAAATTTATAAAAGAGATATAAATATGAAAAAGTGACCATGAGCTCAACAGCCATAAGAATACGATTCCTTCACCAGACTTAGTGAAGGCCACATTATATCTTGAACATTTTTTTTTTTATCATCAGCACATTGAATCTTCCCTCACCAATCCAGTTTTATCCTGGAATTTTTACCCATTCATTTATCAACCATTGTTTGGTCAACTAAATAAATAGGCTATAGCCATCCAACTGAAAGAAAAATCTTTAAGTCTGTTTTTGATCTGGAAAAATTTCATGTTTGAGCTGATCTGTGTTTGAATCCTAGATCATGGATATAACTAGCAGATATATTAAACACTATATCATAAAACCCTGTGGTAAATGTGTAAAAATTATGAAAAATTTTTGACACCATTGACTATGTTTAGTTTTGAAGATGTACTATGGCAATAGTTCTTGTATACAAGGCCTGGGTTGATCTTTCTGCGTCAGTAATAGTTAATCTTGCAGAACTTATCTTTAGGGTAGGAAGGATAAAATGACTTGTTATGCACCTTACTTTGAAAAATTCAAAATATTGTGGCATAATAAGACATAATAGAAATGAATTTGTACCTGGAAGTAATGATGAAGAAAGTCAAAATAATTACATTTTAAAATTTAGTGTCAAAAAAGAAATCAATATTATCTACCTTCATGAAATAAATTATATCGAAGCAAAACAAATTGTAATAGCAAACCTTCAGTTATACAGGATTATAACAGAATAAAAAGTATCTTTATCCTTTTAATTAGAGGATAAAATATTACATTTCTGCCAGAAAAAGTGTTAAGTGATATAGAATAGTTGTCGTACAATTTCTTTCTATCAGTTTTAGATATTTGGATTGTCTGCAACAAATTTTATTATAAAGGAAGGAAGATTTTATTTGAGAAATGCATTATAATATTCAGAAAAGCTTGCTCAGAAACATTAAAATTTCTGAATAATAAACTCAGAAGAAAAAAAGAAAACATGAATTAACAACAATAGATGGAAATTAGAAAATCAGTATATAAAAAATGCTTCATATTATCAAAAAGTTTCAAGAATAGAAAGATGGCGCTGCAGGAAAGCATAGTTTTAATGAATATCATAGAAATGCATTGCAAGATTTTTCTTGCAGTATTTCTTTGATAGCACATTGTTGATATTTTTTGATATTCTATTAGTTTGTTCAAGCTTCAGATAACATCCATCCAACAGTTGTCTTTTGCTATTGGGTTAAAAATATTCAAACACATATAGATTTAAAATCAAGCTTGCCCAACTATGTAGTCTGACAATGTTAGCATCTTTATATTTTAGTATGTCAATTATATGGTTTCTATAAAAAGTTCTATTAATTTTACTGAAAGTAGGATATATATCAAAACAAATAATCAAATGATTTTAGAATGATACAAGAGGATTACTGTTATCAATGAAGATTTTAAATATATAGAAAGGTCTCATAATGCTTTGTTGTAATATAAATTCATTAATTCTAAGTATTAATATTATTATTTTTTAATAAAAATGTAGTTAATTATTGTTTGTTGTATCACTAGTATGTTTTGTAATATTTTGTTGTTGTTATTGTTTTGCAATTCTTAATTTAGATCTTCAGAAGAATATTTTTTAAAAGATGTCTATTTGATTAGCCTGAAAATCTTAGGACTGACAAAAAATGACAGATATGTTTTTGAGTCATAATCTTACTTTTAATTTGTATAATAATAATTTATTTTTTGGTATGACTTATAAAATGTTTTAAGAAGTGATGGAGTTTATTAAACAGATTGTATATTTCAATACATTCTGGAATCAGATCCCTAGGAATTAAAAGTTTTCATTAAAACTTTCTATAAATTTTTGTTAATATATGTATTTTTATAATCTTATACATTGTTTCATCAGTAGTTATTAATTTAACAAAATGAATTATTATTATTTTTTGATTTGCAGATATCTAGTGACCCATTTAATGGGAGCTGATCTAAACAATATTGTTAAAACCCAAAAACTAAGTGATGACCATGTTCAGTTTCTTGTATATCAAGTTCTTAGAGGACTTAAGGTAATTCAGTTTAAAATAGATTGTTAATTATTTGTAGCTTACTTTTCAAGTTACTGAATATTTTTTGTGGCAAATATATATGATACAATTTTTTTTAATGAATGTTTAGATGGAAATCTTGAATCTGTGGAATTATCCATTTAAATCAACTTAATTAGAAAACACTTAATCTAGAACAACTGCCTCAAGCCAAGAGTCAAAGTAAACTAACAAACTGATGCATCCAAAAGGAGGATCCTCTTTTAAATGCCACTCTAGATCGAATATAGAGAACAAAGTATTGCAGTTTACATTTATAGGTGTAAGAAATCAAAGTATAACAAACTTTTCAGTTTTCTTACTATGTAAACCCCTCCATTGGTAGGTTATATATTGTAATACAATATTTTTAATGAATGTTTAGATGGAAATCTTGAATGTGTGAAGTTATCTGTTTAAATCAACCTACCAGTGGAGAGATTTATTATATAGTAAGAAAATTGAAAAATTTGTTATACTTAGAATTCTTACAACTATAAATGTAAACTGCAGTACTTTGATCTCTATATTAGACCTAGAGTGGCATTTAAAAGAGGATCCTTCTTTTGGATGCATTAGTCTGTCATTTATTTTGACTCTTAGCCTGGAATAGTTGTTCTAGGTTAAGTGCTTTCTAATTAAATTCATATAAATTGATAATTTCACACATTCAAGATTACCATCTAAACATTTATTAAAAATATTGTATTATAATATATAACCTACCATTGGAGGAGATACGCCTATAAATGTAAACTGCAGTACTTTGATCTCTATATTAGATCTGGAGTTGCATTTAAAAAAGAATTCTTCTTGTGGATGCATCAGTCTGTCAGTTTACGTTGATTCTTGGCATGGCATAGTTGTTCTAGGTTAAGCGCTTTCCAATTTAAGTTGATTTAAAGATAACTCCACATATTCAAGATTTCCATATATATATATAAGTACAGTATTATTAAGCTACCACTTTTATTCCTAACTTTTCTTGATTAGTAGTTTTTCTGAATGAAGATTATTGTATAATAATAATTCAAAGGTGCATTTTATTTTTTTTACTATAAACCTTTCATATCTTTAAGCTACTCATACAATTCTTAGACATACATTAAATTTAAATATATATTAATTTAATGTCTGATGGATATTCATTTACAACTCTTTTCCCATATACTAATTTGATTTTCTATCAGTGGTCATCTTTATAGTAATCAAAAAATAAATATCAATTATAGATGTTATTAATAACCTCCATGTGTTTTTGAAACACATTGTAAAAGACCAATGACTCCATGATGCATTTCACACTGAACTAGCATTCATCATTTGGCCAGGCCATTATCTCTCACATGTATCTTTATCATATTTGTATTTACATATTGGAAAACATTCAATACTTAATATTAGATGATGGAAATGCTGAATGAAGAGATTGTATAGAAATAATTCAAAGGTGCATTTTATTTTTTTACTATAAACATCTCATATCTTTTAATTACTCATACAATTCATAGACACATTAAATTTACATATCTAATAATTTTAATATCTGTTGGATATTCATTTACTACTTTTTCCCATATATTAATTTGATTTTTTATCAATGGGTCATCTTTATAGTAATCAAAAAATAAATATCAGTTATTGATGTTCTTAATAACCTCCATGTGTTTTTGAAACACATTAATAAAGACATTGTAAAAGACCAATGACTCCATGATGCATTTCATGCTGAACTAGCATTCATCATTTGACCAGATCACCATCTCTCACATATATCTTTATCATATTTGTATTTATATTGGAAAACATTCAATACTTAATATTAGATCATGGAAATAATCCAATATATAAATACAACTAAAATACTATCATCATAAAATTTCAGGAAAAACATCCTTATCTTATGTTTATTTATCAATTGTAAATTATTACATTTTGATTTACAAGTGTCAAACTTACCCACTCACAACTTTGATACAGTTCACTCTAGATAAATACAATAATGATTTTCACTAATCATTTATTAAACTAGAGATTATCTCTAGCACAAATATAAACTTTAAACCTAAGCTAAAGATTAAGTAATTTGTATGTTTTTTTAATCAAACACACACATGTAGCAATTCAACTTCTTTTTTTTTTTTTTCATGTGTAATATCTATTATAAATGTTTCTAATTTCTTCCACACCATCATATATTGTAAAAGACAAATGATACCAAGATGCCTTTTATGATGAACTAGCACTCTTCAATTAGCCCAAGTCAGCATTTCTGACATATACTTTATCATATATATGTTCAGTATTTTATCAATAATAAATGATTTAATTTTGATTTACAAGTGTCTATAGTTTATTGAATTTCAAAAATTTTACACTATTCAGCAAAAAAACTTTTATTATTGATTACAGTTTTAACTGTACCATGCAGTATTCATCTGATGAAGACTGCATGGTACAGTCAATACTGTAATCAATAATAAAAGTTTTTTTTGCTGAAAAGTGAAATGTGTAAGATTTTTGAAATTCAGTATTATATATGAAGACAGCAAAAACAAAGGAGGAAGAAAGGAATTTAGAAGAACTATATAATATAATATATAAGATTGCCTGTAGTTTAGTAAGTGATTAATGATAATCATTTCTGTATTTATCTAGAGTGGATCATATCAAAATTGTGGATTGGGTAAGTTTGAATCTTGTAAATCAAGATGTAAATATCAATTATTATTATTTTTATTTTTTCATTATTCTATTAAAGGTAAATAAAAAATAATAACAATACTGTAATGATTAATTATGATATTTATTGTATGATGTTCTGATCTATTAAACATTTAATTTTATATATATGCAACATCTTTATAAATATTTATTTTTTAATAATAATCTGCATTACAAATGATCATTTGTAAACAAGTATTGGAAAATACATGCTATTTTTTTATAACTACAAATTATTTATTTTGCTTGGAGCTGCATTACATTTTGCTTGATCATTTATTAAAGAAGATAATTAATATGTCCAATAGAGAATTGCAGACCATAACTTGAACAGCTTTTAATGTTTTCTCCTTTAATATATTTTGATAATGATAATATACTCATTGACATTTCTTCTTTAATGAACTTTTTTACTGTGTAAGGAAAACAATTATTTCACATTTTCATTAATATATTTGTTATATTCCAAGTTCTCTGTCTGTAGCCAGGTAGTATCATAGTCACTGATAGTTTGTTTTTGCTTATCACAACCCCTTACTATATTTTATTTTACTATATTACTATTTAAAATACAGCAGAAATTTTAATAACTATTTTATATCTAATTAGTAGTTATCTTCATTTTTTTAAATAAGCAAAATCACACCTTTCAGTTTATTAATTAATTAATTTTTGGGGGGAGAGGGTAACAATTTTACCTTATTAATGCTTTTTACATTTATTACTTGAACAAGGAAGTTTTCAAATAAATTATTTTTAAATGCTTTTATTGAAATTAGAAAATTGGTTTGTTTGTAAACTTTTGATCTTTTTTAAGTTAGAAAGAAAATTTAAAACTCATGAAAGGGTGGTATAGATTTTTTTTTTTTTCAATTTAATAAAATTTTAAAATCGAGATTTAATAGAGTTAAATTCTCTATAATTTGTTAAAATTTTGTAAAAAATTTCAAATCTTTATAAAAGTGATAGGACCCATTAATATTTTAAATAGGTGATTTAATTTCTTAGACATGGAAGAGTGGTAGGAAAACTTCAATGTTTTAAATAATGCTCATGATTTTCTTGGTTGCAATTGTAAGCTTCATTTAAACAATAAGAAAGTTTGTTTATAATATAATTTTGTTAAGCTTCTTTTTTTAAAAAAAAAAATTTTTTTCTAATAAAAAGAAAAAATGTCAAATAATTTTAAACAGAAAAGTTACTTATTGATTTCTTATACATATGTAATTATATGTACACATACTATTTTATCTATATATAAAGTTTATACATATTAACTTACTGCAGAAATATCTAGTGATATATATATATATGAGAAATTGATTTAAAATAAAATTATACATATTAAGTGAAGTTTATAATATAGTTTCTGTAAGCTTTTTTTTAAAAATAAATAAATTTTTAATCAAAAGCAAAAATGTCAAACACTTATCACTTAAAAAAATATTTAATATTTTTAATCACTTATATACACATATGTTACTATGTACACATATTAAATATGATATCTACATAAGGGTAACATTTTAACTTGTAGTAGAAATATCTAGTGATATATATGTCAACTATAAGTGGCCAGCCAATTTAATGTAGAATATAGTTTTAATTTTTATTTATTGTGACAATACTAAAAAGTTCAAAACAATAGTTAAAAAAATTGTTTATATTAAATGCTTTTATTTATCATGCATTAAAAAGAAAAAAACATGGGAGAGAGTATCCAGAAATTCATTATGTCAATCATAGGGATTGACTTAATGAATTTTTGGATTACACTCACCCATCCACCCATTTTTTTATTTCAAGTTAAATCTAAAAACCCCAATTGTGATTGAAAAAACAATTTTTTTCTTTTTAGTGCATGATAAATAAAAGCATTTAATATAAAAAAAAAATTTTCTTTATTATTTAAACTATTGAATATTTCATTTTAATAAATATTTCCTTCAATATTTAGATTTAATTTTAAAGCTATATGACTTTAATTGTAATTAAATAAAATAAGTTTTAGTATTTTTCATTATATTTGTTCATTCTTTTTTTTTTTTTAATGTTTTTTTTTTTTTTTTAAGTATATTCATTCGGCAGGTATTATACATAGGGTAAGTATTTTTTAAAAATATTTTTAGCTAATTTTTATACAAATTACATGTGTGTGAGAGTGTGTTTGTAGATAAAAAGATAAAATTTTCATTGCATCATTCTTTCTTAAAGGAATAAGGAAGGAAAAAACATTCATCAGGCTAGTCATCTGTTAATCATATAGTTTTATTATCTTAATTTATCATCTACTTAAAAATTGTTAGTTAGATACCTTTTTACTGATCAATATTTAGATGACTAAAAATAGGTCTACAATAATTAATTATATAATTTATTATCATATTTAATTGTTTTATATATAATATTGTAAAAATAGAAGTTCCAAACTAAAACTTTCATTCACAAATGTGTAAAAGATGTTTCTCAATATATATGATTTTCAGTGTGTGTGCATGCTTATATATAAACTTGAAAGGAAAAGCAGAAACTAACCCAAACAAATATTTTGTAGATATTTATTCAAAATATATACACTGGAATAACAGTTAAGAGTTAAATAATAATTTTCATACTTAAAATTATTATAAATTATTTTTAAAGGTCTATTTAATGTTTTTCTGATTTTGAAATCTGAAGCAAGCTTCTTTTTATGTTACAATAGGTATTACCAATAATTATAAAAATCCCCTATCTATTTTTAATTAAATTAAGATTTATTTATTTTTTAATTAAAGCTTGTCATAACCTACAATTTGATATTGTTTAAAAACTTTTAGATAAAAATTTGGTTTTAATTAAGGTGAATTGAGAAGTGTCTAACTTTTTTGATAACGATAAAGTAAGAATTTACTTAATTATTTTTTTTCAAATTCTGGGATACACTATAAAAAGGTGGATTTGAAAAAATTATTCGATATAGCACTTATATTAAGTTATTATTGGAGACAAGTCAGCTGCTGCTAATGTCACAGTGGTAGAGTTTGAATTCGCATGGAAGTAATTGCCCTGCTTTTTAGTAGTTCATAGCTGAGATGTGTACTAGACAGTTTGCCTATCTGAAATCTATCAAATTATAGAGACTGAATGAAGCTAATTGAATGCTAACAGTTACTTGAAATGTCAATAGGACATTATACTGTCGTATTATGGACATGATTGTAATGGAGCAATTTACCAAGAGATTCCAGTGCTATTCAGCTTGATGAAGGATTACCATGATATGATTTTATACATATGCTAATTAATCTATATGCAAAGAAGCACAAACGTACAATTATTACCGGTTGTATATATAACGTGCATATAGCTGGTGAGTAAAAAATAATTTATTAAAGTGACATTATTTTTAAATACTTAACTTTACATTTATTTTACAAGTTTTAAAGGAAAATAAGTTTTTGGTTAAATTATACATCTAAAAAGGTAGGGGGGGGGGGGTAAATGACCTGTTTGTCTCCAGAGGATTGATTCTAGTTTGTATTTTACTTTTGAAATTAGAAAGGGAAAACTCCAAAAATCTTTTTATAATGGTGAACAAAAAAACTTACTAGTAGATTTTTAAAGTCAGTTACAATTAAAAGTAATCTGAGCAACAAAAAAAAAAAAAAAAACCATTTATGAAGGATTGTCAAAGTAATATATATATTTTATAATTTAAAAAAATGTTTACTTAGCATTAAAAAATATATAACCTTGAATTATTTAAAATTCATACTAACTATTTTTTTATATATATACACACATACATGTGAATTTTATGTATATTTTCAACATCTTAATTAATTGTCATGTGAAAATATAATATGGATTTAATAAGTATTTTTTAACTAATGAAAAATTATTAGGATATAAATGCCAGTGTGTGCACACATTTGAATGGGTACCCACAATATATATGTGAAATCGGTCATCATTTATCTATTATTAAAATGAATTGAGTTTTTATTTTATTTTATTAATTTATGACAATTCTAATATGTTAATTGTATATTATTATACAGCACATCTGTGGAATTATATGTAGATGTGATTTATGTAAACCTATTGAAATATGTGTAAATTACAATGTAGTAGCATATATATTTTTGTATTATTTTAATAAAAACAGAATATATTCATATTTATTGCATACTTAACACAGACCTTTCATTTCATTGTTATTGTTTCTAATTAATAAATGTATATTTCATTGTTTAAGTTGTCCCAGTAAATTTATTCAATCCTAAAATAAGTTTAAAATATTATATGTTGATATTATCTCTTGCTCACCATAATTATTATAGAGCTCTTGCTTCCTGAGCTGGATTCATGCATAACTGTCAGTTATATGAATTGGAGTTTATGTTTGGTGTTATGGACATCCAGTTGATGATAATCCTGGTTGGCACAAAGATATACCTTTTGAAATCCATGCATTATTTTATAGTTGGCCAGTACATTAATGGTACTAAGGCCAGAGTATTGATGATGATCAGTATAGTTTAGTATCTCAAGCTTTATATTTTTTAATGTTGCTTTCTGATGGATTATTGTTTGTATTTCTGCTAAGTTTGGCAGTAGCTATATGATTAACCTGTCTATAGTAGACCACAAGTCCAATTACAAGATTGACTGTTGAATTTTATTCTTGATTGTTCATGATGATGAATGATTTTATTATTATTTTTGTTTAATGCTGGCGAACTTATAGTTAATTTTATTCTTTGCTGATTGTTCATGCTCATTATATTCATTGTATATTTAGATTAATGTCTTAAGTGGGATTGATGAGGATGAGTACCAACATCCCAGGTTCATCCCTGAGTCCGTACTATTACAGTAAATACATATTTTCTACCAGTTATAATCAATATTTCCTTAAAAATCTAGTCTGTATGCTATAGTTGTAAAACAATTGCCCTCCTACTTTGAGCTCATGTTGAATATGTTATATATGTTTGCACACTTGTCTTAAATGTATTTATTTGTAGTTTGAATAATTAACCTTTGAACTCTGAACTTTAATCTTAGAAACGACCCAAGCAACTTTAAATTTGTAAACAAAAAGAATCCCCCCCCCCCCCAATAATAATTTATTAAATACAATAGATAAGGATGTTTTTACAAGAGAAATGGCATTTTGTTACACAGGCAATATTTACACAAATTTTAGAGGGTTCATTTGGAGATTTTCCAATAACTTCTGGGTAAATGGTATGTTGCCATCTGCAAAGGTTCAGTAATTTTTTGTTGGTCATTTTTTCTTCCGGTATATTGATATAGTGTTAACTATTACTAACATAGACTCTTATTAGTACTGCAACTTTATTGGGTTTGTGTAGCAGTTACAGGGTTAGAGGAATGTTTTATATTCTCTTCTTTGTTACTGGATTATATTATTGTTTCTAATTCTCATATTTGATTGAGATTAGACTCCATGTGTCAATGAATCCACCCCTGGGTTTGAGAAATTCATCTTTCTTCTTGATCTTAGCTAATTTCTTCATGAGATATTTACCTTCTTTGAGGAAGGTGTTGTTAAAAAAATTTTTACACCATGTTGTCCAGATTATGTATGGAAAAATATAGAAAGCCTTATATTAACAAATATCCTAGTTTTGATACTGTCCTTGATTGAAGTTATTAAGTACTAGTCTATTTTAATGTTCTCTAATATTAACCTCTTAATAGTCAAAAGTCCTGAACAAGAGTGAATCAGATAGTCTCATCCTCACGCCTGCAAAGAGGGCAGATTGGTTCAATTTTAGCAATGCCTCTTCTAATGGCCAGAAACCAATTGGTACTGATCACTTGCATGTTGATTTTTATCACAAAATAAAGATATTTTGGTTCCATGAACCAGTGTTTGAAGAGTGAAATTATTCTTTGGTTAGTTAGACCAAGTTTTTCTTTTGTTGGGATGCTATTAGGGTTAATTATAAAATAAACATCCCATATTTTAATTTTATTTTTAAAAGTATTTTCGGTGATGGTCATATATTTTTAAATAAAGTCTAATAACACATCTAAGATTCCTTTTTCAATAAGTGGAGGACAGTCTGTGGGGATCACTGGTTGAGTAATTTGGTTGTAATTAAAAGCCTTAATTAGTTGGCTATGAAGCTAAAGGATTTTTGAAATTGGATTGCTGAGATGGAGTGGAGTGACATTCCATTAAATTTCCTGTGTTGATGCATCTGTTTTATGCTAATAGCTGCAATCTTTCTACCCCAGAACAATCTAGCAGCAAGGGCATTGATTTTATTAGTAAATGTTTTGATGATTTTAATTATTGGCAGGTAATAACTAATTTTAGACATGATTTTCATGTTTAATAACTTAATCTTGCCATACAATGAGAATAGACCTTTGATAACCATTTGGTCAGGTTGTCAGTGGACAGGATAATATTTTTCTGAATTTCTTTCGACATCTCTGTGTATGATTTAGAGATGGAGAAACCCAGGAATTTTTGAGGATCAGCTTTGAATCTTGTATTGATTCTGCGACCAGAGCAAATTTTCCAGACTACAGATTTTTCTGAATTTATTCAAAGGCCAAGCTTGTCCGTAAATTGATCTAGGATTGTATTCAATTGAGTTAGATATTTGGATAAAGGGAGGAAGATGAGAACATCATCCATATAGGCTATTACTTTTAAATGTTTACCTAGTCTTGGAATATAGATTCCAGGCAGTTGATTTTCAATAGTTTTTAATAGAGGGTCTATGTAGGCAATGAAGAGAAGGGCACTGAGGGGCGACCCCTGCAGAATGGAGAGCACAGGTTTAAATGATTGAGTTAATTTTCCGTTTAGGGAAATATGGGTCTCTCTATTACTCAGCAGATTGTCAATTATTTGAATTATTGATCCTGGAATCTAGTGGTCATTTAGGATATGTAAGAGCTTTTTTTTTAAAAAAAATTATTGTTTTTATTAAAATTGTTAACAAAAAGATAATCAGCACTTAACTACTCTTGTAATCAATTATGTATCTTGCCTTGCAACTGATAATATATATATATAATATTTTAGAATATGCTTTTATTTACTATATACTGAAAATTCAAATATAATTAATTTATTCAATCATAACTGGGGTTTTTATATTTAACTTGAAATAAAAGCTTGGTGTGTTCATAAATTAATTAATTTCTGGACACCCCATGCTTTTATTTCAAGTTAAATAAAAAAACCACAATTATGATTGAAGACAATAATTATTTTTAGTGCATAATAAATAAAAGCTGTTTATTATAAAATATTTTTATAAATATATTAGTTTTAATTTTTTAATATTGGAATCTTTTTTTATAATTATTTCAATTTTAATTAAAATAAAGAATAAACATAATATCATAGTCTTTGTAATATTTGAAAGAAAATCGCACATTAAAAATTGATTCCTAGGGTCATGAGGCTTGCTTACTGAACTATCATATTTGATAAGAAATACATTGTCTTTAAAAAAAAGAATGATTTGATATCTACTTAAATGGTCTCAATTTTTTACCAGAAAACTGGAAACAAAATTTGGTAGTATAATGTTTTTCTGAATACTACATTTTGTCAGAATTAAACCATAATGTTATTAGTATCCAAAGTAGATTTATTCTTTGATGCTGTTTTATATAAATGGTATGAATTGTAAATAAAATACTTTCATATTTGAAACATTTTTATCTGCCTTAAAACACCAATGGGATTGCCAATGTTTTCAGATAATTTTGTATCCAATGTTATGCAACTTAAATTTATTTTTTAATATGTATGTTAATAATTGTATATAATTTGCTATTGATAAAGTTTGCTTTATAAAAAAAAAAATATTCCAATATTCGGATATTCTTTTGAAATTTTCCAACTCAAAATTTTAAATGGAGATTACAAATTGTCATTGTCTGAATTTATGCACATTAAAAATTGTTTAAAATATTGTTTTGATAATGAAGAAAGAGTTTTAAAAAGATCAATTTTTGCAATCAAGATTTGTTTTTCTATTTTAATTGATCATTTGATGTGATGTGAAACGAAGTCAGGAATCTCTCAGCAACTATGCCCAGAAAAACCTGTTAGCCACTTTACCTTCCCTTTCCATTTCCCACCCTAAGTTTTCCTATAATCTGCTCCATCCCATTTCCACAACATAATCTTTGTCAACTATATGGCCTTTATATCTAAATCTCCCTTATCTTTTCCCAAACCCAGCATAAAAACCAATAAACCCACTTTCTGTATAATCACTTTGTTCTTATTTATTCTTCCATAACTTCATTATTTGTACCCTTTCTGCTTTCAAGCATTTACATTCAATTAACAAATGCCTAATATTTTCTTTGCCTTCCTTACACAATTTGCAGACTAAATCACTCATATTTTTCCATTTACATGTATATTCTCTTGTTGCTAAAGATCCCGTTCGAGCCTTAAACAATAAACTATTTTCCTTGCTATTATCATAAATTAACTCACACCCAATGTTCCATTTACTTTATATATATATCTCTCCAACTCCCTCTTCTTTATTAATGTATCTATTCTTTTATCCCATTTCTTACCACTATAACACTCAACAATCCTCCTAATACAATCATCCCATCTTTTGTACAAGTATACTGATATAAATTCTTTATCCAAATCTTTTGCATACCACATTACCTTTCTCATCCATCTTGTTGCCTGCCCTTTATTCATAACCCAATTAAATACTATTTTGGCTATTTTTTTATTATCCATAATCTACAGCCTACCAAACATTTTCATTTTACTTTTTGCATCTCTCATATAAAAACTTGACCATCCCATTTCTCCTTGAATTGCATCCCTTGCTGTCCACACATCTGGATCCAATGCATGTCTTCCTATTTCTCTTTATACTTTTTCTAAATAATCTAATACCCCTTTACTAACACATTACATATCATTACCATATGTTAACCCTGCTACTGCAACTCCTTTCCATTACACACACACATATATATATTGCCCTCTTGCATGCATCACTGAAAACTTACTGAACTGATATTGTATTTGAAATTCAATCTGCCAACACCCTTGGGTGATATAAACTACTTGATAACCCTGAAACCTTTCATTGTAATATTGCTTTGCCATCAATTTCTAACACATACAAAATTTGAAGGATCCATTTTTTAGAAATATGTTCAACCTCAATTCCACAATTTATCCTAAGCAAACAAGTAAGAGTTTCTAATCTAAAATATTTAATAAAAAATATTTTAAAGAAACACTTTTATTTATGTAAATACATTAAAAAGTAAAGAAAAAAAATGCATTTAAAGGTAAAAATTAATTTTCTTTAGCTTTCATAGTATTTTTGATGTTATGTGACCAAAATAAAGATATGTAGTACTCATGTTCATAAATAGTCTAAGAATATTTCTAAACATGAGCATTGCTTACTTTTATTTGATTGCATAATATCAAGACTATTGTGAGAGCTGAAAAAAATATTTTTTACTTTTTATTATTTTGGTTGGTTTTTTTTTTTTTACATTTTAATGCATATAAAAACATGTTTTAATTATTTTATTTTATTTGTTATAATAACTATTTGAAATATATTAGAATCTTCTAAGATAAACTATTTTTTAAAAAAACAATAATTAATGGTATTTAGAAATTATTTTAAGAATCAGCAAGTAAAAGAAATAAACATAAAGACTGCAATGAAAATAACCATATATTATTATGTTTTAACTGCTATGCATATTTTTCTTCACATTTTAACAATACCATTCTTTGCAGGGTTTCATTTTAATCTATTGAAATTTGTTTTTTGAATGAAGTTTGTAATTATAATCATTTATTGTGGAAGACCATAGTTTTAATAATATTTTGATTATTTAAAAAGTAAAATACTATTTTGTAATTTATTTAACAATTTCTCAGAACTTTTATCATGTGGGGAGGGGGATGTCTCTAAATATGCAGCTTGTTATATTTATTGAGTACCATTATATTAATGATACTATCACTTAAAACCATTTATAGGTTGAAGTTATTAATAAATAGCATAGGTAAATATTAATACTCTAAATAAATAGTGTGACAGAATATGATTATATCATTGTCAGTCTTTTTAATGCCAACAAAACATCACATAATTTTCATTGTTTAGTATTTTCTTCAACTTACTCTAAAATCATTTATTATAAACTTGGATAATTTCTAGCCACTAAATGCTTGTGCTCTTATATCAATATCTCCATACTTGGAATTCAAAACTAAAACTAATGTTCTTAAGCATATAGCAATTACTTTTAACTCTTAAATGCATAGTATAATTTGATTTCAAATAATCAAAATTATTCAGACAAGGGATAATAAAATATGTTATCGAAGCACAATGTTAATTATGGTCACAAATTCACTTTCAGCCTAAACCAGACTAAGATTTAATATGTAAAGTAGTGTTTTTGTTTAACTCATAGGTTTTCAAACTTTTTTTGGTCACCGCCCTCTTTGCAAGACATAAATTTTGTAATGCCTCCCCCCCCCCCCCAGTATAACAGTTTTCTGCGATCAATCTGTTTGATATTTTTGATATAAATAGCAACTAATAATACTGTACCAGATGATGTCTACCCCATAATTCATACGATGCACACAAGATATAACATGATGTCAATGTCATGCATCAGTATAAGGCATCAATATAAACTCAATATCAATAACAAAAAAAAAAAAAGAATTTAAAGTTATTAAATTTAAGTTTAAATGAGTAAAAACAAACCAAAATCGATTATCTTTTCTGATTTCTCCCTATCCAAAACTCTAATACCGTACTAATTCATACCACAAAATTTTAGGCAGTATATCTTTGAAAGGCTGAACCTAAACCTCACCTTTATGTGCCACTTTCGAGAAGAAAAAAACACTTTCAAAAAGGAAATACCACTGCCAAAAAATAAATCAGCATGTCAATAAATTTTCAATAATCACATATAGAGATTACAAAAATAATAATAATAATTTCACGCAAAATAACAGTGTGTTGAAAAGAAACAACAATAAACAAATATATATATATGCCTCGGCATACACACGAGCATTCCAGAAATTAATTTGGTAGAACTGTTTTAAAGTAGGAAAATCAAATAATAATTTATAGAGAAACAAAAAAAATACAAATAATAAATAAAATACAATAAAATTTATAGCAACAAGACATAATGATAATAAAAAAAAAATTATACCATCCAGCTTCCTTCTGGGTTTTTTCCATTAACTATCTCCAGACTTAGTAACTTTTAAGTGCACTATAAACCATGACAATGAGGAAATGTAGGCATTAAGGTGTTCATCATCATCAGCTCGCATCTGTGGCTACATGACAGCAGCGTATGAGTTTGACTGGTGCACTAACATTGGGAGTTTACTTCATAAGCATTTTAATGATAAAATGTAGGCATTTTTATATTTCTCAGCTTTCTCTAGAAATCTTTATAATAATGACAACAGCCAACCAAGAGTTGATTATGCAATTCTGGACAGACTATAATTTGAAGCTAGGCTCAGCTCTGCCTTCTTTCATAAAGTTCTCCATGGCTTTACAACTAGAACATGTCTCTTTGTTCAGCAAACTCTTAACCATCCAGCAAACAAAACATAGCAAGAAAACAATAAACTCAGAAGAGACCCCCCCCCCATCGCCTACTGAAAACCTTTTATAGCACACCTATAGCAATACAAATTGAGTACCCCTCTTTCACTATTACAGCCGTTATCTCCAATTTCTTGGATAATTGATCATAACACAATTGATATAGCTTATTACACCTTTTTATCTTTTATTTCTTTCATTTTCCACTCAGACTCTTTTAATTCCTCAAGGAGTTCCGTTTTACATATAGTTTCTAATTTTAATACAATGGAAATAGCTTTTTCCATCTTTACAAAAGATTCAAAACAAATCTGAGATACGACAAATTTTTTAAATTCTCTCAGCTGATATTGGCCTTAAATTACTTTATTTTTTTAACAAAAAATACAATGCACAGGATGACCACTTCTATGTATTAGTAAAATTAAAAATTAGCCATACAATAATAATCTGCATTCCTTTTAACCTGTTATTAGAGGGGGAAAAAATCAAAAATATTCAAAACGTTTACAATTATTCTGACTATCCCCCTTTTTTATATATTCTTGCACATAAAAAAATTTATAAAATAACCATAAAATTGGCAAAATAATGTAAAAATTAGCAGTTTGAGAGTGAGTTAAAGCCAACGATCAGTGCGTCCGGAGAAAAAGCTAGACCACCAGAACGCCCCCCAAATATTTCTGAACCCATTATCACTCCCCTAGAAGTCTTCACCATCCACTGTAGAGCAGTACAGCCTATTTTGGCAAATACTAGTTTAACTCATTATTGTTATAAAAAATAATCTTATTTTTTGCTTTGGAGTTTATAAGATCAAATACCAGAAGTGGCAGAATTGGAATCTCGATCCATAGATCTTAAGCTCCAGAGTCCACGGCATTATTATTATTATTATTTATGATATGTAGATGCATAATTCATAAATTGTGAAATATTTTATAATATCTTTGAAATTTTGATAGAACTATTTAAATTTGTGATTATGAATAAAAATATCCTATTGAATTCTTGAGTGTATGTGAAATGCTTCATTTATTTATTCTGTTTCTAAAAAATTGAAAAGTATTTTTATTAAAAGATACACTTTCTATAAACTCAGTATTAAAATTTGATTTTTTTTTTTTTTTTTTTTTTGATGAGCACACATTTTATGTAAAATGTAGGGTTTTTTTTTTTGGTAATCAAAATAATTCTTCTTTTTTTTTCTTCTTAAGATTATAAAAAAAAAATAAGAAAACAGATTTGTATTTTTTATTCAACATTTTTTACATTTAAAATGTTAATCAAATAAACCTATTATATGTTTTATAAAGATTGTTTACTATATTATTTTTATTCATATCTTATATGTAACTAATATTTACATTATTTATGATAATGAGTTTTTGATTATTTTAGGATCTGAAACCCAGTAATATTGCTGTTAATGAAGATTGTGAATTAAAGGTATGTAAAACAAATAATTCATTTTTCATTTTAATTTGAATTGATTATTCATTTAATTTTTTTTCTACACATTTGATTAGTATTTATTTATGTTGAAACGTGAAGGTTCCAACAATTTTTTATTATTATTACTAAATCAGAATATGAATATTTCTTGAGCCTTATAAGGTGTATATATATGTTAAACCAGAATATTTTTTATAAACAAAAAATGTAATATCAGAAAAATTATGTTTTTAAATTAATTTCATTAGAGAGTGGTGGTGCAGTGTTTTATTGTGTATCTTTTTTGAATACATTTTCATATCTACCTTGATTACATAATTTACATCAAATTTATAAATGTTACATGATTTTAAGCTAATATAAAATACTGTTCTTAATAGGACAGATATGAAGCAACTTTTTAGTTTGTGATCTAATAAAAAAATTTCTTCAGCTTGGAGATCTATTAACAAAGAAATATTAAAAATAAATCTTTTTTTATGTTAATAATAATAACCAAAAGTTTTCTAATGAATATCAAGTATAATTCATTTTAGAGCAAAGTTTACTCTTGATTCTTCTATAGGTGGAATAATGAAACAATGTTTACTAGGCTATTCAAATGGTGATTAACTTTATGGTTTTTCTTTTCTGTTTTACTCTCTCGCTTAATAATAGCTAGATATCCATTTACCAAATAATAATAATTAGTTTGACTATAGGCTGGCTACCTGAAAGAAAAATTCTAAATTTGCATGAAAAAGCTACTTAATATTTCTACATTTCATCTTGATCCGAATGGATTTTTAATTGCTATTCCACAATGAACAAAGGCAAATATTTTTTTTTACAAATATTAAAATATATTTAATTCTAAATCTAAGCAAATTAACAGTTAAGAATAAATTCAATAACACTAAAAAAAATTTTTTTTAGATATTATTAAATGAAAAAAATCAAACATTTGCTGTAGACTTTATTGAAGTAGTACTAAAGTTCTCTTTTATTCATAATGGGAGCAGTTATTACAAACAGATTTTGATAGTCACTGCATTTGTTTATTGTAATTTTTTTTTTTTTTTTTGGAATTGATCACTCTATATTGCATAGCTTTTACTATTTTACATTATATTAAAGAATGTATTCATTTAATGCCATTTTTGGACATGTTTCAAATGGATATTTATTTTTTAGCATTAATCAAATTTCAGAATTCTGTTTCTAAATCATAGGTTTTTAATTACGTATCATTTTTATAAAAAACCGTTATTTCTGAAAAATTATTTTCAGTCAGTACGATTTGTTGAGCTTAGCCCGCACTTTGGTTTTTTTAGTGTCACATATCCTTCTGAGCAATAAATCATATAATTTTTTTTTTTTACAATATAAACAAAGGTATAGTACAGATTTTAATAACGATATGTTGAACATTTCTATATGTGTTTGATAGTATGAATAACAAGTTTTCTACAATATTTATTTCTAGCATATTTATTATTTTGTTGTTTTTTTGGGGGGGGGTTTATTCAATCACAATATTTAGAAAATTTTTGAGATCTTTTGTCACAATTTAACTTTTCAAAAGTGTATTTCTTCTTTTTTTTTTAACTTTTAATTATAGTCAACTTTTTTTTTTTTTATATTGTAATTATAGCTTCAAGTTATTCAAATGGTTGAACAAGGAATGCCAAATCCATCATCACAAACATTACTTGTTATCTCAGCAAACATGAAATAGTCAATAATTCTATCCATCTTTAAACTCAGTTCTAGAACTCTGGAAGCATTTTAGTGTTGGTTTATAACTCATTACTTATATTATGATTTCTAAATATGGACATTGCCATTATTCATAATCATTTAGTTTTAAAAGGCATATTTTTTTTGTTTGTTGTTTGTTTATTTTTTTAATTTCATTAAAAACAATGTTTTATTTAGTCAATGAATTCTGGTGTAATACAAAAGATCTCTGAAGATTGTCGGATTTTTTTCCTTCCACTGTAATCTTTTTTATAACTTGCATCCCAAAGTTGGATTTATAATTTTGATGCAGTCATTCATTACATATTTCATTGTCAAAATTTAGTAATAAAGTATTTGATAATGAATAATGTACTGCAAATTCATAAATTGAAAAGTTTTTTTATTTTTGCTTAAACATACAGGTTGGTTTGTAAAAAAAATTTCTTTTATCAGTGGATCATTCACCTTTACCTCTATTCTATCACAACTATCTATCAAGCCATAAGTCAAGCCAACCCTCCCCACTATAGATACATTAGGAACATACACATTTTCTACTAAGCCATATAGACATGTTCTTAAACATATAATATATTAAATAGGTTTTAAACTTTTATTTCATCACACCTTACTGACACATGATCCAAGACATATGAAAAAGACAAATGATCTCCAAGATGTGTATTTCATGCTCATCAGTAGATCCAGATCACAATCTCTTTATCATTTCTTCAGCATATATACAGATAACAAATTACTAAAACTTAATTGATATGCTTTAAATTTTCTGCATTAGCAGCCTAGATACAAACCACTTAATGAAAATATATTAATAAATTATGCTAATTATTTTTTAACCTAGACATTATCCCTAGCTCAAATATATACTTAAAGGCTTATTTAATGAATAATATATCTGCAGTGTTATAATGGTATCAATGCCTGATTTTTTTGCCCGTGTTACCAGTTATGATAACTTTCACTACACCACTCTCACACAAGTTAAGGAGTGGTTTCTGTCCATTTTTAATATCTTGTGGAGGAGTGGTGAATCATTGCACTGTAATATTTGTAAAGCATTTATTTTTATCTTTGCATCTGAACTTTCACTACACCACTCTCAGACAAGTATCTATCCATTTTTAATATTTTCTGGAAGGCTACACAGTCATTGCATGATAATATGTATTGTATGTTTTTGGATTTTATCAGTACATCATTTACCTTTAGTTCAATCCTATCACAATTATTCATCAGCCCAAAGTCAGCCATCTTCCCACAGTATAGATGCATTAGGAACATACACATTTTCAACTAAACCATATAGCACAAATTACAATTTACCTTCAAACACATTGTTTTTAAGTATTTAAACTTAACTTTATATATATCTAAATAGATTTCAAACTTCTATTTCATCATACCTTACTGACACATGATTCAAGACAATGAATTTTTTTACTTATGCATTTAATCAATACATACATATATATGTACATCTGTAATTATCATATAAAAGTTTTACTTAGTCATAAGTAGTTAAATTAAATAGCTACATGTATGCTTATAATTCAGTAATACAATATTCCATTGAGCACTATTTGTTTTTCAAACTAAGCAATGTTGCTGATATAATTATAGTTTAAAATGAAAAAAATAAAAAAAAAGAGATTAGTATTTAATAAGCAATGTTTAATTTATTTGCAAAACATAATTGAACTAAAGGAGATTAGATTACAAATATAGTATATACTTTTTGAGATTTAATTATAAAATTGCTAACAAAAGTGCTTCATATTATTATATTTAAAATTGTAGTAATAGTTGTGTGTTTTTTAATATCAGATAAAATTATATTGATAATGTTCATAAAAAAAAAAAAAACTATTTTCAATGAAGGCACTTTGAATAGTTGAGCAATAGAGTAACTATGGTCAACCTGTAACACCTGCTCATTATCAGCAGTAATTTATCATAAATTTAATATTGTTTGTTTATTTATTCATTTGAATGTGCTTTAATTTAATATTAATAAAATAAATAAACTAGATATAGCTAACAATTTTTTTTTTAAAAAAAGATCTTTTCAATTTGATAATCAAATATGGGAAGGCTGAAGTGCAATAAATAGTAACTTTTGAAAAGTATCGTGTAAGCTGGGATCATGCTACCTTTTATATATACATGTAATATTAAAAAATATTATGCTGCATATAATGTTGATATGTGATCTGATAGCATATAAAACTGCTTTTTTAAAATAATAATAATAATGATACTTGCAGTGTATTTCATAAATTTTTATTGTTTTTACATTTTATTCAAGTTTAAAAATAATATTTAGCATGTTTTGGCTAAATCATATAAAAAATGACCAACAATGATGAAAGGATTTACCATTGATATATATATACATACATATATTAAAGTTGACTTGAATATTTTCAAGATTAAAAGATAACAAATGTTCTCTCAAACACTTCCATGTTCATGGATTGGCAACCTATCATTCATGTAATAAAAAGTCAATAGATAGCTGGTCTTAATTGTTATTGTATTTATACATTTTTTATTAACATTTCAATAACGTCTCAGTATGCTATAAAAAAAAATTGATAATGTTGATATCATGACATTTTAATCTGAGGTTTTCAATTTTGTGCTTTCTAGTTTTTGTGCATGCAATAATGAATTAAGTAGAATGGGAGAACTGTTCAAAATTCATATATTTGTTGTTCACATCTACCTTAACCAATATTTTTTGGAAGACTTTTTTGATATACTGGTTAGTATACTTATTTGTAGTACCCATAACCTGAGTTTGAAGTCTGGATTAAATTAGCCTTGGAAGCATCATTAGGTTTAGATTATTACTTTGAAAAATATTTGGCTCACAGCCAACCCAGCTATTTATTCAATAATAGTTGGTAAGGTAGTATCTAGCTATTATTAGCTAGTATTAAAGAACATTGGTTAATCATGATTAGTCAGATGAGTGTCAATACAGTGACTGTAAAATGATGTATTTTGTAATATGATGGAATCTGGAGAAGACATTAAATTTTTGCAGATGCTGAACTCAAAGCTTATTTTTATAATAAATTATTTCTAATAATATTTAAACAGCATTAAACTGTTGCACATGCGCATGCGCAACAGTTTAATGCTGTTTAAATATTATTGTTTATAAAAAACATCGCGCTATATAAAATAATTGACTTATTTAAATAAATTATTTCTGGAAAATGATTTAAAGTTTTGAGTAATCCCAAAAAATACAATGTGTACCCTTAGAATATATTATTAATTAAATTCAATGAGATTATGTCAATATTAATATCTTTAACAAAAAATTGTAGTTTTTTTTTAGTGTAAACATTGGAAAGATTAAATGACTTTGGACAATAAGCTTTTCTCAATATAGTGACTTCTCAGATATCAGTATTTTTATGACTGCATATGCATCAAAAGTAACAAATTATTCCTCTTCAACCTTTATTTATAAGACTGTTATTGTTTAATTATAAGCTAAATCATATATTAAAAATATAATTAAGATTGTAGAATAACTAAATGGGATCATTTATATTATCATATTTCACAAGCATTTATTTAAAAAGCACTCACAGTATAAAACAGAAAGAATCAAATAATTTTATATACTAGAACTGTCAACAAAAATTTAATCTAGTGTATGAAAAATTAAATTACTTTTGAAATCATATTCAATTTCATGATCTTGCATAATGATTATGCTCTGATTTCTTTTCATTTATGATGTTAGTAAAGGAGCATAAATATATGATTTCAATCTAAACTATGGACATATAGTTCAGTCTCCCAATATAATACAATACCTTATCAATTAAGGTGTATATGTCAAAACTCATAAGTGCCTCATGTTGCCTTGTAAGATATGTTTTGGTTCATAAAAAGTTAGATACTATTTTTGATTACAGGTAGTTTTCTCTGTGTTCTGTTTTTTTTTTTTTTTTATTGGCTTCACTTATTTACATTAGGGTAATGCATAATCATCATAAGTCTCTTATGCCATTAGTTATCTTTTTATGCTGGCTGCAAAAGTAGAATTATATATTTGTGCAATCACATTTGAATTCTTAACTACTCATACAGCAATTCTGATTCCAATTTCATTTCTAAATTTTTTTTTAGACAAACCTTCAGTTCCTAAGAAAGTAATGATAGGAACAGCTTTAGTAGAATGGAAGTTCTTAGTTGTGATTGTTACTCAAGATAGTACAACCATTATTGATTCATGTAAAAATTGGATTTGGAAAAGAATTAAATTATTTCTTTTATCACTATAATAATGCTTATTTTATTTTATACTTGACCAATCTGAGTTTTGAGTGACTAGCAATCTTTGGGACGAGAATTTCAGCTTGGAAACATATTTTGTTTTTGCAATTCTATTTAGGAATCCCCTGTCTACCATTAAAGATGATCTGATAATAGCATATGTTACTCAGTTTGGCCAGGTTTTTATGCTAGCTATTCACTCATTAAAGTTATAGAAATAATTGTAGTATCAATATTTATAGTAAAATTTCAAGACTTGAATGAAAAATAGTATTTATAAATCATTACAGTATCAGTATTAATGATAAAGCTTTCAAGATCAGAATGAAACAGCATTTGCATCTTAGGAAATGTCAAGATTTAAGATTGTTATAACTGCTCTTAGTGAAACTCATCTTCCAGAGAAAGAAAGTTAATAGAATAACTAGATGACTCGAATCTTCTATTGATGTAACAGAAAGACATTAAAATTTTTTTATTTAAATAATGCTTCACAAAATTCTAAAAACATTATGGTAGAGCCATATGTAGGGTTTCCAATACTGGTGCTACCTATACCAGAATCCCGGTATTACCGAAGAAAATTCAATACCTAAATATTGAACCAATAAAAACACCTTGGGTATTGATTATATTTTACACTAGATTCAAAATATTTTTAAAAACTCCCTCTAGAGTAATTTAGTTTACAAACAGTATTATTATTTATTTATTTTTGTTTTAAAATATAACAGAAAATTTAAGTTAAAAAATTACCGTATTTTCATATATGATAATTATCTATTACCATTACCATTTTTAGCCAAAATTTGAAATAAAATTACCGTGAAATATATTTTTCAGTTTTTATCCAATTTGATTGTATGATATTTTTTTCAATGTTGAATTAAGAATCCATGTAAAGAATAGGGTAGATCTTTTGGCTTCATTGTGTTGATCAACAAATGTTTTCGTATTCAAAATCACATAACCAGGGCAATGCAGAACATCTATATCTTGGCTAGATGGAACTTGAAGCTGAACAGAAACATTTTTATAAAAAATTTCTTCGTTTTCTTTCTCAGGAACATCAATACTGTTTGATTTTTTTTTTATTCTGTTATTCCCCAAAATGTAGTTAGATTCTTTTTTTAAAGTATCTGCTATTGACATTTTTTTGATTGAATATTAACAAAAATTTGGTCGATGTTTTCGGATGACAATATCAGTAATTTATATTTTTTTAAATTTTATTTTTTAAAACAAAAATAATAGTTAAATAGTTTTTATTATTCTGTTTATTTCTTTTTATTTTTTGTGTTAATTTCTTTTCATTTATGTTTTGTCAATTTTTTTAAAAATGAATTAAAGAATGTTTTGTTTTTTACTTATGTTTTTCTTATTTTGTTTATGACTTTAAACTTTGTTAAACTGAATAAAATAAGACTTCTTTTGAAAAATAGTGGTATTTCTGTTTTCGTATTGATATCAGTATCAAAATACCTGTTTTAGAGAAACTCTTTGGTGATGGAATCTCTAATCATATGATGAATCAATATATTTTTCAGCTTGTGGGATAAAATTGTGTTTTTATTTATTTGGTTATATGAAATGATTGTTCAATACAAGACTTTTTTAAAAAATATTTTATGATAAACTTAATCATGGTCTGCACAGGACAGGCAGACACATTTACTTTATAAAGATTATCTCGAAGATATTTTTAAAGAAGACAATATTGATTGCTTTCATTAGGAAGGTATGACTGACATTACAATGTAAATAGAAAACTATAATTGAATAAAATGTTTAAAAAAGAAAACTGCTGCAGAATAAATTAAGAGATAGCATTACAAAATTACAAATATTCATTTGCAGGGGTGCTGTTGATGATGAATAATTTAATAACCAAATAACTGATTCAATTTGCCATATTTCTGTATACAAATTGAGAAATAACAGATTTTCGCATAATAAAGATTATCTAATCAAAGCTGTGATTTTTTTTTTCAAGTGAATATCTATTTACTGACCATTCAGTTTTGATCAGTAGATAAATGTCTAATTATTTTTTTAAGTACAGAATAGAAGTGCTAATAATGTTCCGACTATAAATGGTACACATGATTCAAGCATATGTTATTTCCTTATAGTTTAGTAAAATGCCATACACTGGCAGTTCATCTGTTTTTTAATCATTGCAAAACAGAAAGAAACCCTACATCTGGAAATAAAAAACAAAATGAATAGTATAATGAAATAAGTTATTAACTGGTTAAAATAATTTAAAAGCTTTATGCCAAATACTTTAATGACAGTTCATAATAAGTAAATAATAATAATTAAAATGTATTATTTTAATCAAACTTATATTGTATTTTGATCTTGTGGTTAAATGATGAGTTGTTTAACTCAGACTCTGATAATAATAAGCAAGCTAAGTGAAAATTAGAAATAACTTAGAAAGAAAAAGAGGAAACTTGTCTCTTTTGGGATAATAGTAAAAACATAATGATCATATAGGAGCCATTTTCTTGCTTGGATAAATTGTGTTATTTTAATGTATTATTTTTATTAGAAACAAAATGGACTAAAAATAATTCCTGTAAATTATATCATTGTTTTAAGAGTATATTTATCTTTTGATTAAATTAAATAATAAATTACCCAAGTTGGATTGAGTTAGACATAATTTTTGTCCTGTAGTTTTATCATATGTGTGTCTAGCTTATAATGACCTGAGTTACTTATTATGAAATAGTTGTTTAATTAAACTGTATTTTAGATTTCACATGTAGTTTTTTAGTCATTCTAGCTAACATTGTAGTTTTATATTGAGAAATTAAGATTCATGTCACAATGCATGATTTATGGCATCATCAATAAGTAGTTCTTAATCTTAATTTATTATAATTGAAACAAATTATCACTGAAGGGTCAATTAAGCCATCTAATCTCAATTTATAGAAAATATATTGCATTACCTATGTTTGTTTTTGTTTTGTTTTATTTTTTGCCAAGTTGGAATGGAAAAGATTATTTTAAATAATTTTATGGAAAATGGAAAACTCATTTTAAAACAGAAGGATGCTAAATAAATTTTAAGAAATAAAAGTAAATATTAAACAAAGATATCTAGCCAATTTCTAGTCTGACTTAAAATTTAAGTGTGATGAATCACTTTCAATTTAAAAGATGAAATCAATAGCAACAAAAATCTTGAGAATTCAGAAATTGGCAAAATATTATTTGGAATACACTAAAAATGTAAATAATATAGAAAAATTATTAAAGAAAACTGATTCAGAAAAAAATTTAAAAATGATATTTGTTTACTTACTGTGTGAATCAGATTTTGGAAAATCCTCCACTCTTTACTAGATTAAATTTTGAATGGTTGAATTTGTTTTTCCATTTCTTTTGTAATATAAATAACCAAAAAATAAAAGAATGTTTACATTGTTTTGACACTTTAATTTTGTTTCCAATTTTTGTATATTATATTAATTTTTAAATTTTTCATGCAGTCTTAAATCATATTATGTGGGTTTATTATGTGAGTTTCTCATGGCAAAATTTACTATATTTATTTGGCATATGGACTTTACAATTACCAAAGCTTCATAAGTTAGAGATGCTTTTAAGCTCCATTTTTGAATAAAATTAATACGAACTTCATTGATGGTTCTGAATTTATTAATGAAGAAATCATATACAGTCCATTTTATGTCTGGGGTCTGGAAAAATTTTTTGCGTACAATTACTGTATAAATAAATCTATATAAGTTAAACTATATTTTTTATGCAATTAATTTTATGCATCTTTAAAAATGAAGAGAAAAAAATGAATAATTCAATAATAATAATATCATTGTAAAATGGAAATAAATATCTATTGTATTGTTTCTTTTTTAAAAATATATAAATAAGTTAATAATACATAAATAGATAATTTATTAATAAAGATATTATTTTAATATATATCCTCATTAATATAATATATATGTGTGTTAGTAGCAGGATATTATATCGTAAATGTAAACATAGCAATGTTATTATTTATTTCTTTATATAACTATATTGACAATTGTTTGTTTTTTTAATTGTTTTTTTTTTTTTTAAATTATGGTTTACTATTAATATACATTTATTCTTCTTAACAACTTACAAGTGTGTATCATACAGGACATATACAAGATTTATAATCTAAAATAATATATTAATTATAATGCACACATATTTTTTAATTATTGAAATTGAAAAATGCTGGCAAAGATGGTTTTTTTAACCCATAATTATTTTAGATGTTTTATATATTATTAATATATATCTGTATAAATCATATATATATATATATATCTTTTTTTCATAACCACTTGTGTGTCATATACATAACACACACACACATGTAATATAAAATAGTATATTAATTATAATACTCATAATTTATTTAATTATGAAATTTTAAAATGCTAACAAAAATGTTTTTATTTTTTATTTTAAACCTATAATTATTGTAGTTATTTTTAAATATAATATAAAATAATAATACCTCCTATAACATAGACCATAATTCTTTTAAAACTCCCATTTAATCACAAAATAACAGATTTCAATATAAACTTTATCTCATTATCTGCACTTAAAGCCAAATGATCATTATTCAATAACCTAAATATTACAATCATTCACTTGTAAAACAAAATATAACATATTCTTTATCTATATATAAATTGTTATTTGTTCTATGACATGAAAGTTATTATATTTCATCTCATTAAAAGATTCAGATGAGTAAGGCAGAAATACTTAATTCCATTTTAATGTCTTTACTATACATTCTATATCAACATAATTGGTGTGGATTGTATATTCACACTTTAGATATCAGTATTAATTGTAAATAAATTTGTTTTTACATGTACACCTAGACCACACTTAGCGATATTTCACAATAGCGATCATCAACAATTTGTACCCACTACTTTGATTTACAATCTATTATTCACTATAATGATTGGAAAAAAAATTTTTGGCAGCCATCTACCCAAAAAACAATCAACTTATAGCAAATATAAAATAAAAGAAAAATAAACTTAGCATATGTTTTAGAAAATTAGTACAGTTAGATTTTTTTTTTCTTTTAAAATAAGTTGAATTTTTTTTTTGTCTAAAGTTGACTGATTTACGATAAGCATATGCGTTTTGTTACTCTGGTGTATAGTAATAAGTCTTTGTGTTCAATTAAATAATTTATAATTAAACATTGTTTTTTAATTTTAATAATTTTACATAAGTAATAAACATAAATGTACAGTAATATGTACAGTAATACAAATTTTAAAAAAATGACTTCAGTATGGAGTTTTTTCCCATTACGATGATAAACTTTTGCGGAAGAATATAAAACTTAAATTTAAATTTAGTTTCACTTTCTCTTTCTTTTTGCTGTACTGCAGTTTTTAAACAGAGAAAATAAGCATTTTTTCCCCTAGTGATATAAAACTTTTCTTTTTAGATACTATATAGTTTACACGTACACTGCATTCGATAAATAATTTTTTTAATATGTACTTTATTCCCAAGTTAGTGTAATTTTTTAGCTTTAGGAACCGATCAATTTTTTTCCCATAGACCCCCATTATAAATACATATTCTGTATATGATATTCTTGCTTAACGATGAGTTCTGGAGAACCAATTGCTGTCGCTAAGGGGGGTAAAGGTGTATATTTAAAATTAGAAAAATGTTTACAGGCGGGAAGTACTGCAATTTAATTAATTGCTGAGATCATTAGATGCATTTTGAAAGGCATTCTAAATGCAAAGACAGTTAACTAACTAAATATATAAAGTATTAAAAATATATACTTTTTTTTGTAAATTTTTAATTAAATTCATTTAAAATTTATATATATTAAATTTAAATAATATTTGGAGAACATTAAAGTTCTCAACAAAAAGAATTTTTTGTAGTTTATATAAAATGAATGAGGTTTTTATTAGTATTTAAAAAAATTATTCCAACAACATAGAAAAATTCTCTATATATGTAATCAGTTGATATTTTGTTTATGAATTCTTTTTCAGAACTAATATTTTCATAAGAATTATGATGAAGCAATAGAGTTTTATGGTATTATTTTGATCAATCATAATTGAAGCTTTCTCTGACTATTTTTTATTAAGCCAAGTAATATAGTAAAAGTTTTACTAAAGATTGATGAAAGAAGCTGAATAAGTATTCTTCGTGATCAGAAATCTAAGATATTTCTTCATTTTAGTTTGAATTTTCTGTTCTTTTTAAAATTTTCATAGCTCTTTCCTGTACAACATATTTTACTAATTTGCCAATATTTTGGTAATAGCTTGCATCTAAAAATGTAATGAGGATCCTTGCTGATTTAAAATATTTTTATGTTTCCTAAATCTTGTATTGATGATCTATTCATTTGATCTATATTTTAAGCTAGTTCATATTTTAGCTGCACCTTGACTTTAAATCTTTGGGAAAAAATCATATCATTTTTTGTTTGTGGAATGTCACATATAAAAGTATGTCTGATCTTTTCAAAATATGGAAAAATTGCTCTTTTTCTGAAGTTAATACTTTTTTTGTTTTTCAAAATATCTCTGAACATGATCATTTTAAAATAAAAATATTCTGTGGTTAAGTACATTCTTCTTGTAATAATTACAATATATGATTTATTAATAAAACTTTATATATAGTGGTGTCGTTATTAAAAAAAGAAAGAATAAAAAAAAAATACTTCTATTTTTAAAATCAAAACAATTATGCCAAACATGAAATGAAATGATTAATATGGTTACTAGATGTCTTTTAAATATAAAGTAAGAGTAACATTTTTCACTGGAAAGAAAGGTTACATGCAGAACATCAAGACATCTGTCTTCATTTCATATTTTAGGTACATCCCTAATTTCGAAGATAGTTTAAATAATATTGAAGAAACAATACACATTCTTGCATTAGAATATTTCTTATTTATGACTCACTACCAATAATTTTACTAAATTTGTACCCCTCAAAAACAATCCTAAACATTTTATAATATCTCAATCTTCTTTGACTTTAATTGAACAAAATATTAATACTAAAAAAAATAGTGAATGAAAAAACTATATATGCATACACTCTTACTATTATTTTAAAAATTACTACAACAACTCTCATGGATCTATTAGTTCTGAGGAAAATGAATAAACTTTATCAAAATATCAGCTTGTCTCTGTATATTTAAAATCATTTTATATTTGTGGATAACAATTTTTTAAAGACTTGCAACAATCTGATCCATTCTGTACAAACTGGAACAGTTTTTCCATTGAGGACAGCAACACAAAATTCTATTAAAGCCTGTTCCAATTTCATTTTTTACCATAAATATATATAAAAGATACTACAAAAGATTTGTATGATTTCTCAAAAATATTTTGAATATTATATTTATTCAAAAATTGAACAGAAGCAAAAAAAAAAAAGATTTTATAAATGTTTCAGTATGCCTGTGATGTGTCTCCGGGTACCATGTCATAATCCACTTTCTCAAAAGCTTTGTGGTGATGTGGTTATTGCATATGTGTGAAACAGAGAGTATTTTTTATCTGATATTACTCAATAAATGATTATCTAGTCATTCTTAGTTGAAAAATAAATGAGACAATCCAAAGAAATGCTAATACTGTATTTTGAATTTCGTTTTTATTATTATTTGTGGCAATAAGCATGTTAATCAGTCAGATTGCAAGAAGAGAATAAAACATATTTTTATTATAGCATTGTAAAAAAAAAAAAAACCTCTGAACATCATGTCTGTTGAATGAGGAGCCATCCAAAATAAAACCAAGTATCTAAAGATATCTATTTTATAATTTTGGGTAATGGATAATCTGTTCTGTTCTCATCTCATTAATGTACTTATTATAAAGTTTTAGAATAGAAATATGAATTATCTAAATTTTACATAGTAATCCATTGATATAAACTATATAGAATAAGTAATTGTAAATATTTATTATAGGAAAGTATAAAAGAATTAACATTAAATTATGGAGTTTTGTGAAATATAATTTTACCCATAAATTAACCCAGCTAATCATTCACTATTGATCAATAAATGGATATCTAGCCATTCTTGGTTAAAATATAAAACAAGATTGGAAAAACATATAACCCTTCAATACCAGGAATTTTCAAGCCTGGTCAGTAATGTCTTCTCCTTTTTTATTAAAGGGCTTTTTTTTTTTTTTGTTTTGAAGGATATTATTTAAAAGTTGTTTTACCCTTTATCTATATAGTTAGTATTACCTTCTAAGAATGTTTAACAAAGGGGAAAACTAAACATTGGGCATTTTAAATCTTTTGATTCAACTGTAAGATCTGTCAAAATCATTATCTGTAATCTTGATTTTCTATAATTTTCTTTATATAATTTCTAATTTTTATTAGTTTTAAAAGTGCAAATTTATTAATACATAAATCTTGATGTTTTATATGCAATGAACAGCCTGTATTCATGGTTTCAGTATCAATGATGCAAAAAAAAAGTATGTTAAATTTTTTAAAAAATCAGAAATTAGTAAAAAATAAATTTTAGTTTTCTATATATTTATTTTTCAGTTCATAATACATTATATGCACACACTTATATGTATATATCAATAATTTATTCAATAAACTTATCTCCTTTTTCACTTGCTACAAACCATGAATTTATTTTTATTTTAATTTAACAGCTGTGTTTGCGTCTCTGCTATGAACATTTTCAAATATAGATATAGTATGTAAACATTTGTATATGGTTTGTCACAAATATCAGCATACTTGCCAAGGGTAGTGTTAGAGATATGTAGGGGTGATCTATTGTACATGCTTTATTATTATAACAAATAAATTATTATTTTATAAATTTTTTATTTTCTATTGTATGCATAAAATGTATACAATATTTATAGCCAGGTCATCTGCTAGTTAAATAAAATAATTTTTTAACTGAATTCTGCAGTAATTCTTCATAAATCTTAATAATGCAATGTCTCTAAATTTAATTTTATATCAGTGTTATTTAAATGAGAAACTTTTGGTTTAAGATTTTAGATTTTGGTTTAGCTCGCCATGCTGATGAAGAAATGACAGGTTATGTTGCCACTCGTTGGTATCGGGCACCTGAGATTATGTTAAATTGGATGCATTATAATCAAACAGGTATTATTATTTTTTAAATATTAATGCAATTCTAAAGCAGTATGTAATTTTATGTAACTAGAGGAATTTGAACTCAGGATTTTTCAGTCTATTCATTCTACACTTTATCTTCAACAGATACACATGACAACACTCATGTGAAAAATATACATGAGTGCTGTTTTTGCATGAAATACATATATTGGGGATCATGTATATTTTTAGCATTATATGGTTATGTGTATCAGTTGCCTCTGTTATAACAGCTTGTGTAAGCATAGGGAATGGGGATCACATGATGTTTAGTGGTTTAAACAAGTTTTCACTGAAATAATTTTAAATTTTCTTACATTATCATCATAACTCCCTCCATGAGTATCTTCTTTATTTATTTTTAACTTATACATATTTATTTACCTGACAAAGAATATTTTTATTAAAAATGTTTTTAAACCTAAATTTTTATTTAAAGATTGCCTAACGTTTTTGATTAATATTGCTTTCTTTATTTTTCTATCTCTTTTATTGTTAGTATAATTAATCATATTTATACTATCTTTTTCAAATTAATACTCTGACTCCAATGAATGTAAATAAATAGGTGATCTTTTATCATATTTATGTTGGGTTAATCTTGTATAAATTGAATTCTTTGTTTCACCTACATAATTACTTATAATATTGGTAGGCTGAAATGATTTACACTCAATTTTATAAACTCCCATTTATACAATTTTCCACATTTTCAACATATTTATTGTTTAATATATTAAATATATTTTTTTTTTTTTATTTATTACCTTAAATTTTATCATATTATTAAACTTTTTATTAATCTTGTAGATTTTATTTATAATTTTTACAATATTGTTTTTATACCTATATGTTTATCTTTCTTGCATTTATCTTTTTTAGTTAATTTCTGTTATCATTAAATTTCACTTCTGATAATTTTATATTATTTTCTATTGAAATGAATGGAGTGTATTTAAAACTTTAAGCCAGATTTAATCATTTAATTGTCCCTTTAAACATCTTACATCACTATAATAAATGGGAATCTATTTATTTATTATCTACTGGGATTATCTTGACAATAGATTGCAGATATTCTGTTAATTTATTTAAGTTTTTGGCTGTTGATATGTCATTTACATATATATGAAATAAGTATTTTTATATTTTAGATAATTGAATGTTATGAAAAATAAAATAATATATTGTCAATTATAGTTCTGAAGAACACATCTTATGAGTCAAAACATTGGAGAGAAAACATTAATGAATAAAAAGAAAATAATAAAAAAATGATAAAGTGTGCAATTGCCATTTTTAAATTAATAGAAAGATAATGTTTATAGTATTTCTAGAAATGTGCTAAACAAAATAATCTTTCATTTTTCTAATGTATAATAATTATGAAGAAGTGAGAAATGCAATTAAATGTATGAAAAAAGGAAAGGCTCCAGGTAATGATGGAATTATAAATGATATATTAAAAGAAGCAGGTGAAGAAACAGAAAAAATATTAGCAAAGTTATATACCAAATGTCTAAATGATAAAGATGTACCGGATGATTGGAAGAATGCAGTAATAATATTAATATTTAAAAAAGGTGATAAAGAAGATATTAGAAATTACAGACCTATCAGCCTTTTATCAGTTTTATATAAAATTTTTACCAAGATAATTACAACTCGTCTACAGAGAACATTGGATTTCCACCAACCAAGAGAACAAGCTGGATTTAAAAGTGGTTTTAGTACAGTAGATCATATTCAGGTATTGAGAGAAGTTATAGAAAGGACAAATGAATATGAGTTGTCATTATGTTTTGGATTTGTAGATTATGAAAAGGCATTTGATTCTATAAACATTTCTTCAGTGATTAAAGCATTGGATCATCAAGGTATAGATCCAGGATATTGTCATATTTTAAAGAATATTTATAAAAATGCAACAGCAACAATTAGATTACATAATGATACTGGGAAAGTCAACATTGAGAAAGGTGTAAGACAAGGTGACTCCATATCTCCAAAACTTTTTACAGCAGTGCTGCAAGAAGTATTTTGTGGATTAAAATGGGAAACTAAAGGAGTGAAAGTAAATGGAGATTATTTAAGTCATTTAGATTTCGCAGATGATGTAGTTGTTTTTGCAAATAATGCTTCCGAGCTGCAGGAAATGTTGCACGAGTTATCAGATGAAAGTAGGAAAGTAGGACTAAAGATAAATGTTAAAAAGACTAAAGTAATGTTTAATCGATTTGCTCAAAATATGAAAATAAAGATTGATTATGATGAATTAGAAGAAGTTAAGAGTTACAAATACCTTGGTCAGATTATTAATACTGATGGAAACATAATAGAGGAAATTAATCATAGAATTAAACTTGGTTGGAGTGCTTTTGGTAGAAATAACTTGATATTAAAAGGAAATATGCCTATGTGTTTGAAAAGAAAGGTTTTTAACAAATGTGTTTTACCAGTTCTTACTTATGGATCTGAGACTTGGACACTTAATAGAAGATCAATACAGAGACTTCAGACCACTCAAAGAAGTATGGAGAGATGTATGTTGGGAGTAACAAGAAGAGATCGAAAACGCAATGTATGGGTAAGAGAACAAACAGGTGTTACTGACCTCATTGAAAAAATTAAAAGATTGAAGTGGAGTTGGGCTGGACATATTGCTAGAAGAGATGATAATAGATGGACAATTGAAATTTTAAACTGGATTCCAAGAGATTGTAAAAGACCCAGAAGGAGACCACATGTAAGATGGATGGATGAAATAAGAAAATGTGTAGGGGTAATGTGGAGAAGAGAAGCTAAAGATCAGAGAAGATGGATTAAACTTGGAGAGACCTTCATCCTGCAGTGGATTGATAATGGTTGATAATGATGATGATGACTGCAAAACTATTAATGTCATCATTATCACTCTACTTCTTTAAAAATTGTGACTATTTTCCTTTTTAAAATCATCTATTAACATTTTTCTCTCTTATTTTTTCCACTGCTTCTTCATATATATTCATCAAAAAAGTTTTTTTTTTTCATTTACACTTTTTCCATTATCCTCCAAATGCATCTCTCCAGGTCTTTTTATATTTTTTTTAATTGTTTAAATCATAGAAAATTTTATTTCAAAGATTGCATTTCTTTTTTTATTATTATTTATCACTTCTTATATCATTAATTAGACAACATTTAAATTATAGAAAAACACTAACCTGTTTTATAATTCTGCCCAGTGCTTATTTTTATTTCTTTTTTATTTTTATTATTGCTTTAGTTTTATTTGCATTAGCTTTATAACAGACTTTCTACTTATATATAACATTTTATTAAACTTCCTCTCATTATTTGCAGATATTGTCATTTTGCTGACAAATTTGATAATGAATTCTTTTCTCTTATTAAAAAATAACATTCATTTAATAATTTCTGTAAATATAAAACAGGAGATAAACAACATTCCTGCCTCACCATTTCTTCTTATCTTTATCTAATACTTGTTAATGTTTTTCACTATTTTAATTACATATCTTATTCTCTATCTTTTTTAAGTGCAAATTGTTTTTCAGATAGAATCATGCCTAATCTAATAATATAAACTCTTTTTATATAAGTCCTTATTAGTATCTTAACTTTACAGGTCTAATTGTTCTAAAACCTTCACATTTTGTTGAAAAAAAAACATAAGGGCCATTATCTTGAGACATCTGTTTATTCTCTCAAACTTTTTTTCTTCAGAGCTGTTAATAGTTTAACTAGAAACTCATTTCAATTAGAGTTTTAATAACTTTTCCCCTTATTTTTGCATAATCTATTTAGTCCTGCATGGTTTTTTATTCCTGCTAATAAAGATGATGGCTTGTGAATTGCATATATTCTTTCTATCTCTTCAATACATCTTTTTTTATAGTAGTTATTTATTTCTGTTTTCAATCACTGTGTAAATCTTGTGATTCCGATTTTTCTATCCATATTATTTTATTCTATTATAAAATTTAATCAAACTTTTTTTTTGTAGAAAATTAATTAATACTGAATTGATATGATCAATTGTGAGAACATTCATACTTCTATTGAAATTGTTTTCCATTAAATACCAGATGATAATTCTTTCATTACTCATTCATTGATGAGAAGGGCCACTATGAGTAGAATGATGTGAAGCAGATTACTGATATCAAATAGCAGAATACTATGAAATTAATATTTTTATATAACACAATTGGGAGATTCACATTAATTAGTATTTTTTTTTTTCAACAATTGTCTTATAGCAAATTCTAAGTAAATAAATGAGTATCCAATTTTTTTTAGCTGAAAAGTAAAATTGTCTGGATAACCAAGTCGAAATGTCAATGCATTCATTATGGATAAAAGATAGTTGTAATATGATGTGGTTCACTCCTAGTGAAGGTATCATATTTCAATAGATACTGAATTTATAGTTTATTTTTTTCTTTTATATACAATATGTTATAGTATTGCCTTTTAATAATATTTAGAATTAATTAGAGGATATGATTTTTTAAGTGAATAATTAAACGGTCTTGTAAATGTTTGCATCTTTTATGTATATTTTTTAAGCTATTAAAGCACATATTTAATATTAAAGAGATAAAAAAGAGATGAAAATGCAAATATAACTAATAATATACAAGATATTATTGTATTAGAAAAGTAAAACTTATAATTTAAAATGTCAAAGTTGCTCTGCAGTATGAAATAAGATATTAGATGTTATATAACAGCTAAATTGTAATTATTTAAGGTACGAATTATGATTCCTAACCTTCATATAATTTGATTCTATTAATAAAAGCAAAACATATAGCTCTAGGGTGGATTACAATTTTCACATTTTCAAATAAATCAAACAAAATCTACATAAATAAGATTCTATCTGTTCTGAACTATGGTTAGTGATATTTAAGATGCTTAGCAAATTTAATAGATAGAGATTTTGGTGAAATTGAGATTTTGATTTTAATATTGTCATACTTTATAATCTAGAAGTTAGCTGTTAAATGAGATTTAATATTTTATTTCATAATGAATTTTCTAGTAAGCATTTTGGTGCATTAATTTATTATGTGTCTAGTCGGTGTTAGTTGTTGAATTTATATGAAATTACCAACATTGAAAATTTGTTTTGTTTGATATAAAGTTTTAACTTTAAAGTTTTATTTAAATTACAGATGCATTTTCACATTGTTTTTATCAAATCTCATTATATATATATCCTTTATAGTCTCTTTTTACTTATTTTTCATAATTCCACTAAATATAACTCACTTCAATTTCTCTTGGCTCATGACAATTTTCTCAAAAAATAATTTATTTCTTACTTATTCTTTCAATCATTCCTAATCTTATTTTTTAATTATCTTTTCTATCCCTCTCCCCAATCCACATCTTTATAAGTCTTCCATTTCTGTTGCATATAAAACTACATTCTAAACAAAGCATTTGTAAGTCTCTTTTTTAAATCTAATTTCAATGTCACCATTTATATTCTTGTTAAAGGTCTATTTAGCATTACAATTATTATTCAATTTTTTTGTTGATGTTGTCAGTAAATAATTTCTCAAATCTGGCCGGCTCTATAATATTTGTAGCTTACTCATTTTTAATCTTTTTTTCTCTATACCCATTTCCTTTATTTTAGTTTTATTTGCATTTATTTTTATCTTAAACTACCTATTTCCTTTATTTTAGTTTTATTTGCATTTATTTTTATCTTAAACTTCCTCCAAGTTTTTCCAATCCTACATAACATTTTATTATGCTCTTTTATCAGCAAATATTTATTTTTCTTTAGCTTTATAAACCTCAAAGATTTTTGTTTGCAAATATAATTTTTCTCTACTTTATATAATTTATTTTAATTCATCTATTTTCACTTCTGTAATTTCTTTTTAATCTTATGTACACATATTCTTTTTAGTTATCTTCTTGGTCTTTTACTTGCCATTTAAATATATTTTTCCATTCACCATTATTTTCTATTATTTTTTTGCAAACCCAGACTTTCGCACTCCATTATATTTAATAATATTTCCATTTAGAGAATATAGTTTTGTATTAATATTTATTTTTTAGTCCCAAATTACAATATCTATTATATATATATTAATAGATATAATTGTAATTTGCTATCAAAAAATTTTATTTTCACAATACTATATATATTTAGTATAAAAATTAATTTTGTCAAATTAAATATTAATAAAAAATTTTATAATATTAATTAAAATATAATGAATTTATCTACATTGATTTTTTTTTCTTAGTTGATATTTGGTCTGTTGGTTGTATAATGGCAGAGCTTCTTACTTCAAAAGCATTGTTTCCTGGAACTGATCGTATCCTTTTTTCTTTTTTTATAGTAGAGAGCATTCAAAAATACAAACATACTTTGGAATGCAGCATGATAGTATTATTCTTTTAATTTCTTTGTGAATGAATAATAATTCTTTCATATTCCAAAAACTTGAGCTGAGTCAAGCCACTATGAAAAGATATTTTTAAACCAAATATACATATTCTAATTTAATACCAAAGAGTTAACTTTTGACGACTTCTTACCAGAATCATAGTTTAATTTTGCACTATGATTCTGGCGAGAGTTTGCTGAAAGTTAATTCAGTGCTGTTAAATTAGAATATATATATTTGGTTTAAAAATATCTTTTCATAGTGGCTTGACTCAGCTCAAGTTTTTGGAATATTGTAAAGTTAAATAATAATTCTTTCAATAAAATAGTATGCATGCATTTTCTTATTGTTATAAGAGACTCTTGACAAACGACTTGCTTAGATTATCACCGTGGATAAAAGGAACTGTGAATTATATATTAAGATGACTAAATGATTTGATCTTCTTAATATTTTTGTTTTTTGAATACTCTAGCAAATATTGTGAATGGTTCAAAAATATGAACATTGCAAAAGTAGCTTTGGGAAGTGATTTTTGTATATAGTACTATATCATTAGAAATTACTCCAGGTAATACTGCCACTGATATTGTACATTTTGTTAAAAGTGTAACAGAAACAAATGATATTTTTAATTACATATATCTTAAAACATTTAAAGAATCTGTAGATTTTTTTGGAAGCATTTGTATTTTAAATAAAAAAAAATCTTAACAAAATTACCTAGATATTGATCAGCTGACTCGTATTATGAATTTAGTTGGAACTCCTGATGATGATCTACTACAAAAAATTACAAGTGAAGAGGTAATTATGTTTATCATCTTAACTAAAGCAATTGTTAATATTTATTATAACAGGGCTGAGTTCAAACCCTGTTCTAAGTCAAACGGTAATATTACCGAGCATATATATCTAATTAAATCAAAAGTAATGTTAAGTAAATTATTATTGTTCTTTTTCATTGTGGTCTTGTATGCGAGCGCATACATATATATTTAAGTAATTAAATAAAAAACATTGAAATATAAGAGGGGCGGGGGATTATATGGTTTGTGCTCTGATATTTATTTATACATGTGTTTATATTGCTGCATGAGTGAGTAAATGTAATAATTTCGTAAAAAGGAATAAAAGTTATTTTAATTTAAAAAGAAATATTCCAAGATGGTCGACCAAAAGAAGAATGTTACAAATTATAAAAAAAATAAATTAATTGCAAAGAAAGGACCCGAAAAGTTGCAGATCGCTATCTTGAAACAAAGACATTTTAATTAATAAAATAAAATGTTAAAAAAAAGAGACAATGAACGGTCGAGTGTAGATCGCAAGGTAAATTGGAAATTCCTAAGCTTAGATAAGAGAAACAAAGAAAGAAAAGTATTGAAAAGATTTTCGTTTCGCAAACCACGTGGTTTAATGAAAGAAGAAAGAACAATAGCATGATTAATGAGAGTCAAAAAGCTGAACTGAGAAGGACTTCTATAGCTGTGACTGCCACGAGCAGGATCGTAAGAAAAAGTTAGTAAAAAGAAAAAAGGTTTATAATCGAAAAATCATGAACAGGCTGGGGTAGAAGAGCAGAATGGGCCAGGCTATGCCATCCATCCTGCGGAGAGACTACCGTCACTGTAAATGTAGGAGCGAAGCCCTTCTTCAAACTATGAAAAGAACAGCCTTCACCGGACGCCATTGATTGCCTTATGGAAATTGACCAAAGAAAGAAATCTTTTAATCGTACAGCTAATAATCTACACCCGGGTGAGATAAACCAAACATTTTTCGTAAGTGATAATAACTATTTTGAATGAAAGCATGTCCTATTAAATAATGCGTAAAAGGGTTAAAGTAAATGAAGAAAATGTTGAAATAATACCCTGTATACGCCTTAATAGACAATGCCTGATTGAAATTGTTTTCAAGATATGATCTGTATTTTTGTGTATTGCATTTATAAACTTGTGCGAGTGTATTTACATGCGGGTTATTTAATTATTCGGGCACAAACCAATATCCAATTCTGGGATTCTATGGGTTTTGTTTATTATTTGTTTTATATTAATAAATATTAATTAGTATTAAATTTAATTGTGTGTGTTAGTGTTAATTTCTTAAAATAATATTAAAAAGCAAAAAGTAGGAAAGCAAACGAATAGTTCATGCGCTACATGCGCATTTTTATATGTTCCCTCCACCTCTTTCCCACGGTCACCGACTACTACCCCTGAGTGAGCTAGCCAGAGGTACAAGCTCTAACCACCAGAAATAGATACTCATCCTCTCCCAGCATAATTCTTATTTATTCGTAGGTAAGATTGGCGCTTGAGGTCATTATTGATGCTCATAAATATGCTGGGCGAGTAATTAGAGGGCATCGCAAAACCAACCACACATATATGTGTTCATATTATAAATTTCTGTTAAATAAAAGAGCAAAACTTAAGTTTAAAATACGTAATAAACGTATATCACATATATGTGTTTACGCCGGAATAAACGGTTACATTATGATGCTAAATAGTATTAGAAATTGCTGTATAGAATTGATTATAATTGCAAAGAAATTAAATCATATATCAGATGACCTAATTTAACAAGCTTTTATTACAAATGTTAGGGATATTCTGAAAAGCTTGTTAAGAGCTATTGGCAAGCTCATTAGATAAAAATTGATTATAATAGAAGTATGATACAAAATCTATGTAATTATAAATCCTCATGGCATAAAATATTTTCATATCTATAAACTGGATAAGCAGACCTAGGATTTATAATTATTTTATAACCAATCTAGCTAGCTATCTAAAATTAGTTATGTTTATTCATTCAGTCAGCATTTCTTTTTCACTATTGAATGTTGTTGGAGAGATCTTTTTCCTGAAGTTGTCTTACTAAAGATTATTTAGTCTACCTTTTACCTACTTAGTATATAACAAAGCACCATCTATGGAAAGAAATATGAATTAATATTATAAATCTTTAGTTACTATTCTATTAGCTCATGTCAGGTGCTTGATGGTGCTGATGCTATGCAAAAACACAGAAATATAATGTTACCAGGCTGCCAGCATAAAAATTAATTTTTAATATTTTTACTTATTAATATATGTTAGCATATCTACAAAATCAACAAGTTTGTTTATTTGTTATTTAGTTGATGATGTGGAATATATGTTTATAAATGAGAAGTTGGATGATAGAAATTAAAATAAGTTCAAAATAATTTTTTCTTGAAATTTTACTCTTACCCTGCTATGTAAGATGGAATTCGTTAGTAAATATATTAGACAAGTTATGTCTACTTAATCAAACCAGATATGTATTAATTAATTACGCATTAGAAGGCCAATAGTTATATACATGTCTACTAATTTAATCTTTGGAAAATAGAGATACCATGCGATCTTTTTCATAGATTCAATAAAAATCAGATCTATATGCATAAATAGTTCAATGTCAATAGCTATTAATAATTACTCATGCTAAGAATAAAATGCTGATATAATACCCGCATCTAAATTAATTCAATGTCTTTAAAGAAAAAAGGGTTTTTATTCATTTCATAATAGATTGGTTTTTTTTTTTTTTGGTAGCATAGTAACATATGGGACGGTATACCTATATATTAATGTTAATATTTCATTGTAGCTGCAATACTGTGTAGTACTTGGTATAGTGTATCTACGTTCTTATATTGCTTTCCGAAATATTTCATCGGCCAATCCTTAAATACTGGAGATGCCCAGAATGAATTTTTCCTAAATGGGCAAATCAAAGAAATGGACATAAGCTACTGCAGCATGCTTCATTCCTGAACTTGGCTCACCCCAAGGCTTCCAAAACAAATGGGATTCTGGAGCTGGTTTCCTTTCGAAGAGAACACTTTCGTCGACAGGAATGGGACTTGCATCTGAACTGCGAGATGGTTTTGGACATCTCCAGTCTCATCGTTTTACCACACACATCTCTTGGCATGTAGGCGTATGTTGTTGTCCTGTAAAAATGCCATCACTCCAGATTTTGTGGATGGCAGTTGGCACTATTTGAACAGCTTAATTTTACAGCCATTTTATTTGTTGCAGACTTGTTCTCGCGCAAACATGAGCTGGTCGAAATCTTGCTTGGATGTACCCTTTCTGAATTTTTTGAAAGTTCTGCATTGAGTAGGGATATGTGGTGATAGGTTTAGGAGGTAATAGTAGGTCAGATGACTTGTAAGCTAATTACTTTGACATGTATATTTGAAGAGTTGTGGCAGACTGAATCCAGACACCCTCAGGCGATACTGTAGTGAACTTTAAACTGTGAGCATTGGGATAAAATGTGTAACATGAAGCAGCAGGCCAGCCATCAGAACAGAATGCAAAATTCTTCTTTCTGTGCTTTTGCATAGAAATAAGGCTCAGCTATGGTCATGTAAATGGCATATTTATGTGTTTTCACATATAAATAAAGCCATCAAGCAGCTGACATGAGCTAATAGAACAGTACCAATCTTTATTTATTTATTTTTTTAATCATTAAGCCCTTATTACATTTAACCATTGAAAATTTAAAATGAAAATGGATATATCTGATTGGTGATTTTAAAAATTTAATCTTTTAGATGTGCTAGTACCCAAATGTGTCATCTTTCTTAGTTTGTAATACTATACAAATATGATAATAAGTGTTTGAAATGTAGTTTCAAATATCATGTACTAAAATGGGAAATTAGTATGTGCTTGCATTTTTAAAAAATATAAGTTTTCCATGGTTAATTTAGCCCTTTTTCCATCAAAAATAACTTCTAACAAAGACCTTGATTTTTTTTACTGATATTTCAGCAATGATGTATCTCTGTATTGTTATCCCAGTAGTGAATTAAAGAAAAAAAAAATCAATTTTGAATGTTGAAATTACTAAGAAAATATTAAATTTAATTTCTTACAATGTAATTAAATTATATTTGCCACTCTTATTACTGTCATTCAGATTGATATAGATTAACATGTATACAAGTAAATATATATTGTACATTTAATTTGTTATGGATAATTTTTTTTTCCCTAAAGCACCACTATGTGGGTACATTGGAAAACTTAAGGTAGATTAAATATTATAACATTACCGAATAATTCAATCACATACTTCATTATCTTTTTTTATTAGAAGCTCTCATATTTTTATAGATCTCTTATGCAGCAGAAAATTTAAGCAAAAATTAAAAATAATTTATATGTTAATTTTAATTATTATATATAACATATAATCTGATCTTTTACTTTTATATAATAAAAATAATAATAATAATAATAATAACAATTTTCTGTTTAGTTATGCCTTTTTTAAAAAAACAAATTTAGAAGTACATTATTAAAACTGTTGCAAAATCATTTAGCAATAAGTTTTCTTTATTCATTGCTCTTCTCTATATATAAATTCTCATTCTGCAATAAGATGCTTTAGAAATAAATTTCCCACCAACCATCATTTATTAAATTTACATTCTGTAACATAATATTTTTTTAGCCAAAAAAAAAAAATAATTATAAATTAGAAACATGGCATTTCTGAGACAATGAGCAAATACATAAATAATTTTTAACACTGTGATTTCTCAATCCATATTTTTTCAAAGTATCAGAGAAAAATAAACAATAGATAGATAGATATTAGAATGTAAGTCTAAAAATGTTAAATAAGTAATTTAATAATTACAGAAATATTATTATTAATAAAAAAAAATTAGTTAACTATTTAACTTTAAATAAAACCCAGATATTATACTTCAGAACATTCCATTTGTATTATTTGCAAAATGTGTTCTTGCAGATATATATAATTATTAGGTTATTTTAAATAAATAATCTTAGCTAATAATTACTGTTTATAAAAAGTACAATTTTTACTGGTTTCACAAAAAAATGCTAAAACTTTATTTACAAAGTTGCTAACAAACTAAAGTAAAGTCTCTATGATTTTTAATAGAAAATTTTGATAGTCTTTCTGCAGCCCACCTGCAAGTAGCATACAAAATTTCACATGAAAACCAGATAAATTTCTAGTTAAAGATAATAATTCATAAAAATACACAATAATTCTTTAATATAAACTCCAGCAGTAGTGTGAGTCATAATTGTCAGGATTACAGAGGTAAATGTCCTAGGATCTCGAAATGAAAATTTTCTACATGGTGCTGGCAATCATGGAATATTTTAAATACCAGATATTTCCTCTACAAAGGGATCTTCTTTTTACTTAGGATACACAATAAAATTATTTCAACTTTAACATTGAGGATATATAAAAATCAAAAAGGGAGAGCCTTTATAAATTAATTGATTGGCCCAACATTGATGGAATTATACTTCAGGAGGCTTATCATTCTTATTAATAATGCACAACTTAAAATTTCTGGATTTATATTGATTCTTGATAGATCTAATGCATTATGAACACAGTATGGTTATTTTTGTTTCAAATCATTTTGAAGGAATATAACTTTTATTGAAGATAGTTCAAATGATATTGCAATCATTATTCAGATAATCTTTATGTATGTAATATTTATTATGCCTCCTATTTAAATTAAACCTATCATCTTTTTTCAGATCTTCCCATTCTTTCTGTATTTATAAAAGATTTTTAGGGATATGCAATTGAAGATCAAACAGGCTATCAGTTTTTAGAATTTCATTTAAGCAGATGGGAAACTGAAATCACTCTTAATTTATATTTTGTTTCAACAAAAAATGTTCATAACTAATGATATTGGTGCATTTTACAACATCCAACATAAATCTAATCTAATCATTCTTGGAATCCATTTTCCTAAAATTGAAAGTTATTCTGTTCCAAGACAGAATTTAAAGAAAAACTAGCTGGAATTAATATACTTATATCTTGAATATTAATAAAATCATTAATTGTCTTTTATGATAAATGTAACAAACTCATAACAACAGTTGCCAAAGAATCTGTTTCCTCGTGGATTTTATTCGAAGTAGGAACAAAACTAATAGGATTCTTTATAACCAATTTTTGTCTACTATTGTTAATAAACTAAAAGTGGAGAGAGATCATGGATTAAGCAAGTTTTACAACATCTAGTTATAAGGCTTGGTCATTTTTACACAAGTTTTGTGGACATAAAAGAATTACTATAGTCACTGCTAATGAGATTGTCAATCTTATTTATAAGACTTCTGAATTCAAGATTGATATTTTTCAATAAAGCAAAGTTTTAAGCTTTTTTTTTTCATAATGTTCTTGAAATATTATTAATCTCTTAAAACTAGTAGTTATTAATCAATTTGAACTTGCTTGGATTGTCTTAAGCCATAAGCTGATATCATGCTTTCAGACTTTTTTAAAAATTTAGGATCTGAAGCCAAAACATGATTGGCAAAACTATTTGGTAGCATTATTCACACAGAAACTTTTCCAAAAATTTGGTTTAAAATCATAACTATAGCAGTCTTAAACAATGATCCAAAAAAAATTATCACTTAACTTTTTCAAAGAATCATGATAACCAGAATTTTGCCAATAATTGAAAGCTATCTATCTATAGAATAGACTGGATTCAGGCTAGGGCTGCTGTGAAAAAATTTATTTTTAATTCACTCACATTGAAAAAAGCTTTCAAAATAAATTAAAACTTGTGCTATCTTTATTGATCTAATCTTAGCTTATGATTCAGTTTGGAAAAATGACTTTGCTTTTAAAAGGTTCTCAAAATTTTAAATTCAGAAAATTATTAATTTACATGATAAAATTCTATCTAATATAAAAATTCAAGGATTAGAAATGGTAATTATAATAAATACAAAATTTTACAGAAAGATCTACAGGGTTTAGTTTTTTCATCTACTTTATTTAATATATTCATCATGATCTTTCAGGAAATTCATCTATCCTGATGATATACTTTGATCTCCCTCAAAAGAAATCCTTCTCTAAAATATAAAAATCTTACAATATGAATATGAAAAGATTGAAAAAAAATTTCAAAGATAGGAGTCTTTTTCACTATGCTTAAGTTGTTGTTTTTTAACAGGTAAACATTTCGTAATCAGAATATAACATTTTGCAATAATAAACTGAAACATTCTTGTATTCTGTGCTTTTTAGGAATAATTTCCATAAAAATGTAGCTGGCACTACTGTAGTGATGTGATTATTTTATGGATAGCTTTCTTAGCACTAGTATATTCTGTTGGGGAATACTGTGTCTCCTATTGGAGAAAAAGTTCTCCACTAAAATCCTGAATATTCATTTAAATATTAGTATAGGAAATATTACTGGCACTTTTCAGGGGCTTTCTGTTCTTTCACATATTCTTCTGCCAGATATGAGAACTTGCCTCACAGAAAATTTATAAGAGTTTCTCATTTCAAACAAAAATCCCCCTTGTAATTGTTCAACCAAGAATCTAAAATCAAAAAATTATCAGTTAAAAAATGGAATTCTTATGAGGTTCTGAGGATTTTTTTTTAAAATCCAATAGTAAAATCAGATGGATTTGATCTTTATAAATATAACTTGATAACCCTGGATGGCACAAAGATATCTTCTTTAAAGTCCATGCACTACATTTTACTTAATAAAAAATAGTTTTTAGCTGGCCAGTACATTAATAATACTATATGGCCAAAGCATTGATGATAATCAGTATGTTTCTGTATCCCAGCATTATTTTTTTATTGTTATTGTATTGATGGATTAGCACTTAAGTCTGTGCATCCAAATTATTGTTTATATAATCTACTCCAAGTTTGTTTGTGGCATGTGACTGTTGATTTTTTTGACTGTAGATGAGTTTTTTAATTTAATGATTATTATTATTCTCTGTAGTGCTGGTGTCAAAGCATATGTTTTGTTTATGCTGATTCTAATATTCACTAGATCTCATTCTGATATTCATATTCACTGCATTCCTTTTATATCTATTTTGATTATTAAATGTGGGGATGATGATGGTTTCTCATCTTCCTATGTTTACTTCTTTTTCCATACCATTACAAATACTGTCAAACATGGGGCCTAATGATGATCAATTTATGGTGGTTAGTATACAAAGTGACTACATAACTTGAATCTCAGAAATTATACCTGAAAAAAAAAACGTAATTTGATGCATAATTAATTTTAAAATGTATTACTGTGAAATATGACAAGAGTATAGATGATGATTAAATTATAATTTGATTATAAATTATAAAATAGTAGTTAATGTTTATTTAAGGAGTTTATATTTAAAGTAGAACAGAAAAAGTATGATTTTGGAGATGACTGTTGGAGTTTATTTAGCTGTCTTTTCAGTTTTGATTATGGATGGAAGGTTATGTCATTGGTTTGAGGATACAATGTTTTCATGAAATTCTGTGACATGTTCTATCTCAGTCACTGCTCCAACCCACATTCAAGTTTTAATATTTCCTATTGTTTATCATGGTCAGTTAATATAATCCTGCCATGATCTCCAGCCTCTAACTCTCCAAGAAAATGAACAAGGCATAGTTTTGTTGTATTTACCAGTCCCTAAGGCTCAAAAGAGCACAGCTTTACAAAGATTTTTTACATTATTATTTCTATCTTGGTTGTAGATATCTTATAGTATCTAAATTGTGCTAGACCTTCTGGTGTTCATGCTGCATTGTGTATTTATAGTCCAGTGGCTGGATTCTGTATCTATTCCAGAATTGCAGGTCACTATGCATTTTTTTGTTGTCAGATGTTCATCAGATCTTTTTAAAAGTTTTAAGAAATAGTTTATTATATGAATTTGTTTTTAGATGTGCATATGTATTCCCAAGTAAAAATAAATAAAAATAATAGTGCTTAAAGTAATCAGACACTCACGCATGAACAGAATAGAAATGGAGAATAAAGCAGAGATAATTAATTAAATTAGACAAATAAATTCAGGCATTGGAACATTAAGGTTTAAGCATGGGCAGATTAGGGTTAATAATTTAAGTGAAAGGTTGCATGAAAGGGGAGGTATTGTTTTAAAAGTTCCCATTTATATTCTGTATGTGCAGAAGTAATTTAACACAGTTTTTTTAAGTTGAAAAGTGATCACATACTTATATGCTGACAAAAGTCAAATTAAAAAAGATGAAGAAAGAACATGATCAAGGAAAAAATTAGCACCCAGCTGAAGGTGCCAGAAAACCTGATCATATTAACTCAAATGTTGCAAATCCTGAAAGAAATTAAAAAGCAAAGAAAAGAGGGTAACAAAAAGAGAGATGAACAAAGAGAAGGTAATAAAAAAGAGATGAGGATAATAAAAAGGGAGTCAAACAAAGAGAAAAAAAGGATAATAAAAGGAGATATCAACAAAGAGAAGAGAATAATAAAAAAGAGATCAACAAAGAGAAGGGGATAGTAAAAAGAGAGCAGAAGCTCAAGTGCTGCTAAAGGCAATACAAGAAGACTCTGCAAATGCAGATATTGTTTAAAAAAATGAAAGTGCAACCAGAAACAAGATTACATAATGACAAAAAAAAGACACTGAAAAAATTAACCAAAATGTTCAAGAAGATATTGATGTTGATGTCACAAATGATCAACAGATTTAAGCCAACCCAGATATGAACAAACACAAATTAATGATTGTCAAATATTTACATGCAGTGATAGAATTGAAGGACTTAATAGTTCCAATAGTGAAACCATCTTCTGGTTGAAATCTCTACTGATTCCTTTATGATATTTTGCTAATAGTTATCTAAAATCTGTATACTAAATAAATAATTAAAAAGTTTTAAATTAAACAAAATTAAAATGTCTCTTTTTAAACTTTTAGTAAAATCTTTTCTAAAGTAAAAAAGAATAAAAGAGAGAAAATATTTTTTTATTATTATTTTAATAGAATAAAAATATTGAGTTTTATATATATATAAAGATCATTTCAAAAATAATGAATGTGTATTATCTATGAATCTGAATTTGAAACTCCATAATGAGAATGCTGAATGCTGAAAAATGATATATGCATATCCAATAGATTGATAGGTCATTGAGCCATATTATAAATCCCAAATGCCATTGCATTTGTATTTATTTAATTTATATTTTATAAATTTCTTCTGTTGTAATATTTCAATCAAGTACTTTTTGACAATAATAACCCATTATATTAAATGATTATTATTTTTTTTATTAAAAATTATTATACATGTATTTCTTTTAGTTGTAGATGTAAATTACATTATTTTTTTATTAAAAGATCAAATATATTTTTTGTTATTTATATATGCATGATTATCTTTTCTTATTCAAGTTTCTTCACTCATGTACAAAATCTTACTCTTTTTTTTTTTTAATTCACAACTAACTCTCTTTACATTTTAATGATATAGTTATAGATATTGGAAAAAATATATAAATGATTGCTATTGAAATACAAGTATAGTATATGTACTTAAACTAGATGTAATTAAAGGAATTTGAACCCAGACTTTCAAACTCCTTTCAATCATTCACTCTATCCAATATACACATGACTACATATTTGTGAAAAAGATAAATGATCTCCAATATACATATTTCATGCTGAACCAGCACTCATCAGTTGGTCCGGATCATCATCTTCCACACATATAATCAGTGTTCAGTTTATATTAAGGTAGAAAATCTGCACACTTTAATGGACAAGTTTCAATCCTCTCCACATTTCAGCCATCTGTATCACTGAAAATCTGGTGATGGAATGGTCAAAGCTCTTGTTGAAGGCGTTCATAGTCATACTCATATTAACCATAAGTCAATCTGACTCCTCATTTGTAAGACCTTAATATGTCCAAAATGAAGAAGAATGGGCAGAAATACAGGCTGAATATGTAATATTGAAATACAAGTATAGTATATATACTTAAACTAGATTGAAGTGGGTAGATTTGCTATCTTAATTTAAACCAAGCACTGATTATATGTATGTTGTTGGAAATGATGATCTGGACTATCTGATGAGTGCTGGTTCACCATAAACACATATATTGAGATCATTTATTTTTTTCACATGAATGTGGCCATGTGTGTTGATTATATTAGATAGAGTGGATGAATGAAGAGAGCTTGAAAGTTTCTGGGTTTAAATCCCTTTAATTAGTCTAGATTAAGTATATATACTATTCTTGTATTACAATATTAAATATTCAGCCTGGATTCTGACCATCCTTCTTCCACGTATTTAAATAGACATATTAAGATCCTACATATGAGGGGTCAGATTGACTTAAAGTCAACCTGGATATGACTATAAATGATTACTATGCATAAGGTGATAGTTGTGATTTTTAAAATATATAAAATCTTGCACCTAAATAAAGAGAATTAACTAGTTAAATAAAAACAGATGATCAAATATTTGATTTTTAACAAAAGAAATTAAGTTTATATCTAGGATTAAAAGAAATATAATTTCTAACTTAATGAAAATTGATTAGTAATCATTTACATATTTATTGAAAAGTTGTTGAAGAGTGCATGCTTGAAATATGGCATTTGTAAGATGAATTTATATTATTTATTTATTTTACTATGTATGTATGTATGTATTTAAAACTAAATCAAAAATTTTACTTAAGCACATATCTCATGTTATGATAATGGAGTCTAGTAATCATGAAAGATTAAAGTTGATCCTTATAATTTTATCCAATAAGAGAAGTAGCTGAATTAAATGTTTAGTAATTTATTTATATATATGTGTATTCTATGTGTATATGTGCTATGCATTTAAATCATGTTAGAGAATTATATGAAAGAATATATATTTTGTAGGATTATTTGAGGAACAACACATGACATGACTTGTAAATTAAAAAGTTGAGTAAGCTTCTAAGTATGTGATAATTTTGAAATATTTGAGGAATACATGAGATGTCATGTAAAGTAAAAAGGTCAATAATCTTCTAAATATATGATAATTTTGAATTATCTTTTGTGATTCAACTAATTTAAAATATCATCTACACAGCTTTTCTTTTCAAAAATAGTTCATAATTTTCCATATATATAAATGAATACACCAAACTTCTTTAAAACTTGTTTTTGTATGACTATTTTAAAAATAAAATTACACACCAACATTTTGACTATTTTATAATATAGTCTTGTTTAAAGAACACTAAAAAATAAAACTACAAATATATAATAATAAATATAAATATCACGTATTCCAAACAAATCCAAAAACATTAAAAAATTATCTTTATCTCAACACCTTTTTTATTGCAAAGTCTCAAAACTTTATCAAATTTTTTACATTTATATATCCATCCAAAAATACCCTAAAAATATTTAATTAACAAATCTATTATTTTCTTTTCTATTAACATTCTATTTAATTCAGATTTAATTTCACTAATGTAAATTCCTTCCTAAACATCACATGATAACCATTTCCTATGTTTTCTCAAGCTGTTAAAACAGGTAAAACTCTACATGTAGTAGTGCCACTCAGTGCAAGTCGGAGTAATCAATGGATGCAAAAAAGTTTGTGCATAAAATTCCTATCTAGTGCTTACTCATCCATTATCTCCAGACTAGTTTCTAGCTTGTGGTTTTCATCAGTGAGGATTCTTGGATCTGAGAGCATTGCACCTAGATCTTAGGATCTAATGCAACCCTCAAGAAGTCACCTTTAATCTCTACTTAACTACAAAACCATGAATCTAAAATTTGAAAACATAATAATTTTTTCAATCCAAGCATCCAAGGCTCCTCACTGATGAAAGTCACAAGCTAGAAACTAGTCTGGGGCTATTGGATGAGTAGGCACTAGATAGGGATTTTATGCACAAACCTTCTTGCATCCATTGATTACTCTGTCTTGTACTGAGTGGCATTACTATATAGTAGAGTTTTGCCTGTTTTAAATTCCTTTCTTTATTATTTTTTCATGATGACTTCGTACATTCTAAAGATTTTATTTCAAAATTTTTTGTGTTTAAATTTATTCATATGACTATAAATAGCAGAATTTTTATCACTTAAATGCTGTATTAATCTAGTTTCTAATTTATTTTTTGTAGTCCCAACATATGACATCTTTAAATTATTACATTCCCTATTATTATTAATTAAAAAACTTTTTTTCTTTTTATAAACAGGATAAATGAAATGTAAACATTATATCTCTTGTTAATCATTTTAAATAATTTTCTAACTTTAACAAACAAATCTTGATATATTGAAACCAATATAAATTATCTTTTTATTCTTATTTAATCTTTTTTTATTTTATCAATATTTTTATTAGAAAATAAATCTTTAATAATATCTCTAAGATAATCATTTATAAAACCCTCATTTTTTTTATCATATTAATCTCATTTTTAAACAAATTATTTGAATATAATTTAATTGCTCTAAGAATTTTATTATTAATATTTATTTTACTATGATTAACAATATCTGATAACCAATTATTTAATAATCCAAAAAATGTTTTCTTTCTATATACAGAAGTTTTTATTATAACATTACTATTATTACCAATTTTTTTTAATAATCTTAATATCCATATATTCAGTAACATTAATATTTTCTTTTTCCATAGTAAATTTAATTTTGTTCTCTTCACTATTCCTACATTTCAAAAAATTATCTGCTTTTCTTTTTATTACCATTAAATATCATAAAATAATTATCAACATACCGTACATAAAAAATTGATTTATTATTACTACTAACAAAATATTAACATCTCATATAAATGAAAACCTTCTATTATTAATTTGACCTCTTTATTTTTTATATATAAATCTATAATATTATTAATAGCAATCTCTGAATCAATGTTAGTATATGTATTAATTATATCTAATTATTAAAAAAATCCCTTAATTTACTAATAAAGAGTTATTAACACAATTTTTATCTTATAATGTTATATATTTTTAAAAAATATTTCTATAAATCCACTTTGAAATATTTTCATAATAAGTATTACAACTATACTAATAATTGGCCTCATTGGAATTCCTGGTTTATGAATTTTAGGTAATCCATAAATTATTGCACATTTTATATCCATTCTTTTTCATTTAAACATATCTGATTTTTACATATAACTTTTTTCATTCTTTATTAATTTTTTTATTCATAACATATTCTCATCTTTATTATTTTTTTCAAAACACTCCTTTGATAAAGTTAACATTTTTTTATTATATTCATTTATTTAAAATAACTACACTTGATATTCTATCACTCTTTAAAAATAACATCAACAAATTAAAAAATCCTTCTCCTTTTTTTTTTCAAAAACTTTAAAAATATTAATCCCTATATTTATGATGTGTACCTCTAATAATATTCCATTCATTATACTTAAATTTATTGATAATCATAGTAAAATAAATAATAATAAAATTCTTAGAGGAATTAAATTATGTTCAAGTAATAATTTGTTTTAAAATGAGATTAATATGATAAAGCACGAGTGTTGTATAAATGATTATCCTAGAGGTATTATAAAGGGGTATTTTATAATAAAAATATTGATAAAATAAAGAATAGAATGAGATTAAATAAGAATAAAAAGGTAATTGGTTTCACTTTATCAAAAGATTTGTTTGTTAAAGTTAGAAAACTGTTTAAAATGATTAATAAGAAATATAATGTCTTCATTTATTTGGTTTATAAAAAGAAAAAAAGTTTGTAAGTTTTTTAATTAATAATAATAGGGAATATAATAATTTACAGATTACGAATTCAGTTTATATAATAAAATTGTTTGAATTATATTAAAAATAATATAGAGATATCATATGTTGGAACTACAAAAAAATAAATTAGAAATTAGATTAAAACAGCATTTAAATGGTAAAAATTCTGCTATTTATAGTCATATGAATAAATTTAAACATAAAGATTTTGAAATAAAATGTTTAGAATGTATAAAGTCATACTATGAGAGAATAATAAAGGAAGGAATTTACATTAATAAAATTAAACCTGAATTAAATAGAATATTAATAGAAAAGAAAATAATAGATTTGTTAATGAAATGTTTTTAGGATATTTTTGGATGGGTATATAAATGTAAAAAAATTTATAAAATTTTGAGATTGTTTGCAATAGAAAAGGTATTGAGATAAAGATAATTTTTTAATATTTTTGGATTTGTTTGGAATATGTGATATTTATGTTTATTATTATATATTTGTATTTTTATTTTTTACTGTTCCTTGAAAAAGTCTATATTATAAAATAGTCGAAACGTTGGTGTGTAGTTTTCTTTTTATAATAGTCATATAAAAAAAACAAGTTTTAAAAAGAAGTTTGGTGTATTCATTTATATATATCTTTTGTGATTGTAAACTTTTAAATAAGAAAAGAGAAGGAAAAAATATGAAAAATCAAAATGAATTAAAAGATGTCTGGAAGTTTATAGTGTTTTAATTATCTTTTAATGTTTGCAATTTATATAATAAAATGTTGTATGAGAAAATATTACTAATCAAAAAATAAATTCTACAACTAAGATTAATAACATGTTTATTTGAATTGTTTTAGTAATGTTGACTTTTTTTTTTTTGGATATTTTACAATGAGTAGGTATAAAATTAGATTCTTCTATTGTTGCAATTGATCCTGATTGGAAAAATGATTTATTATTAATAAAAGTATATTCAATATTATTTCAAAAATTATTCAGTTATATATTTCAAATCTTACACATTAAACCTGCATTCTGCCCATCCCTCTTCTATGTATTTAAATGGATACTATCCTATACATGAGGGGTTCAGAGTGACTTGAGGTCAACATGGGAATAACAACAATATTGGCATCCGCATGGGATTTGGCATTCTATCATCAGATTTTCAATTGTATGGATGGCTGAAGAGTTGGAGGTTGGAGTAGATTGAAGTCTGTCTATTAAAGTATAAGGATATGAGTTTATATAAATTATTGAAAACTTAAATGAATGTGTTGCTAAAATGAAATTTTCTATAGTTTGTCTTTTCTTGATATTTTATTAAAGAGTATTTCAGTTATTTGTTATACAGAGTATCCAATAATTTAGTCTTTCAAAATTATTGACTTTGCAAGTATTTAAAATGATAAAACATGTGTGAAAATTATAGCTACATATTTTTGAAGAAAGTGAATTTTTAATAAAACAAGGATCATATGACTTAATCATTATGTTTCTTTTTTGCATTATGCAATAGCAATTTCTACCTTTTCTTATATTTATTTATCATATCATTTATTTATGTATGGAAAATGCTTGAAATGATTTTTTTTAGACCATTGCAGAAACTAAAATACAAATAATTTCATTCAGTTATCATGTTGAGTTTTTTTTCTTTCTTCAGTTAAGAATTTTTTCTGGACCCTTTATCTTTTCAGCTATTTATTTTAGACCATCTATTTTCAAAACTGTTTTCTAATTTTTGATCTCTATTCTTTCTATAAAATGAATTTATACAGAAACTGATTTTGAAATTATTTTCTATTTTTATGTTTATTGATTAAATCAAAACTTATGTAAATAATTGTAAACCTTAAATTTTGAATTTTTTTTTGTTGAATTTTGGATTTGGGGTAATTTTAATTATAAATAATTGTGGATGCATATAAAGATAAACACTGTCATAAATTTTTAGATATATAATGTTTAAATTACTTATATATTTTTTTCCATGTAATCATGTATTTGTTTAATACAGCCATTGAAAAAGGCATAAATTTATATATATATAATTTATAGATGATTTGATCTAAAATGCATTTATTTTTTTAATTAAAGGCTAGAAATTATATTCGTTCTTTACCGATAATGAAAAAGAAAAATTTCAAGGATTATTTCCGAGGAGCAAATCCTCTTGGTAAGTAATATATATATAATGTGTTTTACATCTTTGTATATTACATTTTTTTTACATTTGGTTTGAATATATTCACATCTCTAATTCTCTTTGATTATCTAACATCACACTGAGAATCTAGTAACCACTTTTTTATAAATCTAAATATTTTTTTCAGTAAAAAAAATATTTCATGATAATTAGTGCAATCTTTTTATAATCGTCACTATAATCAAATGTCATAACTTCATGGGTCTATATATTCCTAAAATAAATTACAGTAGTTCTGAAGCTAGCATATCATTACTATAAAAAACAACACAGGTTAGCAATTACACAAAGTTTCGAGTAGTAGTATTCTCCACTCATCTTGTCAAGCTTACACCTTTAGATTGTCAAATATTGAATTCTTCAGGTGTTGCTGGCCTGACTAATGACAATTTAGCATAGGAATCAAACTTACACCTTTAGATTCTTGAATATTGAATTTTAAGGCGCCATTCATTTGGATAGGGCTGTGGCTTAAAATTCTATATTCAAGAATCTAACGGTGTAAGTTCGATTCCTATGCTAAATTATCACTGGTCGGATCAGCAACATTTGAAGAATAATACTATTCAAAACATTGTGTAATTACTAATCTATGTTGTTTTTTATATCATTACTATATTTTAAACTTCCCCAAAGATCCAATCAGGAAATAACAATTTTTATCATTTTTAAAATTACAAAACAAAACACTTTAATCTCAAGTTAAATGTCCAATTCAAATGTAATGATAGGATAAATATACCATTAAAAGCAATCATCTGATTTCTTATATGTCATTATTCACAAAATAGTCAAAGTATTCCTTCCATCTATTTAAAATATTATATTTTTTAAAAAACACCCATTAATTTAGTAGGATTTTTAAGATAGAAAGAAATATCTAAAGTGATCTTAATAAAGCATATGATTTCCTTTACAATTTATGTCTGACGTTCATTCTTTAAGACTTTTTCCCAATCATAAATACATAATTTAAATTTTTAACTTTTAATCTGAAAAGATCGAGGCAATCGCAAATATTTTGTCTAAATTTAAATTGATCTCATTTTTAAATTTTTTTTTTTTTTTTACAGATTATATTATTAGATTTTTTTTTAAAAAATATCTGTCACATATAAAAAAAATAAATGAAAGATTGTATATTTATATATAATAAATGGAAAACAATTCCTATCCATTTGAATATGTAAATAATCCAATACATCTTTAGTTACTGAATAAGATTTAATTTCAAATTCTTGTCAAACTTATATATATGTGTGTATATATTTTGCCATATTATTTTATAATAGAGGAAAGTTTTGTCTGATGTATTAATGATATGTTTGTTGATGGTAAATTATTTTTTGTGTACAGATCTACATTATATATAATATATATCTGTTATTAATGAAATATCACAAGACTTACACTAGTTGGCATACTGGACTAAAAGACAATTTGCTACTATATATCTGTAAATCTTAAAAAAAATTATACACTTTTCAAAAATCTGTAAAACTACAAAACTTGTACTGTTCAAGTTAATATGGAAAGGTAAGCATAACACCAAAATAAGATTTAGGGGCACTGAGTTAGCTTTCAGTGGGTTGCTTCCAGAATGATAGTGCTAAATCAAGCTGCGTCATTGAAAATATGTATATGTAAATAAAGCCCAGTATGGAAATTAGATGTACTATTTTCGATATACTATTTTTTTGACAATGGGATATAGGAATCTTTTCTATTCATAGAATGAGGATCCCTTACAATAGCCAAGCCTCTCTATATTTTCTTTTCCCATCATCAACTCTCTGCAAATATTATAACATTAGAGGGGGGAAATCCCATAACCTGCTTATGATCAAAAAAGATCGATTTGTATTCAGTGTATTTGTACTATTGCAAAAGATCCTCATTCTATTAATAGAAAAGGTTCCTGCATCCCATTGTCAAAAAAATGGATTATCTAATTTGCATACTGGGCTTTATTTATATATTGATCTTCGCCGCTATATATAAATATTTTTAATGACGCAGCTCGATTTAGCACTATGATTTTAGCAGCAGCCTGCTAAAAATTAGCTCAGTGCTCTTAAGTCTTATTTTAGTGTCATGCTTACCTTTTCATATTAACTTGAACAATACAATTTTTTTAATTTTACTATATATCTGATAATGTTAGACAAATTCACATCTTTGAAGGTTTAATACTTTATTTATTTTGAAATATAAATGGATTTTTTTTTTTTTGCTTTTAGTTTGATCTGATTAGAAGTCAAAACAAGAATTTTATCTAATTATGCTAGTTTTACTAACTTAAAGAATGATTTATAAAATATTAATGTTTTGAATGCAAATTTATAAAGGCTTCATGCTTGTCTGAAAGCATTTTATTTATGATTGTCTGAAAGTTTATGATAATAGCATTTTATTTATAATTGTATGTTGAACTATTTTTATCATTTAGTTTAATTATTAAATGTTTTTTAGAAAAATTCAAACTTTATTTATATTTTTCCAAGTACACTCAACGGTTAGTAATAAGAAACATTCAACGATTAAACTAAATAGTGCAATATATAATTACTAATTATAGAGATTTTGTTTGGTAATTAATGTTTTAAAAAAAAAACACAGAGGTGCTTTATCATCTAGTGGTGAAAGAAAAAATTTTATCAATTTTGATTTGCATAGTATTCAGTTTGAAAATGTGATCTACTTTAAATATCTTGATAATATTTTAATAAGATAGAATTTTATAATAAGTTATAGTACTGTTTTTATTAAAATGATGTTAAAAGTGCTGGAAATTTTTCATGTAAGTATGTCATATAATATGATAATACAGTAGTAAGATCATAAAAACCATTTAGTATGTTCTTCACTTTCTGAATATGATAATATTAAATTTTTGGGTTTTTTTTTTTTTTTTAAAAAAAAAGACTTTTAGGCATATGAAATGGATGGAGAGTAACAGACTTTCTAAAAAAAATGTAATTTATGGTAAACTTGTACATGATTTTAGGGCAGAAGAAACTTTGTTTATATTACAAAGATTGACTAGAGTTGCAATATTAATTGTATTTAGTTAGAATATAATGTGAGTTGCAATTAGATGATGTGTTTAAGTTTTTCAGTAGAAAAAGATTATTGCAGAAGAGGTTAAAAACAATATATGTTTGTCTTTTACTAATTATCCTAAATCCGTTTTAATTTTTTTCTTTTGTCCTTTTTTTTTTTTTTTAAGATACTATGGCCATGCTCATTTATGATTGTCTTTTTTAAAAAATTTCATGGGATTACAGATGCAAATATTAAATACAAATGGAAATTTTTATATAATAATCTAGATAAATTTTTCATCTATGATGTAACCAAAACCACAAACAATTAAAACTGGTAAAACAAACTGAAAAACATATGATCTAGCAAATAACAATAGAATTTGTCTGAGATACTTTAAACTGAAAGATGGATTTGCTTCTATTTTAATACTCAAATTATTATGTGTTAATACTCACTTATAAATACTATATATTAATTATTTTTATTAGTCACTCATTAGTCTAGAGATTATCCAATAATGAATAATATTTCTGTAGTGTAATTTTCATTACACCACTCATACAAGATGATGACTGATTTCTATCCACTTTTAATACTTTGTAGAGGGATGTAATGGTAAACATATGACTAAAGACATGCGAAAAAGATGTATAATTCTCAAGATGCTCATTTTATGCTGATCAGCACTCATCAGTTGGCCCAGACCACAATCTCTTTCACATATCTTTATCATTGTTCACTATATATATTTATATAGCAAAATACTACAGGTTAATTGATAAGGGTCAAATGTGCTGCCCTCAAAACTTTGACAAAGTATTAAAAGCAAATAGAAACTAGTCCCTAACTTGCATGAGAGTGGTGTAATGAAAATTACACTATAGAAATATTATTCATTATTGGATAATCTCTAGTCTAATGAATGACTAATAAAAATAATTAATATACTTTCATTAAATGATTTGTATCATAGTTCTGATGGCAGTACATTTGATATTTATCAATTAAACTATGGTAATTTGCTCTCAATATATTTATACTGCACAATGATAGAGATATGGGTAAGAGACTGAGTCTGGGACATCTAATGAATGCTGATTCAGCTGAAATGTGCATCTTGGGGATCAGTGTTTTTAGTCATATATTTATGATTACATTCCTCCACAAAGTGTTAAAAATGGATAGAAACCAATCCCTACCTTACATGAGAGTGGTGTAATGAAAATTACACTACATAAATATTAAGTACTATATATGGGTGAGAATTTGAAATATAACAACTTCCTTGAAATGTCACAAAAAAATCATACCTTTCCACACTGAGTTATATTTACTAAATGACTTGCAGATGTACATTTTATTGTTATTTACTAAATCATGTGAATTCAGCTTGCTCTTTCAGTTTCAAATTGGTTTTGTCTTCAATTACATCATAGTCTAAAAATTTATCAAGATTATTACATAGATATTTCCATTTTCATATATATAATAATAATAAGTCAATACAATATTTTAAACTATATGCAAACACTAGAATGACCAACTTTCCAAATGTTATTATCAATGCACTAGCATCTTCCAGAAAATGTAAAATAACCATTTATATTGCTATTTCAAATCTTATAGGGAAGACAATTTTGATGTGGATGTTGTATCAGGACAAATTAAAGGGAGAGTGAGAATTTTAGAGATAAAGGAAAGAAATGGAGATTTTAAGATATTTTTTTTTGTTTTAAGTCTTTGTAATGAAAATGATGAATATGAGGATACTTTAATTGGAACTAATGAAACAGATAGAAAAAAAATCAATCAGAATTGGTAAAAAGATTTGATAATAAGGGAGGAAAAGTTTAACTTGGCTATTATAGTTTTGGGTAATTGGCTATGCAAAAACCTTTATGTTACATATTTAAAGACAAATAGATAGATTATTCACCAGATACAAACTTGGATTCATGAAATTTATTTGTAAATTATCCTGCATTTTCAACTTTAATAATTTTGTAGTCACATTCAAATGTATAAAGAAATCATAATATGATTTACATAGATGAGAGTTATGTACTAAATCCAGTCAACTTCTATACAAACCTATCTAAGATTCAAGTTTGTTCGGTTTGTATAGGAAATTGGATCTGATAATAAAATTAAGTATAGCACATCTTCATCCATCAAAACTTTGCTTTTTGAATGTGAATTTCAATGAATATGATCAATAGTTTTTAGAGAAGTTAAGATTGCTGATGCAGTGTAATATATTGATAATCTTATATTTTTAATCGTTATTAAACTTGATAATTTAGTAAGAAAAAAGTCTAAAAGTTTAAATCCTAATAATCTAATTTGACATATAACAGTATTAAAGTTTGATCATAAATATTTCCATTTTCAAAGTATATTCATCTTTTTTGCAGAGTTTTACTGAATATTATTTAGATAATACTAATAGTTTCTTTTGTTTTATTTTTAATTTTTAATCTAGCTGTCGATCTTTTGGAAAAAATGTTAGAATTGGATCCTGATCGCAGGATTACTGCAGAAGAAGCATTAGCTCATGATTATTTAAGGCAGTATGCAGATCCTACAGATGAACCAATATCAGAAACATATGATGAGTCATTCGAAGACATGGATCTTAGTGTTCCAGAATGGAAGCGTAAGGATTTTTATAAAGTTTATATATCTTTTTGTAATCTGTTTAATTTATGGATGTGAATCATTTGATAAATTTTTGATCACATTTTATTTATATGGTTGAATCATGTCAAATTATGATTTCAAGCTTAAAATTTTAATTTTTGAAAACTGGTATATGAAATGAAGCATAAGGAAAGTTCATTATTTGCTGTTGTGTTGTAATTTTCAATTTTTTTATATTTCCAATTCCATTTCTCTTCACTCTAGTCTAAAGCAATATATTGTAATGTTGATATATCCCTAGCTTAGTTTCTGACTTTTGTCTTTGGCATTGAGTACTAGGATTTAGAGATGGAATTAATCCACTTATGCTTATTTTAATAATCATCTTTCCTTTTTTTTTACTATTCAAACTAATAGTCTAAACTTTAAAAAAAAAAAACTCTATAGTTTTGAATTCAAAGATATGAATAAATATATTGTCATGTTAATATTTTTTTTATATATTTCTTAGGATTTTAATTTCTGTTTGCTTATACTATTCTTTTTTTTTTTTATTATCCATATTACATTTTACATATTATAAGATACTATCATCTCTCCAAGTTCAATCCATCTTCTATCTTTAGCCTCTCATCTCCACATCACTCCAACCATCCAAGTCACATGTGGTTTCTCTCTAGGTCTTTTAGAATCTCTTGGAATCCAGTTTAAAATTTCAACTATTCATCTTTTATCATCTCTTCCAGCAATCTATCCAGCCCAATTCCATTTCTGTCTCTTAATTCTTTAAATGATGTCAGTAACACCTTTTAGTTCTCTCACCCATATATTAACTTTTGATCTCTTTTTGTTACTTCTAACATAAACCTCTTTGTACTTCATTAAGTGGTCTGAAGTCTCTATTGCTCTTCTATTAAATTTTCATGCCTCATATCCACAAGTAACTACTGGTAAAACCCATATATTAAAAACTTCCTTTTCTAACACGTAGTCATATTTTCTTTTAAGATTAAGTTATTTCTACCAACAGCATTCTGACCATATTTCCTTTTAATATTAAGTTATTTCTACAAAAGGCACTCCAACCAAGTTTAATTATATGATTAATTTCATCCATTATGTTTCCATCTGCAATAATAATTGACCAAGATATTTATAGTTATTAACTTTTTTTTACTCATCATTATCAATCTTTATTTTTTTTCTTTTGAGAAAATCCATTGAACATTACTTTAGTCTTTTTAATATTTACCTTTAGTCCTACTTTCTTACTTTTATTTTATTTGATAACTCTTGCAATATTTCCTAAAGCTCTAAAGCATTATTTGCAAAAACAATTACATCATCTGCAAAATCTAGAGGACTTAAATAATTCCCATTTACTTTTACTCCCTTAGCTTCCCATTTTAATCCACAAAATACTTCTTTCAAAACAGCTGTAAAAAATTTTGGAGATACTCTGATGAACACCCATCTCAATGTTAATTTTCCCAATGGCATTATGTAATCTAATTGTTGCTTTTGCATTTTTATTAATATTCTTCAGAATATGACAATAACCTCAATTGATGATCCAATGCTTTAATCACAGAAATAATGCTTATAGAATCAAATGCCTTTTCATAATTTACAAATATAAAACATAATGATACTCATATTCATTGGACCTTTTTATAATTTCTCTCGATACTTCGATATGATCCATTGCACTAAAACCACTTTTAAATCCAGATATTCTTTTGGTGATAAAAATCCAAAGTTCATTGCAGAAAAGTTGTAATTACCTTGGTAAAAATTTTGTATAGAACTAATAAAAGACTAACAGGTCTGTAATTGTTAATATCTTTTTTATCCCATTTTTAAATATTAATATTGTATTCTTCCAATCATCTGGTACATCTTTATCAATTAGACATTTGGTATATAACTTCACCAAAAAAATTTATGTTTCTTCACCTACTTCTATTAAGTTATCAATTATAATTCCATTATTACCTTCTTCATAGATTTAATTGCATGTCTTACTTCTTCATTTAAAATACTGGGAAATTCAGAAGATATAATAATTGTAGGAGGTATTTTTCATTGTCTTTTATTGCTATATAGTTCTTGATAGTTCAATCTTTTTTTTCTAATTGCAGAAATAAGTTTTCTACCAATATAAAGATATTGTTTTACACTCTTGAGACTTATTCTTTTCTATAGCTTTCCTTGTTAATTAACAATTATATTTTCTTAATTGTTATCAACTCTTTGTCGCATCATTTTTATATATTTTCATATTCATTCTGTTCTTTATAAATGGTCATCTCAGTAGAAATTTTATTAGTCATTACTGCTTTTTTTTCTACCAGCTATTTTTGTTGCATGTTTTAAAAGTGTAACAATTATCTTCCTATTGATTTCATTCAAATCTGAATCATGTTCAAAATCAGTTAATATTTGAAAACGATTTGTAAGTTCTAATTTAGATTCATTGGAATGTTTCTGAGGATTAGTAATATCAATTATGAATACTGTTTTTCTTAATAATTTTTGTCTTTTTACTTTTACATTGAAACATATCTTACATCTTACTAATCAATGGTCACTTCCTGTCTTGAATTTATTAAGAACATTACAATCTTGAAATATATAGTTTCTATTAGTCAAATGTAATCCAATTCTGCTGTATCTTTATTTTGATGCTTCTATGTCCATTTTTATTTGGCATTTTTCTCAAAAAAAAGGAATTCATTATATAAATTTTTTCTTTTTCTGCAATCTCCACAAATCTGTATCCTCTTTTATTTTTATCACCATAACCAAATTTACAAAGATCACTTTTATCTTTCAATTGTTTATCAATTCTCAGCATTAAAGTCTCCCATGACAATTTTAAAATGTTGTTTGGTCTGATCAAAAGCTTTTTATATATTCATATAAAAATTCTATATTCCTTTATCACTATGAGAACTTGTTGAAGCATAAAGCTGAAATATCTATATTTATTATCTACCATTAAGTTAAATAATTAATCTTACCACTTCTTCCACTTTTTATTTATAATGAATCCTACTTCATTTATACCTCCAATATTTGTGCCTATGTAGATGTCCACTTTTAAATCAATTATCTCTATCACCTTCCTTCTAACTTTACAAAGTCCAATAATATCCCATTCAATATTAAATACTTTTTCTTCCAATTCTTGTGATCTTCCTTGTCAGTATCTAAATAAAAGATAATCATGAAATGGTAGCCCAGAGTCACAATCAGAAGATTCTTAGCATCTTCCACTCCAACCACCTTGGCTGGAAACTTTACAATCTACTGGAAATAAGGGCCATGATTTAGTTTTGTCTGTCATAATTGTAAATATCTATTAGAAAAAAAGTTCATTCATACATGCATTCATTCTACTTTCAAGAAAACTCAACTAATATTTCCATTAAAAGCTATCAGGCAACTGAGAAAAAAGATCATGGTGATTTTTGATCTTAATCCCAGAGGTAAAAAATCAAAAAACTCACCATGTTGGTTGATGCATGGTAGTCAACAGCCTACCCATGTCATATATTAAATGAATAACCACATTTTGCTCCATTATTTTAATAAATACCAACTCTATAGGTTCTTTTCATCCCTCAATCTCTAAATTCATCATTACATATTGTAGTTTCATCAATACCATGAATTATAACTACTTTACTGCTTAGATTGAAAACAAATTTAAAATGTCTAAATTTATACAAAACATGTTTGGAATAGTAAAACAAAATATGTGGCTCTACAGACAAATTTAAAAGTTAAATCATTAAATTTTATTAAAAATCTCAATTTTTTTTAAACCCAGCACATTAAACCAGAATTATTCCCAGATATCAGAAAGTTGGATACTTTTAAAAAAAGAATTTAAAAATAGATTTTTCGAGTTGACAGTTCTTAGTTTCTTAAATTATTCTGGTGATGCAGCACATATTTGTATCATATAATATAAAATAGCAATTATTCTGAAAATATGAATATATCTAATTATATTTATAAACCATTTTCAAAGATAATGGTATAATTAATTTATATATCAAGTGAAGTTATGTAGGAAAAAAAATTGTCCAGGAAGAACAATTGCAATGAAACTGCTAAAATGACAAGTGTATAAATCAGTGGTGCTTTTGTTGATAGTAAGAAAAATATTGCCAACTACATAATCTCTAAAACTGTATGTAATGAAACTATTATGTGCAATTTTTTCTCTAAACAAAATATTTAAGATCAAAATAGGTTCTTTTTTTATTATTATATGTTGATCATTATTTATAAATTAATATTTAAAAAAAAGAAATATTGTTACTCTTGTTAAATTTTTGTTTAAAATGTATCGTAATCAGAGGGTCTCAGTCAGCAAGTTCTCAGTGATACTACTATGTTTACAATTCTGTAATGGTTGTTAATAAATGTATTAATGTTTAATATCTTTGATAAATGACAAACTATTTTTATGTTTAATTATTTCTAATAAAATAAAAAATTTTGAATACTTTTTCTAAATCAATGGCAGAAGAAAGTAAAAAAGTTTACTATGATTGCGATAATTAAAACAATTTTAATTATTAAAATAAAAGGCTCATTATTATTAGTGACATATTTGAATAATCATATATTAAATAATCTATCCTGTTTGTGTACACACATATTCTTTTTAGTTTTAACAACTTTTATTAAAAATGATTTATATTAATGTAGTAGTCGTTAAATATTTTGACTATGCTGTTCTATATGAATTTTAATGAGATGGAATATTATTTCTCTTCACTCTTCAAAAGTATTTTTTAATTTTCTTCTAATTGTTTTTATCACCTGAACTATATAATTATCTAAATTTTATAATTAGCAAAATTTTTAAAATATGTGTACAATTTTTTATTTGTGCATGAATTCTCTGCAACCAAATTGTTGTAGAATTTTCTTGCTACAGAAAAGTGTTATAATTTTTAGTTTGAAAATAGTATGTTAGTAAACCCAATTGTGGAAAAATTGCTTAGGCAAACTGTCTATAGCTTATTCAGCTCACTTTTTATAAAGTGTTACTTTTGTATATTTAAATAGTAGTGTTCAATGTGATTAATTTACATTTTAATAGCAATTAATTGGCTTTTAGTTAATTTTGGTATTCCCACTTGGCACAGTCTGTATTAATCAGCTTTCAGCTCATGTCTTATAAATATTATCTGATTGTTCCTAATTTTTCTATATATTCAGTCACTTTAATGATTTTATTGTTGCTTTGCTATTTGTTTTTTGGTTGTTTCATAAAATTTGTAACTTTTAAATATGTTCTCCACTATTTCCATTCTTTCTTTTTTTTTTTGCTTAAATTATAAATGAAAGAATTATTTAAATTGGAAAACAGTTGTTAATAGACTTGTAGTATCATATTTCTGAATCAATAAATTAACTTAATATTGTATGTAAACTATTCTTAATTTTCTTATATAGTATCATTTCTTAACCATGGTAATTAATAGAGACAATTCATTAAAGCCCAGTAATTTTCTATTATGTATTAATTTATCTCAATTTGTTGTTATGATTTGAAGTCTTAGTTATAAGTTAATTGTAGTTTGTAAAAAAACTTCTATTTTATTATGTTTAACTGATCTAAATAGTATATTTTTACTGAAATATCTGTAACTTTAGAAAATGTTTATTAAATTGAAATGCTAATACCATATTACTACTCTCTTTTTTCTAATTTAGCAATTTAATCACATATTTAGTAAATGGATGTTAAAGGATTGCATGTTTTGTTAAGTCTTTTTTTTTTTTGCAATATGTTTTTACATATAAAATATATAAAATTATTTTTGGAATTTTATATGAAGATAATGAGAACATAAGTATTAAATTTAATTTTTTAAAAAAATAATGATAATAAATAGTAGAAAAAGGAAAGATAAAGAATAAGCAAATAATTGTTTAGGGAAACATTTGAATGATCAAGAAGATCGTTTGTGTGATTTGAAAATTAAAATGTTGAATGATAGCAAGAAAGAAAAAAGACTGCTGAAGAAATTATTCTTATTCTTCAATGAAATTTTTAACCAAAAAATAAATAAATGCACTATGTAATGTATTAATTATTAAATGAGAAAATGAATGATTTGTAAAGGAAATGATTTCAGGCTTTGTTTAAAGAAAGCCATTTTACTTCCTATCATGTCAAAATTGAATTATGTTAAATAGACAAATTATATAAATAAAAGCTAATTGGTTAAACTTGAGAGGATGATTATAGCATAGAAAGGAAAAATTAAAATTTTTTTTGGAAATATATAACAAATATAAATATAATAAACAGAATTTTTTTTTAAATTAACAATAAAAAAAATATAATAGTAGGGAAAGAGTATAAGTAATTTTAAAAAATTACGTAATAAATAAAGAGAAAATTACACATGAGGAACAATGACACAATAATTGGAAATCCTTACAGTAAAGGAAATTATGTTTACCGAGAGTAATTGAAGAAAGTATTCACAAAACTGTAAGCTGAAAAAGCAAGGTATATAGTTGGATGATAATTTTGAGATGATGATGATGAGTCTTCTATTGGAATTTTTTAATATAGGAATCAGAAGTATTCCAAACTATTTAAAAAATAAAAAAAATGAGATTCAAAGATAAGAATAAAAGTCATAAATAATTGATTAATTATAGGCTAGTTGTGCTAACTTCAATAGTCTTTAAAATACTTTCTTATATAATGGTTGAAAAAAATAATTAAATTGAGTGGAAGAAAATAATAGGAGAGATGCAGAGGATGAGAGGAGTCTAATTATACACTTAATAGAATAAGTCAGAAATTTTGAAAGCATTTATTTATGTATGACTTCTATAAATTTAGAAAAAAGATGACAATGAGAATAGAATTAAATTGTGATCAACTTTGTTAAATATGGGAATTGGTGGAAGATTAGTGAATATACTTTAAAAATTATGTTAAAGTAGCTATTGCATTTATTTTCTGGAAATATCAAGTCAGTGTTAAAAATAATGTGGATTGTAGCAGTACTGTTCTTATTTCCTATATATATTTTTAATATATATCAAGACTTAGAAGGGATTAGAAATATCTTTAATAGATAAAATATTGAGTGTTTTATATGTTTTGTATACAAAACAAAAAGAATATATGAAATTACTTTTAAGTTTAATTATAAATTTATTAAACGCACATTGATTACGTAAGTAATATTTACTGAAGCTATAACCTCGACAATATGCGTATAATGCAAATATGGCTAAAAAAAATAGAGATATAAATTTACAAAATGCAAGTCAAAAATAATAATATTAAATGATAATGGGAAGAAAAAGAATAAACAAATATAATTATTTAAGAAAAAATTTGAGATAAATTAAATAAAGTAGCAAGAATTTGGTGAAAGGAGATGTGTAATACAAATTTTAACATACTGAAATGAAGCACAGAATGTTTTTAAAGGGACATTAGATATTCTGAAGAAAATTCAAAGATAAATGGAAAAACATGCTTTAAATACAGATATGTGAGCAGCAAATAAAGCAATTCAACCAAAAATGAGATCAAAGTTTTGGTAGATTGTAATTTATAATAATAATAAAACAGTTTAAAGTAGTTTTTAAACTAGGAAAGATAATCAAAAGAATGGATAAGAAATATTATACCAGATGCTAAAGTATTAGCATTTTTGTGATAATTTATTTATATAAAAATTGAGATGAATGTTTTATGGCAATTGTTAATACAGTAAAATATTCATTTTAATAAAACAGAAAGTTAAAAAAACTGGACAGGAGATATGAGAAATAAGAAGTGTTTGAATATATGTAGGAGCAAATGGTTATCAGAAGTGAAATATGATATCAGAAATAAGTCTTTAATATTAGAACAGAAATTCTCCTAACAAGAGAATATATTTCTAAATGGGATAAGTGTAAATAATTTAAATAGTAAACTATGTAAAGAAAATGTTGAAAATATTAGTTCTTTATTACTGCAATGAAGTCACTTGCACTTAGAAAGGATAAAAATAATAATTTTGTATAAGAATAAATATAAATTAAATGAATATATTCAAAAGGTTTTTTTTTTTATATCTAAAGTTATTGAATGAACATTTTAATGCTGTCAGAATAAATAAAGTATATTTGAAATTTTGAAAACTTTAGAGAATGCAAAGTAACAAAGAGAGAGATATATTGGTTAACAAATTAATAGGGCACATTGACTCACCAGTTCTTGACTTTGATAAAGAAGTGTTTTATCACATACTAAGTGCTAAATTTTTTTTTTTTTTTTAAATTAAGATAGAAGAGTTGGAATAATGTTTTTATTTTTTTGTTTGATTCAATGTTTTTACCAAAATGTTGATTCTCCAAAGTCAGTAAACATGCTTTTCAGTAAATCTTTTAATACATTATCACAGTTTGTTTGTTTTTTTTAATTGCTTTATTTATATAATTTTTTTTACAAATATTAATGTATTTACACTTACTTTTTTCTTTAAAGTAAAAAATATCACAACATGTCTACACTAATCTTTAACATTCCTGTTAATAAAGTCAATCCAAGAGTCACTAATCGATTTTACTGAAGTTTAGTCACTGTGAAAAAAGTTTGAAATGTCTAACAGTAATTTATAAATTGTTACAAATTTTAACAGAATCAAAATTAAATAATCCAACATATAGCTACAAGTGAAATACTATCATCCCAAATTTTAGACAAACAATAAATACTTTGTATATGGATCTGATACTATATCAAACTTTAGACATTATGAAAAATTATATCTAAAATTGGCCAGAATAGAAAATCAACAAACTTTCCTGCTCAAATATAAATCTGAAAAGATTGTTTTTATAGACTTGCAAATGTTTCTTAGAAAATAAACTTACTGATGAAGTCTTCGTGGGAGTTTTTTAATTAGTAAGAAAATTATATTTTAAATTATAAGAAAAAAATAAAAGATTGTCAAAATTATAAATCTATATAAGCATATTGAATTTCATATTGCACCTAATAATTTTGTAGCAATATCAGTTTAAAAATGGATGTTTAACTTTTTTTAAACTTTTTCATCACATCATCTAGTGTCTCATTATTTGATATAACGGCATTAACTGAGAAAATCATTTATGTTTTAGAAGAAGCTACAGAATTATGCTGATAGGATAAAATGACATTAAAGAGATGCTAGCAATTCAAACCAAATATTATTTATATTAGGATAGGAGTTATTGAATCTCTCAGACTAAACAGATTTTTAATTATTCTGTCTGCTAACAAAGGTAGTACAGTTGTAATAGATATTGTGAAACAAAATAAAAGAGCACCTTACAGTAGATCAATATGAAAAAGTAAAACCTTTATACCAATTACAATTATTATTCAGAAGGCATCAGATTCCATATCTTTATGGTCTATCTATAATTCATGTTCCATTAAGATCCATGATAGTTTAGAAATTTAGACATGAATTTGTTAAATTTCTTCATAAGTTTCTTTATACTTTTGTTTATAAGTCACATAATCAGCCCTTTGTCAGGGATTCTAAGTATTGTATGAAGATAATCAAGAATATGAAAATGATAACTTCAAAATTAGAACACCCTTTCTATTGATAATATAATGGAACTTTTAAACTTTTTATATAATGATATATAACACAGAAATTCTTCAACAAAATTATAAAATGATTTATAGAATCATAATTGTCTCTCCTGATTAGTATCATTTACAGAGAAGAGCTTGAAACCACGGCCATAAATATTATTTCATTCCCAATAAAAGTCTGTTTTTCTTAGTCAATGATACTTTATTGTACTTCTTCATGGTAAAGCATTCTTATTGTTAATAGAAACCCTCACACAGTAAAATACTTAGCATATATCTTCAATTCTGACAAACATAAAAGAATTTTAAACTACTAAACATCACATGATCACTATTTCTTATGCTAGCACATAACTGTTACTACTGTATGGAGAGTTTTGCCTGTTTAATAAAAGAATTTTGTTCAGAAGCAATGATTTTGAAAAACAGTAACCCACCATGGAAAAAATTCTCATGAATAATGATTATCTATTAGCTATCATTAACAACAACAAAAAAAAAGATAAATGCAGTAGTGTGCTCTTACATAGTAGGAATAGCAAACAAACTAAATAAAATTTGCATTCACTATCTCAAAACAACTTTACAAGACCATAACGTGCTGTGAGGAAACCTTATATCTACAAATACCAAAACTTAAAATATCCTGTGAATATTGGAAGGACATATATTGGTGAAATTAATCACCCCATTGAATAATGATTAAAAACACAAAATAGTGGTTGGAGATATAAAATAGCAGATTATGTAATTATCAATGAACATACTTTTTGATTGGAAACCAAAAAATAAAAAGAAAATTTTAAGAACCTACTCACTTCATAATAGCAAATAACTCTTTCATGGGATAAAAATCTCATGTCCAGTGTATTGAATTGAAATATTGTGCTGACTAGATCGCATGAAAATTATCTGACTTCCTGAGCAAGTGATTGTATGATTCTTAATCTTTTGTTTTAACAAGGCCCTCTGATGTGTAATAAAAATCATTATTATTTAAATAAAGATTAGTTTTATTTTGATTAAAAGGACATTTGTTTAAGCCTGTGTGTTAAAACAAAGATTTTTATGAATAAAAAAGATTTGAATACAGTACAGCTGTTAAAAAATGAGAAATATGGTAGTTAATTTGATGTATTAGTTTAGTTAATTATATTATATAAAGCAGTTTTGCTATTCATATTTCCATATGCAATCATATCTTTTTAGAATCTTTATGACCTTTTTGGTTGTCCTCTAATAGTATGTATTTATAAGAATTTTCTGTGCAAATTTTGCTAGTGTTAAAATCTTATCTAGAGGACACACATTACCAGAGAACAATCAGAGATGCTATTAAGTTTCTAAAACACTTAATTGCACTAATAAATATAATAAAATAACAAAATTTCCATCTATATGGAAAAATTTATAAAACATTTATTAGAAACAAACCATATCAAATTAATTATATGATTCACGTTAAATTTCAATTTGGTTACATAATAAATCACAATATGACAGATAATTTGCATGTTTTTCATTATCAATATTTCTAACAATAACATCTTTTATCAATAGTACCCAGATAGTGGCAGATAAGACTTCTAAATTGTAGTATTATGAATTAGCATTTAAGAACTTTCTATCAATTATTATGAAAATGAGATATTAAGCGCTACATATAATAGCCAAATTTTGAATTGTAAACTGTGACAATATAAGGTTTATATATTTTTTATGCAAACCCCCTTCATCAATTTTGATAAACCTACTACAAATATTATCCAATTAATTTTAAGCAAACCCATTCAACAGCTTTGCTAAACATTCAAATCGTATGATTGATTTTGACTAACCCCTTCATCAACTTTTTTAAATCTTCAAACATTACTAATTGTATATCAGAATAGGTTTAAATCTTATTTATATTATGCAAATTGATTTCACTTTCTATTTATCCGTAATATAAATTTATGGACTTGTGTGTGTTTCATCTTTTATACTTTCAAATAAAGCATTTAAAATTTGCTTAATATAAATAAGATTTGATCCATTTCTAACTTGTGGTGTTTGAAGGTTTGGTATAGTCAATGAAGTGATGAAGAAATTTCCCCTGTAACCAATCTTGTGAACTTTGTATTGTTATAGTTTATTATTCCTAATTTGTCTATTATATATAGCATTTTTTATTTTCACCATAATCTGCTAGAAAATATGTAAATGCTTTAATTTATAATATATTATCGAAAAATAGCAATAAATACAACATTATGGGGGTTTTTTGCACTTCGATAAATAAATAATATTACAAAAAACTACTAAATAACAAATATTGTGTTACAGTCAATTCTTGATCCATCAGATATGCATATATTGTTTTTTGGTATCCATCATCTCTTTTTTTTTTTTAGAGTCCCAAATTCTGAGTCTTAGAAATATATGTTATAGAAATAGACAACCATTGTGTTTAGCCTGCCATTTTTTGATATCTATTGTTGATAAATCACAGCCCTAGTGCAATATATGTGGATATTTTTTTTTAATTTGATTTGGAATTTTATTATACTAAAAAATATAGTAGTAACAATCATGTCATCTTTCTCATTTAATTCTTATTGTTCAGAGTTTACTGTAATGGTTGTTTTTTTTTTACTTTTTTTTTAAACTTTAGAAAGGACTTTGTTAAAAAATTTAAAAGATTTTTGTTTTTATTGTAACTTACTATTTTCTCAGATTAGCATAGGCAAATAAAGGTTTTTTAATAGTAAATTAATGATTTTTATTTTAAAAAATCTAATGCCTATACATAATTAGTATTATTTCCAATTTTTAAACATTTGTATTTTTATTAAAATTATATATATACTATGTTTATGATTAGTTTTTTTTTATTTATATACTTTGTAGTCTTGGTGTGTTTGTGTACTATATCCATTGTAATTCTATCCAAGTTTTTATTATATCTTACACTTAGCCATTTTACAATACATTGCATATTATTTATACAAAAATCTCTATATCCTATAATATTTTCTAATTAACTTATAGAATTAATACAAAATAAAATCACTAAAATCAATTAGTAATCTTAGTAGATTATTTTCTTAGTGAAAGAGTGATGTAATGATCTATATTTATTTAAACATATTATTATTGATTTTTCGGTAATAGTATGAATACTGAACCCTGTCGTCTGATGGCGCTCTTTTTCACCCAATTCACATCAATATACCGATTCACGGGCCGTCTGTTTGTTTACATAATATTACGGTAAAAGATTTTTTTTTTCTCCAACCGGTTTTTTTTTTTTTCATCAGCGACGGTAAACCACCAAAGTTTTTTTTTTTATTCCACCTGGGTTTTTTTTTTTGTTTGTTTTTAATAAACAAATGTTTTTAGATGGTCTAGGGTGTTGGTTTGTTTGTAAATTAACGATTAACTGCCCATAGGTTTCTTTACATAATATTACTTACAGTAAACCAAATTTTTTTTTCACACGGTTTTTTTTTTTTTTTTGGTTCGTTTTTTTAAGAAACGAACACTTTGTTTTTAGATGGTGTAGGGGTGTTGGTTTGCTTTTAAATTTTCGATTAACTCTCCATCGGTTTGTTTACACAAAAATACGGTTACAAACACTTTGTTGTTTTTAGATGGTGGAGGGGGATTGGTTATTTGCTTTTAACTTATCTTCTTTTTTTGTTGTTGTTGATGTTTTGATTTGCTGAAAGACTTCAACAATTCGGTACTTTTGAATAAATCAACACTTGGTTTTTTAGAGGGGAGAGGGGTTGTTTTGATTTTGAATTGTGGTTTTTTTTCTGTTAATTTATTATGAGGCTTTTTTTTTTTTTTCAAATCTTTACGCTGCAGAAAGCTTTATATGATAGCGAAAAGTTCTTCCTTAATTTTTTGGGCCTTTTAATTTTAAAAAAAGACATAAACAATTTGTTTTTAAAGAACACTTTTTTTTTAAGCCGGGGGAGGTGGGATGGCGGGGAAGGTTTGTTTTGATTTTTAATTATCGACTTTTTTTTTTATTTTCTTTTTGAACATTTTATTATGTTACCGCACAGTTTTTTATTATTATTATTTTTTTTTTTTGGTGGGGCCTTTTGAATATACTCTTAAACACTTCTTTTTTTTTTTTTTGGTATAATAAAATTTTATCTACTTTAACTGTTAATGAAACTTATTAAATATTATCTACCTACTTTATAATCATGTGAACAACAAAAACAACAACAAGTTTCCCATAAAATAATTTATTGAATCAAAAAGAAACGAAACTTTGGACAAGTTGTGAACCAACACAAGTAAAAAAAAAAAAAACACCACCATTTTGGGGGGCATAAAAAACAGCAGCCAAAAGTAACATGCAAATAAAATAACAGGGAAGTCTCAAAGCTGTAAGTAACGGGATTTTTGAGCATTCGAACCAACTTCCCTTATGCAGACCTACATAGGTATGCTTGCAGGAGTTTCTCTTTCTGGGAAAACATAATATTGTGTGGCCGTCTGGCAATTCACTCAGCTTCGACCAATTTGACAACTTGCAGACGACATTTTACAGTTCTTGCACGGATTTGTGCATAAACGGGCAATTGCACGCAAAATCGGAAAAAAACTCTGCTGAAAAAAAGAACCTTTTCAAGTTGTGTGCAGTTCAAAAGCATAGGGAAGCATGTGTGACAACATGACAATTCTTAATATGGAATACTAATTCCACTACGCTTTGAATTTTTGCAGAGTTTCATCTCTCAAATACGGCCACCATCAAATCAGACTGTAGTGAGAGTTCAAGAGCGCTCTCTTGACGAATACTATCGCAATGCAATGGGCGTAGTATTTTGTTACATAATCATAGAATATATCACCCTCAGGTGGCCTGTTACGGCTCAAAAAACTCCTTGTACTGTTAGCTGTAAGTTAAGGCTGCTAAAACAGTATATTGATCTGTGTTTTGTGAAAAACAGCGCCATCAGACGGTAGGGTTCAGTATTCATACTATTGCCGATTTTTCTTTTGTTTATGTTTGCACTTCAAAATTTGCAAAAACGTTTTAATGTTGCATAATGAAAAGATTTTTCTTCTTTCTTTTCTGGTATCGAAACATCTATGATTCTGGTAAATGTCACCAAAAGTGCGCTCAGCTGATTTGATACCATAATGAAAAAAGAAAAACATTTCCATTATGCAGATGTTAAAACGTTTTTGCATATGTTGAATTAAACTTATTGTTTTATATTTCTTCATTTTATTTATCTTATATATCCTTATTTTATTTAAATTAATAGAATCTTTGGATAATATATTACATTCTTTTAATATTTCATTTTTCACCTTATCCATACAAACATTACAACACATAACTATTATCTTCATTGTATATTTTCGTTTTCTCAAAACTGCAAATTTGTTTAATTTCTTTAATTAATCTATATTTATTATTCATAATAAATTTTTTTATTATATACATATTCATTTAATAAGCAATCTGTTATTATTGAAATATTAACTAATTATATATCTATAATAAGCTTTTTCTTTAATATCAATGAAAGATATTTGTAAATATTAACAGAGCAGTAGTATTATGATATCTAGATTTTCTTTCGCAAATTGCAATAAATTATACAGTGAATGAAAATATATTATGTATGTGTAGTCACATAGATAAGCTTAAAGTAATGTTATTTTTAAATAAGTCTTATTATTATTTATTATATTAATATAAATATTTAGAAAAAATATTTAATAAATTTAGTTCCTTAGAAAATTTATATATAATTAAATTTATGAAATTATCCTTTATTTCTGTATTGAAAGACATTTATATGAACATTAATATTAATGACAAATAACAATGTAACTATATATACAAAACATCATTACTTTTAGTTTTTCTATGTAGTTACAGGTGAATAATATTATATTTTCATTTGCTGCATATTTTATATAATAATGTATATAGAGGGGGAAAAGTTATAATTCAGAAAATAAAATCTAGAGGTCACTACTTAATGCTCTGTTAATGTTCATAATATATATCTATTATTATCTTGAGGAGAGTAACAAAACATTGCTGAATGGAACTTTTTTTATTAATACTACATTTATTGTTAAACTTTTTTGGTGTTATTTATCTATATATTCACATATAAATTAAATAGTTTTCATAAAAAGTTAAAACTATTGATTTAAGATTTTTATATATGGATATTTATAATCATTGGTCTTATTAATAATAATGTGGTTATTAAAATTATAATATAGATGTAAACATTGAGATGCTAGAATATATTTTGTTAAAGGGGATAAAAGAGCATTTGCAGTAATCAAATGTTATCATTCATCATATATTGTCTAATCTCCATAAAGTGCATACATTTATTATTACTAATACTATTTATATATATATAAACAAAAATATTCAAAATAGATAGAATTAACTTTTAAATTAATATAACTTAAAAAAAATTGTAAAATCATAAAGTTTTCATTCTCAATAAAAGCTGCTTTCATAAATATGATTTAAAAGTGAAAGTTTATATACTTTTTTATTTAAAGATTAAATAAGTCATAGTAAATCTACAAATATTTGGTGAGAAAGCTTTAATTAACTATATTTGTTTAGAAAGAGTGAATCTAATAATCATATTGTAGGCCATTATACTGGGATTTGAAAAAGTTATGGAAATATAGATACAAAGGCCATGGAGTGGACAAAGATGATGATGCGGAAATGGGATAGAGCAGGATAGAGAAGAATATGGGAAAAATTTAGGGTGGGGAATAGAAAGAGAAGGATGGTGTCTAACAGGTTTTTGTTGGGCATATAAGCTGAGAGATTCCTGACTTTGATAAAGGAGTAGCCATATCACATTATATCACAGCTGAATTTATTTTAAGCTATAATTATATTTGATGCCTAGTTTAGACAAAAGACATTTTGCAAATTTTGGATAGATAGCAGTCATAAAGAAATCTATCATTTCAGTAAATTTTGGTGTATAATTTTGAATTATGATATTGTTTATAAATTTCAATAAAACTACAGTCAAGTGTCTGCTAGATTTTTTATACATTTGCACAGATGATGAGTATTGAAAATCAATACATTGGGGGTTTTTTTGTGATATTATAGCAGGGAGGAAAAAATAAAACCAAAGGAAAAGATTAATTTCTTTTTTGCCCAAAATAAAGTAAAAATAATTTTCTGTGTGCCATTTGAAACAATACTACATTGGAAAGGTGGCATTTAAAGTAATAAACAGAATTTTTACCAATAAAGGAATCTAAAGAAAAACATATAATGGGGGTTAAGTGTAAATTTTTTTTTATGCAAACAAATGAAGTTTAAATAATCATTAGTGTGTCAAACTCAAAGCTAATGCACATACTGATCAATTTTATCTTTGAAATACATATAATACATATGAATATATGTTAATTAATTAATATTCAATTTAGATGAACTATTCACTTACAATAAAGAAAATAAATTTAACTTGAACTCCTCTTTTTTTTTTTTAAATGAGGATATCCCACACAATTTTAAGCAAGTAAAAAAAATATTTTCAATAAAAACAACCAAAATTAATAATTATTCAATACATTCAATTATTTTTTTTATGATGTAACATTTATAAATATATTAGATGTTTACCCTACAATACCTAATTTGTGGGGGTTTTTTTACCTTTTCCATGCTTTTTATAGTTGTCTAGTTAAATGTCTCTTCTGGTAGATATTACAAGTAGTAGTTTGTTCAACCTTTTGGCTCCAGGTTTTTTCCTTGTTATAACTTTTTTGATAATTCTTTTATCCATTTAGCATTTTTTAGTTTTTCATTATTTTCATTTCATTATTCTTCAATTTAGCTTTTTCTTTTCTTTATTTAGCTCAGATTTCTAGTTCAACAATTATTTTCATTTCAAGTTAGCATAAGCCATGAGTTGAAAGTTTGGATCAGTATATAAGACTAGTTCAAAATTTCTCTCAGAAGTATTTTTTTTTTTTTTTTTTGCATTTCTTTTAATGTGATTGATTGCATGGTATAGTCTGTAATGTTGAACTTTTAGCAAGAGCTTAGCACATAGTTCTTATAAACTCCATACTTTTTTGCATATTTGCAAACATGATTTATTTTTTTAACAGGAGTAAAATTAAATTAGCACCAGGCTTTTAAGTTGATTTGCTGGTTGCTGAATTCTACTATTCACACATTTCTTTGTTCTTAAAAAAAACAATCCTGATATCAATTTTTCATATAGTCAAATGATTATCTCAGAAATTGCTGCATTAAGCCATAACCAAATGATTCTTTTTACAAGAAAGATTATATTTTTTTGTTTAAAAAAATTATTTATTTTATATACCAATTGAAAAATAACTTAATTTCTTCAGAGATAAAGATTTAATCTCTTTTTATTTTTTGACAAATAAAATATTCTATTTATACTCTAATTGAAACATACTTTTCATTTATTTAGAGATAAATATCTTAATCTCTTTTTGTTATATATATATAAAACAGCTGTACAAGAAAAAAAAGATACTATGTATTAGTTCTCCAGTTAAATTTTAGTCTTCTTTACTTATGATTATTTATGATTGCTAAATATTCAATAGTATGTTTTACTCAATTAATTAAGTAAATTTAACTTTCAAAGATTTAACAAAGTTGGAAATAAGTCCACTTTCTATATTAATATCAATTTATTTATGTGGCAAAAGATGGCTATCTTTAAAGCATAACTAGGTCAGTGATAGTTGGAAGTTAACAGATATTTACCAGCTTATCTTTGAAAGTTAAATCTACTTAATTAATTAAATACTATCAAATATTTAGCAATCATAGATAATCATAATGATTTTAATGAAGACTAAAATTTTACCCCCAAACATACATAAGTACTAAAAAATATATTATCTTTTTCTGTACAGCTATATCCAATAAAGTAAACATTTATATTATTATTATGTTTCAGAATCACATGATCATTTCATGCATGAAAACCTTCTGATAAATATAACCTAATTAAATTGCTATTTAACAAATAGGATATTCTGCAGCTAACATGAGAAGAAATAATTCTTCTTATCTATATACCTGTATATATATCAATAAACATTATGCCTAATTAATATAACGGTGTCAGTAATTTGTATTTATTTTTTTATTAACTTCATTCATTTTTTAGTTGTTGTTTTTTTTTTTAACGAAATTGAATTAATGGATTTTCTAGGCATTTTTATTACTTTTTATTTGATATATATTTCATACTGCAAGAATCTTTTTTTTTTTATTAGTTAATTATTATCAAGTAATTAGCCATTTGTAAGACATTAAAAAAAATCCATGGATTGAAATGTCTTATATTGCTAAAATAATGAAAAATAAATTATCTTATGAATAAAGAATTCAATATAGATTTACAATGTAGCCTTTCATTAAATAAATTCATTAATAATTTGAAAACAAACATGAAAATAATAAGGCACAATTGGTGTATGCCCTGGGTTGCCAAGTTTGTTAGGCTGCATATTATATTAGCAAATTTGAAGATAAAAATGCCATAATATGTTCATTTATATAAATAATACACACAGTTTTGTATATTTTTCAAACATAAGAAAGAGATTAGTCATTTAATAATTTTTATTAGTCATTCATTCCAATAGTGAATAATATTTCTGTAGTGTAATTTTCACTATATCACTTTCATGCAAAGTAGGGTATGGGTTCTATCCACTTACTTGTTGATCCAAAAGTCATTCATTTGGGCAGCACTAATATAAAATGTAAAATAAAAGAGACTTGGAAGAAAATCCATGCAAAACATGCTATTAGTATAAGGACCAATAGTGTTTTGCTTTGTCGAGCACTGATATTTTTAGTTTACTTTTGTCAAAGATGCACTGCATCAAAGCTCAGCCAAGCAATTTTGAGTATTAACATTATAATAATTATCAATTTTTATGCATCTGGTTGACAAAATCCAACAAAATCTATTTCTGCTTGAGCCTGGTCTTCTATTGTTTTGATGGGTCTTTGACTAAAATATTGGCTTCTATCAATTTTCATCTTCAGGATTTGGTTTTATTTAGATCTTTGAAAGAAAGAATATTTTTTAGTATATATTTATATATTGATAAGAATATCTTCATGAATAAAAATGTTAATATCCCACTCACTACTGATTTGAAAAAAGGAATTGGGTTATTAATTTATCAGTCTTACATATGATGAGACAACCTGAAAGATCATTTGATATAAATATATATCAATAAATGCTTTTCTTATAGTGAGTAGATACTCTTGTAGCCTACTGTGCTTTGGAGAATTTAATTAATATGAGTAGAGTCCATGATTTGTATTGATTCTTGAAATAACTTTATCCATTCTGTTAAAAGAAACTGATTTAATGAATTTTCTAGAAATGCTTATTGTTTAATATGATTTTCTATCTCCCACTCCATTTTAATCACTACCATTTAATAATATAGCTTAATATAAGATTCATTTATTTTTAGTAACATTTTTATCACAAGCTCATTTCCCCAAGATTCACCAGGTATAATTTCATTTATGGTATACAAAAGTATCTAACATTTTCTTTTTATATAACAGTTGTACTTCCCTTATTAAAATTATATTCAATTTAAATTTACATGTTTTATATTTCTCTTTCTATATTCAACATACTTCTTTTCATATTTTTTATATCATTTGAAATCATTCAGTTTTTGTATTTAGACTCGATGTTTTCAATCAAAACAAAGGGAGTTTTTTTAAAAGAAAAAACATTAGGGCATTTTTAATTTAATTAATATGAAGCTTATCAGATGAATTCTAAGCCATTTTTATTTTTCTGTTTATTTCATTATTGTTTTGTTTAGATGATATCATTTCCACTCTAGTTTTTATAGAGGAGAGTACCATAAGCATCGTAAACTTAATATATATTTGTATTGTTACAGACGATAGATTATATAAACAGAGAAATAGTATTCCTAATAATTCTCCTCATAAAAAAATTGAAGTCAAAAAGAATCTGCTTCCAAATTTAATAGAGTCAATCTAGATCTTGAACCTGTAATAGAATTTGTGATAACAAGTATGTTGAACAGTTTAAAGAAACAGGATCTACATATGATAAACTATTTGGCATATCTTCAGTGAGATCAACTGATGATTGATATAATCTCTTCACTGATTATTCTATGTTGTTGATTTATGATATATATGCACATAGAATGAATATGTTTACAAAGCTTGTTTATAATTTTAAGTATTAATAACTTTGGAAACACATGCATATATTAATATACTATGTAGAATTTCACATGAATTAGATTTAGAATCTTTGTTTTTATGGGGCTTTTTAAACTTTATTTGTTTATGAATTAACAAATGATTCTCAGTACTTACATAATAGATATATATTACTTAGGAGTTAATTTAATAAGTGAATAAAAAGAATATATTTCTTCGGTCAATTTTTTTATTTTTTGAATATCAATAGGAAAATCAGCCTTTTTTTTTCAATTTTGAATACAAATAGAAAAATCAGCCCAAGAGATGTATTGCAGACATTGGCAGTTCATTTGAGGATAAAAATAAACTGCACTGTGATAAAAGTCAATGGATTAAATTTTAAAGTGATTGCTTTCATAAATATGTGAATGTATACTTCCAAAGTTATTAGAGTTTAAAGTTGCACATGAACTGTGTGTGCAAATATATATGCATATACAGGATATATCAGTATTTTTTAAAATGTTCTAAATATGTTTAATAGAAAATTATTAAGAAACTTGTTTTTTCTTAATAAAAATAATTATAAACTGTTCTTTTTTACTACTTTTTGTTTTAATTTTATTTTAACATTTTTATTTAATTTACTATTTGTTACTATTTAATCATTATTTCTAAAGTAAACTTTATCTTCTTTCCCTTCCCAGGACTGGTTTATGAAGAAGTATGTTCTTTTGTGCCCAAGCCTCTTTGTGATGATCTCAACGAACATTGAGACTCCGACTAACTTTGCTGTTCATAGTGGGAAGGGTCTTCATTTTTGCTCTCTTTCTTCTATCTAATAGGTCATGAAGCAATTATGAAATAGACTTAAAATTAGAATGTCTTGTATGACATTCAAAAATCACTGACACTCATTGATAAAATTCATACTGAATTACTATTTAAACTAATTTTAAGCCCAACTTTTTTTCTAAGTCGAATATTGTACATAATTTAAAGACTTGAAGTATATTCGCATTTGATTTTTTTTTTTTGCTTTTGTTTTAAAGCACCAACCATTCATTTCAACACTTTTACCCATATTTTGTATATAAAAGGCAATCGTAACTGATAAATTTTATTTAACGTTTATTAATTTTAATTTACATTCCAACAGTAAGTTAATATTCAACTCTACAATATAAAAGTAAATACCATTGTAAAGAAAGTTTGAATCATTTTGGGTTTAATAATTTTTGCTTGCACATCTTTGGGGGGAGGGGAGACGTTCACTAAGGGGCAAAAAAAAGTATATTATTTCTTTGTTGAAATTTAGAAATTTGACAATGAATTTTGAGATTATATAATATGATTTATTTTTAAATTAGAGAAATAAAGTTATACTACCATGATAGTATAACAATCATAAGTATTAAATATGGACAAGGTTAAATTAGTGAATAAGGAGAGAAGGAAGTTATAGATATATAACTTTAATATTTTAAAGAATTTGGAAATATTGCTTGTAATAGTGAAGTTGTAAAATATTGACCTGTATATAGTTTAATTTCTTAAAAAGTTTATACAATATTTTGAAAACAAATATTTACTTTTTTTAAAGAGTTATTAATTTTTGTATATAAAATGCTTTTTTTAATGATATAGATACTTTATTTCAAATTATCAGTTAATCTGAATGATAAATTGAGATAATGAAATACTTTTTAAGAGTTTGGTCAGAAACACTTTGTAAAATCATTAACAAATTGTATTTGAGATGAAATGTTTCATTTAAAGATTACAAAATGTTTAAGTGCCCAAATTTTTTATGCTGTAATGCTATTTATAAGCCTTAAATTTTCTACTCATTAAAGTTCACAATAGTAAAAAAATTTCATTTGATCTTAATGGTATAAAATATTTATTAAAGTTTTTAATGCTACTGAAAATAGTGAGATATCAAAATAAATTGTGTTAAGGGGATGGAAAACAAATGTAACTAATAAGTTTTCTCACTTGGTTATAGAACTTCTAGGCATAGTTAATAAATCTGCCTTTAGGCAAGGAACTTAATCATACATATGTGCATGCATATGTATATATGAAAGTCTACTACATAAAATGTCTTCTACATAAGTTAAAAAAGAATGCTATTTTTGTTTATATTATGCATTGATTTTGACCCATTAATTACATCAAAGCTGTGAATAGTTCTAATTATAAAATAAAACCATATAATATTTAAAAAATTAAATTAGTAAACTTGAATTGTGCTGGTAAGTATTAAATACTGATAATTTATGTAAGCTAGGGATAACTGCCATCAGAAAATGATGAATACTCAATCAGAAATAATCTACATATCCATATACAGACTACTTGTTTGACCATAATGATTTATGTAAATTTTGCAGATTCAGCTTTCTTTTTTTTTTTCACTAACTTAAAAACTCAAATTTACAAAATTCTGCCACAAATCTGATTAATTCTTGATAATACTCTCTTGTCTAATGTTCTAATGGCCTATTAAAGTAATATGAACTTTGTTGTTACTTATTCTTTATAATAATAAGCTTGAAATTTGTGTCACTTAATTTTAATGAGATAATAAATATATAAGTATTTTTTGTCACTTCAGATTATATATAGCATTAACAGAAGTTATTCAGTATAATATGATTGTATTTAATGATCATAAACTTTAAGAGGGACTTGTGTATATATAACCATATTCACATACATGTATAAGTATAAAGACCTGCATATACATGTATATATACATATTTAAGCTCATATATACTGAAGTGTTATTTCTTTATGAAGTAGAGAACTATCTCAAAAGTCTCTCATTTACTAAACTACTCTGTCAATGTAAATTGGTTTTCATATGTTTTTAATCCCAGCCATTATAGGTTAACAAATCAACAACTGCAGTCCATAACTTTTCCAGTCTATAGCTTTTCATTTTAATAGTCATATAGTTTCTGTGTATTTATGGATAATTATGTGCTTACAATCTAAGATGAGGTCGGGACAAAATTTCATTATTATGTAGATACTTAAATTGCTTTCTGCAGTTGCAATTTTTATTAATATGTAAATTACGTTTTTGATATCAGCACACTTAAGATCTAGAGTCCACAGAAATGTATTAATATTCATATTATCTTAATTTGAAGACTCTAATAAATATGGCAAATCGTACTTATATAATAACTTGGCTTTTTTCCTTTTAAATTTATTTGCAACTTTTAATAGATATACTAAAAATAACATTGATTTAGATTGAAATTATCGAATCAAATGGCTCTGATAGCGTAAATATATTGTGTGTGCATATATATATAGAAAAAAATAAAAGCAAATTTAAATATTAATTAGAATATGTAATGTATATGTTTTAAAATATGCATTTTATAAAGAAATTTCTTTATTATTCCCAACTAGATTTTGTAATAATTTTTTTAATCTAGTTTCGATATAAAAATGATTTTAATTTTGTGGTTGTATATACATGTATCTTCACACACCCTTCCATTAATAAATAGGTATTTCATAAGTAATTATTTACTTAAATATCTGAGATATAAACATGTGTTCTTGGCAGGTTTTGCAAGAAATATTTATTTTTGTATTTGATAGTGAAGTTCATAGCTTCTGTAACAAATCATTGAATCTTGTGAGAAACCAAATCATTTTTAGTCAAGTTTGTCATACTGATCTTGCATTTCTTTAAATAAAGTAACTGACAATATTTTATGTTGGTAAAGATTTCCACTTCACATTTAGACTGATGGATCATACATATTAAATTTTTTTAATACATTTAAATTATATACACTATGGTACAAATATCATTAGTGAATCTTTTGATATGACTTATTAATACTGTTTATTAAATTCATTTTATTTAAAATTTTATGGCGTACAGTATTTTCAAATTAAAATGAGTACTGATCGTAAAAATAGAAAAAAATGTTCTAAACTGATGATTTCCAGTTTATTATGAAAGTTCATAATTTTAAAATAATTTTATATTTTAATGTATATAGATTAAAAACTATAGCTAAAAATTTGACATTTTGATTTATTTGAATAACTTCTATATAAGTCACTTGACTTTTCAAAAGTTTTTTTTAATTAGTAAAGTATGTATTTGTTTAATTTTTTTTAAATATGTTTTCAGGATTTTTAATTGAAAATAATTTGTAGTATTTTATTCATTAATTATATCTATGAGGAATAATTAATAATTCTAGGGCAGACATAGGTGATTTGCAACCTGGGACCCACATACGACTCTATGATTTTCTGTGAAAAACATTTAATTCATGATAATAGCAGCATAATTAAAGATGCTACATAAAACTTACATTAATTTTTTTTAAAAATAATTATATTTTGGTATTTTTATTTGTGAAAATTTTCTTTTAGTTACATGGTCCAATTTATCATGAGAATATATCATGATATCCATTGCTTGAAAAAGATTGCCTGTGTGTGCATATTCTAGAAACAGAAAGTTTTTTTTTTTTTTTTGTGGATGTTTAATAATAAAAATTAACTAATATCAGAAACATATCAGTATGCTGGTAGATTTTTGGTATTCAGTTAATGTGTAAAAGTGATGCAAATTATATTTAAAAATATTTTTTTGGTATGATTTGACTTATGTAGTAAAGATTATGAGAAATATTTGAGGATTTTTTCAATAATTAGAGCAAAGTATATTGAATTTTCAATTATAAATATTTAAAATCATTTTTTAAATCCTTTTTAATTTTTTTTTTTTTTTATTGCTTGCAATATTTCCATTTTCAGAATTTTATTGTAAAATTAATAAAAAACCACTCAAATTAACTTTAATTAGCAATAATTTATTTTATTATTTTAAGATAGTTGGGGTTTTTTTCCAGAAATCTATTTATTATTTTCTAATTAATAATATATTTAAAATATAAATATATTTATTCTTTTTGTTTTTATAAAGATACATTATACCTAATTTTGTATAAACTTTGACAAAAAATTTTTGCTCAATTTGGTTGATATGTTTTTTTTTTCTTTCTCTCTTTCCTAATATCTATTTATTTTTTTCAAAAGCAAAATGTTGTTTTTTAACTTGTCTTACTACTAATAAAATATCATGGACTAAACCTTTAATTCTTATAAAAAATAGAATTTAATTTGTATTTATTTTTGTTTATAAAGTATAAAAAATAAACTACTTTTTAATCTTTTATTTGAAATTTATTATTATTATTATTATGTGTGTCAATTTTGATTTATTTTTAATTTTCAACTGAATACCTTTGGGTTTCATATATCAGCCTGCTTTAAAAGTTCTATACAGTGGTAATATAATCCTGTATGATTTAATGCAGTTATACAGTGATGGAGCCTGGAGCTCAAGGTTCGTGGATTGTGGATGGGATTCTATCACTTCTGGTGCTCAAAATTTTTATAAATTCCTGAGCAGTAAATTATTTAATTACTTTAAATTGTATTGTCCAACTTTCTCTGAAAGCCATATGTTACCTTCCACTATTAGATTATAATGAGATTACTAAAATATATAGGAATTCTCAGTTAGTTTCAAGTTATTACATGGGTTGAAATAATAAGCAGTTGCCTTTGTCTGGAATAATTAGAAACTGATCGCCAAGTCTAATGAAACCGCTTGCATATCAATCTATTTACTACCTATCTTAAATAGTCTTTGTAACAATAGATAGCACAACTATAGAAATTGAAGTTTTAGAGAAAGATGTTTGACTACTTTTTTACTTATCTTAAATTATTTATGTATGTGTATATATATATATATACATTTTACAGAATGTCAGTACATCATGTAAATAATATTGATCTGTTGACTTATTAAGCTGAAGATTTCAATTGCATTCTGAAGTATAATTAGTATTTGCAAAATATGAATTCTTTTCATGTTTGTTGGAATTTTCTAATCACCTCAATGGTTCTTAGATAATCTTGAGATTATTAAATGGTGTTTGATGTTATGTGATGTTTTGCATTAAAAAACAAAAAGAAAATGTCTTCCCTATGTACTTAATTGTAAATATATTTGATATCTGATAAAGTATTTATATGTATTCAATATTGTTATATATATATATTCCCATGGAATAATGTTTCCAATGTATAATAACAACTTATGTTTTCAGTTTCTTGTTTTAGACATAACTTATTCTAAACTTTGCAGTCAATATATTTTAAAACATTTTATTTTACCCAAGATTTATTGAGTTAATTCTTTCCATTTTTTTCTAATGTTGAATTAAATAATATTATAGAAAAATCAATGTTTTAGAAAATTACATTATATTTATATGGAAGTTCATAAATTCTAATTATGAAATTGAAGAATATTGAATAAATTTTTTGATCAAAAAATAAAGTGAAGAAAATAATGTATTTATTTTAATTCTTTTTTTTTCTTAAAAAGACATATTTTTGAATTATAGTGTAAGTTTTTAACTATTTATTTGCATATACATGAAATTTTTAAAAATGTTATTGAACCATGTGAATATGTATGCTGTTTAAACAATAATACTACAATGTCTTTGTGCTTTTTTTATATGTGATATAGAGCTCGCAAAATAAGCTCATAATAAGCTTTTTGAGAATATCCTCAACTCCAGACTGGTTTCTGCTTCTGGCATCATCAGTGAGGTGCCATGATATTCAGCATTAGATTAAAAACACTAGGGCAAGCCCAGCACTTTATCTAATGTATAACTTTTTTTTATATGTTTATTATCTAATATATAACTATTGAGTAGAAAATCTGAAATTGTCAGACATTCATATGTCTTCCAATCCAGCTATCTAACTCAAATAGCTATATGGGACTGAACTAAGTTCAGATACACCATATATTAATAGCTTTAACAATATAAAATCGCCAAAGCCTTAATAGCAAAAAATAAAATGATAAAAAATCAAGTCAGATGTCACATGACTTAATTTAATAAAGCTTGTATTTACAAATGTTATATATAGAGCTCGCAAAATAAGCTCTTAACAAGCTTTGAGAATATCATCAACCCCAGATCGGTTTCTGCTTCTGGCATCGTCAGTGAGGTGCCAGGATATTCAGCATTCGATTAAAAATACTAGAACAATTTAAAACTTCAACTGTCTAATCTACTATTATCTTTTCTAACAATACCAATTCCATTTCAGTCTCTTAATTCTTTCAATGTTGGCAATGATACCTGTTATTTCATTTTTGATCTCTTCTTGTTATTTCTAATATATATTTATTCATATTTCATTGAATAGTCTGAAGTCTGTGTTGGTCTTTTGTTATATATCAAAGTCTCAGATCTTTAAGTAAGAACTGATAGAATATATATATATTTAAAAGTTTCCTTTTCAAACATATAGACATATTTCCTTTTAATACTTAGTTCTACCAAAAGCATTCAAGTTTAATTCTATGATTAATTTTATCCATTAAATTCTCATCTGTATCAATAATCTGACCAATGTATTTGTAGTTATTAACTTTTCTAATTCATGATTATCAATCTTTATTTTCTTCTATTGAACATTACTTGAATCTAATCATATTTTCTTTCTTTTATATGGTAAATTTTACAACATTTCCTGAAACTCTGAAGCATTATTTGCAAAGCATTAAAAATCATCTGCAAAATCTAGATATATTTAAATAGTCTATTATTTTTTTAGCTTCCCATTTTAATCCACAAAATAGTTTTTGTAAAACTTGTAAAAAGTTTTGGAGATATGAAATTATACGGACATATACCCCTTTCAACTTTAATCTTTATAACATTCCCATCCTGATGTAATTACTACTGATGCATTTTGATGACAATATCCTGAGTTTTTAACCTGATAATCCAAAGCATAATAGCAATTCATATTCATTGATTCTACTCCACTGTAATAAAATCTCATTTAAATCCAGCTTATTCTTTTGGTTAATTAGAATCCAAAGTTTGCTGTAAACAAGTTAAATATTAGTAATTTGTTCCTTTTTAAAAAAAGACAAATTACCAAAATATAAAATATAGTAACAGTTTATGTATGAATATCATGCTAAAAATATATGTAATACATTATATAATAAATTATAGTATAGATTTAAAGAAAAACTTAATATTTTCCATTACTATATTTTTATAATAAATACTCAGTGAAAGAGTGATAGACTTTGAAGATGAAAATTCTTGGAATGAAATTAATCTTGCCATTTCTGGTGCTCTAATGTCATATAACCTTCCAAGCAATCAATCATTTGTTTTTTTATTATTGAAATAATAATTTATAAAAATTATATATAATAAGTTATAATTATATTTATCAAGTGCCATGTTTATTTGTAACAGTCATTAGGGAATTATCGCCCTACACATGCGCTATATGAAATTATACTCTCTTTTTCTTAATGCAAAAATAAATTCTTTGAAAAAATAAGATGAATCCACCTTATCTATTTTACCTAAATGTTTATGCTTAAGGTTTGCTGATAAATAGATATATATACATTTAGATAAAAAAGATATAGTGGATTCAACTTATCTTTTCAAAAGACTTTATCTTGTGTTTATAAAAAGAGAGTACTCCTCAAAACATTAGAAGTTCATAAGTGCATGTATAGGGCATGATTCCCTAATGACTGTTAAAAATTATAATAATAATATTACTAATTTTTTACTACTTTACTTGTAACTCTCATCTGAAAAATTGCAAATAGTACATACTGTTTTAAATTGCAATTTTGTTTATATTATGACTATTAACCATTTAAAATACCAACAACAACAAAAAACATATCAAAAATTAATTATAAAAGTACATTAGAGTCTGCAGTAATTAATTAATTGGTTCCAGAATGCCATTCAGTTAATCATTTGTTGTAGTTTACATTGAAATGTATATATTTAGGAATAATCTGTTCTAGACTCACAGCCAAAAATGAAACTACTATTCAAAGCAACCATTTAAGCAAGAAAAATATAAAAATGTATAAAATATTGTGTAACGGTAGATTTTAATGAAAACTAAAATTCATCTTTTAAAAATATAAAATAAAACCTAATAAATATTCACAGATTGATTTTTTTACTTTGTTGCAAGATAATATTCAGTTGTTTTATCTGCACTATTAGTCTCACCATGAGTCTGATGAACCATACTTTTCTATCAATAAAGAACAAAAAAAGCATTTTTATAAAAGTCACCTCATCAGCGCTATCACCTGCTATTTGTTACTGATTGGTCCACATTGACAAAAGAATTTTTATTTGTTCCACAATGTTACAACATAAACTACCTAAGCTGGACATTTTTTTTATTGTATGCTTTTTCTATTTTTTTTTTAATGGTGTAGTTAAGTGATTTTAATCTTATTGTATTCAGAATTTATATCATTGACTTATCTTTTAGAATTTTTTTTTTTTTGTTCATTTTAATACTGATCAATTTTTTAACACTATTTTTCTGGCTTATGATTAAAATTAATATTTGTACATGTATAAAAGAATTTTTTAAAAACTAATAACATTGAACAATTTATACAAAAAATAAGTCACAAATACAATGAAGATGTTTGATGCTTTATTCAAAACTGAAACACTTGGGAAAGTCTTACACATATATTTGTGTTATCAGACAATAATGCTTATAATATTTTCTATTTTACATAGTAATATTCATTCATTTAGCAGTTCCATGTTTAGTGCTTATATTTCTGGTACTTTATCATACTTTCATTTTCAATTTTTTTTTTTTAAATCAAAATTAATTCAGTTTTCAAATTCAGCTTTTATGACTCATGATAAAATTATTACAATATATACACCTACTGAGAATATTTTTAAAGAAAAATATGTACAATATTTTTTAGCATAAAAGATACAAAGAAATAAGAAAACTAATTGTTAATTGAATTTTAGCACTTAGATTTCTATTATGTTACTGTATTTTCATTTTTTTTTTATCCCAACATTAATTAATTTTCCGTGTCTGTTTTTATGGTTTATGGCCAAAATTATTTTAGTGTTTACATTTAGGAGAATATTTTTAAAGAAAATATGTACAATATTTTTACAGTTAGAAATCAGTAATCTAATTAAATTAATAACTAAATTTCAAATGGCAAAAATATCTGCCATTTTAGTATTCATATATTTTGTATTATTTATATAAAAAACAATGTTCATTCTATTAATTATTCATTTTCTTTATACCAGACTTCACTGTGTAAATATTAGGTTTATGACTTGGATTAAGATAAGGGTAACAATTATAAATGATGTGGTTTACATATAGTTTATTATATATAATCCATAAATATTCATCTCAAAAAATGAAAAATGTTTATACATATATTTATATTATTTTTAAACTTGCAGCACCTATCATGCATATGTGTACATTTATACTACATGACAAATATTGTAATTGAATGTATGAATGTATTGCTAAAATAAGTTTTAAGAGTAATATATATTTTTGTTCTGTAGATATTCGATTGAGGCTCATTATTGAATAGTGCTATATTTCACATTAAATAAAACAATTACATTTAAAAAATAGTCTGAAGATTGTTACATTTTTGTTTATACATAGTATACAAACTTTTACTTTAAGAAATAGCTTATAAATTTTAGAGCCACTAGATCGCAGAGAATGTTGCTCAAATAAAAACTGCCATAAGCTGATGTTAAAAGTGTTAGTATTGTGTTCTTTATTAACTGAAATTCTTTCCAGACATATCAGGTACATCAATTTACTATTTTTATAAATAAAAAATGTATTTATTCATTTCTATTGAAATTCGCAATTTTCTATTCCAATTTTTTTTATCTTTCTCAGTGTAGCCATCTTAATAAAAAAAATGCAAATTAATAATTGTAAAATAATATTCTAATTTTATTTTTGTGAGTATATAGTTAGTCTGTAAAAATCAATATAAAAACAAACTAAATACCTTCAATATTGGAGATTAAACCTGTAGTCAGATGGACCATACAATATAAATAATTTGTTAGAATATTGCACCTCTGATAGAATGAATTAGAACTATTATAAAGGTTGGACATACATAATAGAGAAAATAAATATTTTACTACACTTAATTTTTAATTCAATATTTGAACTATGTGCATGTTTAAGTAGAAATTTTATTTACAATTTTGAAAATATCTAGGGTCTGTATTGAGGCTTTCGAGTGCTAGAGATTCCCCATTCCTGACATAAGGGAATTATGTACTGTGTGATCATAAAAGGATAGTAGATATTCTAGAAAGGAGTAAAAAGATATTTTGGACTCAGATGTCTAGATAGCAAATGCAGTCGAACGTAAGCAAAGCAAAAGACCAGTAGAAAATGTTTGCAATTTATGGGTAGCAATAGAATAGCTAAAACTTTTAATTTGAATAAGGAAATAATAAACAAAAAGTTGGTTAAAAAGTTAAGATAAAGAATTTAGCAAAGATTTTATATAATTTATCTGTATAAAAAGTGGAATTCAATGTATTATTAGAATTGTACATTACTACAGCTGTAAAAATTGATCAGGAGAATATTATCATTAAGAAAAATCAGAGAGCTGGAGAATAGATACAGGAAATGTAAAGTGTTTTCTTTGGGTGTGTATATGGAGAGAGAGAAATAAGTTTATCAGGAGTGCACTGTTATTTTAATAATAATAGGAAAAAAAATAATCTAATTTTTAAAGCTTAATCAAGACTTGGCCAACAATATACTTATAAATGGAATAATTTAAATGATTTACTTTGTAAACTGTAAGAAAAATGTATAAAATATTCATTTTTTACTAGAATGTAGATGGGTTGAAAATAATGAATCTGTGAGAAAATAAATATAAAGTGAGTATGCAGCAATAATAATGATATAGATGTTTTTGAAAATTATTGAATGGCCAAAGATAGAGAATGTGAAAGACAGAATGCTGGTCGCCAACAAGTTTCTTAAACTTATTAGGTCAATGAATTTTAGTTTTGATAAAGAAAAACCATATTTTTCATCACAATGTATTTGAATTATGACTAATAACCTTGAATATGTATAAGTACGCATAAATTATATTGTCTTTTAAGTCCTAATTGAAATCATTTCTAGATAGCTTTCATTGGCATGCGCATTCAAAATGAATAGTTCAGGATACTATCTTTACTATGATGTTACCCACAATCATCATCTTTATTGAGCAAATCCATGTTGAATTGTGCAATAAAAATGGCAATTAACCTTTAAAAAAAATGTGATGTACATTATAATTACCGCTTTCTAAATGTGTCATTGATAATTATTTTTATGAGAATTGGGTGGTTAAATTTTTAATTTTATTTACAATCTATTTTAATAATTGAATAATTATATCCTGAGTTTTTCATTTTGAATATGAATTTTCATAGACAACTTTCAAATCTTTTTTAAACTTCAAATTCAATTTAAATCAACTGTAACATTCATCTGCTCAACTTACTGAATTTTACAACTCTCTAAATGAGTTTTACATATACTACTTTCAATACAATGATAAAAATTCCAAATATTATAATATTGTATTGTTTACCTTTTTGATATTAACTAAGTGATAATTTAAGTAGATATGCTTATAAATTCCAAAATTGCTTATGAAAGTCAATATGATTTTTGCTATCTTAATCATAAATTTATTTTATTTTCAATATCTTTGAACCTATTTTAATGTTTGGGTGCATAATTGGCCATCTTCCAAAGTATTAAAGAATATGTGATATTTATATCAATGTTTCAAACATTTTCACAAAAATTGCTAAGCATGTTTTCAACAAATAATTGTGGAAAGCATGCTTAGCAAATAATAATTTTAAAGTAGAATATCTTTTTTGAATATATTTGAAACATTTATATAAATATAACAATCAAGAAAAGAGAAAGATATTTGAAGTTAAAGAATTTGTATTAAAGAAAAAAGTCAATTTATTCCAGAAAGTCCAATTGTGTGTAAAAAGTGTTTAATTTCTTTCATATTTCATTTATATTTTTAAACTCGATTCCTATATTTCGCAGTATCTATTAATAAATTCCACAAAATGGTCTAAATGTAACAACAAAATTAATATAATGAACAATACTTAATTCTAATTGCTAATGATGTTATAGAAAATATAGTTTTTATTTAAAAAAATTATTGGGTATTAAAAATGATTAGTAGTAATGATTAATATGTGTTGTATAGAAAGTAATATACTCAATGTAATAAAAACTAATGCATATAAAATCTCAATAAAGAAACATCATTTGTATAGCATTTGATCCAAAAATATATAAAAATGAGGAAAAAATTATTGTAATATATTAGGTTTATAGTACTATATGAATGGTTTTTTCTCGGATGAAGTCTCTATATATGAACAATTTACCCAGACAATTAATTTTAACATTCCCACTTTCTGAAACTATTATATATATATATATATATCCCTTATTACCTTCAATTTGCATTCACCAAATCATTCTCCTAGTACTAACATTTTCTTTTCTATACCTTCTTAATAAACTGCTTAACTAGTTCAAGAGTTCTGATCTCATGTTCTCCATTTTTGTCATAAAGACTTAAACAAGAAAAATCTCTTATCTTTTTTGCTTTTTTCACTTTTATATGCACCCTATTCTCCATAAAATTTTTCAAAATAGTTTTCAACATCATATATTCCAAAAAAAAATTATCAACATTCACATTTATCTTCACATAAACTGCAATCGTTTTTGCTAGCATAGTCATAAATCTTAATGGTATTTTTTGTATTATTTATTCTGATATAACTCAAAATTATTTGTTTATTAATTTTTTATAACTTTTTTCTAATCAACTTATCTATTTAATTTTGAATTTATAATATATTCTCTACACATTTGTATATTATTCACACAAATATAAAGAAATAAGTTTTTAATATTTTGTATTTAACCCTTTTCTAGCACACTGTTGTTTTGATTTCAGTATAATTCAATTAAATACTATTTTTTCTGATCTATTTTCATTCATAAATTATAATCTTACAAATAATTTTAATTCATTTTTAATTTCCTTCTTTTAAAAAAAGCCCATCACATTAAATAGCCCCATTTTCCATTAACAATTCACCAACTACTACATATTTATCTATTTCTTTTTGAATTTTATCTAAAAATTTCTGCATCTCCTGGCCAATGCAAAGTGTATAATTTCCAAATGTTTGAAGCTGGTACTATTATCTTTTTCTTCCATATTGTTCTACATAATTCATATTTTTTAGATGATAAACATGCCAGATATTCAATCTCATTCCATTTTTTTGCTATTTGTTTTAACTAATTTCCACCTGTTCATATGATTCCTTTTCTTATTTAAGAATATCTAAATATTTCTCTTCAAGACAAATCTCCTGTATTTTCCATTTCTTCAGTCTGACTTTTCTCATTAACTATAATATCATATAATTTTTCTCATTCAATTTAATTTTCATTTTTTTTAATCTTTATATCATTTACACTATTTGATAAAAATGCTATATCTGCAACAACAAAAAAAGCAGCAAAGGTACTATATTGTGAATTCTCTGTTAGAATTTTTATTTTCATTTCAACTTCAATTCTAAAAAAAATATATAAATAATAAAAATATAGCAACAGACATACCTATTTTATTCTGATTTCACATTTAATTTTTATTGATTTTACATTTCTTTATATTTCTTATAAGACTCTTCAATAATTAAATTTAAAAAAGGAACTTTAAATAAAATTTTTTTTGAATCTCTCACCCTCCAGAAAAATGTTATAATCATCTATCCAAATCCTAAGCCTATCTACTAAAACATAGTTAATATTTTATATACTATGGAAGTTATTATTAGTCTGTAGCTAATTAACAATCTAAAATCTTTTTTTTTCCTTTATATAATAAACTAATTTTCATATCTCATCATTCATCTATGTTTATATTATTTACAATAATGATCTTTCTCTTAAATCAACTTGAATACTTTCCCATACTTACTAACATTTTAGTTGTTATACCACACTATTCTTTTCTTTACTTTTTTAATATACTTATTGATCTATTCTGAATCTATTATTATACTAAATTAACCTCTAATGATTTGCATTCATTTACTAACTTCCCTTCACCCTGTGTTTTTATTACAAACTCATTAATTTGTCCCTATTTTTATATGTTCTTCCCTCTGCATCTGCAACATAATTGCCTTTAATTTTTATTCTTATATATATGCCAAAAAATGTATAATTATTTTGATTTTTGCACTGAGTTTTCTCAGTTTACTCTTTAAAAAGTGTATCCTATTTCTGTTTTTATTCTAGTTACAATGTTTTTTTTTAAATAACTATTCCATCTAATATATATATCTCCTATGTTATTTGTTTTTTAAAGCCTCTCTATATTTTGTACATGCTCTTTTTTCCTTTACACTTTCTGAAATATGCTTATCCTATTCTTTTTGTTAGTTCTAAATAAATACTCATTTGTGACTTACTTTGCCCTAGGATCAATCTACTCTTTGAAAGGTTTAAATTCACTATCTTTTTCTTTTTTTCAATATATTACTAAACCTGCTCAATTTAGACTCTATCCTTATTTTGCATCCATCCTTATCAAACTATTTGCAAAGTTCTCCATCTAGCCTTTAATATGCCTCTGATTTTTTTTTATCTTTCAACTCATAATCAACAGTGCAGTTCAAATTCCTGCATCAGTTGTGTAAACATTTTATTCAGTTTTCTAATTTTTATTCTATTACTCTCACACTTCCTTTATAAGGATGCATGATTCACATTCTCCATCAGTTTTATCATTTACAATCAATATTTTACAATTATTATTTCTAAATTAATTTATATCACTGTATAAACATTTTCAAATACTCTCTTTACTTCTTACTCATTTCCTATAGCTCTATATACTATTCTACATATCTGTTTCACTCTAATTTTAATATCATTCACATGTATTTCTTGCAATTTTTTTCTGAAATATCCTTTTGAATAGTAATCACTATAAACTCTTTCTTATCATTGCCACATCTCCTTACATCCTTTCAAGTACAGAACTTTTTCATTTCTCAAACAGATTTGCTACTGATGACTTTTTTTCTAATAAAACTGTCTTCACCTCTCTCCATTTATCAATATATCTACTTTTTTACATGTTTGAGGAAATATTTTTTTACACTTATGCTTTGATCATTCTTTTAATCTTTTTTTTTATAATATTTCCAGATATTCGTATGATTTTTTTTCTTACATCATACATTATTCTGTCCTCATTTACATTTCCTGTATCTTATTACTTTTCTTAAATATAAACATATTTTTCTTTTCTATTTTTCCTTTAACATTGTTATCCTTATATATATATAAAACCAAATCATTACGCTCTTCATTCTATGATTTTGTAAGCTATCAAACCAATAAAAAAGATATCAGACTACATATTTACATTTCGTAAGTAATCTTCATTTTGCAAGTGAGCTGTGGGTTTAAACATCTTACTTCAACTTTTCTTATAAATGCTGTGACTGCATATTGGTAAAGTTTGAATATGTTTGAAATCAAATATATAAATAATTTTAAATCTTTTAATGTACCTTACATTGTAAAACCATCATAATGAAAGGGGACAATTACTATCCATATTAAAAGATTCAAATGGAGTATTTCTACACTTAGTATTTAAGGAATATACATGCAAAGTTAAGTATTATGTTGCAAGAAAATATATAACCAATCAAATCATTTCATGGTTCTGCATTTCATATTTCTATAACCTATTAAACCAGTGAGAAAAATATCAGATTCATTCCATTAGAAACAATAGCCCAACCTTTTTTTATAAAAACCATAATTAGTTAACAATTGATTTCAAAGTTGAAACACATATTTGCATTCAAATATTCATATTTATGGTATAAATCTTTTAACATTATAATTTGCATTAAACACTTTTAATACCATATATATATATGTTTATTTGATTGTAAATATATTTGTATTTTGAAACTAGTAACTATATGATGTACTGTCATGGTATTTATAAAAAAGATTGGATTATCATTTCTAATAGGAGGATCCTGATGTTTAGATCCTTTGCTTACCTGTTGAATGGAGGTTGTTCATAAAATATATATGATTAGTGAGAGAAATTAATCTGATATTTTTTTCACTAGTTTGATAGGGTATATGAGTATGGGATGCAGTTTAAGATTTGATTGATTATTTGTTTGCTTTCAGCATAATGCCTAACTTATATTTAAATCTTTTTTTAGTTTTACTGATAATATAATATATTCTAAATTAATTTCCTACTACAATATTTTAATCTACCCTTTTTAAGAAATGTAATACTTTTTTTAAAAAAATAAATAAATCTCTGTATCTGATAAATGTATCCTACTCAAGTAAAAAAAACAACCTCATACCACTATTATCACAGACATTTCAATCTCAAATCCACAAATCTTGTTTAAATTTATCTTATTATCAAATGTTGGTAGAAAACCAATCACTTATCAGTCATATTCTACAAGCACATAGTCATATCATTTAACTATCTTAATGTTTTCTATTACTCTTTATATAACATTGATTGTCTCTATCAATACTATGGCATTATAATTCTTTTTTTTTTCAACATGTAATAACAATATATAAAATCCTATTACACCTGGGTCTCATTTTACGCGATAGATAGGTTCCTAAGAAAACACGCACAAAAATAGATGTAACTTACCTTTAAAAAGGAGGGATACGGACTGTGATTTTTCAAAACTCGCGTAAAAGCAAAGCACCAATGTAAAATTTACTTTAAAATTTTCGCAAAAAAAAAATAAGGAAATAAAATATGACTAATAAAAAATTTAAAATTTGAAAAAAATTGATACAAGACAAACTTTTTTTAACTATAATATTTAATTTTATTCAAAATATATTTTTATGCATAATTTACAGTACAGTAATTTACATTTTTTTATACACGTTTTAATTATTATCGCTATTTGTTGATAAACAGTTTCGTTTGCAAACTGGTAAAAAATAAAGATTCTTCACAAGAGGAAATACAACTAGTGCCAAGTTCACTCTCATATTGTGTTAATGGTTTTCTTTTGACAACGTAATTAGTAATTAATCTTTGAGATGATGATTTTATTAATTGTTTATGAACTTAGATTTATGATAATAAAAAGACATTTATTCACCACTGCTGGGAAAAATTTAATTAAAACTAATAACTAAAAATTAAATTCTTATTTTTGTCTTTAATTTTTTAATTTTCAATTCCGTTTAAAAATCAAATTTCGTTTTACATCACATTAATTTCAAGTCGCCATAAGTAATTTTTAAATTGTTAATTACAATTAAAAATTGGATTTTAATTTTTAATTGTCAAATTTAATTGTGCCCACTGCTATTACTCACTTTTAAAAATAAACTTGCGGACACTAAATGATTAATAATTGATTACGTTCTTTTTTAAAAAGCAAAAACAGAATGTGATTTATAATGCAAAATTAACACGCACAATGTTTGAACAAATTTACATTATAATCTTGTAAAATTTAATGTGTGTATACATAAAATGTGGAAATCATGATTTTAATTTCATTATTACATAAAATCTTACTATTATAAAGCACTGAAAATATTGAAATTACTAAGATGAAAGTCGAATTCCAATAATGTGCTATTACTTTCAATATAACGTAAGTGCGCAAAATTTATTATTTAAAGTAATAGCGCATTATCGGAGTTCGACTTCCGGTAAAACATGAGTCGCGTAACTTCAAATCATGTTAAATAAGTCTGCGTAAAAAGAGACCCAGGTGTATTTAGTAAAAATAGTATTCCATTCTTCTCTTTATCTTTTTGCTCTATTCTTATATTTTCTAATCTTGAATCACCAAGTAATAAATTTTTGTTGCTTTTACTTTCTTCATACTCCTTCCTCTTTATGTCTCATTTCTATCACATTCTAAATCCATTTTCCTAGTGAGTAAATCTCAAATTCATTATTTGTATAATGACTTTTTTCCACCAGCATTAACATCAGATGTAATATAAAAAACAGATCCATCAAGTTACTTATCTTCACCATATTAGTATCAGACAAAGAAACTTTGATCTCATGATGTTGCAGCTTATAAATGCCGAATAGTCACCTGATTCAACAAACCCCATGGAACCTAAAATGTTAGCTTACATATATGTCAAAACATATGCCTCTTAAAATAATTTTTTAGCTTCCAGTGAGTTTTAGTAATCCCTTTATAACAAGTCTTGCATATATCACAGGCAAACAGTCAGTTCACTATTTTGACAGGCAGCATTTGTTTGTAAATGAAACATAGGCAAAATAAGGAAGTGAAGCATTAGGGGGGGGGGGTGATTTATAAAAAATATTATAAATTCAGGAAACTTGTAAAGGGGATAGGGTGTAAAATACGTAATATCAAAAAGAAGAATGGATGGGATGTAAGAAATAAACAAAGGGCAGCTGATTTAGATATAAATGTAGATGTATAGAGAGAATGGGTCTGTAAAATTAATGATAAAAAAGTTAATTACAAATATAATAGAGAAGAAACAGTCAAAAGAATTTATAAAAGGGTAATAAGAAAATAAATTATTAATATAATAGAGAAGAAACAGTCAAAAGAATTTATAAAAGGGTAATAAGAAAATAAATTATTGAAATTGGATATTTGAATATGCAAGGTAGTAGGAGACCAGACAAGTGACTGGAATTAAACAAAGCAGTTAAAATGAAGAGTTTGATGTATTAGCAGTAGTGGAAACATCTAAGAGAAGAAGAACCTACACTGGAAGACTTGATATGGAAGGATATAAATAGAAAAGAAAAAAGGGGTGTGGTGATATAGAAATTATGTCAAAAAATATTTAAATACAGTTAAGTATCAAGAACATCTGTGGTGTGAGATAAGGTTATAAAGACTAGAATAGATAGTGGTTATAGTGTATATGGCCACTGGAGATAATTAAACTATAATAGAGTGGAGCTGTAGCATATATGAATGCCTAGTTAAGGATATACAGAGTTTCAAAAAAAAAAAAGGGGGGGGGATAATGGTTATAGGGTATGTGAATGGGCATATTGAAGAAATTGGTGATGTGGATAACAAGAATGGACAGTTTTTGAAAAAAAAAATTGTCAGAATAAATTTAAACATTGGAAATTTATCAAATATTTATGAGAGACAATGGTCTAAAAATAATATATTTCACACAGTAGATTATGTATTAGTAAGAAAGAGGGAATGAATAAAGTATGGAAAATTAAAGGGTTTGATAATGAGAGAATATGTAATAGTGATCATAATCACTATAATAGAAATGGTTAGTGAAAGATGTGGATGGAGAATAAATGATAAGAATAAGTTAGAAGAATATAAAATAAAAATAGATGAAATCATGGAAGAGTTTGTTGGAGATGAATATAACGACTGGTCAGTGATGTAGAAAAAGTGACAAATAGGGTTTTAGGTGAGAATAGTCAGAACAATAAAAGTAAAAGAAAAGTGAGAACTAATAAAAGTGTAAAAGAGAGGAGGAAAGCATGCAGAGAATATAAATGTGCTATTAACAACAAAGAAAATGAAAAAGATGTTATTAAATGGGGAAAATATTTCTAAAAAAAGAAGTTGGCTAAAATAGATAATTATAGAGAGAGAATGAAATTTATTAATAAATTGTTGGAGGATATTAATAAAAGTGGAAGAGATGGGAGTAAAAAAATTTGGAAATATATTAAAAGAAGGAATGTAGGGGAGAGAGAAATAGTATTACTAGATGGTGAGGAAGTAGAGTATAGCTCTAAAGAAGAATTAAAGACAATCTTAAATAAGTATGTAATGGATATCGAAAAGATGTTAGATGTGAATGACAGAGTGATAACAAACATAAAAGCATATAGTAATGGAAATATTAGGTTTACAAAAAATGAATTGAATGAGGCAGGGCAGAAGTTGAAAAGTGGAAAGACACGATGTTTAGATGGATAGGCAGTAGAGATAATGATGAATTTAGGAAATATGACAAAATTAAATCTATTATCATTTTTTAATAAGATGGCACAAAAAAGAGAATTTCCAGATAGCTGGAATAATACAAGTATAAATCTACTATTTAAAGGAAAGGCATAGAAAGTTAAACAATTATAAACCGATAGCGATACCAACAGTGTTATATAAAGTTTTTGCATATGTGGTAATGGGTTGCAAAATGGATGAAAGAAAATAGTATAGTGGGAGAAATGCAAAGAGATTTCAATTGGATAGGCATATAGATAGTTTATTTGTAGTCACACAACTTATAGATATGAGTAGGAATACAGGTAGACAGTTATATATGATCTTTATAGATATAGAGAAGACATATGATAAGAGTAAATAGATTATGGGTAAGTTTAGTAAATTTGGGAATGAATGGAGTTTTAGTGGATATTATAAAGATGTATGAAAATAATTACACCTGGATCTCGTTTTACTCGATAGATAGGTTCCTCAGAAAACACGTGCAAATGAAATCGCGCAAAAATAGACGTAACTTACATTGAAAAGGGGGGGGATGCAGTCTGTGATTTTTCAAAATTCGCATAAAAGCAAAGCACCAACGTAAAATTACTTTAAAATTCGCAAAAAAAAAAAAATAAGGAAATAAAATATGACTAATAAAAAATTTCAAATTTGAAAAAAATTGATACAAGACGAACTTTTTTTAACTATAATATTTAATTTTATTCAAAATAATATATTTTTATGCATAATTTACAGTACAGTAATTTACATTTTTTTATACACATTTTAATTATTATAGCTATTTGCCGAAAAACATGTTTGTTTGCAAACAACTAGCGCCAACTTCACATTCATGTTGTGTCATTGGTTTTCTGGTGACAACGTAATTAGTAATTAATCTTTGAGAAGATGATTTTATTAATTGTTTATGAAACTAACAACTAAAAATTAAATTCTTTTTTTTTGTCTTTAATTTTCAATTCCGTTTAAAAATCAAATTTCCATCACATTAATTTCAAGTCATCATAAGTAATTTTTAAATTGTTAATTACAATTAAAAATCAGATTTTAATTTTTAATTGTCAAATTTAATTGTGCCCACTGCTATTACTGACCTTTTAAAAATAAACTTGTGGACACTAAATGATTAATAATTGATTACGTTCTTTTTTAAAAAGCAAAAACAGAATGTGATTTAAAATGCAAAATTAACACGCACAATGTTTGAACAAATTTACATTATAATCTTGGAAAATTTAATGTGTGTATACATAAAATGTGGAAATCATGATTTTAATTTCATTATTGCATAAAATCTTACTATTATAAAGCACTGAAAATATTGAAATTACTAAGATGAAAGTCGAATTCCAATACTGTGCTATTACTTTCAATATAATGTAAGTGCACGAAATTTATTATTTAAAGTAATAGCGCATTATCGGAGTTCGACTTCCGGTGAAACAGGAATCGCATAACTTCAAAATCGTGTTAAATAAGTCCGCATAAAAAGAGACCCAGGTGTACTATACATATCAATTAGGAAATATAGAATCAGTAAAGTTAAAGTGGGGTGGAACTAAGGCAAAAATGCCCTATGTCATCTATTTTGTTTTCATTATATTTGAGTGAAATGGAGAGAGTGATAGAAAGACTAGGAAGAGGGATATACCATTAATAGATGGCAAGGGAGTATATATATTATTGGGTCTTTATTTGCTGATATGTTCTTGTGCACAGAAAGTAGGGAAGTTATGCTGAAGACGTGCAAGAGTGGGTAAAGAGATGGGGATTAAATTTAGTGAAGTAAAATTAAAAATAATGATAAAAGAGAAGAGGAAGATTTTTATTGGGAGATATAAATTTAAATGTGGTGAATGGATATAACTATTTGGGAATCAACTTAATCAGAGAAATTGCTTGGATGAATGGGGGAAAAATTGATAAATGAAGCAAAGAAAAGAAATTAACAGTTATCATATAATAAATATGATGTAACTAGAATTGCATGGGGGCGGAGGTCAGTAGTAGTGAGAAAAAGTATAAAGAGAAGTAGGAAGACATGCATTCGTTGCAGATGTGTGGATGGTAAATGAGACCATTCAAGAAGAAATGGGTAGAAAGACATGCATTTGTTCAGATGTGTGGGTGGCAAAGGAGACCATTCAAGGAGAAATGGGATGGTCAATTTTTTATATGAGATACAAAAACCAAAATGATCAGTAGATTGCAATTTATCAATAATAAGAGAATAGCCAAAATAGTATCTAATTGGGTTATGAGTAAAGGACAGCCAATAAGACAGGAGACCATTCAAGGAGAAATGGGATGGTCAATTTTTTATATGAGAAATACAAAAAGCAAATATGATCAATAGATTGCAATTTATCGATAATAAGAGAATAGCCAAAATAGTATTTAATTGGGTAATGAGTAAAGGACAGGCAATAAAATGGATGAGAAAGATAGTGCAGTATGCAGATTTGGATAGACTTTATGTCAGTATATTTATACATAAGGTATGAGAATTGTTTAGTGCCGTAGTGGCAAGGAATGGGATAGGAGAATAGATGCATTAATGAAAATAGGGAGTTGGAGAATAAAAAAAGATTAAATATATATAGAAGTAAACAGAATATTGGGTGTGATTTAATTTATCATAATAACAAAAACTAGTTTACTATTTAGAACTCGAACGGGATCATTAGCAAGAAGGGAATAAACACATAAATGGAGAAATGTTGGTAACTTAGTCTGCAAGTTATGTAAGGAAGGCATAGAAAATATTAGGCATCTGTTAATTGAATGTAAATGCTTGCAAGCAGAAAAGGTACAAATAATGAAGTTGTGGGAGAATAAATATAAAGAGATTAAACAGAAAGTGGGTTTTTTTGATTTTTATTCTGGGTTTGGAAAATGATAAGGGGGATTTAGATATAAATGCCATAGAGTGGACAAATATAATGTGAGAATAGGATTGAGCAGGATAGAGAAGAATATGGGGAAAACAGGGTGGGGAATGGAAAGGGAAGGTAAGATAGCTAACAAGTTTCTCTGGATATAATGTCTGAGAGATTCCCGACTCCAAGAAAGGAGAAGCCATAGTGCATTGCATCATCAAAATTAATAGAATGTACATTATTATAAATAGATTCAAAATACCATTTTTTAAAGGAGAGCCAGGCCAAGATCTTGGGCCTGAAGCTAAATTTTTGTGGGGAGGAAAATTTTTCTTTATTTTGAATGAAAATTTGTTTTTTTTTTTTTTTTTAAAAAAAAAAGCATTCCAGAAATAAAATATGATGAAAGAGAATTTGTTTTTGTTTTTTTTTAAAAAAAAAAAAAAGCATTCAAGAAAATAAAATACAATTTCTTGCATTATATGTATTTTATTTTGTTTACTCACATATTGATATGATAAAGTTATACAAATGAATACTTATAATGTATAAATAATTACTTATTTATTATTATTTATAAATTGTAAATATGACTTTGTACAATTTTAGTTTCAAAATACATGTTCATTCACCCTTCGAATAAATTATACAAAGTTACATATCAAATACAGTGTTTCTACTAAGATTTCATCACATATATATACAATTCTTATCAATCAAAATACACTGTAATTTACAATGAATCCAATATAATGATCAATAACATATAATAAATCAAATAACATGTTAATTTACTTTAAACGGAACCTTAGGAGCATAAATGACATCAAATTAACATAAGCCTCCTTTCAGGGCCATTCATCAGAATCAACATCTTTGATTGCACCAAAATTAATTTACATAATTTACAATAATATAGATAATTTCTCATAGCAAAACTTATTAAACCAAAGGTCTTAAAACATTACATATAATAAATTTGTGTCTTTCTACCATTCTGGTGGGCATCAGTTTCTTCGATTTACATACATTACTTTAACGAAATATCCCCATTTTTGAAGCATTATCACACAGTAACAATGTTTTTCTGCTTAAATACTTCAGCTGTTGTACTTTTGCATTACTTTCCTTCTCCATCACCTAACGTCCACTCTTAAAAAGTCCTACTTTTCAGCCAATTCTTAACATGAGTGATCCACTGAATATTCCCATGGCTATACTTCAATATACTCCAGACTTATACATTGTCTTAGATTGATTTGAGACCAAGTTTGATCGATTAGCCATTTTTGGCAAAAAAAATTGTCAGTATCTTTTATTGTTGTAATAAATAAACTTGTTTTAACTGGGTCACAGTCTTTCTCACTCTCAAAAAGCAGTTTATTTCTCAGTGTCCAAATACAAATTGATAAATGTTGCTAGTCTAATAATTCTGAAGTGACCTTTCTTAAATGCTTTTATCAAGTGTACGCATGTTGCTTCACCATAGTATAGGATTTGATGGCATTATGCAGGCTAGTCCAAATTTTGCACTCTAGTATATGTACCATTGTCTCATCATCCCTTCTACATAAGGAGCATATTGTGTCCAAATTATAACCTCTTTGATTATGCAGAAAAGCTGCAGTAGGTAAGGCCCCTAGGTTGACCTTGATCAGACAGTCTATAAATCTTGGTTTTAAAATTTTAATTGCTTAACCTAGAGAACCTTAAGATCCCAATGGGCAGAAAGTTATCTATTTTCATCTTATTTGGGTTCATAAGTTCCAATAGTTTATTTTGCTATTAAACATTGTTGCAGTATTCCTGACCTTAAGATTTTTCAAAGGCAAAGACACTTGTTTGTGTATCCATAGCATCCCACTTTTGGATGGGGGTCAATCTGTCAGAATTTCTTTTTTAATAAATCGGACTCTCCATGTCAGGATTATTGATGAACAATTTTACTACAAGAATATTATGAGCACATTGTATCAAACAGGTCTTAATTGCATGTAGACCTAATCCATTCAATTGTCTCTAACTCTGCAGGAGCCTTAGGCTGATGACAGGAGCCCCCCCTCAACATAACTTCCTACACTGAGTTTTAACTTTCCTTATAAAGGTTTTCGTCAGAAAAAAACCCACAAGAAAGTATGTAATCTTTGGGAGCATAACAGCATTCATCAGAGCTATTTTCCTAAACAATGATAAATATATTTTAGCCAGAGATCTGACAAAATTTGCTGTTTTGATCATTAAACCATTTTCAATATCCTTCCTCATCTTGAATGGGGGGGGGGGAAGCAAGATGGAATCCCAGGAACTTCTGAGGAGGAGCTTTGAACCTGGTGGAAATTTGCTTCCTGGTCTTAATTGTACCATATGGCCAACTTCTCATTGACCTTAGACCAAATTCAGATTTGAATTGGTCCAAGTGCTCCTCAAGCCTTGCAAATTCCTCCTGTGAAGCGAGAAAAAGCATCACATCATCCATATAGGAGATGTGGTAGATTCTCTCTTTCAGCAAAGGGATGGCTATCTTCTTAAGAGATGCCTCAATGCTCAGCAGGAGGGATTCACATAGGCAATGAAAAGGACCATACTCAGGGGTGAGCCCTGAGGAATGGAAACATCAGGCTTGAATCCTGAAGAGACTCTTCCATCCGGAGACAAAAACACCTCCCGATTATGGAGGTTATCATCTGGAGGTAGACAGCAGGTACCTTGAGTCCCTCCAAGACCCTCAAAAGTATGTCAACTTTGACACAATCAAAAGCTGCAGCAAAGTCAAGCTGTACAGTGACTGGCTATGACATCTTCATGTGAATATGATCTACCAAGAGGAAAAATCAGCTCACAGCTTCAGCCATTGAACTCCTCCTCTTGGAAAACTGGTAATTGGTCAGCTGATCTATAATGTCTTGAATATCAATTTTAATAAGGCCCTCAACTGCCTTTACTAGTAGAGGAATCATCGATATGAGCCTAAGATTCTTCAGGCTCTGAGGGCCCTCTAGCTTCTTAACCAGGGGAACCATGGCTATTGGATTGATCCCTGGAAGTTTCTGGCAACCATCAGCCAAAAAGTCAGGTATTCACTTAATAATAGGTGCTGTAAAAGCACTCAAATCAGCAAGCCAGGGTGAGTCCTTCGGCATCATTCAATAATTCTGTGATCTTATGCATGGAGCCTTCACTATATTAAAGATTTTCCTGCTAAAGGCAACTCCCTGAAGTTTAAACTTTTCTTTATAATAATCATGTATCCTGGCAAGCATGGAAGACCCTGCAGCATCTTCGCCTTTCTGCTGGCCCCAAGGGCCCACCTAAAGTAACCCCTGGTCCAGCAATGCTGATGTTGGATAAATTGCTGTGCTCTTTTGACCGATAGACCTCTTTAGGCAAATTCATTAATTTTTCAGCAATCTTATCTAACTGATATCATCCGAACAGGATCTCAGGCTTTTGAGGTATATCTGGCAATTAATTTTTCTAAAATCTCAGTAAATTGCATTCATGCATCATATGATGAAGATTACGATGTGCCTCAGATACTAATTGAGTATTAATATTAGTGCAGGTCAACATTCTGATTTCTAGGGAGCTCAGACATCACATTACAGGAATTATTAATTTCACTGCAAGGTGATCCAAAAAGGTTATTGGTCAAAGCTCCACCTTAATAGAGCTGATAATTATAGGGGAGACAAAGAGCAAATCAATTAGTCTGCTTTTCTTGTATAATATGAAAAGATCTCTGGAAACAGGGATCTGCAACCAATTAATGGCAGGTTGATTGATTGGTTGTATTTTTTCTGAAAACTTTAATAGGATAAATTGGAAATCAACAATTGTCATCGGGAAGGGATTAGTTCTCAATGATAGATTTATATTTTGTACTACTTTATATATGATTTCCATTTGCCTTGATAAGTATATATTTATTAAATTGAAAGTAAAATTTTGAAATTTAATAATTGCTAATACACAGTTATTATCAACCTTAATTATCTTGAAGGAGGTGATTGCCAAATTGTTATTTATTACTATTGCTCACTTCCCACCGCTAAATTAGAAAAGGAGTAATCCTGTCAATAATTTGGTGATCAGTTTGGTGATGCATCTTTGATTTCCTGAGACATAATAATATCAGGGGCCCAAACCCTAAACCACTGCTCTAATGCAAAGACTTTTATTCTTGAATTCAAGCCCCTGACAGTCATTGATGCAATTTTAATCATTCAGAAATGAGGTTAAGATTGTTCTAGATCAATCCTTGACTCATGGGAGACCTATTCTTATTTTCACACAGTTCATTCAATTTCACTTCAAACTCCAGAAGCTGTAAACTTTCTTCATCATTATTGATGAGGATGGATGCAGACACTTCTTCCTTAACATCTAAATCAGCTCTATCCATTTGCGGACAATCATTTCAATATTCTATCTGATAAAGTCATCTGGAATTGATTCTATCAACAATTTAGTCAAGCTCGGAGAGCTAAGCCAGGTCTGCTTAATTGATTGGGGTGGAGAGAAAGTTATCTGATCTGATATATCTAGTAGATTCTCCAAGACCTGCTTTCACAATCCAATTTACCCTTGTTTGTGGAGCAGGTGAACCTTTTCAATATTTCTTTTCCTTTGAGAAAGACCTCCATACTCATTTCCTACCACTTTGTTCTCTTGAACTGAAACATTTGAATTCCATGATCTTAAATCCTCCATTGAGGACAGAATATCTTCATTTTGAAAAAGTCTTTTAAATGTTCCTGATTGTGATGAATTTTCTTCATCAATATGTGGGACTTCAATTGACTGTTCTTCTTGTGTATTCCATATGTTTAATCTTTCATTTATTCTTGTCTTGAATTAGTCTTTATGGCCCCACACACATTGCATTTTCTGAGTGGGCATTCCCTTATCAAGTGCCCATAATGCTTACAAAAAAAACACTGTGGGGCTACACCTCTCAGCATAATGATTAGAGAAAATTTGTTATAATCAATCAATGATGGAACTAATATGGGTGATATTTCTTTCTTCAGTAATATTTTAAAATTAGCAGAATTTTGTTAAAAATCGGGAATTTAAATAACTGATAGATTGGTACTGGAAATTTAATACTCTTCCATAAGGGCCAAGTATTCTTTGCAAATCTGCAATTTCAAAATTAACTCTACAATTATGGATCACTCCGTCTATACAAGCTGGTCTATTTAAATCTACATGTATCAAAAATCTATTGAAACTTATTTTTAAATGATTCCTTCATAAATGAGTTATTAAACTGTACAACTATATATCAATCATTGGGGTGAAAAAAAATGTATAAATAGATTGCCCGAGGCCTTGTTGTTCAATTAGCCTATATAAGTCTTGCACTGAAATTTTTAAAATAATTTAGATTCTTATCTGTTGTAGACATTAATAGTGTATTCTCATGTTTATAGATTCTGAAAAGGTTCTCATCAAAGCTGCAGGAATCGATTGATTGAATCTATGTAATTACTGAGTGTAATGAAGAGTAACTTCTATAAAACATCACCTTGATCTGATTCTAGTTCATCTATATTATCATTTTCCTCTGATTCCATCACTAGTATTGCAATACTCAATCTTCATTTCTCTGGGGATTTTTCTGTAAGACCGAATCATTTCTGTTTTGCACATTTATGTTTCTCTTAATACTCTCGGTGTAAGTCATTGGCTCAGTTTTAGTGTGTATTCCATTGGCTGCACTAAGTAGGGCTTGTTTGCTAGACTTCATCATGCCTTAAAGGGGGGAAATTATCATTTGTAGGTTGATTTAACTTTTCATTAGCAGAATCTTGATCTTTTTCTTTATATTTAGGTAAAATATTTAATATAGTTTGATCTCCTTCCTCTTTCCATGGAGTTATCTTGCTTTCATGAAGGTTCATTTTATATCTTGTATAAGTGTAAGTTGGAAATTTTACTCCTTGTATTTTGTAACAAGCTCTTGGTGTTAGTCCTATCTGAATCCTTTTCTTGATTTTTCCCTTTGTTGGGATCTTTTGTTTTGTCTACAATAACTTTATTCCTTCTAGAATCTTGTTTTGGTTCTTCATAAACTTGTTTTTTGCTTATCAAATCATAATTTTGACTCATTTTGCTTTTATTTATCGTTTCATTCACTCCCCGCACTGGAGGCATCATTCTCGCAGCCCCAAAGGCTTCTCTAGGTGATTACGATAGTATTTGGCACTCAAATGCTCATTCACCATTTCTGATTCATTATTGTTTTGTTTTAATGTTAGTTTTTTAAGCTTAGAATTTTTTAATAGTGCCACCTCTGCATCCTTATCTTGTTTATAACTTCCTTCTCCTACATTAAAAATCTTCAGGATTAGTTTTAAATTATAGGTCTCTCCGTGGTTTATAATATCACTTTTAAAAAATGATTTCTTAACTAATTCTCGATTTTTCCCTACCTGCCAGTTTTCACCGCTGCCGGCAACTTCCAGTTCGTCACGAAAATATCGTAACTCAATTGAAAGTCTCCAGTTTTTTCAATAGAACTTTTTTGTTTCTTTGAGTTTTCACTCCTCTCTTTTTTTTTGTATTGTTTATTTTATCATTTCCCATCATAATTAATTTATCATTGTCATTTTGTACAATTTTATAGAATCAATATTTGAAAAAACAAAATAAAATACATGTTATGCAATTAAGACTGCTTAATGCTACTAGCAATTATCTATAATATAACACTACAATACTAGCTAAAAGAACTCAATTTTACTAAAATTCTTCCACAATTATGGTTTCATCTATTAACAAATAGTTCTTAAATTTTAAGTGAAATTCAACTAAACATATATATATATATTATTACTTTGCATTTTATTTTTGCAGAAAATGTAAGTCTTGCAGGCGCATTGTGTTTACACAGTCTTCAAGTCGGTTGTGAGTCAATCACTTTTATAAGCTACTGAAAATTTTTTCTTTTGCTACTTTAGTTTTCTTGCTAATAGGCTTTAGTTTCTTAACTTTTTAAAAAACATCAAAAGGAATATTTGAATGTTTTTCTTTAATGTAACAAATAAAACTTCAACTTATCCTCGTCAATTTTATACTAAATAAACTCAGTATTATCAAATTCCAAATCTTGTATTACACATGGAAAGTTCTCAGATAACTTTTTACCCCCCCCCCTCCTTTATTATTTTTTGATATAAATATTAGGAATTTTTAATAAATAACTCCACAACTACACTTTGTAATGAATATTTCTTACATAAAAAAATAGCTGTAGCAAGTTGTAATTGTAAAGTAGATATAAAATCTTGCAAATAAAAAAACAAGCAAATTTTATAAATCATGGATTAAGTCCAGTATTTGAAGAGAAAATCTGAATTTTTTTCAAATAATTGATTTTTTAGGCAAAAAAAAAAGGCATCATTAAATCAATTGATACAATTTACTAATATATTTTTTCTAATAAATAAAATTCAAAAGCTATAAAATGGCAATTCCAGTTTGCTTTCCTGTGTTACATAATAGTGAAATCTTTAGTTACAGTCACAGATAACATGCCATTTCTGATAATCATGGTCTGTATGCAAATACTAATACACATTTATTGTATATTATACAAATATACTATAACATTGATACAAACTCTCTCTTCATAAGTGTAAAGTGCTATTAGTTAAATATTTGGGAATTATCAAACAAATATGACGTTGAATCTCCTCTCTATAAATAATCCTACTACTCATTGTTTAATACTATTTGTTTATATTTTTGGTTTTTTTTTTTAAGCAAATCTACTGTGCTCTGTTTTACCTGAATAGTAAATTGTCTTATATACCCTAAACAAATGAAGATAGTGAATTATTTCTTAGATCTTTATAAATTAATTAATCTGCCACCCTGCATGATTAGTGGCAATGTTTAGAGTATCAGACTCTGGAGCATAAGGTCCTAAGATTAATTCCAGTGCTGATATTTCCAATGCTCTAACTTCTTATGAACCCTAAAGCAATAAAACCATTCAATTGTTTAATAGATTTTATATTATTATCCTTCTAATTGCTGTCTATTAATTTTCCTTTTCTTTAGAAATTTCATCATCAATGAACTATTTTTATTTTATTATCCAATTGTTTTTTGGACATCTCATTGACCACATGGAGTTTTTTCTTCACTTGCCTGTATTTTCTCTTTGCATCTTTCACTTCTTTCTTTTTTCTTAAACCAATAGTCACCTTCAATTTAGTTAGTTAGTTTTATCTTCTTTGTTTATCATTTCATAATTGTTCAATAGACCACATTTTCAAAATTGATGTATCTTTTTCAGTCTTTATGAGTGGTATTTTTTTCATGCCAAAAAGTTTTTTGTTTTATTGATAATTTCATTTTCAAAATTTGAACCTTTTAGTTTACATTTCATCAAATAGTATGTAGTTCACAGAAACAGCAGAAGCATTATTTTCCTTAAATATCAAAACCAAATTTTTTGTATATTAAATTTTTTTCCATAAAAATGATAAAATCAAATAAATTTATTCAAACTGCTCATCAAGTGTCATGTAACAACTCCATCCACAAAACAGTACTGATAATCTTTGCCCTGTCACATCTTGATCTTATGTAAACAAACATGGAAACTTTTTTAATCAAATCCTTTGACAAAAGATATTGGCAATTAGTCTGTACTACTAAACAGTTTTTTTTTCTCTCTGTGGAAGTAATTTTTTAATTAAATCCACAAAGTAATATAAGATAAAGTATGCCATTCTGAATAAATTCTTCAATATGGTAAATTTTGTATTATCATTTAAGTATTATTAAAAATAGTTTTATTGGAAATATATATCAGTAAATATAGTATTTTGATCTGCTCTTTGCTTCATATATTTTTATTAGAGCCATTATAATTTCAAAATGAACAAATATATTGATAAATGTTATATAATTGATTGTTTATTGACAAGATCATTTGGATTTCTGAGTTTTATTACTAAACAATAAGTAAAGGCAGAAAGACCAAAATGAGAAATGACAAATTTAAATATGAAAATTGAGCCTGCTTTAACAGGGTGTAAAAAAAATTTAGTTGGCTATGCATTCTTCTTTTTAAAAAAAGATATGGAATTTATCTGGTTTTAATGATTTAATAAAAACTGAACAATTAATTCATCTAAAAATAATACTTTGATTTAAATACTTAATTCTTATTTTGATTCGTAATGAAAAATTGTATTGCTTCTGAATCTCTAATCTCACTGCAAGTCATTGACTTCATCCAATCTTAATTCACCCATTCATATTTTTATCTATTGATTTAATATTAGTATAACATTACAAAAAGAAAATGTTGCATTCTGAATTATAAACTGAAAAATACCTATCAAAAAAATTTTTAAAAATTAATTTAAAAAGTATATATAATAAATATAAAAATATGAATATTAATAAAGAGCAGGTATCCTTACCCTATTCTAAAGCTGTCTATTAACTTGAGTAATTAATGGATGACAGGTGATACGTGGTTCAGAATCTCCAATTCAGTTTCTGGCTTTGCCATCATTGGTGAAAACTAAGATTCAACACTGAAACTAATGAATTTATTCATACGATTTTTATTCTATTTAAAATAATGCATATGTTTATTAGTTCCAGGATTTGATTCCTAGTTTTCATTGATAAAAACATCTAAAATTTATCTGGATATGAAGATCTTGTAACACCCATCTAATGTTGATTGATTATTTAACTTAAAGTAGATGGAAGAGGGTGAAGATAAATGTTTTTGAAAATATATCATTAAGCATGTGACAAATTCATGGCAATAATAATAACAAATAAATATTATTAAAAAATAAATTTGTTATCAATCAATCAAAAGAATAAAAGAAAATGAATTCAATACTTCGATACATTAAAAAAATTAAAATTAAAGCTAAAATATAATTGTTAATTAACAATTATTAATATTAAATATGGATTGATTTTTTTTTCCTATTTTCTTTCTATATGATCAAATAAAAAAATACATAGAAAACTTCACCAAATTATAGTGTACTTCACTGAGTCATACCTTATAACTCAAAATCTGTTTGTTTACTTGTATACTATTCCCAAGAAATTACCTACAATAAAAAAAATTAAAAAAAAAAAATCAATTAAAAAATGATTATAGGTTTTGCAAAGTATTGAACTTTTCATCTTGTTGGAATTAATTAATTTATATTAGAAAATATTAAGTTATTATTGTCTCAAAATTGGAATGAATCTTGAATATGAGTTAATTCTCTAACCACACGTATTCAGAAAAAATAATCATTTTTGATATTCTCTTTTTAACTTGATTAAAAATATGTAATATCCTGTTGCATCAATGCTATCATGATTAAAACATTTGATAATTATTCTTATTACACACTTATTGAATTACCTCACTCATTAATTAACACCCGTTGATAAGACATACTAGGTTAAATAATTTTTTAGAATTATCTTGCAAAGATTATACGCAATCAAACCAATAACTTGTTACTATTATTATTTTATGACTAGTGTATTTTAAAGAGTTTTAAACTATTGCAGTATCCATATCTTTGTTCTCTGCTGTATTTTTTTAAAAAGTTGAGAATTTTTTTAGAGGAATAAATTATATCAAAAACATACGAACTACTTTTCTATATCTATGTATTACCATTAATACAACTTCTTTAATCACTTTTTACAATGCAATCAAAATTTATTCCTTGATATTTTCTTATAGTTTTGGCTGACCACCAGTCTTTATCAGCACTCCAATATGCAAATATATGTGACTGTACAATTAGTACATATTTATACATATATAAATAGATATAATTATATAATACATATATAATTTATATTGAAATAAAATACTACTTTTCTACTTCATCTTTGAGTAGTAAGTAATTTAGATTGCGCTTTACGCAAAAAGTGAAGCTTGTCTAAATTACTTAAATATTTTATATTATAAATTTTACAGAATATAACATGCAACTCAGAAATTATTATTTATCTTTATGCATTTTTAACAATTCTATAAATATTAACCTTTTTGTTTCTTATTTTTATTTGATTTCTTTTGTATAAAATGTTAATATATATACGGTATATTATTTTACAATTATATAACTTTTAAACTTTTTAATAATTTATTTTTATCATTTTAATTGTTCCATTAAAATTTTAATCATGCATTACTTAACTATAATATAATTATACATTTTCCTTTTTTTCTTTTTTATATATATAACCTTACTTCTTTCAACTCTTAAAAACTTTTAACTGCCAAAATCTATATTGTGATGCGACATCGAAGTCAGAAATCTCTCAGCCAATATGCCTAAGAAAATCCCATGTTCTTCTCTATCCTGCTCTATCCCATTTCCACAACATCATCTTTGTCCACTCTATGGCCCTTTTATTTATATCCCCTTATCCTTTGCCAACTTCAGCATAAAGACCAAAAAACCCCTTTCGACATAATCACTTGGTCTATATTTATTCTCCCACAACTATTATTTGTACTCTTTCTGCTTGTAAGCATTTACATTCAATTAAAACATATGTAATATTTTCTATGCCTTCCTTACATAGTCTGCAGACTAAATCCCCCATAATTCTCTATGTGTATATTTTCTTGTTGCTAATGATCCTGTTTGAATAAACAGTAAACTAGTTTTCCTGCTATTATAATGTTTACTTTTATAAATATTTAAGCTCTTTTTACTCTCCATACTAGCACTCTAGCTCCCTATTTTTTATTAATGTATCTATTCTTCTATCCCAGTCCTTTCCACTATAACATTCCACAATCATCCCATCCTATGCACAAGTATACTGATACAAAGCTTTTATCCAAATCTGTTGCATACTGTACTGTCTTTCTCACCCATCTTGTTGCCTGCCTTTTACTCATAACTCAATTAAATACTATTTTAGTTATTCTCTTACTATCCATAAATTGCAATCTATCGAATATTTTCACTTTGCTTTTTGTATCTCTCATATAAAAATTTGACCATCCCATTTCTTCTTGAAATACCTCCTTTGCCATCCATGCATCTGCATCTAATGCATGTCTTCCTAATTCTTTTTGTATTTAGGTAATCTAGCAACTCTTTGCTAACATATAATACATCATTATCATAGGTTAATTCCACTATATCATATTTATTATATGAAAATACTATTAGTTTCTTTATCATGCCCTTTCTTTTCTTTGCTTCACTTATGAATTTTTTCTCTCATTCATCCAAGCAATTCCTCTCATTACTTAAGATGATTCCCAAATAGTTATATCTGTTCACCACATTTAACTTAATATTCCCCAAGAAAAAATCTTTATCTTTTTCCCCAGCATTTACCATCATTACTTTGGATTTTTCTTCACTAAATTTGATCCCCATCTCTTTACTCATCCCTGTGCAAGTGTTGAGCACAGATTCCACATCTTCCCATTTTCTGTGCATAAGAAAGTATCATCAGCAAATAAAAGACCTGACAATGTATATAATCTCTTGTCATCTACTAATAGTATCACTATATCTCTTCCTAATCTTTTTATTGTCTTCTCTATTTCTTTTAAATATCACAAAAACAAAATAGGTGATATAGGGTATCTTTGCCTTAGTTCCACACCATTTTTAACTCTAGCTGATTCTATATTTCCTAATTGATATGCATAATAATTATTTTTCATACAATCTCTTAATAAAACCCACTAAAACTCCATTTATTCCTAAATTTACTAAATTTAACCATAATATATTTCTATTCATTCTATCATATGCCTTCTCTACTCTATAAAGACCATATATAACTGCCTACTTGTATTCCTACTCATATCTATAAGTTGTGTGACTGACTGCAAATAAACTATCTCTTATATGTCTATTCATTCTAAAACCTTCTAGCATTTCTCCCACTATATTATTTTCTTCCATATATTTTGTCACCCAGTCACCATATATGCAAAAACTTTATACATTACCAATGTTACCACTACTGATCTATAATTATTTATCTTTCTATGGTTCTTATCCTTTTCTTTAAATAATAGCTTCACTCTTGTATTATTCCAGTTATTTGGAAATTCTGTTTTCTGTGCCATCTTATTAAAACATGATAATAGATTTAACTTTACCCTATTTCCCAAATTCATCACCATCTCTGCTGCCCATCCATCTAAATCTCTTGCCTTTCCAATTTCCTCCCTGTCTCATTCAATTCATTTTCCATAAAACTAACATTTCCATTACTATGTGCTTCTTATGATTGTTATCATTCTGTTCTTCACATCCAACATCTTTTCTATATCCATTACATAGACTTATTTAAGATTATCTCTAATTCCTTTCTAGAACTACCCTCTTTCTCCTAATCATTCAGTAATACTATTTCTCTCTCCCCTACATTCCTTCTTTTAATGTATTTCCAAAATTTTTTACTCCCATCTCTTCCACTCTTAGTAATATCTTTCATTAATTTACTATTTAATTTCATTCTTTCCCTATAATTATCTATTTTAGCCAACTTCTTTTTATTGAAATAGTTTTCCCATTTATTTTTTCACTTTTCTTTTGCTTTTAATAGCTCATTTATATTCTCTGCATGTTTTCCCCCTCTCTTTTACACTTTTACTAATTCTCATTTTTTATTACTTCTGTTTTTCTGAATATTCTCACCTAAAACCTTATTTGCCATTTTTCTACTTCTCCACACCAATCCTTATATTCATTCCCAACTCCTCCATATTTTTTTCTACTTTTATTTTGTATTCTTCTTATACTTATCATTCACCCTCCATCCATATCTTTCACTCTTCTTTCTACTTTTATTATTTTCCATCATATTACTAACCATTTCTTATTATAAAGAAATTATGATCACTATTACATACTTTCTCTTCATTATCAAAAATTTTAATTTTCTGTACTTTATTCATTCCCTTTTTATCAACTAATGCATAATTTATTGTGTGAAATACATTATTTCTAGATTGTGTGTATTGCCCCTCATAAATATTTGATAAATTTCCAATGCTCAAATTCATTCTCTGCCAAAAAAAATTTTCAGAAGATTGTCCATTCTTGTTATCCAAATTATCAAAGTCTTCAACATGTCCATTCATATCCTCTATAACTATTATTTTCTTTCCCTTTTTTTTTTTGAAACTCTGTATATCCTTGAATAAGTAGTATTCATCTTTGCTATTGTTCCACTCCATTATAATTTGGACTATCTCCAGTGGCCATATACACTATAGCCACTATCCATTCTTGTCTTCTTAACTTTATCTCAAACGATAAATGTTCTTGACACTTTATTATTTAAATATTTTTTTGACATAACTCCTATACCACTACCCCTTTTTTTTCTATTTATACCCTGCTATCAAATTTTCCAGTGTAAGTTCTTTTCTTAAATGTGTTTCCACTACTGCTAATACCTCAAGCTCTTCATTTTTGGCTGCTTTGTTTAATTCCTGCCACTTTTCTGGTCTCCTACCATCTTGAATATTCAAATATCCAATTTTAATTCTTTTGATTCAAATATCCAATTTTAATTCTTTTGATTCTTTCTTCTCTATTATATTTGTAGTTAGTTGTTTATCATTAGTTTTACAGACCAATTCCTTCTCCCTATCTACATTTATATCTATATAAGCTACCCTTTGCCATCTATTCTTAACCTTTTTTTTACTAATACTGTAATTAAAACTCTACCCCCACTCCTTATAAATTTTCCGAACTATAATAGTTTTCATAAATCAAATTTCCTTATGCTTCACTTTCTTGTTTTGCTAAATGTAATCTATCTTTACTGTATAACTTCCTCTTACTAATAAAAAAAAATCCCATGCATCCACAAACATACCATTATTTCTATTGCATAGTTTTTCCAACCTCTCATATATAGAACATCCTCTATCTAATATATACCTATTGCTGAATTTTGGTAGTAATCCAACTACTCCCATTTCTTCCTTTAACCTTATTCAAATTCTAATCAATTCTTTGAATTCATTCATTACTTTTTTCAATGGCTCTGACAAATTATTTGTCCCCACTGTAACACAAACATCTATAATCCCCTGTTTATTTATGTTATCTATAACATCCCTAATTCTAGTTCCAGGAAAACATATTCTTACATATCTATATTTATTTTCTCTTGCAATTACATTTTCATATACTCTTAATTAGAGTGACCCAATAAAGACTATCTCATAGTTTATTTTCCCTATTTCATCTGTAACATTTTTTTAAACCTTCTGAACTTCCTTATCTATTTCTTCCTTCACACTTCATATGTAACACTTTTAATTTTATTTCTATATCCTTTATCTTTTCCTCTATCTTATTCTTTGGCTAACTATCTCTATTACACTACTTATTTTGTCATCTATATCTCTTGTCACTTTACTAAACATATACTCCATTCTATCATCCTTATCTACATTTCCCTCAATTTCTCTGACTTTTTCTTTAAACTATCTACACTTAGAAATCATTTTTTCATCTTTTTTATCACATTTATGCATGGTCTACACAACTATACACTTTTTATATCCTTCCTATTCTTATTTAAGAACTTCAAATGGAAAATCTTATACTATATACGTTACCAAAGCATACCTAGCTTCCTTCTGGCCATCATACATACATTGTGATATACAAATGCAGTCCATCTTTTCTTATTTTTCCAATTACCCTGCTTTATATTTAAATTTATGATTTTTCTACCACTTTTAAAATCTCTTTATACAAAAAACATTTTCTATTTTATAATGAAGAACAAGAAACACTGCTCCCTGAAACTCATACTCAACGTTATCTCTCTTTTTCAAATAAATGTACTCTTTCACTTAAATTTAAAAAAATTTTGTTAGAAAATCTCCTAAAATCCAACTAATCTTATATATGACTTTGTTTTAAGGCCTCATTACAATAAACCTAAAAAGAAACATTATATATTTAAGATGTCATCTCAAAATCACTCTCCAAATTTCACAATATTTTTCCTCACTCTTTCTAAATTCAATTAAATCTACATCTCTGCACTTTTGTCATCTACTCTCTAAACAGATCTTCTCCAGCAACAGCAGTTTTTATCTAGATGTTATTAAAATAAATAAAAGTTTAACTTATCAACCATGTCACATTACACCAATCTTCATCTGCTTGTATTATATTTTGTATACTAACTCCCCTATGAGCATTTTTAAAACTATTTCATATTTTATTTTTAATGTATATATTTATTTACTAAACTATATTTTTAATAATTGATAATATAGGAATTTTTACACATGTAATATTGGGAAAGGAAACCACTCTTCACACATGCACTACAAAATAGACCCGCACTGCAGATTTCATTATTATTTTCTCTGCTTTATATAAATAAACACTTTTTATGTTAGTTCTTTTATATTTCAGATGTTTGTATTGTTTGACCAAAAAACAATTTAATCATTGTGTTTACTCATAATGGTGGAATAGTTGGGAAGAATAACATCTTTAACAATTATTAGATATACTGAAGTTTTCTTAAAGAATCTTTGTCAAATGTTATTGCAAAATTCTTCTCAATTATGCTATTAAACATATATTTAAATTAATATATTAGTCCATAGCACAATTGTTTATAAACTCAAAAATTTTATCTTTCTAATCTATATTCATTGTAGTTCAAAATAAGGATCAAAACAAGAATCTTTCTTACTTCTATCTTGCAAGATATATTTCATTTTATAATATGTAAGGAGGTACCCAAAAATAATTGGAATTTTGTAGTAAGAACTTATGTATTTTAAGTGTTATAAATTGAATCTCCTTCAAAGCACTGTCCACTTTTCAAAATAGTTCTGAAACTTTTGCAATGTGATGCCTTTTAACTCTGCTTCCAAATCCACAAAACTTTTCCTTTGGGGCATTTTTTTATTCAGGAAATAAAAAAAAATCACATGGAGCCATGTTGGGTGAATATGGTTGATGGGTAAGCTAGGTTATGCAGTTTTCAAAATTAAAAATTTATAATACTCAAGGCTTTGTGTACTGGCATATTCTTGTGGTGAAGCTTGCCCTTCCTACCTTGCTACAAATAAGGACATTTTTATTTTACCACATCATGCAAAAAACTTTTTAGAATTTATATGTAAAATAGCTGATTGTTATAAACACATTCTGGTTGAACAACGCTGTCTCCATCCAAAAATATCAACAGCATCTTGATCTAGAACTTCACTTGCCATGCTTTCCACACCCCACCATAACTTCTCTTGATAATGATAGTTGGAAGACAATGTCTTGTAAGAGGCATCTGGCAGCAAAAGCATGTACTACAATACACATCCTCCAGAGAACTATTTCAGTTATTTTGGAGTACCCCCTCTTATAATTAACTATTATCATTTCTAAATATTTATGGGGAGATGAATTATGGTTATGATGTTTAAAACTGAGATAATTCTCTCTTTTCTTTTCTTTTTTTGCCAATATTGTTTTAAATCCAATTACTGGATTTCACTTCCAAATGTTCTTAATTAATCAATTATCATTTTGACCAAACCACTACATTTTCTTGTCTGAAGCCTAATATATATTAAATCAGTAAGCGGCATGAATTGGGCTCAGTGGATAACATAAAATATTGAATCATTAACTTTAAATATTTGATTACGATTTAGTTTCAGCTGAAGGTCATAATCCATGGTAATGAATTACTGGAAATTCAATTTTAATATTAAATATTTATTTAACATTTTATAGCTAAATTATTTTAATATTAAATTCTATATCAAATGATAAAATCTCTAAGTCTTGTGCTTTAAATAAATGTGACTACTTTTTTAGATCTTTTTCTGGCCATATCTTCATTTTTTTGTTATATGTTACCTACAGCTTTTTCTTTTTGGTGGCGGTTTTATATTAATGATTCAAAATATTACCACAGTCATATGGTTTTTTGCCTGACTGAATGTTGTCTGCTTTTAATCATCAGTCTAATATCTATGAGTTCATGTATAATAATGATAAAAAGAATTTTTCTCAGACTAATGGAAATTATACTGATAATAAATGTGATTTGCTATAGAGCAAAAGGTTTAAAAGAAAATTTGGGAGAAAATTTTTTTGAACCAAATGAATAAAATTATTATGCCTCTTTGCTACTCACATCTTGCATGCTCTCTCAAAAAATTCAGCATACATTAAATAAAATTAAGAAATCTTAATATTTATCTTTTTAATGTGTTTTTTATGTATATTGATTAAGTATACATGAGGTTTTTTTTTATTTTGTAGGCCTAGTTCATAAAGAAGTAGTGATGTTTCAGCCAAAAGTACGACAGTTACAAGGTGGCTTATCACAGGCACTACAAAATCAAAGGCATTCATACTACAATCCATGAATCAGCATTACATTTTCAATTTTTACTTTTACATCTCTGTATGTTATTTTTTGGATCATGATAGATATTTTTTTTAAAAATAATTCCTGGTGGATACTAAAAGCTAGATGTGTGTCAATATCGTAGGATAAAATGATACAGTATTGATGAAATCATTGCATCGCGTGCAATTACAAAATTTGAAATATGCAAACTGTTACGAATAAATTAGTTAAATTATGATGATACAGAATATTTATCTCTGAATTCAAAATTTTCATAATAAAATGATCTCTCTTCATCATCAGGATGAATCTTACAGCTGTATGAGTATTTTATGTATATATAAAATACAAAATGAATACATAGAAATTACTAATAAAATGCATGCAGTGGTTTACGTACAAAATTTTTATATGATGAAATTTTTTTATGTCTTTATTTTCAAATATATAAGATCATTAATAAAAAAATATTGCTGTGAAAGAAGAGTATATAGAATTATTGAACACTTCAAACAAATAAAATCTACTTAGTAATCCCTCATTACACAACATACAACAACTGAGCATACAATTACTGCCAGCTTCACTTTAATTGATTTTTTCCTCACCACAAATTTGCACACTATGATGATTCACTTATAAAGGTTTGCTGTCAAATGACAGGTGATTATTAAAATTTTGTAAACTTGCAATACATTGCTATTTCTGATGCTATTGACTTGCCAAATTAGGGTATATAAATGATTTGTTGTTATCTCCTTGAGGAACTAGTCATATAATTATTATCATTATTATTCAAAAAAGAAAAATAAATAAGATTATTGTGGTGTGAAAATATACATCTGTCATGGAATAAATCATACTGTATTTGCAGCCTTAGCATTTGAAATACTATCAGACATTTGAAATCTTAGACAGATTATCTATCCACCTGATGCAAAACAAATTTTTTTTTAATTATACAAACACCAAAATTAAAGTTTTTAAAAAATAGTATTTTTACTAAATGATGTTTTATTATTTAAGTGTAAATCATCATATAACTAATTTTATTATTTAAATAGGGCTCTCTTTCAACAGTGCATTTCTTTCAGTATCAAGCAAATCTCTTCTTCAATAACCTACTTTAAAGAAATGCATATGACATTAAAATATTATTTAATTTTACATTTTTATTACATTTATATATAAACAACATTCTTTAGTTATTCAATTTTAAACACACATATATTAAATAATATTCTCCAATTATAATTTAAATCTTAAATCGTTACCTAAAATTATTATATATTTGTTATTCATACCATATAATTTTACATACAATTCAAATAATATAGAAAAAATATATATTTTTTCTTTCACTTAGTGTTTAACAAAAAAAAAAAAGCATTATAAAATTGATACATTTAAATAAAAACTGAAACATTTAAATAAAATACAAACATTGCTAAAATTAAATGTAACAGGGAGGTGATTTATTTGATGTGGTTCAGTAACACGTGCAGATTACCCTGTGGTTTAGACAGTATTAGTGCTAAAATTTTCTGGATTGATTCTCAATTAAATTAAAATAAAATTTAGTTCAGCTACTTGAATGGAATTGTTGTGTTCAGTCTAACATTTGGATGCCCAAATATCACATTATTGCCTATATCTCCTTAAACTAATCATATGATTATTATTCAATAAGAAAAATAAATATAAGTAGACTTATTATGATATGACAGTATGCATGCATCATGAAATAAATCCTACCATATTTGCAGCCTTAGCCTAAAGAATTCATTCTATCACATTCAAACAAGTTCAAGATGTTATTTCATAGGTGAGAGTAGATCATGTGTCTTTTTATCATTAGAATTATTTTTCTTTTTAAACTGAATTTAGTAAATCTAAAACTTTAGTATAATGCACAGACATTTTATATTTGAAGTTTCTGGTCAGACTTTTTGATTGATTTGTGACTTCAATTAAATGCTTCTAGGATTGTATTCATAATTTTCACTCTGTAAATAGTATCTTCAAGTTTTTATTTTGAATACAAAAATAAGAAATAATTTTTAGAATTTAATGCTGCTAATATAATTTGTCTAAAATATTCATCAGTGTGGCATAACTACCATAATTAATGTATATATACAAAAGCAAATACAATATCCCATGACTTTCTCACTTGCTCACTCATGTTTGCAAGCACAGTTCTCATCACTGTAGTCTAGAACAATCTGTAAATTTGAGTAATTAAATACACCGGATGATGTAGTGCTATAATATCCTCATTTTTATATAGTTTCAATTTTATAGTAAATGATTAGAATGAAGAGAATTAGATGCTCTTGAAAATATTTATACAGAAGAACAAAATTATCCATCAAGATACTTTTAGATGAGAGACTCTAAATAAAATAAAACTTAAAGTTGAAAAGTTAGTTTTGATATCACTATCAAAAATTAAGGCCACCAGCCATGGTAACATTACATCAGAAATTTTATAGTAAACTTAAAAAGAATAAATAAAAGTCTTAACTAAGTTGCAAAAAAATTTTAAAAAAGTAATACATTCTTTTGATGGATCATGCAAATTTTTTTATATTTCATATTACAAACACAGGTAAGAATATTCTGATTGTTTAAAATATTGCATTGAATTAGAACTGCCAGGTGTATGCACTGATTTGAAGAAAGACTGGGAAACCACTGATGAGCATGCAAAGGTACAATAATTTGTATAGAGTTAAAAGTTACAATTGAAATAGGCAATGTTAAAACAGCCTTGCTTCACATTGTTTTTTTCTCAATGATGAACGTTTATTCATCAAAAAAACAAAACAGATACAATTAGAAAAGGTTTACAAGGGAGTGATTATATGATAAATTGAAATTTCAGAAGCAACATGGTAAAGGGGAAGGATACATGTGAAAAGGGAATGGGAAGTGGAATGGGGAAACAATGTGTAGTTCAGGCCGGTCCAAAATGCATGTCTTCATGATTGAGTCCTATGACAGAGGCTAAGAGGATGGGAAAGCTTTGAAATTTCAGAAGCAACATGGTAAGAGGGGAAGGATACATGTGAAAAGGGAATGGGAAGTGGAATGGGGAAACAATGTGTAGTTCAGGCCAGTCCAAAATGCATGTCTTCATGATTGAGTCCTATGACAGAGGCTAAGAGGATGGGAGAGCCCAAGTGTCTGTGAGGAGTGGAGGTGGGGCTAGTTTAGTATCTCTGGTTTTGAGAGAGTGAATTATGTCCAAGAGCTTTTGATTGACTGAATGTACTCTCTGGTCAAAGATAATGGCAAATTGGAGCAACCAGAGAGCATAGATGAGGAAAACTGATAATCTAATAGCTGCAAAGACCCCCGTTTCTATGAATTTTTGGAGGTTGAAGATGGTATTCCTGTGTGAGAAAAGGCAGGAGTTGATGACATTTTTCACACCAAGCAGAAAGGGACATTTAAGTATGAAGTACTGGAGGGTTTCATTGTCAGTTTTACAGAGCTGGCATATGGGAGAGATTTTGGGGAAACCCCTATGGTTGACCAAAAATTGATTTGTAGGAAGGGAGTGAAGATTGATTTTGATGAGGAAATTGAGGAATTTTGCCTCAAGGGACCACCTTTTGAATTTTTGGATTAATTGGGCATTGGTAAGTTTGAGGAATGTAGGGGACACAATGAAGAAGTCTGCAGTCTGGTTGAAAACCCTCCCACTATTTTAGTTTACAGCTGATGGATGGTATAGCAAAGCTAGTCTTTTGTATGATGTTGGCAATGAGCGAGGTCTATGATCTGGGCCTGCCACTGGGAGGAGTGTTGGTGAGTGTGCTAATGATATGCATGAAGTTGGCAGGAAAGTGACTTAGGAGTGTGAGGATAATGTGAGATCTCTGGATCAGAAGAGTATCGATAGAGTGCAGGCCCAATCCATCGAGGTTTTTAGGAAAACAAGTTCTTTTTAGGCTAATGGCCACCACCTTTCTGCCCCAGAGAAAACAGGTGCAAAGGGAATTGGATTTTGGATATAAAGGAATGTGTAGGTAGAACAATGGGAAGGTAGTATGCTATTTTAGGAAACACTAGAAGAATGAGGAGTGACTTTCCCATAAAGGGACTCTTGTAGATGCCTGTGATAGTGCTGAAGGTGGATGATATGCTGTGATAGAGTGTGGTTTGGACTATTACTCTCATGTCCCTAGGAGACAGCATGAGGGGGAATCCGAGGAAGCTGTGTGGCTTGGCATTGAAGGTGGAAGAGATTTGTTTACCAGTTGATAGTTGCCAGGCTGCTCTTTTATCACTGCTAAATTCTAGCCTGTATGTTTTGGTGTACCAGGTGAGGATTTGTTGAAGCCTGGGGATGAAATCAACTGAGGGAAGGAAGACAACCACATCATCTACATAAGCAAGGCATTTGATGCTTTTGCTCAGTGCAGGAATGAAGATACCAGGGAAGTAATGTTCTAGCCTGATCAAGAGGGAATTCAGAAATTTGGTGAACAACAAAGTGCTCAGTGGAGAGCCCTGAGGGATGGATATGTTAGGTGTGAAGCCAACTTTCTCATCCAGGGTAACTAGGATTTCTCTGTTGGACAGGAGATTGTAGAGGATGGACAGAAGGGCCTCTGGAATGTTCAGGTTTCTGAGGACACCAAGGAGCAGGTCAACCCTAACCAAGTTGAAGGCTGCCTGGATGTCTAGTTGGACAGCAATGGGCCTGCCATTTCGAGACTGCCTAACATGCTCGGTGGTCATCTTAAAGAGTGGCAGCCCTAAGAATGGAGTGCCCCTTACAAGCAAACTGAGGCAGAAAGGACAGGAAGTATGACTTGTCCTAGTGATTCTTTAATGGCAGACTCAATAAGTTTTATGAGCAGAGGGGTCATTAAAAATGGCCTAAGACTCTTGAGCTCAATAGGTGGCCGATCTTTCTTAAGGAAAGGGACTAATGTTACCGTATAGACCCTTGATGATGTAAGCACCTGAGGCCAGCTTGTTGATCACGTTGAGAGTAAGTAAGCTAAAATACCAATTTGGTACCAGCAGAGCTTTGTTTTCAACTTACCTGCAGGAATTTGCATTTAGGGGTATGTGCATAGCTCAAAACTATGGATAAAAATGTATGTTTTTTTTATTAACCTTCATGTAAAAAATACATTTATAGTTAGATATACTTTACAATTACATAGTGCAAATAAAATATAGTTCAATTTTATAAAAATAGAGGGCGAAAAGTTGTGACAGTTATATAAGTTTTACCCAATTTTGAATTAATAAAATCTAATATATTTATCCATGCACATACTTATATATATACTTACCATCTAGTAAAAAATATGGTAAAATCTTTAAAAATTCCTAACGAATTTTTAAAATTATATATGTGAACCACATATATATATATATCACTTCAATATAAAGCAGATCTGAAGACTTGTATGAAGAAAATTAAATTTCAGAGATGGATTTCTGATAACCATAAAAGGGAAAAACAGTGACAGGGATAGCAACTAACATCAAAACTGATGATGCAACGAAGAAATATTTTCAGTTTTTGTCTCCTTGCATCATTCATCAACTATACTGGACAGTAATCAAAAGCAACATCAAAAATTAATAGGGAAGAGTTGCAATGAAAAGCCAGGAAAAGATTCCAACTATTTTTGTATTTTCTGTAATCATATATAGATGGGAAAGTTCAGCACTTAAAAAAAGGCAAATATTTTATATTATAGGCAACAAGAAAAATTAAAAATATGATTATTTTTATCAGATAAGGTCTGATCTTATATTTAAAATGACCAGGATGAAATTTTCTTAGCCATTGCGAGATTTGTTGAAGAAATTTCTAATGTTTAGAAAGTTTACTAGTGAAAGAAGTAAGGATGACTATCGATGAGAAGGTAGATTTCTTCATAATTATAGTGATTGGGTCTTTGAATAGCTTGAAAAACCAAATAGGAGAAAGATCATTATAGATAAATTTTTTCATCCAATCCAAGATACTGTGTTAACCTGATGGCACCTGATAATAATCGAGATCATAACTATTTCTTTATTGTACAAACAATAAGTAAGCCTAAAAATGTATTTTTGTAAATATGACTTTTTTTTTTATGAAAAGTATTTTTAAAACCATGACTTGATTTACTGTATAGTTACTTTTTTCAAACTAATACCAATGTGAATAATAATTATATTGATAGTGATTTGGACTTCTGCTAACCATAAAGATGACACTGCTTATTAAATAGAAATTCATTGGAAGGCCTTTATTTGAAGCTTCAGGTGTTTAAATTTACATTATTTTTTTCAAACATTAATAATAGTATTAATAAAACAATGCATTTTACTTTTAGATTTATGATAAACAATTTCCATCATCTCATTCAATTATTAAATGTTTTTAAAAAATTCAGACTATTTATAATATTTCTAAATACATTAATATAATATGCAGACTAATATTGAACACAAAGTATTGAATGATATTCTGTTCTTCAGTTGTCTTTGACCTGATCAGTGATATCTAGCAAAGGAATTGAATGATCTTTGGATTATTGGATACTGAATATGATGATACTCTAACTAACAAGGTTATTCTTTCAAAAGTAATAATTAATAGAAATTTTATATACTTAAGCGGAAATTTAGAAATGTAAATTTTACTAAATGCACTACTTTGCTGTAATATTTCATATAAATGCAATTTATCTATTTCACTTTGAACACTTTAGCAAAAAAAAATGTTATTCTATATATATATACACACACACACAATCTTATGTTTCAACTGTCCTGCAGTCTTCTTCATTGCTACTCCTATTTTAATTTCTTAAAACTTTAAAAACCGTATATACAATAGAATTTTTTTTTGCTAAAAAGTGTTCAAAGTGAGGTAGGTAAATTGCATTGATATAAAAATCTAAGTTTTAATTATTATTTAAAATAATAATTAAACTAACTTATGCAAATAGTCTAACATATAATTTATAGTAAAGTGCCATCATTATAAACCTTCAGACAATACATTTCAATGATTATTAGACATATTTTTATTGGAGTTAAACTTATGTGGATGTATATTTATAAGGGGGGAAAGGTCCATCTCAATAAAAACTAGAATTTACAATATCCATGTAGATGGTATATAAATTAAAGCAATTCATTATAAATGACGTGTCATTTATTAGAAATTCGCATGAAGCTTGTAATGGTATATTGAGATTATTTATATCTGTAAAGATGGTATGGAAATAATGTTTATTTGAGAATGAAAATCATTTCTAAAGAACCTCAACTCACTATTTTTACCACTTCTCTTGATTATAGAACCCTGGCTTTTTTAAATAAAGTTTTAATGATGAAGATGATTTGTGTGACCCAGTTTAAGATTGTAAATACCAAGAAATAATAACTTTTTTTAAAAAAAGTTTGGTTTAGTTTTCTATAACTAAAAAAGTCATTTGTTGAATGATATATTTAGAATTTTGAGCTGGTTCAAATCTATTAACCAAATCAAATTGAAAAGCTTAAGGTATAGAACTTTCATATTACTACACTGAATAGTATAATAAAACTAAGGATAGACATAATCCCAGCTTATAAAATTGTTTTTCAGCTTGATTATAATGAGGAGGTATTGTGCTTACCAATGAATACTGTACCTTTGAAATTATTCTGCAAAATTACGGGAGAATCAAAGAAAATTTTGTTACATGATTTCCTAATTCAAAATCTGACTGAAATAATAAATGTTATGCATAATGATCTAATAAACTTTTTAACTGATTCAAGATTATAGATATAATGATATAGTAATGTCCATAAAAAATGCGAGTGTTATGATTTTTGGTCTGAAAGTAAGAAATGTCAACATATTAATATGTTTGATTCTGACTTCTTAATTTCAGAATTTATAAACTTTAATGAGACATTTACACTATTAAAAAGCATTGACAGAAATGAAATACTTTTAAGGCAATGAAATTACTGAATTTTTAGAATTAAATATATTAGGAGTGTTCTACATTTAATACTTAACAAAAAATAATGCTGTTACTGTTAATAATTTGTTAATATACATTTATAATTGAAAAGAATGGAATTCCATCTTTAATATATACACTATACTGATGATGTCATGTTGAATAATGAGGATATTCTCAAACACAGAAACTTTTGAAAAGATAAAAGTGGCTATATTTTCTTTAAACCTACATTTTAATTATATAGGCCATCTGAAGCATCTTAGTTTGAGAGTATGAAGATGTTTCTCTATTCACTTTTACATCCATTATTTTCTTTTACATATTAACATTCACAAAATTTTTCAATTTACTGCATGTTAATATTATGAATTCTTAGAAACTATGTAATATTCAGATTTATTTATTAAGCACAGATATACGTAATTTTAAAAAAAGGATTTCCACCTTTAATATATGCACTGTACTGGTCTTATAATAGCTCAACAATGTCATGTTGAATACTGAGAATACCCTCAAGCACAAGATAGAGACTTTTGAAAAGCATTTTCATGTTATCTTTAAACCTCCACTCTAATTATATAGCCAATCTAAAGCATCTTCGTTTGAGAGTGTGAAGATGTTTCTCTACTCACTTTTACATCAATTATTTTCTTTCACATATTAACATTCATGAAATTTTTCAATTAACTACATGTTAATATTATAAATTTTTAAAAGCTATTATAAGATCAATACAGTGCATATATTAAAGGTGGAAATTCTTTATCTTTAATTACATATGATCTATGTGCATAGTAAATAAACAAATAATATATTGTGATGGTCCAGGGCTTACCACAAGAGAGGGGAAATGCATCTCACTAGTCTAACCTAGGGTCTTCTGGTAGAATGCTGTCAATGATGTGATGAAGTACATAACCTATGATCATATCTACCTCCAGTGGGTTAGCTCTGTATTTACATATTAAATTTAGATATAATTTGGGCTTGTTCATTCATAACTTACCCCTCCTTTGGGCTCAAACTCAGGGAGAAATCTGACTTCGATTCTCTTCAGGGATGAACTTATATGGGATAGCAACTTCTGTGCCTCTATATAGGTTATAATTGATTTAATCCTTCATCCAAGCATATCTCTACATTATTATGTAAGAGTAAGATGTGTGGGTATGTATATCCCTGGTTATCGTTTGATAAGTGAATGCATAAATAATTTTGATAAACTAGAGACCAGTTTAATGTAAATAAATTTGACAATGTTTATTAAATATCAAAATTAAAACAGGCAAAACTCTCTATACGTTTTAATAGGCAACCTCGGATCAAGGCAGTATTCGACCATTATCTACCGAATTGAATTCGAATATGAATCACCTTTATGAAATTTTATAAACAAAATTTCTAGATCTTGGGTAGTTCTTATGTAAGGATTTAAGTTAAGAAGTTTCCCCAGTGTCCATTATTTCTTCAGTAAGACAGATAAATAAAAATTTTCTGGAAAGAGTATATTTATGAGTGTCAACAGTAACAGACCTCAAGGGCCAATCTCACTAATGCAGCAAGAATTATACTTTTCCTAAAACTCTGATCTTATTTACACTATCTCTAATTAGGTACCCGACTAGCTAGCTTGCTCTCAGGGTTGGGAGGAAACTTATTGGATGAATGGAGGTATAACGGAGAAATCTGCATATTTGAACTATCTTTTTCCTTCTTTCTATATCTCTCGAATATGATCGCGTATAATTTAAAATTTAGCTGCTTTGAATTCCCTACCTTTAAACATTTATTACATTAATAATCGATCAAATTTCTTCATCAAACTTAAGGTTTGAGTTTAAAACATATTTAATATATGTGTTTATTCGTATAAGATGTATTTAGCTAGTTTTGCGAGGTATTTTGACAGGAAAAGAAGTAGGCAAATATAAACAATAAATCTATTTGTTAATGATCTATAAATAATTTCAGCTTCAAAGTATGTATATAGTTTTATTCTTATTAGTTTATTAATTCAAATATTCATAAGATAAAGAAAAATATATATAATTCACATATTAAAATCTAACGTAAAAGAAAAAAAAATGTTACTAAATATAATAGATCATATAAACATTGAATAAGATAAAAAAAATACAGTTATATGCTACAGACTAAATTAATATTTTAACAGAGAATAAGTATTTTGAGAGTAATGATAGGCAATTCTAAGATCACTTAAGGCAAAGAGAATTATATTTACCTTCGGGAACCTGGGATAATAAAGTTAAGTTTGCTTATGTAAGTTATGTTGTTCCAAGTTAATGATCCACAATAAATTTTATTTTTGTTGAAGTAAGAAAAATATTGCTACTGACATAAGTCTGGCACAAGCATCCATTTTGTGGTATTAATTGAAAGCAAAGAAGAATGATGATTAATACATCTTTTATGGAAGCTTGCTTCGTATATTAGGTTCAACACTTTTCCTTTCCACTTTGTTATTTTATGCATTGTATCTACAAGTTCCTTAGGGCTCTCATATGGGCAGGCAGGAACAGCTATGTTCTCATAGCATGGGGTGATTGTCTTACACGTATCTAGTTTGTAACCCCAACGTTACAAGCATTGACATTTTATAAATTGATCTCCTAAAAAACATTTTCTACATGAATGAATTATTTCAAAGAATTTCAATATTTCATTTTAAAATGAGAGCATAGCCATACAAATTAATATATCCCCCAAAAAAGTATTAATATAACTTTTCTTTCTCAAAATGTCTCCTGTTCTCTATGGCTCTGGCGTTGTAATTAAACAATTTCTCTATTATCTATTGATCTCCCGAATGCTCTTAACATTTTTTTTTATTTTTGGTATCTTTATCCACAGTACATTCAGTTACAATTTCTTGGAATTTAAAGTGGTTAAGTAATATAACAAAGAATGGCCTAGAGGTATATACAGCAAAGTCTTTTTGTTACCGTCCTTAAAGTAAGACATGATAACAAAAAAAATGTACATTTGAAACAATAATAAAAAAAAATTTATATTTGTGTGAAACTGTATTTCTCAATTTTTTTAATAACGTATTTTTAAATATATTCTGAAACAAATAATTTTTTTTTAAAAAACAAATTTCAAAATCTATCTCCCTTACACATATATACATCACTCCTCGTATATAGTCAAACATTGAAGTCAATTTATTGGACTCGTGCTTATCTAGGGCAGTTGGTGGATCCTATTTAATTTCCTTGTAACAGGGTTTGAACCCTGCTATTGTTACAACATATTGCCACTCAGTGCAATCCAAAGTAATAAATAGATGCCAGAAGGCTTGTGCATAAAATCCCCATCTACTGCCTACTCATCCAATATCCCCAGACTAGTTTCTGGCTTGTGGCCTTCATCAGTGAGGAGCCTCAGATCTGAGAGCACTGCACCTAGATCTTCAGATCTAATGCAACCCTCCAGCTTCCATCTTTTATCTCTACTTAACTGCAAAACTATGAGACAAATTGAAAACACTATAATATTTTCAATCCAAGCTCATCAGCTTATATAGTCATATATGTCTGAAATCAGTTCAGTACCTATACATTTTGATGTCTTTGGTTCTTTAATAATTATAGCCACCACGATCCTATTAGGCAGGATTGGTGTTAAGCCGATAAACATATGATCTTAAGTCAATAAGCACATGATCACTATTTTTTATGCTTGCTCTTAACTGTTATGAAAACAAGCAAAACTCTATACGAATTGCCAATCAGTGCAAGCCATAGTAATCAATGGATGCCAAAAGGCTTGTGCATAAAATCCACATCTAGTGCCTACTCATCCAATATCCCCAGACTATATAAGCTGATGTGCTTGGATTGAAAAATATTAGTGTTTTCAATTTAAGTCTCATAGTTTTGTAATTAAGTAGAAATAAAAAGTGACTGCTAGAGGGTTGCATTAGATCCTAAGATCTAGGTGCAGTGCTTTCAGATCCAAGGCTCCTCGCTGACAAAGGCCACAAGCCAAAAACTAGTCTAGGGATATTGGATGAGTAGCCACTAGATGGGGATTTTTTGCACAAGCCTTCTGTCATCAATTGATTACTCTGGCTTGCACTGAGTGGCAATATGTATAGAGAGTTTTGCCTGTTTTAATAACAGTTAAGAGCAAGCATAAGAAATGGTGATCATGTGATGTTTATTGCTTAAATATCAAAACAAACTAAAAAAATATTAAAATGGTACTGTTCTATTAGCTCATGTCAGATGCTTGATGGCCTTATTTATTTGCAAAAACCCATAAATATACCATTTATGCAGCTGCTGCCAGCTTATTTCTATGCAAAAGCATAGAAAAAGGCCATTTTGCATGCTGTTCTTGGCAACTGGCTGCTTGGCTTTGTGCTATGCATCTTATTAAAATTCTCACAGTTCAAAGTTCACTACAGTATCATGTAAGAGGGTCTGGATTTCAGCCTGCCACAACTCTTCAAATATGCATATCAAAGTAATTAGCTTACAAGTCATCTAATCTATTATCTCCTAACAATTGGAAACCTGTAACCACACTTCCCCACTCAACATGGAATCTTCAAAACATTTGGAAAGGGTACATCCAAGCAAGATTTTGACTAGCTTACATTTGAGCGAGAACATGTCTGTGGCAAATAAAATGGCTGATTGCAAAACCAAGCTGTTCAAATTGTGCCAATTGCTGTCCACAGAAGCTGGCACAGTGGCATTTTTACAGGACAACAACATACTCCTACATGCCAATAGATGTGTGTGTGGCAAAACAATGAGACTGGAGATGTCCAAAACCATTTCACAGTTCAGATGCAAGTCCCATTCCTGTCAGTGAAAGTGTTTTCTACAAAAGGAGACTTGGTTCAACAGCTTCAGAATCCCATTCATTTTGAAAGTCTTAGTATGACCCAAGTTCAGGAATGAAGCATGCTTTGGTAGATTATGTCCATTTCTTTGGTTTGCCCATTAGGAGGAGTTCACTCTGGGAATCTCTAGTATTTAAGAATTGGCAGATAAAGTATTTTGGAAAGCAATAAAAGAACATAGACACATGATACCGAGTACTACACAGTATTGCAGATATAGTCAAACAACCTTATTAACATTAATATATAGGTAAACCATCCCATATGTTACTATGCTACAAAAAAAAAATCATTATGAAATAAATAAAAAAATATTTTTCCTTAAAGACATTTAATTAATTTAGATGGGGGTATTATATCAGTATTTTATTCTTAGCATGAATAATTATTAATAGATATCGTCATTGAACTATTTATGCACATAAATATGATTCATCTTATTCTTATTGAATATCTAAATCTATGAAAAGGATAACATGGTACCTCTCTATTCCAAAGATTAAATTAGCAGTCATGTATATAACTATTGGCCTTCTAATGCATAATTAATTCATATCTGGTTTGATTAAGTATACATATATAATAAATATAACTTGTCCAATTTATTTACAAATGAGTTCCACCTTACATAGCAGGTTAAGAGTAAAATTTAAAGAAAAAATTGTTTTGAACTTATTTTAATTTCTATCATCCAACTTCTCATTTATATACATATATTCCATAACATCAACTAAACAACAAATAAACAAACTTGTTGATTTTGTAGATATGCTAACATATATTAATATATAAAGATATTAAAAATTAATTTTTATGCTGGCAACCCAGTAATGTTATATTTCTGTGTTTTTGCATAGCATCAACACCATAAAGCAGCTGACATGAGCTAATAGAACAGTACCATCAAAACTTTTAACAAAGTAAAACAGTATAACTGCTTGTGTCAATGATGGATTTCTACCATATCAACAATTGAAAGTATTCATGGTTACAAACCCTTACCTAATGGTAGAAATACATGTTATGGTACTAATTATTTACAAAGCAAAAAAAAAAAAAATTAAATCAACCATGAAGCTAACTAGCTAATTTACAATATCATGCAGATATATCTGTAGTAGCCTCATTGTCCAATTCAAATTAGCAATGTTTCATCTTTGGGTACCCCCTATTCATGTATAGTTCCTTAAGGTTGACAGGCAAGAACATATGCACAAGAAGAATAGTCATTTATACCAAAAAAATAAACATAAATGATTATTAGTTAACAACAAACAAAAAAAACATAAACTCTGTCCTGTAATAAGTGTATGTAATTAATATGGAATAATCTCAAAGATCTTATCTTATCCCATATCACGATCAATGTCAAGTTGCTATGGAGAGAAAGCTGATCTAAACTTTATTCAAAACATGAATAATAATAAAAATCTAACTTAATGATTTTCCCCCTTTCATTTTACTGCTTTCATTTATACTGAACTCTTACAAATTATAGATACTTATGCTTCCAAGTATGGAAAGAAAATAAAAAAAAAATTTTACAAATATATAAATAAAAAAAATACATAACAAAGTCAGAACTTTGATTAAATTATTTTGGTTAATGTTCATGAGATTGGCAATAATGTCTTTCATGGACACAGTCTATTTTTTTGGATCGCAATGACCTTCGTGGATACAGTCTATTTTTTTTGGATCGCTCTCTTTGGTTCGCATCCATCACTCATTGGAATTCCTATGCAATGTGCTTGAAATAGTATTACATCCATTCTTTGTAGTTGTTCTTTCTTTTTGATCCGTGTATATGTTTAGTGTAAGACAATTGGGACTTCTTTCAGCATTACCAGAGTAAGTAGGTTAATTCATTGCACTTCCAGGGTCAGGATAGTGATGCTTCAGTCCTATGGCGCTGTCGATTTAGCCAGAATACATTGTACAATGGTTTGTAACAGATTTAATTTTTCTTTATTTGCAATTTGGCATTTAATGGCTTACAAAAAAAAATACGTCATCATTTTGTTTAAGTGCTAGTGATGTTCTATTCCTTTGTTCATGTTCAAATAATAGCATAATTTTTCCAATATCAATTTAAAAACAGTTCATTAATTTTATTAAACTGCACAAACTTATTAAACTTTTCTTAATTCAAATGCCGGTTTCAATTTTTTTACAATTTTGTGCTAAGAAACTTTTGTGAATAATTCAGAGTATTCAAATGAGTCATCCATTTTCCTCTTCATTCGAACATTCAATCTCAGATTGTTGGCTTTCTATGGTTGATGCATTATTATAAAAAATAATAAAAGATGACAGAAATGAACTGGATTTGCTTTTATACCAAGCTTAGCTTCCAATGTTTGGTATATTAGCTTTTCCATTGCCTTCAACATTGCTGTAACTGCCTATTGTTGCTCAAGTTATCTTGGTTGTAGTTAATATAAAAAAAAAATTATGTAATAGAATTCTAATTTCATTTTCCACCCTTGGTTGCTTAGTGATGGCTTGACATTGACTCATCACTATGTTTACTTCAGTCTCTGTCTCAATTCATGATTTACAATACATTGATTATTAGTCTGTTGTTAGTACATAAATTTATTTAAATGATTTCTTTAAATGGGCTTTTATTTTTTACTAAGTAAGAAAAATTAATTCATTGCAACATTTATCTAACTTGATATTTAATAAAGCAAACATCTGTCGCATATATATATATATGTACTTAAAAGAAAGGATAGTGCATGGCTGACCATCTATTAGTTATGCTTATGTTCTGAACAGGCTTGGTTTGGTGGTGTGGAAAAATATTGGCTGGTTTTGATAGGGTTGTAAGCTACCCATACAATATATTTATGTAAATATTTTTTAAAAAATAAAATACTTCTTTTAATATGTAAATTATGAGGGACTTGATCACAAACTTTCAAGTTCCTTACAGCTATTGATTCTATCTTGTACAACTGATACACATGCCCACACAAATGTGAAAAAGATAAATGATCTCCAATATACATATTTCATGCTGAACCATCACTCAACAGTTGATCCAGATCATCATTTCCCATACACATATGTAATCAGTGTTCATTTTATATTAAGATAGCAAATCTTTAAGTCCCTTATAATTTACATCGGAAATTCCCATATATATAAATTATACTTATATTCAATCAAAATAGTACAGATTTATGCCTGTATTCTGCCCATCTGTCTTCTGTGTGTTTAAATGGATAAGGTCCTAAACATGAGGGATCAGAGTGGCTTAAAGTCAACATGGACATGCCAATAATATTAGCATCAACAAGGGATTTGGGCATTCCATCATCGGATTTTCAATGGTATGGATAGCTGAAGAGTTGGAAGCTGAAGTAGATTAAAGCCTGCCCACCTTAATATAAACCAAGCACTGATTATATATGTGTGTGTGGGAGATAATGATGTGAACTAGCTGACAAGCGCTCGTTCAGCGCAAAATACATATATTGAAGATTATTGGTTCGGCACAAAATACATATATTGAAGATCATTTATCTTTTTCATAAGTGGGTGGTCATTTGTATCAGTTGTATGAGATAGAGCGGTTAACTGAAGAGAGGTTGAAGTGTTCAAGTTCTTTATAATTTAAATCTAAAACTCCAAGTACACCTAAACCTCACTTAGCGATTGCCTACTTAGCGATATTTCACAATAGCCTACTTAGCGATATTTCACAATAGCGATCATCATCAATTTGTACCCACTATTTCGATTTACAATCGATTATTCACTTTAATGATAGGAAATTTTTTTAAAAAAATTTTAGAAGTATAAACTTAAAATATATATAATTAATGAATCTATAATACTATATATTGTACATATAAGTGTTGAACGTGTTTAGAAAAATTAAATTTTATTTAAATATAATGTCTTAAAATATATATAATTAATGAATCTATAATACTATATATTGTACATATAAGTGTTGAATGTCTATAGAAAAATTAAACTTTATTTATATATAATGTACAGTATTTGGATTATTTAAATAAAGTTTAATTTTTCTAAAGACATTCAACACTTATATTAGGTGATGAAATAGTCCAATATATAAATAGGGTACAGTATTATATGTAAAAATAGTTATTGATTTTATTTCTACATTAAAAATGTTGTTTATACCCAAGTGGTTTCAAATCAAAAGAAAAACAATATTTTAAAATGCTAATGTTGAATTAGAAAAAAATTTAAAAAGAAAAACAGATTGCATTTAAAATAAGTGTTAATGAATATTTTTTTTTTAATATATATTTTACTCCTAAGTTAGTATAATTTTGTAGTTTTAGTAACCGGCCAATTTTTTTCCCATAGACCCCCATTATAAATACGTATTCTGTATATGATATTCTTGCTTAACGATGAGTTTTGGAGAACCAATTGCCATCGCTAGGGGGAGGGGGTAATGTTGTATATAAATTATACTTGTATTCAATCAAAATATTACTTCTTTTAATATTACATAAATATATATTTTTACAAAATAGATGTGTTTGCAATGTATTCTATATATATATCCAATGATATTAAGTTCATTTCTTTATAATAAAGATGGAGCATTAATTATTATAATTTTTGTAAAGAATTAGATTAAATCAACTATTTATTACTATTGACTATAAACAAGGGTTGTTGTTTGTCTAATATGACCTTTAACGAAGATTCTTAGATGTCCAAAAATGTGCTTTTTAAAATATTTTTTATTTATTGTGTGATATGCCAAGTGAACTTTACGATATGCCTATCATTATTGTATTATTATTAAAAGATTATGTCTCTACCATTTTCTTTTAGTGGCTTTGTCTAGGTTTTATTCACCACTTAAAATAAACACGTTCTTCTTATATAATCATTCACGTACTTATCAAAATTCATTTTTACATTTTAACTCAATAAATATTTATATTATTCTTATTGCTAATAAATAAAAAAATCCAACCGATTTATGTTTTGGATATGTTGAAAGACTAAGAGATAATAGATGTTTTTATAAAATAATTAAATGACAAGTAAAGAGATGGAAAAAAAGATGGGGGGGGGGGCAGAAAAAAGTCTATTAAATAACACGAAAGTATTTGAAAAATAAAAAATAGCAGAGAAGAATCTTTAACAACAATTATAAAGTCAATATACTGTAAAAACCTAAACTATATTAACTTCCAAAAAAAAACAAAAATAGAAAGTGAAACTAAAAACTAGGAAATAGAGAAAATTGTTTTTGCATCCAAAAACTTTTAGGCTTAAAAAAGTAAAAAATGTCAGCCTGTATTACTATGTATATAAGCAAACTTTGTCACTTAGAACAAGCTGGCAGATTTGCGTGTTAACGGTTGCTGGATCGAATCGATTACCGGCTAAGAAAAATTTCAATTTCATCAATCGAAAGAAATATCACTTGATCTTTTTAGCAACTAACCATACGTTTAATATTTATACACACATATTCATTAAATAATTATTATTTCCAGATATAATACGTATGCAGCGCATAGAAATGTAAAAGTCATACACAGCTGCTATTTATATATAGGGTTTTTGTGTATGTTTTTAGCATACAAATCTAAAAATATAAATGATTGTATTCTTTTGTTATAATTTAAGAACATTATAACCTAGAAAATATAGTAATTAATTTAAATGAAGTGTATTCAATACTCTTCTATTAATTGTTATAAATGAGAGTTGATTAACTTATTCAGTATAACAGGAATATTGTTTAAAACAATATCATGTCCTTGATGCTAAAAATACCTTCGTCATTCAAGTATGAACTTAATCCATATTGCCATTTAAAATTATACAATAAGCATTGCTTGAGATATATTCTTTTATATAGATATTCACTACGATGAAATGATATACAGTATATGCAATGGAATTACATATACTGTATATAATTAAATATATTTTAATTATTAATTAACTAATTTATTTTAACAATGGAAAGCATACTTACAGGATTCATGGCTGAAAAATTACTTAACTTTGCTATACTAAGCCAATTATATCTTAAATAAATATTTTTGCTTTCAATGACTTTTATTTTTGTGTTGCGTGTATATTTATATTTTTTTATAGATAATCAACTGTATAAATGAATTATTAACACAAATATTAATAAGAAATATAAATTAATATTTAAAAACGTTGAATTACTGATGTGTGTGTGTGTATATATATTTTTATAATGTTATAATTTTTTTTTTTTTCAAATAATATATTTTTTTCTAAAATCCGATGATTTTTTTTTTTTCACGTGTCATAGCATCGGACGAGAATCGAACCCGCTAGCCCGGAACAACTTCTTGTAAGGCAGTTGTGCTGACCTCTTGACCACCAACACTAGACTAAAATCCGGTGTTTTTTTACACAGCTGGTCATTTACCTATCTAGCTAGTCATTCACTACTGGTTAGTAAGTGAGTATCTAGCTATTATTAGCAAGAGAGTTAAAGTCATAGATGATTAAATGAGTATTGCTACAGTACCTATAAAAATAAAATATATAATTGTAATATAATGTTGTCTTTGATATTGATTGGGTAGAAATTATTCATAACAACATTGATTCCATGATCAATCTTCATTTTTAAATTAATTTGTTTTTACAAATATATTGACACATTTTGATCTCAGCATCTGCAATAATACCATTTATCAATATTAATTGAGTCTTTTACCTCATAGAATGTTGGGTTGAGATATGCATCTGATAATCCACAAAATAAACTAATATTTTTGTTTTAATTATGAAAGGAAAGAAATGAAATAATTTACTTTCACTTTTTTTTTATGTATTTGATTGTATTTTGTTTTGTAAGGTAATGAACTTTCAAAAAATTTATTTCTTAGTGTGCATTGTTTGACAAATTTTCTAAATGCATCTTTTTTTCTTTGATAACAAGTCATCTTATCTTTTTTTTTTTTTTTAATTGTTTTTTCTATAATAGATTATATAAATATAAAAGGTCCCTGAAAACTTGAATATCAGTTTTATTAGTTCAGTTTAATAGTGGTATTTATTAATATCAGTTATAAGAGACTTGAACTCAGACTTTTAAACTCCCTACTTCTATCTAATCCATCCTATATAACCAATACACATGGCCACACACATGTGAAAACAATAAATGATCTCCAATATATGTATTTCATGCTAAAGTAGCATTCATCAGTTGGTCCAGATCACCATCTTTCACACATATATACAATCAGTGTTCAGTTTATATTAAGATAGCAAATATTGGAGATCATTTATCTTTTTCACATGTATGTGGTCATATGTATCATTTGTATAGGATAGATTGGATAGCTGCAGGGATTTTGAAAGTCTGAGTTCAAATCCCTTATAATTACATTAAGTTTAGTACAGACAATATACATGTATTTAAATATTAAGAGCAGTTATATTAAGAATATTCCAATCAAGAAACAAACATATAAGTTAAACAGAAACACACAATCCTACAATGGCAATCAGTAAAAAAAAAATTTGCAGATTATTTTTTGCCTATTGCTCATAAGTGATCAAAGAATATTATATGGAGCATCTTATCTCAAGCATAATTATTTGTTACAAAGAAAGCCTATCAAATATTCTATTTAAAGCATGAAGAAAGACTGTTTAAGAATTAACACAAAGTCAATAGAATTATAGTTTTCATATTACTTAAGTGCAGCTGGGTGAATTCATATGCATGATAGAATCAACCAAAATTTACAAGAAATGCCCTTGTTTAAAGGATAAAAGAATTCATGAATTTAAGTTGCAAAATACTTTATCAACAAGTCATAATATGTCAATAAAGAATTCCCATATGGGAAAAAAATTTTTGTTAAATATATATATAGAATAATTTCATACAAAATCTTATATAATAATTTCAGAGCTCAATTTTTAAATTGTAATTGATATTTATAAAATTCTCAACTATATTTTAAATAATATTTTAAAACATATATTAAATTAGGAAGTTTTTCTGTTGTATACTGAAATAAAATTAATTTAACAATTTACATAACTTAATAATAAAAAGCTTCTTGAACTAGCATTTGAAGTTAGTGTAGACCTGGAAAAATATTTTAATTAACAAATCATATCTGTGTTATCATTATATATTAACCTCTAATTTCATTAATTAAATATTTTGTTGCTAAACAATCTTTGCTCTTTATTTTCTATTCAGTAATTTTTTCATATAAAGGGATTGATGATATTGTAATTAACTATATAGTGACTCATTTTTTCATAAACTGAGAGAATGTGTAGTTCCATCTATGTTTCTGTAGTTGGTTTATAATAAGTATAGATGTATGTGAAGCTTTATAGATTAGTTGCATTATCCAGAGAATAGATGATGCTTCTATAAATGTTTTTTTTTGGCAATATGTATTGTACGAAGCGTTACTTCCCTGAGGAATTCTGCTCCTAATCTTGCACTGAGCATAAAGTGATTAAGATTTAACAGGGAAAGAAATGGATACCAATTTAGTCAATTATCTGTACTCATAACATATTGATACCTCCAGCTAAACTGATAGAGAGAGGGGATTGACAGGACTCTGCCAATTAAAAATCCTTTTAGTTAGTAACTTTCTCAAATGCCCGAATGTTTATAATCTACGGTAAGTACACATCTTTGAAAAGTCTATTTACTATTAGCTTTGGCGTGCCACTCCTAGAAAAGAATAAAAATGAATCTCCCCCCCCCCTTCTAGAAGGTGTGGCTAGCTCAGTACACTATATATCTAGGGTCTTCAATGGGTAAATTAAATGGTTATTACAGGTACGTGATTGATAAGGAAAGAGTACATTTTATCAAATAAAATAATATAAAAACAATCAAATTTATATCGTGACTAAATATTTATTGAAATCCCGATATCCACCACCGATGTATACTTATAATGATGTAATAAACAAAATAAATAAAAATTATTGTCACAAACCCATATATATTTGATGTGTGAAAATAAATGCAAATTTACATGAATACGAGTAATAATAAACCCTTACAACTATCTACTAATGAATGAAAGTGATATGAGTTTTTACCTGTATAAATAAGTTGTACTTTATGTAGTTTGAAATATGTTTCTCAAATAAAAGATTTTCGGTTATACAGGCATATACTTTTACTCCGGACTTTAAAACCTGTTTTACTTAAGTAAATATAAAAAAACTATTCATAAATATATTTGCAATATAAAATATTTCATTACATAACTAATAGTAGCTTTCGTATTTTATAACATGTCAATAAGGTTGCACTGACTCAGATACCTTACGGCACTCAACATGAGGTGCTGTATCTATTTGCCTTTCATGATAGATAAATTCTTATACATATATATATACGTGTAGCACAATTATACATTCACCATGAATAAACCTTTTGACACTCATCATAAGATGCTGCATTGACAAAAGTAACTTAAAGATATATGGATAAATACATTTTAGACACTCAACATAAGGTGTCGTTTTTACCGAATATTAAAGTATATGTGCACCTAAATATACATGTATATTTACGTATGATAATTTTCAGGAGTAACAACAAGAAAAAAAACTGATTGCAACCTTTGCTGAAAATACTGGAACTTGGGGGGGGGGGTGAATCAAAAGATTTAAATAAAAGCTATATCATTATGCCTATAATAACCATAAAATCCAATATATATGTGAGAGACAACTCTCTCTTTCCTTTTTTTTTTTTTTTAAATGATTAACAATAAGAAAAAAAAAATAAAAATAATATATTTTTAATTATCGGAAATATCAGAGTTAATTAATTCAATATTAATAAAATATTTTTAAAATAAACTTATATAGATGTCTTCATCTTTTCCTGACTGTACTTCTGAGTGGGCTTCAAGTCAACTGGCTGTGTGTTGATCATGGCCGGCTAGAACTGGCATGATCATATCTTGGCAATTTGGGCAGAGCAAGGGTGGTTGCATTGGCTGGTTGTCTACCCCATGGTCATTTTACTGGAAGTTCTGGTAGATTTCTCTATATTTTCTATCTGATATAATGCAATAATTATTATTATTAAATTTTCATCTGCTATCTGAATGGTTAATTAAATCCACAAGAAAACAAGAGTTCTTAAAAGAACTGCATAATGGATTTCTTTTTAGGGAATATCAGCAATAGTATAGTCCATAAATGAATCTTTAAATAGATGGATGACTGGAAAATTCCAGAGCCAAAGTAGTGAAAGACTTAAACAGAACAAATGCCAAAGAAAGAATGAATCCCACAGCACTGATCAAAATCTATCAACTCCACTCATAAGAACTAATTCAGGTACCCCCTTGAGAAGTATGAATCAGCTAACCCTTTTATTTTAGCTTATCATTTAGATTATACACATTCCTTTCTATTTTTCCGATTAAATTCTACATTTTAGAGTTTGATATAATGTTTAATTTCCATCTTGAATTCTCAGACCACTTGATTACAGATATCAATTCAAAAGAATTTTTATTTTATTTTTCCACGATAAAAATTGAAGAATTTTTATTTTATTTAAAAATAAATAAATAACAATGTAATTATAACATTCGTTATCAAACATTTTGCTTTTTGATTAGATTTTTACCAAAGCAATTAACATTTTTTTGATTACTGAATAAAATTACAGTTTTTAGAAAAGTAATTAAAAAAATATATGTACAAGTATGTTGGAACAATTACTTTAATTATTTAATTTACGAATATATTCCAACACCGTGATCCATTTGATCAATAAAGTTTGCTTTTCTCCATTTGAGTTTTTCAGAGAAAAGCAAAATACATAAACATAAAATGACATATAATGAAAATATACAAAAAATAAAAATACATGAGTTTATTATAAGTGTATTTTTGTACAATATTTCTCTGTCAATTGAATGTTTACTTTACATTTGTGTGTGTGGGTATTCTATGCTCAGACCCAACTTCCATTATTTATGTGGCACATTTATATATTCGTTGCACTTAATATATACAAATTTACATGTGTACCTGCTGTAATGTTCTTTACAACAGGCTTTGTGTATGGACATTTGATAATGCCTGGCACAGTATATAATTAGATAAAATTCAACTATTGTAAAACATATATTGAACACATGACAGAATTATATCAAAGTAAGAACTGATCACGTATTATTATAGTGATTATCACAAACACAATTAATTACTTATTATTTTTTAATTCAATTATATTAAGTTACATATATTTGAAATGACTAGACTATTTATATAATTATTTTCTAGTCAAATATTATTAGAATTCTTGTTACCATTATGTATTTGGACATCCTGTTATACTTTTGGTAATGTAAATTGAGATCTAATAAGGAAATTACTGATGGAGAAAATGTTTAAAATAGTGAATGAAGATAAAAATTACTTATTTATACTAAATAAAGTTTGGGATAGTATTTCTCAGAATTATTTGCATTAAATACTTGAAATAAAAAATTGAAACAAATATCAAAACATCTAATTATGAAATAAAGGATAATTTCAATCCTCATTTAGACTTTATTCCTGGCAATTTATTAGATAAAATATGTGCAATAGCTTTATGCTACAAGTGATAAAAACTTGGAACAAAAATACAAAATAAAAAATTAAGTAGATTAAAGTCACTTTGGAAAGTTAAACCTTAATGAATTAACAGTGATTCTGTAATTATTTTGAATAAGTATTTTTAAAAATGGACTGATAAGATAAAATGAATTCTATTATAGCTGGCAATAAGAATCTTTTCTCAAGAAGAGGAAATGATATGCCATGGTTTCATTGATTATGATAATGTTTGTCAATATGAAATAACTTAAGTCTTTTATTTTGTTTAATACTTGATTGAACTTTATATATGTATTATTACACCAATAAACTAATGTAAACTCTTACGAAAATATCTTTATTAAATTGTAAAAATTTAGTACTTTCATTTAATTGTGAAAAAAAAAAAATTAAATAATTTATTTCCATTCTTTGATAGTTTTAAAAATATTCTATTAGATTTTATAGTATTATTTTAAAACTTTTTTAAATCTATTTAAATATTCTTTCAATTGTATTTTATTTATTTCAAAGCAATGAATGTCCTACAGACTTGTTTTTAGAAGAGAAATATATCTGCTATTATTAAAACTAATTATATTGTTTATTAAATTTTCTTTTGCATCTCATTAAAAAATGTCAATTTGTTATTGTTATTTTAATAACTCATTTTCATTTTTTTGTGTGTGTGTTTTTGAAAGTTGCTACTCCAATAATAGTTGCTTAGAAATATATTCAGTTTTTATTAGTTACTTCATTAGTAAACATCACATGATCACCATTTCTTATGCTTGCTCATAACTGTTATTAAAACAGGCAAAACTCACTATATGTGTAGTGGATTTTACTTCATTAATGGTATTAATAGCAGCTGCAGTTAAAAAAATGTATCTATGAACATAAATGAGGCATAAGCCAAACCATTATCATTGTTATCCACAATTCTATAATAAAAATCAGCCAAGAAATATTTAGAGTATTTGCTGCTTGTATCATAAATAACTGAAGAATACTACCTGGAGCATGTCATCTCAAAAATAACTACTTAGTTAGAAAAGTTATTGAAAAATCTATTTCATATTTAAAGAAAATACTTTAAGAATTACAGCAAATAGTTTTTTGTCTGAATTCAATTGTGTAACTCCTATATACATAGAAACAATCAAAACTATTTTATTTAAAAAATAAAGTCCATAAAGTTAAGCCATCAAGGACTTCATCAACAAATTATAACATGCCATTAAAGAATTATCATTTAAGAAAAGCTTTTCTCAAACATGTTTACAGACTATAATTGCAATTATAAGTTGTTCTATTATTTATCATCTAATATTAATTGCTAAATATTTAAAAAAATCAATATATATATATATAGACTGATTTCATATGGAATTCTAAAGTAAGATAAGACTTTCATAGTTATATTTGCCTAATTTATCAATACGTTTTAATAGATTTAATAATTTCTGCTTGCAAAGTATATATGATATTCTTAGTTATATTTAAACAATATTTTAAAATATGTATTAATCAGAATGTGTTTTGTTATGTACTGAAATAAAATTAATTTAGTAATTTAGATATTTTAATATGAAAGTAACATGAGGTAGTACTTGAAAATAATGTATTCCAAAAAATATCTTAACTCTTTTTATTACACAGCTATTCATATTCAAATAAATATATCTATCTACTGTTATTATATGTTACCCTTTATTTTTATTTACTACATATTTTATTACTAAAATATAGTCTTGTTTTTTTTATTATTAATTATGTAATTAGTGATATTGTGATTAAATAATATACTGACTCATTTTTTTCATAAGCTAATTAAGTTCTATAGCATAATAAATATAATGTGTGTCCAGATCTACTAATTATTAACTTTCTCTAGAAAACAGCTGGCTCTATGCATAAATACTTAAGCCCTTTATTTTTATTGTGATAGATTTGATGTACCCAGGTGATGAATGATTATATGTGATCATCATCATCACTACTAACAAACTTGCTTATCAATTTTTTAATTCAGTTATATGCAATTATATATATTTGTAACCAACATAAAACCACATATATACATATTTACTTGAAGAAAGCCATCATAATGCTTATTACTATTACATATTTGGAAAGCCAATGAGTAGATGTTAAATATCTTTATAGTCTTAATAGCTTAATGTTAAACTTTTTTATATAGCATTACAATATATATATACCCCGGGGAGTGAAGGAAGTCAAGAATGGGGAGGACACGGGGGGAGGCCGGAACCGATACCCAGGGCTAATATCCGGTTCTTGCTTTCCGCTCTTTCTTAGATAGATATATCTATCTTTATTCTTTGTAATAATAATCTAGCTCAATTAATAATTAGAAATAAATGAAATAAAATCAAATCAATAATCTCGGTCTAAATTTTTAAGATTTAAATTAGATAGAAACTATGGAAGGATTTTTGCATAAATTCACTAGACATAATAAAATAAGAATATGATATATAGTTATTCCTTTTCTTCTATGATAATATATTTTTGGGGATTATATCGCTCTACGGGTTTAGTTATTATTTTATATATATATATATATATATATATATATATATATATATATATATATATATATATATATATATATGCATTTGCAAAAAATAATAAGATCTAATCCTAGTTATGAGAGTAGTATCTAATGATTTCTGTATTTGTTTTCAGAAAATTTTTAAAAATCAATTTAGTCAATTAATAATTAAACTATTAACATTTGGCCTTTCACTTGATATTCTGAGAAACTGACTTTAAATAAATATATGATAATATCACCTTTTATTTATTGACTTTTGGAATCAATAACCTGTATTCTACATAGTTGGCAAATAAACAATAAGAATATCAATAGTCCTGAAAAAAAAATAGCTCAGCAAAAATTTCTACATAAGTTTTTACAATATATATATATTATAACCATGATAACTGACCAAAGAGTTCTGGAACAAAAGAAAACTTAATATCAACTGTATCACATTGGACACCAAAAACCATATTCCAAATGTGACCTTACAATCAAGGTGATGGGGTGCTAGGTCACACAGGTAGGCACCATATAACATAAATTTTTGAAATATCAGAGTATGAGTCCTTTTATAAACAACACCATGGCTAAATATAATTACTAAATACAATGTTCTGATATTATATCAAATTTTATCTCAGGTTTAATGTTATCTTATTTGAAATGTAGGTCCTTTTGTATTTAAAATATCTTATCTTAGATCTTAAAATATCTTTATCTCAAGATTCAAATTCAGACTGAAATACACTTGGAACAAAAATGCTAATGGTAATAATTTTTTTTTTTTTTTTAAATGTAATAGCTATTATTTAAACTATACATAGAACATTTTGTATTCTATTTTAACTTTATCCTTGTTGATTTCATTAAAATAACTATTTATTTGACTTGACTGTTATTATTAAAATTTTATAATCTAACGTACATGTGCATATGGGTATTTTAACATAAAAGGATAACATATTTACTGTTTATTAATTAAAATTATATTTTTTTTTATAGTTTGATATTGCACATAAACAAATGAGCTTAATAAGATTGTAAGCTACCCTTACATTATATTAACACTCTCCTTTCGTTATTGTTTAATTTGTTATAATAAATAATTATATATAAAATGACACAATCGTACACTAGTTTTATTTTTCACTATATGACTGGTTTATGAAAAGGGGAAATTCTCAGACATAGCAGAGTGACACAGTTTGATAACTCAGAAACCATAACTAGAGTGGTGCACTTTGTAAACTCAGTAGAAGAAACTAATTAATTATGGTGGCTTTTAATTCAACAATTGATGAGTTTGACATAAATAATGTTGACTCATCGAAAAGTCATATTGAACAGGTGGAATATTATATGTTTATAAACAAGATTTATGACAACCATTATAAAATCTCCACACTTCTGTATTTTGCAGGACAAGACATTATTCAATTGGCTAATAGGCTTATTGAGCCAAAATGTCTGGAGGACTTACCATATCAAGAGTTTATACAAATATTAAATAAATATTTTGCTCCAAAACTTTCAAAATGAATAGCCCAGCTTACTTAGGCTAAGAAATAGGATGTAGTTGCCACAAGAAAAATATATGGACTTTGATTTAGCATTAAGAAAGTTAGCTAAAGGCTGCAATTTTGGTCCAGAAATAAATGACTCTCTACTGGAGCAATTTTAGTATGGGATAGCTGTCAATAATTTTAGAAAGGTTTTATTGAATGATCAGGATTGAATGTATAAAAGTGTCATAGATAAATGGGTCACACAAGAAACCATGTTAAATATAGCTTCGGAATATACCAGGTCTCAATCTCCTGAAAAGATTTCATTCATTAAAAAAAAGAACATCCTGATTCCCAGGAGGCAGATTAAACAACAAAAATGAACTTCTTGTAGGAAATCAGGACATGTAAAAAACATTTGAATCAGCTAAGAAAAAGTCAGATTATTTAAATGTTGGGGAGATGAGGAATATAGAAAATCATTTATTAAAACTGTAAATAATAGCAATGCTAAAATGGATCACATTCTTTTAGATTTGCAAATTTGTGGTAAACGGGTCATAATGGAAATCGATAGTGGTGCCAGTTGTTGTTAATCACTCATAAAGACTGAATGAGGATTATAGAAGAATAAATTTGTGGTAAACGGGTCATGATGGAAATCGATAGTGGTGCCGGTTGTTGTTAATCTCTCATAAAGACTGGATGAGGATTATAGAAGAACATAAAAATAAGTTTGGTCTACATAAAACAAATGTCAAGGTAACAGATATAAATGGCAATAAAGTTGACATTCAGGGGGAAATTACACTTCCAATAAATGTTAAATTCTAGGCAAAGATTTCTTGTGTTGTAAGTTGTAAATAAAAATATTAGCCCATTACTAGGAAGAAACTGGTTTGCTCCCTTAGGAATTCACATGAATATTTTAAAGATTGTTGTTAATCTCTCATAAAGACTGGATGAGGATTATAGAAGAACATAAAAATAAGTTTGATCTACATAAAACAGATGTCAAGGTAACAGATATAAATGGCAATAAAGTTGACATTCAGGGGGAAATTACAGTTCCAATAAATGTTAAATTCTAGGCAAAGATTTCTTGTGTTGTAAATTGTAAATAAAAATAGTAGCCCATTACTAGGAAGAAACTGATTTGCTCCCTTAGGAATTCACATGAATATTTTAAAGATTGTTCATGTGGAAACTATAATAAAAAAAAGATATCCGGAATTGTTTACGCCTGGATTAATCAGATCTTACAATGGGACCAGTTAACATGGAACTGATAAAAGAAGCAAAAGTTATTGTATATAAATCCTATAAGTGCCTTTTGCATTAAGTGATAAAGTAGAAAAACAATAACAGATTTTGTGGCTACAGGAGTTTTAACACCTATTGAAGATTCATCCTGGGTTAAGCATATATTTTTTTGCTTTCCAGTATTATTTTAAGGTGTTTAGGCATTGCTATATGCTTCAGTGTATTTCTTGAAGTGTGTGCAAATGTCAAGAGCAGATCGACTGATTATAATTCTCTTGTGCAGCTTACCAGCTAAGGCTAGCAGTTTAGAGGGTGTCAGGGTAATATACATGATGTGGTTGATATTAAATGATAATATGATTAAAAATGATATATAATGCTGTACTGGATCGAGAGGCATGTCTTTGATTTTAAAAAGCATGATGTACATTTCCAAGTATAGAAATTCAGTGGTTCAGGCAGGGAGAAGGATTCTCATTGTTTTGTGTAAGTGAATTGATGAGGTGCACATATAATTGAGATTAAGTACAAGAATTTGAGCAGAGCAATAAGAGAATGGTGAAAGATGAAAGGTTAGGTTGATTTGATGATGAAGCATAGGAGAGTAAAAACACAAATCTATGAGGAAATCATGACAGTTGTTGTGGAATAAAATTGAGTTATGTGGCAGAAATCCTTCAGCCCTCATAATCCCCTTGTAAGATGACTGAGTAGGGAAATGATGTGAGCAGTGAGGTAATATTGAATATTTTATTTGCTATTACTGTAGAACCAGGTGGTATGTAGACAAATATTATAGTAAGAGTAATACTGCAGTGGTGAAATGTGACAATAAGTAAATTTACATATATATATATATATATATATATATATATATATTATTCTAAATGATGAAAAAGGGTACTTTTGATTTATAACAAATCTGGTGCTGCCTGATGGTGTAGATGATTATCTTGAACAGATATAAAAGCTTTACATTCTCAGATAGGATAGAGGATCAATCTGAGATCCATTATATATTTTTTATTTTTAGTAAATCCAAATATGTGAGATTGTGTAGTTTGGGGGTGTTTTTGGACTGATTTCAATCCTCTAACATTAAAGGCTCCTATTTTTAGTGGCATATCAGATTATATATTAGGAAATGCTTATGAGGGTCAAATTGAGTGATAGATTTTAGAGATATTAGTAATTAGGGAAAGTTTAAGTCTTGGGGTTTAGTGCTCTTTTTAAAGCTGTTAATTTGAATTCATTCCAGTAGTATTATTTTCAGTGTGCAGAGGATCTTGTGAGTATACTTGTATAGGGACATATCTAGATGAAACCTCAGAGTTTGTTTGAACTTGGTTCATTATGCAGAAGGTTGATGGATGAGCATATGTGATTGTTCTTAGGAATAATAACTTATATGAATATTGCATCATCTTGAGAATTTTCTTTTAATAAGGATATCTGAGGAATTGTCATGGTGGATGGCATGTTGTCAAAAAGTCCATAATATCAATGGATGTCTTGTTTACTATAAAGAGAATGTCTTGATGGCTGTGGATTGCTTTATCATATGGAACATCTGGTTGAAGTTTTAAGGTGCTCCAACTGGCTCACTTTCTATACAGTATTTATTTATTGAGAGGTGTTTCGGGAAAAAATTTTGATCAATAATTTGGCTGCTAGTCGCAGTAATTTGATATGTGGAAAGATTTTTTAGTTGCACATCTTCACTTGTGGACGATTTTCTATGAAATGTAGCAGGTTGATGATTATTATATATTTGCACATGTGTAATGTTATTGTTGATACCTTGATTTTCATTGTGGATACATTGGCATGTGTGACCATTTACTTGATTACATTATAAGCAACAAGAAGTATTACAATTGGTGGCTATAAGACCATGCTGTCCACAGGAGTAGTATTCAGGCTTTCAGTTTTATATATAAAGACAAAGTGTGGATCTCTTCATCCATAATCTGTGTGGACATGGCAATTACTTCAATTCCTTTATTTAGCTTATCCTTGAATTCAATGTTGTTACCACAAATGAGAATGGGGATATCTTTTAGATAGATTGGTTGTAGTAAGATCACTCTCCTAAAAGATTCCATTAATTTGTGGAAATCTTGATACTATATCCAAGAATTGTATTTTTTAGTATCCCTGCTATGAAGTTCTGATTGTTTTTATCCACAGCGATTACTGCAAAGTTGCCAAATGTTTTGATTGGCTTTAAAGTGGCTGTTTGATTTGAGTTATGGAATTTGAATGCAAGATATCTTGGGTTGGGATGGTCAGCTAGGCAGAGTACACCATCCCATAGGTTGTTTAGATGAAGAGCCTTATATAATAATGCTCTTGGAAAGTGATACAGTTAACAATGTAGATCAAGGGTAGACAAAACTATTGATATATCAGAGAAAAAGCATCAGAATGTACCAAAAGAGCCCCTGGAGAATGGTATTATTGAACCTTTCAGCAATATTCTCAAACATGTCAAAACTGTTCATATCATAGGGGGGAACAAGTTTTTCTTCATTATTTTGATTTATTAAATCAAAGTTTTACATGTCAGTTGATGTACTTTTTCTAAATCATAAGATTGTCTTTATGATTGAAGTATTAACATTGTTTTTAGTTATGTTGCTAAAGGAATAATAGAGATATATATGAGAGATAGTGACCTGGGCCAACTGATGAGTGCTGGTTCAGCATGAAATGCATCTTGGGGGTCGTTTGTCTTTTATTATATCTTTATTTATATGAATTTGAAAAGAATTGGGGAAGTGTGGAGGAGTTTATTATATCAATAAAGGAATAATTTAAAATAACAGCATTGTTTTAAGTTGAACTTGTGATAACACTAGTGACAGCCATTTTAACTATCTTTCTCATTATATAAATAACTAATGACAATGATTTTATATATATATATACACACACACAATAATTTATTACATTTATAAAATATAAGTTATTAAGTTTTCTTATGAAAAGAGATTAAAATTACCTTTAATAATAGTATTAATGATTGAAAATAACAAGTTTGAACTACAGAACTTAGATTATCATCATCATCATCATCATCATCATCATCATCATTATTATTATTATTATTAGTAGTAGTAGTAGTAGTAGTAGTAGTAGTAGTAGTAGTAGCAGTAGCAGTAGCAGTAGCAGCAATAGTAGTGGTAGTAGTAGTAGTAGTAGTAGTATCAGCAGCAGTAGCAGTAAAATCAGCAGTAGCAGTAGTAGTTATTGTTGTTGTTATTATGGTTGTTGTTATTCTTATTATTATTATTATTATTATTAAGTTTCAAAAAGAAACTTTTACTAGACAAAGTGTTACATCAATTTTCATTTGCATACATATGTTTACATTTGTAGTTGTAACATTAAATTAACAGGTTGATGCATGTGCAAATATATAGATTAAGAGGAGGAAGAGAGGGTTACAACTTTCAGAGTGCCAAATAATTATGAACTTAGGATCACAGTACAATATTAAATAATCTAAGTTTATGCAATGTGTACATAAATTCAGTTAAAAAATCAGAATAATTTTACAAATTATTACTTATTGGTTGCATATATATGCAATACATATAACTTTAATTTTACAGACAAGTTTTGGTTAAAGTTCATATTGTGTCACTTTCTGAGTGCTTGTTATGCTGGGCCTGTTTGTGGAGGCATTTTTCTGTTGTTGTTTTTATAGGCCAGTTACAGTCTCAGAGTATAGCATAGGTGTCCAGCTAATCAGTGGTGAGTTGATATGGTGATAATTGATGTGATATGGATAATCATATGCTTGGTTGCTGCATTAGCAGTGACCAAGTTGCAGCAAAAATATCTGAATAGGCTATCTTGCTATATCTGTTTTTTTTAATTATTAATCTATTGTAGAAGGTGGATGGGTGTCATGGAATATTGTTTTTTAAAAGAAAAATGTATCATGTGCACTGGAAATGCATAAAGAACAAATGATATTGCACAGACTATGGAGATTGAGACTGAATACATATGTGATTTTAAGTTTCATTAAATCTTGTAATCTGGTGTCTGGAGCAATTCATGATGTTTACTGTGGCTTGTTTTGAGTATATGTGACATTAATCCAACCTCAGATCCATCTGTCTAAATTTCTCTGAAATATTGGCCTCTTCAGTTTTAGATATTTTTAACTGGCAGTTTTTTTGATCTGGTTACCTTTCAGTTTCTAGTATTTTTGTCTGTATGGTTGGGATGCATAGAATGAGTGCATCAGTTATGTGTGCTGTTGTTTTATTCATCACTATTTGCAAGTGGCTTGGTTCAGCATGCTGGCTTGTTTCATTGATTGTATTATGATTTGACTTTGGTCTGTTGTTGTATGTGCTATCTGTGATATGACATTCATTAATTCATGTGAAAAGTCTGGAGCCATCTAAATAGAGTTTATAGTGTTTTGTGAGTTTTTTGTTTGCCTTGTTGGTTGAGAGGTCAATATTTGCATGTCTTCATCTATATAATATCACTGGTCTCCAGAATGAGGCTGACTGGTAGTCTTTTTGCTTGTTATCTGGGATGATTTATCAGCATGGAAATTGGTGTTGGCCAAATTGTTTTTCTGTTGGCTGAACTTGCAGAACTTGGTTTGTGATGCAATGTAAGGCAAGATGATCATGCTGGTCACAGGAATAGCATTGTGGATTTAAACCCATAATATAGAGGCAGAGTATGGGCGCTAATCTGTTTAGTTATATGGTCTGGATTGATTTTAGAGTTTAATTTTAGCTTGAAATCAAAAGTATTGTTATATACTGGTGAGATGTGTTTTTGAGGTATATAGCATTGAAAGATACAACCATACCAAATGGCTTTTGTATGGTGGCATCCTCTTTTAGAGTTATCAGTTATTTCCCTACAACTTTCACATTCTTGCTTATTGCAATCACAGGCTTTGTAAACAATTTTCCTGCATCAGAAACACTTTACTCATTTGTCTGTTTTAGATTCAACTCCCAATGTTTTATAAATTGTAGCTTGAAATGATTCTGGTTTTGTAAAACTTCTAAACACTCTAGCTTAGTCTATTAGTATTTCATAAGCAGGTTAGGTTTTTTACTACTAATAATATTTGCTTAAACTGATCATGTATTAGCCCATATAATAGTTGCTTGCCAAAAGCTTCCTCTATGTATTTGTCATAAAGGCATGGTTTTGCCATCTCTCTTAGGCTCATGTCAGAATGTTTTATTTTTTTCACTTTTCTGTTACCTTCTGCCCCTAAAATGTATTTGAGCAATGATGGTTGGGGATTGAAATAACCATTTAGCTTTGTTACAAGCTTGTAATATTTCTGTCTCTCTGGAGAATTTTTGCACAGTTTCTTAGTTATCTCGATTACTATTGAGCCTGCAAAGTAAAATAAAGAAGCTACTTTTACAGTATTCTTGTTAATATTATTTATTATCCACTATTGGGTAACTTGATTTTAATTGAAATTTTGAATGAAAAATGTAACATAAAATTATTAATTAGTTATCAACTCATTGGAAATTGAAAAAAAGTACATCAGAATAAGGTTTTTACCTTATCAGGTTTAGGTTTTGAATACTTTTGGAGCATGAAAAACTAGAGCTTGTTAACATGGTTGTAAAAAAATGGAATGCTTTCTGTAGAACAATTATTATTATTATCATCATTATTATTATCATCATCAGGTTTCAAATGGAAATTTTATTAATGGCTAAAAGATTGCATTTACTATGACTTGCTCTGCATATATATAGTTTCTTCTTATTATTGTGTTATAATATTAAAATCGCAAGGTTCATTATAAATATTTTTAGTATTAGATTTCTCAGTTTTTTATTTTAAATAAGTTGTTAATCAAATGAATGATATCCTAGTGAAAGATGTCAGGAGACAAATATTTCTTCCAAAGATATTGTCTACTTATTATACAATAACAATAATAATAATGAATTTTAGCATTAAAATATTTTAATTAAAATAAGATGCATAAAAACTCTTAATTTTGAATAATATAAAAATCTCGTAGGATAACCTTCAAATACCATGGGTGAAAAAGGAATTTTATGGTCACTCAGAATACTCTATTAACAAGTTAAGCAATTTTTTTAATGAAGTAGTGAAACAGTAAGATTCGTATTCAAATCTTAAGTTTCACCTTTTTCTGTCGTCTCTCACTGACCGGTCTATCCCGCCCAAATTTAAACTTTTTGGTATCGAATTGTGTGTATAGCAATATTAAAAATGTATAAATATATGTAGAATTCAGCATAAACACGCACAACACGCACACATTTCGATCTCAAATTAAAGGCAATAAATAGGGATAAAATAATATAATTTAGATTTCTTTTAGTTATATAATTTTGTATAATTTTAATCATTTATTTTGGATTATAAAGTTCGTATTTATTGCTTTGTTTAAATTTCGTTTAATAATAATTCTAAAAAAATCTGATGTAATATTTAATTAAAAGTTAAAATAATCTTATGTTCCCTTTTTGTCTTTGAAATTTAAAAGCATTGGTCAGTAATAGATAATAGATTAATTAAAGAAAAATTCCCCAAAATATAATTAGTAAATGTAAAATGTAAACAATAGAACGGCAGCTTTCTTTAATTAAAAACCAACAAAATGCATTGATTATCCTCAGGGCAGATTAAGTAGAACCTAAAAATACCTTAACAAAAATGTGAAAGATCAAGATAAAAAAAAGAGGCCATCTTAGACTTGCTGGAGACATTCACTTAAACTTTAGCTTTGCTCTCGATCACTGAGAGTCTCCAAAAATATAAAAATAATTTGTTCCTGCCAAGGTATGACCAAGTAAAGCACCTAGATTATTCTTCATCGGGAGATGGCCTATCGGATGCCGAACTTTCCATTGCCCATCATAAATTCACCATGAAGATCTGCTGCCTGAAATAAATGAAAAAGCTGCTGCTGCTGCTGTGAAATTAAATGAAATATCTAAATACAAGAAAGAATTGCCACTCGTGAACCTTTTGCTGCTAAACTAATGGAATCAGAAAACTTCTTATAAAACAGGTACCTGTCTGTGTTCAAACTCTAGAGTACTCTAATAATATGCTATAGCTCTTCTTCATACTACTTATCTAAATTATAAAATGTAAAAACCACCATATGTATAACTAAAACTGAATAATTAACTTAATGTGTAAATTTCTCTACTAATCTAACTTACCTCATTCTATCTTGGGTGCGTATTTGTAAAATCTACATTTTATCTATATTTATTATTTAATTATTGCATGCTCACAATTGTCTCTATTTTCAAAGTTTAAATCTATGACCGTTTGAAACAGTGATTGCGTGTCACATTTTCATTAATATGTACTTCGTCGGGCCGAGGCAGAGACCAGCCCGACATTCTTATAAACCATAACTAACTTAACTTTCATCTAAATCGACACACATTCAGTGCATCACTTATTGTAATGCAGGGTCTACTACTTCGCAAATGGCTGACGTATTAGTTATAATAATTCCCAATTTATATAGGTTTTGTATTTATTAAATCATCATGAATAATTCCAGAAAATTACATTTCTTTGAGAGTCGCCAACGTTCTTTAGTAAATGTTGATAATGTAGGGCCGAGTTAGAAATCTATTTAAATCTCATCATAATCGTTTATACATTATACATGTGTTACGTTTTAGAGATGCGATGACCCATTCCACCGTGAAATTTCCGGATTCTTCAGGGTTGAAATTAACCCCAGTCATCCTACACAAGCGGGCATAATGGGTGCTCCCGTAGGACTTGACAACGTCATGCAGCCAGCCGGCAAAACTGCGACACGGACCGCTTGTCCCTGGTTATGCTTATGTGACACCTTACTTCGTCAGGTCGAGGCAGAGACCAGCCCGACATTCTTATAAACCCATTCGCGGCATTGCAGTTTCGATATACTGCCATTCCATATCGCCTTTCTAAAGCATACCACATGTTCCTTTACTTAATTTTATTATTCTCTATATCACTCCGCCTCTGCATTATCTTCATAATTTACTCTCAAATAAATGTTTGCCCTTAAGTTATAAATAAATATTTTAATTAAATAAATATATGTCTGCCGTTACTCTTATAACCCATACTTTAGACTCTTGCATTGCAAAGGTGTAAATTCCCCAAGGCATGCATTAGAAATACTTACTCGAGAATTTTAGGTAGCTAGATTACACCCTCAAATAAATGAATTCCTTTTGTAAACAAATAAATCATGTATTCTTTAAAATATAATCATGTTGCAAATCCTGCTACTGAAGCTGTTAGTCCATAAAATATTATTAGTAAATGATCTTATTAAAATGTGTTAATAAATAATTTTAAACTATACGTCTGCAGTTACGTTTCATTTATTCGATACCCATTCTATATAATATTTCCTCGATTATGTAAATATGAATGTTTAATTAATATTAGTTTGATTATTGGCTAACTCGAGAATAAAATCATGAATCTCTTGCATATCCCTGACCACCGTGCCTAAGGAAATATTTACTAATGTCGCATCAGATGCGTTGTTTCGTGGATTGCATTGTGGAACCGATAAACTATGTTCGAACTCAGTACCACAGGTGGCTTCGCTACTCGATGGTGCTGCTGTTCTGTATGGTGGTCGAATTCTGCACTATGTTTATGAGTCACACGTTTTCTGACTGTTACAGTAGTTAATATTCTATTATAAGATCAGTATTCTTTGAATAATTGTAGTTAAATTATAGTGACCAATAAAACCTCAAGAAAAGAATAAATATTTTATTTCTTAGATGCATTCTCAACATCTGTAACTCATTATATCTTTAATTTATGTGATTGTACCTTGAATAGTCAGAATTAAATATAATTGACATAATGAATTAATTATACAATGTTCAGATTTCTGCATAAGTGATGTGTGAATAAGATACCATTGAGACTCTAAAACATGACAATAAAATATAACATTTATTTACAATGAAACAATTTAATAACCATGAGACTGTAGGAAATGTACAAAATTTAAGGGCACTGTTTAATTATAATACAATGCATTTTTATTCCATTAAAGAAATACACTTTCAAAATTTGCAGCTTAAATTTATATAAAAAATAAATTAATTAATAAATTGAATGTTCACCAGTAATTGTTTATTTTGGTGGACCAATGTACACTTCATGAACACAGATTGGCATTATTATTACAAAAACTTCTATATCTTCCTAAATGATAAAGTTTTATTAATGTAGTAAGCATTATTACTGTTTTATATCTTCCTGAATGATAAAGTTTTTATTATCATAAACATTATTACAAAAACTCCATACTTTTTTAACTTATAGAAATTTTGTTAACCTATGCATTATTTTAATAATTTTATACTTTTCTAATTGATGAAAATTTTATTTAATCTATGAATTGTTTCAAGAAGTTCCACACTTGCATACAATCACACCATAATATTATTCCAAACAATGAGTAAATCTAAATATTTTTTATGTCTTACCAATCCAGTGATGATTTGCTACTGGATGATGATGATGATGATGCATTGCTTATTCAGCTTAGAAATGCTGGCAGTGCACAGCAGAACAAATTCATACATCAGGACCATATCTATCTACACTAAGCGTAGTCAAAAGTATACCTAGAGAAAAGATGACACATTTCAAAAACAAACAACCACATCAATTGCCATAACAATAAAGATATATAGTACACCATACATGGTTACAAAAATATGATATTTCCAATAGGAAAAGATAAAGCCAATGATCTTAGTAGTGGCATGAATCCAAAGTCACACACCTACATTCTGAGGGCAAATAGATATGCTAGGACTCAGTCTCTAAAGATATGTGAAAAGTGGGAATAGAGCATACAAATACTGGGAATTATAAGGATTGCCTCAAATGAAGCATTTATACAAGCGTGAAATTTAAAAACATATACCAATTAAGGAAAATATCATTGATAAGAGAGATATCAGACTAACATCTCTTTAGCAAATATATGGTTATCTAAATCAATATCATCAAAAGACAGACAATGTTCACAATCCTTGGAAACATAAATTGTCAAGATAAGCTTAAAGCAATACATGAGAGAAGCTAATTCTAGTGTTCTTTCTGAAGGTTTGCGATGATGGTGTTTTAGTTGTATTTTATATTGGACTTCTTCCATCATCTAATATGAGTACTAAATGTTTTTAGATAAATTTAACTTTATTTAAATATTCCAAATACATTCAACTGTTAGTAATAATACATAAAAGAGGTTAGTGAAAGAGGTTAGTATATGCATAACACCTGAAAAAGAAGGGGTGAATAATACATTTTGAAATGTTGTGCATATACTAACCTGTTTGATGTGCTATTACTAACAGTTGAATGTATTTGGAATATTAAAATAAAATAAAAAATTTCTAAAGATAGTATATTAGATTATGGAAATAGTCCAATATAAAAATACAAATAAAACTAATTCTAATCTTTTAATAAACATAATTTTTAATTGAAGTGTAAAATCAATGATAATTAGTTTGTGTCAAATCTGACTTAATAAAATATTGCCTTAAATAATTAATAAAATAAGAATATACAATACTTTTTCATGGATTGCATATAAGTATTCACTGAAATAGATAAATTACACATAACAGGGAACAAAGCAATACTCTTAAAATGATATACTAAATTATATAGCATTAATAAAACACTCAATATTATGTGAACTTCTGAATATTATCATGAACAATAATGCATAAAATATATTAAGAAAGAATATATAAAATAAGCCAATAATAAATTATAAATAAAATTATAACTATAAATTATAATCAGTTTACCAAACATTTTGGAGACTTCCAAATTTTCTAGAATACAATTTTACAAATAGATAATAATATTTCTCTGTTTTGTGGCAGTGAAGCAATTTAAAATAGATGCCCAGCATTAAAAATTATTTTATAAGATTTTCTTAAACATCTAAACACCCAAGTACATTAGTAATAGCCATTTAATTTCTCAAAATATTTAAACATATAAGTAAGTCAGGTTATAATAATTTATACTATAGCATTAACCTAGTTTTCCATTTACATGTTTTAAGAATTATATTCAAATATAGAGGTCTGAGAGCAAGTATTTCCTTCTAAAGCTAAGCAGGTTTCCTTCCAAATAAAAATAGAGCAGGTTTAAACATATATGTTTGGGCTAATATAATAAGTCATAAAGCATATGATAAATAAGTCTTATTAAATTAATGGTATTTAAAATTTTAATTATAATGCATTCCCTCTCATTCAGTTTATTTTAAATATAAAGTTGACTTATAAATCAAGTGATTTTTTCTTCTCATCAGCAAATTATTAAGAGCAATAAAATGTGACTTTAATTTTAAGATAAACAGTTTATTCTTCTCAAATTCATAGTTCATGTATTACAAATAAATCTATTCAAGAGAAACTGTTTATTGAAACAATATTTTAAAGTATATCAAAATAAAACATTATGAAAGTTCTTGATAATTATTACTCTTTCAAATAAGTTAATAAAAAATACACATTTTCAATTATTAATGTGCTGTTATAAATATTGCCAAAATATAACCTTTCAATAATTCTATTTCTAGGATATAAGGAATGTGATATTTGTCATAAAGTTCATTGCAATTATGAAATGTAAATCAATGAAGAATGCTTATGTGAGCAGTAAAAGCTATACATAATTTCTACAATGTGCTAATATTAAATAGATATACTTAAGCAATTAAGACTGAGCAATTGTTTAACATCTTCATTGATTGCTTTTCTTTTTCTTTAAATAGTGTTAACTTTTGGATTTTCCATTAACTTCAGTTTAAAATTTTGTTTTAAAGATACATGTTACTTTAAAATAAATATATATTTTTTTAAATTATAACTTATAATTAATTCTATAGCTGAGAAATTTTGAAATTTCTTTCTATTTTGAAAGTCTATTTTAGAAGTTCAGTGGTTTTTCATAGCTCAGACAAAGTAGTTCAGTTTAGTGTGTGTGTGTCAAATTTTTATACATCTAATCATGTCACTCTTTTTATTGATGAACTTTCCCACTTTTGTATCTGTGGAATTAAGCTAAAAATAGAAATTCATTTACATATTTTTCAGAATTTTAATTAATGCTTACTGTCTGAAATAATTATAAAACCAAATTATTATTATTATGGTAAAATAAAATACAACAAAAGAAAATATATTGTTTTGAGACATTACTCTTTTATGACTATTTTCAAACTATGTTAAATAAATTAAGACATTCTACTAGGATTTAATTCAATAGGTTTATTGCCTTGTAATCAATGTGCATTAAATAAATTTATAATTACAACTTTAAATTATTGTAATAGATTTCTAACTATAAGATCTTTCCATTGACTTGTTGTAAATTGAAAGATTTCACGAGTACTAATGTATAATAGGAATTGTGGACTTAAATCAGTGAAGTATTGAATAGCTTCACGCTCTCAGATCTAACCGCTTCAGCTTCACCTATTTATATAGAAAGTAGACTGAAGTAAAGAAGGGGTTTCCCTTGGGTTCCCCTCTTTTCTTCCAATGCATAAGATTGTGATTAAGACCTGTAGAGGTTCCTAACTTTTCAACCGCACATGCTTTAGGTTTATTGCCTATGTAAATATTATTTAAATTAAGTATATAAAAATATCTAACATTATAAAACAAGGAAATCTAAATTAAAATGAATAAATGTAAGCACACTCACAAACATGTACACTGAAGTTATTTCAATTGAAAATTAACAACTCTTTAAATAGTAATAAACCAATTTTCTATCTTTTAAGTTAACTAATCCAGCTTTATGTATTTAATCTTAATGATATTAGCTTATGAATATATTATTGCTGAGAGTTAATTTAAGCTAATGCTTTATTATAAGTATAAATATTCAATACTAACATCTGATATTAAAATTTTAACCCTAATTACTATTACTGCTTATTTAAACACTAAAATTTTAAATATTAATGGATTATATTAAAGTAATCTGGTATTTATTACTTAGCCAGGATTAGCTGCTTGACAGCATTGTCGCCAGGCAAAAACAATACAATGCAACATTACTGGGCCACGATTTTTAACAACTCATTTTCTTTTTTAAAAAAACATGGCACCTTTTTTTTTGGCTATATGAGTGATTTATTTGGGGGGGGGGGGGCTTTATTTGTATACCGCTGATACAGTAAAACTTTTAGTTTTAAAACCGATTTTCATTACCTTTTTTAAAAAATAAAAACAAATCAAAAATAACTTTTTTTGTCTCTAACTTTTGTCTCAGTGAAGAGAAAGTATTTCTCACCACCCCCACCCCCAAATTAAAAGAAGATCAAGAGTTTTGACTTTTCAACTTTCGTTTTTTTTTCTATAAAAAATAAATCAACTTTTTTTTTTGCCTATACGCGATATATCTTTTTGGCTTTATTTCTATACCGCTGATATAGTAAAACTTTTAGTTTTAAAACCAATTTCTATTACCTTTTTTTAAAAATAAAAACAAACAAAAAAAAACTTTTGTCTCAGTGACGACAAAGTCTTTCTCACCCCCCCCCCCCCCCCCCAATTAAAATAAGATCAAAACTTTTGACTTTTTCAACTTTCGTTTTCTTTTTTTCAAAAAAATATGACGGTGTCTTTTCTTCTTTTTTTTGCTTATACGGCGAGTTTTTTTTTTTTTTGGCTTGATTTGTATTATGTGATGTCTATTTTGCCATTTTTAACAAACAACTTTTACTATTAATTCATTTTTGGATCCTTTCAACCCACCACCACCCCCAAAATAATTCCAATAAGATCAAAACTTCATTTTAAAATACAGCAACTTTTTTTTGTTTGGCTATATGGCGATTTGTATTATTTGATTTCTATTTTACCCTTTTTAAATAAATTGATTCTTTTTTTAAAAATTTTTTTTTTTTTTTTTTTTTTTTTAATTTTTTTTTTTAAAAAAAAGGGGGGGGAAAAAAAAGATTTTCTTCTGAAAGTGTGAGTTTTCACATGAACTCAGCCGAATCGTGTTCGGCCCTACCCTTTTCCAATGTTTTTCACATTCTAAGTTGTGTAGGGAAGGGTGGGGACGGTTTGACAATTCTTAGTGAGTCAGACTGTGTGATTTAAGTAAATATGAAATTACTCTACTATAGAGATATCCAAAGATGTGACCACTTGAAATCCAGACACTGTCAGATGATATGGTAGCCAACTGTGAAATATGCAAATTCACATAAAATGTCATGAAGCACAAAACAGGTTACAATATTTCTGTGCAATGCCACCAAGTGGCCTGTAAATGGCAAGCGGCCTGAAATGGCTAAGATAAACAGAATTATTTTTTTAACTGTAAGTCAGGCCACGTAAATGGCATTTGTAGGTATTTTTGCCTGGCACCAATACTGTCAAGCGGCCAAGCCCATCTAAGTAATAAATACCAGCAATCTTGACCTCTTAGTATTAATTTCTTGCTAACTAGAAAACTATATCTTTGGGTTAAACACTTAAAACTACTTCAACCATAGACAAATTTAAATTAATATAGTAAAATGGACTTCAATAATGTTCAGGACTTACAAAATACTTTATTTAAATTGGCATATACTTATATAACTTTAATAAAGTTAACTTACAATAAGGTTAAGCTAATGGAAAATAATGTTCCTTTATACATTTTTTTTATATTTAAATACATAGAATGGCTGAAAGTCTAGCATCACAGGCAAAGTCAAAGGTTACAATAGGTTCAATCATATTATGCACTGCATGTGTAACTATGCACTCTAATGATAGAGATGTATCCTAGGAGCCATTGTATATTGCCTCTAATCCTTATATGCTGTTAACTGGGGCATATTTTGCTTTTTTATGGCTAAGTAAATGTCACATGCCTGGGTAAATGTTGGCTACAAGTATAATCATATATATATAATGTTATTAGAGATTCTAATACAAAATATAAGAATAAAAATTTTAATAATAATATTGATTTTCCTGCTAATAAAAGAATATGGATATCATTACCATATATTTCAAATGATCAAGTAAATTTTATAAGGAATATTTATAAAGATATATGTGATATTGCATATTACACGCCTACATTAAACAAATTAATAAATAACTCTAAAAATAAAACCTCATTTATAAATAAAAATTGTGTCATTTATAAATGGATACATAGGTGTGGGAGTGGATATATAGGTGAATAGAGATGTACATTGGAAAAAGAACTAAAGAGCCCTTGCTGTTATTAAAACGTGTTCAGAAATCGAAACAAAATTATAAAGTAGATAATAACATTTCAGCGTCTGTTTTTTACAACCATAAGTCATGTATTTATGGTTCTGATTTCAATTTTAATAATGTAAAAATATTGCAAATTGAAAAAAAATAACAATAAAAAGAAAATAAAGGAAACTATGCTAATATACAAATACAAACATGATTTAATTAACAGGCAGACAGCAAACATTAAAATCACAGAATTGTGGGAAGGTTAGCCTTACAAAGTGTTAATTGATAAAGATTACTAAGATAATCAAAAGCACTCTTAAGTGGATAAAATTTTTAATTATCTAATTACTGTATTTATAAATATTCAATTATATAATTACATATATATCCATATATGTGTGCTTCATCATTTACTGTTTGTTTAACTTACTGATCCTAAGGTCAACCACAGTTAATGGATATTAATATGAAATATAAAATATTTAGTGAAATTTATATATATGTATATAAATGTTATAGGTGTTTGTGTAGGCCAAGTACAATTGAAGAAAAAGAAAAACATTTAAAGTAAAATAAATAAAAAAAATCATTAGCAAATAAATGTAAGCTACTGGATTTGAGATAATGTAAAGTAGATCAAACAATAGATAATAGGGAAATAGTTCCAGGTAAATACCTTCCTGGCTAAATTTAGCTTCCCATCAATTTTAAAACTGATGAAAGTGTAAAAATTGGTCAGGAATGAGTATCAAAAAACAGTAGTATTAGAAACATGAGATGTTTTTAAGATGTTATATACAAAGGAAGCATTAGTAGACTTCCATTAATACTAAAGGCAGGACTGGGAAACATTAATGTTTCCAAGCATTCAAAAAATGGGGTAAAATGAGTATAAATACTTCAAATTGTTTGTAAGAGATTTTTTTCTCATTCTTAAATTTTAACTGTGATATAGAAGATACTTAAAATCTCAGTCTGAATTATGTCCGAGTAGAGAAGCTCTCCACTCTCCCATGAGTTTGTTCTCAGAAGTATGTCCAAGAAATGAAATCCAGCCAAAGACCAGTGTTATGCTTGAAGACCACCTACCTTAACTACCATGAAGAATTATGCCTATCCAAAAAATGAAGCATCTGACCTTTCTTGATGTAAACCTCAACAGCCATAAAACACATCCTGCCAATCTTATGAAGCATGAATCATCAACTCTTAATCTGCCAGCTTTTAGAAGAATAATTTATATAAGCACTGTCTTTGTTAAATGGTAATATTTTATCCTCATTTTATTTGTTTTTATTTTATTTTATATCTATAATACAGCATTCAAGCAAGTATTATAGGTATCAACTAATTTTCTTATATATATAATGTTAATGTATGTATAGTAAAGACTAAATAGTGTTTTTGTTATATGTATCTATATAGAATATTAAGGTGTGTACAAAATAGTAACTATCTTTTTTTTTTTTTTTATTGATTTGTTTAGTAATACATATGCAAAGTATAAGGTGAGCAGTTGGATGACAAATTTAAAGTTATATTAAAATATTTCAAAATTCTACCCTCATCTCATTATTTAAGGCAAAACTCATTTATTTTAGCTTAAAAAAATGAACTTTCATGCATCTTCTATCAGTTTCGTTATTACGATTGTATAATGCATTCAAGCATTTTCAAAATGTAAACATCGTTTTCATCATAATATTAACGGAAATCTATGCAGGCACTTTTTACACCATTGTTTCCATCTTTCCTTCTACTTTCCATAAAGGTGAATTTTATTTTTCTACAATAAAAAATAAAATTTTATGATAATTTTTGTGATCAGTAAATTGCATTTTTTTGTCTTTAGAACTCTTTTCTTTGATAGTTACTGGAAAAGATTTCACCCTGAAAAATATATTGGTAAAAAGTTTTACTTTTTCCAATATATTTTGAAGACAATGTTATGGGGGGCCTAATGCTTTTTTTTTTTAAATTTTTTCTATATTTTTTAATTATTATTAATTTTTATATATTTTTTAATTATTATTTTTTTATATATATTTGATAACAAATACATGAAAAAATTATTATTGAAACTAATATATTCTAACCTATATCTCATGCTTCCCCACTTCAGAATAATATATGATATAAAATATGATAGGGTTCTATCTCAGTTAATAATTAATAACTAAAATATTCAGCATTAAAATTAAAATATTTCACTAGCTCAAATTTAAAATACGAATAAGGTTCAGTTTATAAAAATAAATTAAATAAATATTTAAATATTTTCATGAGACTTGAAGTGAAAATACAGGTGACAAGATAGATTACATTGAGCCAATATCCCACAGGATACTACCTCAATGGCATAAGAACACTATCCCCCTTTATTACTATTTCAAATAACAAACTCATAGTATTCTTATGACTTTAATAACTTCTACTCACTAAGATTAAACTAATAATTAAGTCTTAATCTTCTATTTAATAATCTAGCTCAATAAAATAATCTCAGGTTCATCAAGTTTATTCTAAGTTAATTTAAAATATGGTAGTAAAATATGAGAAGGGATTTTATGTCATAATCTACTACACTTAAACTAATAATAATAAATAATAACAATAATATTCTTCATTGTTTAATTAATTCTGTATATCTTTTCTTTTTACTATAATTTTATTACCATAATAAAATAATGAAATAATATAATATGATCTTATATCTTTATGTAATGATATAATAAATACGTGGTAGCATTTTAATAATCTGACAAACAAAATATGTGTGGCAACTGATAGCATATAATTTAATATAATATTGTGATAACTGATTTATGACCAATAAAATAATGTAAGATTATGATTATTTAATTATAATGAATACCAATAAAATATTTAAAATTCTTAAAATAATTCTCTATTGATCTTTTGTGCAAAATTATATATTTGTTTCAATCATTATGCATATATCGTGTTTTCATGCAGCGATGTGGAGAAATAAATAACTCGGACACAAAACTTTTGAAATAACAAAATTTAACAAAGTTTATTACTAACAATAAATAAATAAACAATTTATTTACACTATTTACAGTGGATATCCTTAACTTTTTTACTTTACAGTTTGATCTACCGGGTTAAAAAATAATAATAATTTATATTTCAATTATATCTTTATTTAAATTTAGGACAAAGTTAAAAAAAAAAAATGTTACTATTTGGTTTCTCATTATGATTAACTTATTACAAAATATATTTATTTACTTTATTAGCAACAGCATTTTATCCTTAATATTATTAAACTATCTTATTTTAAAAAAAATTCATACTTAGAAAAACATTCTATAGAAAACAAAATTTTATAATGAGTATAGATTTCTCAAGATATTTTTTAAAAAAATTTCATCTTGCAAAGTCAAAGATGTTACACAAAATATTATCCAAAATTAAGTACTAGATTTTAGTATTTATCACACAATGTTTACTAATCATAATGTATTCTTCTTTAAGCCTTACTTTAGTATGATATAAGTGTAATCATCAATATATTTCTGTTAATCAATAAACAAAAAATATACTATGCATATTGTTTACATAATTTACTTTGTACTATTGCATTTTAAAAATATGCAATACTTATTTTTCTCTTAAAAAAATAATACTAAAGCATTTAAAATTATTATCACTTTAAAGAAAATATCTTTGTTTAGATACTTTATTTTAAAAAAAATTTATATTTCATTTCCGAAATAAAATTCAAAATATATTTGATGATTCTTTTCTTTCCTTAGGATACTTTGGATCTTCAATTTTAAGTTATAATATTCTGCTCCTTATAAGCAAATAAACTAATCTTATACAAAAACGATAGCATAACCTAAGTTCTAAATTATTTATCATTTCTCTTAAACATATCTTACTGAACGATGCAGTTACATGAAATAACGATAGCGAAAACAGATGCATAGGATTAAGGAAGAAAGCTAGAGTATTACTCTTAACATATCTCAAAATCATGGTACAGTGTGAAGAGGTATGACAATTACCTGCCTAATATCCTCTAGTACAGGGACGATGTTAAAGCTATTTCTTCAGCTTTATTAGAACATCAAATATTTAAAGAAATATAAACACTGTCCAAATAAAATGTGTATCAGTCATAGGGCTTTGTTAACTATGCTGATAACCACATAAAGACTAAATATTATTCCCATTCCTTATCATATCCTATTTTAAAAATACATCATCTTGGTTTCCTGCTAACTATAGTACTTCCAAGCCACTATCTCAACATTATTTCTCAAGATTTTTCTACATCTTACATCGATAAAATAACTATCTGCATTTACAAAACAATAAATAAAATTCATTAATAGTTAGACAATCTAGCTGTTCTACAAGAAAAGTCTGCTTACTTCATTATTCTATATGTCTAATCATATACAATCTACTTAGACAAGATTTGAATATCCAATAACATGAAATTTTAAAAGAATCACATAACTATTTGTTATATGTTGGATTATATCACTAATATAAAAAAAAAAAAATTGTCGTATGCATATTTTCAAATCAATCCTATCTCATAATGTTTTTTTAAAATGTTGTATGAAATGCGGTACATATAAGTAAAAAAAAAAAAAAACTTTTACACTTCATTCTTCCAATTTATGGATGATCTAAAGAAAACAAAAAAATATACATTATAAAGTATCAATAGTTATTATTATTACCAATAACCTTTATCTAGTCATCGTGTTCAGTAGGCTTTTCTTTATCCACTTGAGCATTGCAGATATAAAAAATTCACACCCATACACTTTATATTAAAATATTTTTAGCTAAATTATTAGATTGTTATATTATAAAATTTTAATATTAATAAATTAATGTTTTTATGTTTTTCCTAATCTTATATAAAATTTTAGATTTAAACTAGGTTAACAAAATAAAAGGAATCAAAACTATAGTTACATATTTTCTTGATGATAGTTCCTGATAAGTCCAAAATGCTTATTATTTTCTCTAGAGTTTTTCAAAAATGTTCTTCTCCAAGCGCGTTAAAGTTTAAAATAAAATAATTATTAATCCATTTAGTAAAATTTAGAAAATAATCCTTGGTTTTAATTTTTAGGACGATAATATTAATTAATCCCGTGAAGCTTCTTAATCTTCTCTACCAATATTCTCTGCATATCCGATGCATCAATCCATCTAATTTAACTTTAAAAATATTCGATAAACTTTTAAGTACTATTTGTATTTCCATGGATCCATCTTTTATTCAACTATGTATTCACTTTTTTATATATGTTTTCTTCTTGATACATTTAAACTTTCGTTTGGTATTTTTATATATCACTTTTAAAAATAAATTAAAAAATGTTACCTTCAGAAAGGATATAACATTTTACTCCTTTTGATATAATATTATATAAAATAATTCATGAAATATAATTGTCTTATTACTATTTAAAAATAAATCTTGGATAAACTTATAAATAATACGTTTCAATACATTTTTTAGACTCCGTATAATGTCCGAGCTGTGGTTTTTTATATACCAAAACAGTTCTTCGGTGAAGTATTAATAAAGCTGTATCAATAAATATTCCAAACATTTTTACAGTATTACAATTTCTATCCATTTTATTCCACAGTATATCCATTTTTATTGCGTAGTCTAGGTTAAATTTTTAGATAAAATACTACTGATAAAGGAACTTTAAAAAATTTAACAAAGCATGTTAAACAAAATTATTAAAATATTTTTTTAGTTTACACTCTCTTTTTTGCAAGTTATTTTTAAAATATTAATTAGTTTTTGCAAATAAATTATGAGAGAGCGCTAAAATTGACTAAAATAATAATTTTAAATACTATCCTTTGATAGCTATAATTTACCTTTCTCCGGTTTCAATACATTATTAATCTCCCCCTATACTCCCATGCAATTCATATTTATAGTCTGTAAGAATACCTATTCCTATTGGTTAATTCTTACTTTAGCTTGAGAACAAATTTACATATTTTCAGTTTATAGCAGGATTGAATTTCAAAATTAGAAATTATGACATAATGAACTTAAAATATTATTTAAAATATTACTTTTAAATCAATTATTATTTTATTAAAACCATTTAAACATTTAAAATAACTTTTAAAACAATTTTAATAACTTATTCCATTTCTTAATATTCAATTTATCTATTTTTATTTAAATAAAATATTTAATTTTTATATTATGAATGTATTCGTCTTTATTACATTATTTAAACATGTTATACAATAGTTAACTTAATGTTTAATACTATTTACTTTTATGATAGGCAATAATTCTATCCAATTCTATAATACAACTTTTAAAATATTTTAAACTTTGTTATTATTTCAAACAAGCGTGTGTGTGTGAGTATACATTAAAAGTCACATGATTAATAACTTTGACAGACGATTTTTAATCTATTTCTCTGCCTAGATTTATAAAATTGATACACTTATTATATTATATAAAATAATTATAAAAAATTTGGAAGAACAATTTAGAAAATATAGAATTAGATATAATTTTCACCATCACAAAGTTTATTTTAAAAATATACTATATTAATTTTGACTATTTAAATATGATTACAAATCTAAATATAGCATTTATTAAATTATACATTTTAAACTATTAAAATCGGATTTTTAAATATACTTTTAATTTTTATAGCTGTGTTATTTAATATGGCCAGCTTTTACAACCATATGCAACAATATTTTAAGCTTTACATAACTATTTTTAAATGATTTTATACTACGTATTATCTTTAGCTTCAAATTGTGCTTTAAAGATATAATTGACTTAATATAATTAATGTATTAAAAGAACATATTCTAAAATTTAAAATTTTTAGTAATTGACTGTTATAAACTATTACTGACTTATAGAAAAGGGCACAATATATATATAAAATGGATTGTGATTGAGCTTGGCTCCAGTATTTGAATTAGATGATATCAGATAAAGATATACATGTTTTTCAAATATTATGACCTGATTTAGATTTTTCTATAATCTCTTGTTTGCATTTTAATAATATATATACACAAATGCTAAAAGTAAAGATTTTGACAGTATATATATATATATAAATTATTAATCAATGTCTGTATTCCAATTATAATAAAATATATATAATTATTCAAAACAATACAATAATTAATACAGTAACAATATTTTAAACAAATATATATCAATTTAAAGAAGTACTTTCAACTATCTATGTAGTCGTTGTCAACTAGACTCAAATTGTATTAGAAAAAACCGTTACAAATGTAATTTGTTTACATTTGTAACGGTTTTACAATTTGAGTCTAGTTGACAACGACTACATAGATAGTTGAAAGTACTTCTTTAAATTGATATATATTTGTTTAAAATATTGTTACTGTATTAATTATTGTATTGTTTTGAATAATTATATATATATATAAACTACTAACTTATGAACCTCAAGCTTAACTCTATAATGAATTTAGTATTTCATTCAATTTTTATTTTATTTTATTATTTTATTTTGTATATAGTGACTATTTTAGTAGCAATTTTTAATAAATTACAAACTGTATTGAAGTTTTTTATTATAATATTCAAATTATATTAATTATTGATCAATATTAACTACTTGTTTTGTTATTAGAGATGACATATACATTGCAAACCCCTATATGGAAATTAATTTTGAAGGGCTACAGAAAAAAAGGAAATTTTCAAATGATGGATTAACTTAGGTAAGTGTTATTATATATTAATTTTTTAGAAATTTTATTATGAATCCAACTAACCTACTAACAAAAATATAATTTTAAGTTGTATGCATTATAATTTAGAATTTATGAAATAATATGAAAATAATTATTAGAAATATTAACTTTTATTCTTTTTTTATTACTTTGGATATCAATGACTATATTTCTTTCAGCTTAATTACATTCTTTGGCATTTGATCTTTAAAATAATATATATCATGTCATTTTTAGTAATACAAACATATATTATGATAAAATTTGTGGCTTAACATAATTTTTTAAATATTCAATATGGCTGCTTCATCAGTGCAAAGGTTAAGATAAGAAGGGAGAGAAAAGACATTGCAATTTTTATTTTTTACCTATATATATATGTGTGTGTATGTTATATGTAGTTAAACCATGATGCCTGTTGTTTAATTATGTTATGGGAAAGACACTATATATGCATCTATTTAATGTTCTGATTTTTAAAATAAAGGAAAGTACCTTACAATCTTTTATATATATTTGTTATACATAGTTATCACTGATATTTATTAATTAATCATGCTATGAGTAAGATGCTAGTCTATATATGTGTCTATTGAATTTAATGGTTTTTTTTGACAGAAGAAAATACAGTGCAATCTTTACACACATCTATTAGTGTATATTTATTAATTATGCTACGGGTAAAATGCTAGTATATATATGCATCTACTTAAACTAATGATTTTGAAAAAGGGGGGGGGGAGGTATTTGACTTTATTATAACAATTTTTTTTTGCATAGTAGCATACATTGATCTTATATCCTTGTATTGAACTTTAATCAGGTTTTAATATTAGTGTCATTTGTCTGTATTCCCTACAATAGTACTTAGTGATAGTATTCATGTCTCTACATTTATTTCCTTTCCAAATTACTTCATCCAGCCATTTCATTAATAGTGGATATACCAGTCATCTGGAGTTAACTCTGATTGAATTGGAAAATTAAGAAGCAATTGATACAAGGCTAAGGAAGTCTATTTCATTCCTGAACTCCAATCATGCTAAGGCAAATGAGTTCCTCCCCTACATATTATTATGATAAGCAAGCCATCCATAAATCAAATAATCAAAAATGATGATGTTGTTGTAGTTGAGATATGCAATTATATATATGTTCAATCAGTACCACCTTCAATCTCATTTGTAAAATAGTTATACCTGGATATATGCAATGTGGGTTTATTATTCAATATCGGTTGTTATTTAATCTTTGATTTTCTTTTACATAAATAAGGCTTGACCTTTGTGTTGACAATTTTTCAGCTTGTTTAACTATTTAAGGAATATTCACCTTACCAGGTATACATACCATAGATTGAATTATGCAATACAGTCTACAGAACCGAACGCAATCATTTCAAGTAATTTGTATCAATGTTTTTTTATTTATTTTAATATGGTAAGCCATAGCTAACCTGATATATACATACAAGTACTCTGCTTGTTATTTGTATTAGTGGCTGTCCATTATTATAGTTGATGTTAAATCCTGATCATCAGGATTCATTGAGAAAATTTAACTCTTGGGAGGTTAAGGGAGTGAGTTGCTTAGAAATGATTTTAAGATGTGGACAAAATTTGAACCCCTTTTAGCTTTATCTTTGTGTCTGGTTAAAGCAGCTACACTTTCTGACCACTACAGTTTTTTTTGTATAATCTTTCCCACATTTATTTAAAAAAAGCTAAGTAAATGTAGACTTTATTGAACTAATAATAAATTGTAGTATATGATAGAAACATGTGGTAGCTGTCCATTATTATAGTTGATGTTAAAACCTGATCATTATTCTAACTAGGTCTCTTTAAGAATCTTATCTACCTGATCACTGGGATGTATTTAGAAAATTAACTCTTGTGAGATTAAGGGGGTGAGTTGCTTGGATATTATTTTGAGATGTGGATAAAGTTCGAACTCCTTTTAGCTATGCTGGTAAGTGTTGTGAATGGGTTCAAACATTGCTATCAACTTATGTAGTTCATCAGCCAGAGCTAATATCCTGGAAAGTGGGTGGGTTTTTCTGGTAATTTGGTCAATGTTAAATAAGTATATTTATATAGGCCTGGTAACTCTGCATAGGGCTTAGTTACAATCCTCATATTTGTAGGCATAACATATGTTGCAGAAAAAAATGAATTCTGGGTGAATGCAGGCAATAGAATTCTCATTGTTTTTCCAAAAGGTAATGTAGTTGTTATTATTTCAACAATATACATTATTGCACAATAAATGGATTATATGAATTTTACAATAGTTTTTCCAGGATTACATTGGCATGACAGATTTAACAAATGTGATATCAATTAGAAAAATAGCATTGTTCAAACGTGTTTACAAGGAATTGTTGCTAAGCATGTTTTATTAACATAGCTGATCACAGTACAATTAAAGAGGATAAGATTACATGGAAATATTGCACAGTGTGTAGATATCTACATTAGTAATCATACATGATTTTTATTAATGATTTTTCTGTCATAGGGAGAGATGAGAAATATGTTAGATTGAAATGTTACATGGAGTTAATAGGTATTGTGGATTTAAACTGTAAGAGGGGTAAATTTCATTTGTTCAAAATAAAAGTTCATATATCTTGATTTTGACTGGTTGGTAATAAAATACTGAAATGGATGAGGTTAGTGATAAAGTTGAGTGTATGCTTGACAATATTGTTTCCTAGGTTGGATTGCTCTTTAAGGAGTGACCATGTGGCTGCAAAAATGTCTGAGGGGGGGATATGTTGCAATCTCATGTTTTTAACTGTAGTAATTTGTTGATAAATGTAAATGGAAGCTTCCTGGTGTTGTTGACAAACATGAAAAAGGCAAATAGGATAAAGGTGGCTGCACATGCTATGGGGATGTATGATTTTTGGAAGAGCTGACTTATATGTTGTATAAAGGTGGGGGCACCAGTATGTTTAACATGATTCGTCATGTGGAGATGAGTGCCAGTCAGTCATTAAAGATGTATTGTTAAGTCTTTTGGCTGCAATGCATAGTCTAAAAAATGGATCGACATTTTCAGATGTGGAGAAAGCAGAAAATTGAGATGGATCAGGAAGTCAAAAACTTTTGGTTCCAGGGACCATAAACCACAGTAAAATAATAGAAATTTCCCATCTACTAACATCTTAAAAAGTAGTCGCTATTATTTTGTTCAGTAAAACTGTCTAAAGTTTTTTTAATCACTTGTAGCATTATTTTGTAAACATACAAAGTGATTGTTTTGACTTTATTTGCAAAAATATCTAATTTCTATTACTTATTTTTCTTTAGATTTTTTTATAGACAAGGAAAACTAATTTGTTGCTTTAAAACTGTTAAGAGCTTTTTGCCAATTTTTCCACCGTAGTACTATTTTGTTGAAAACACACAAAGAAAATTATTTGTCACTTCATTCTGACCAAGAAAAAAATTAATTGTTTATTTGGTTTTATCCCCCCCCCCCCATCTCATCAATTTTCAATACTTTTTACTTGTATAAATATGCAGCAAAAGAATGAGCTGAAATTAGAGGAAATTTCAGATAAAAATCAAAAGTCATAAAAGAAAACATAAGAATGTTACAAGAAATGCAGCAAAAGAGTGAGTTAAAATTTGAGATGAAAATAAAGGGTTACAAAGAAGAAAATGCAAAGATGCTGCAAGAAATATGATTGGAAAATCGATGATAAATGGAAGGCAATTCATGCAAAGTTGCTATAAAGTAAAAAGAGCTGCAAGAACTATTAGAGAAGATATGATGTCACAGACAGTTAAGGAATACAAGATATCTGATGATAAAAAGCAAATTATTAATAAATTTGTTACAAGCTAGGTACATGTACAGGAGTACTACAGGCCATCACAGAAAAAATGGAAAAACTTGGAAGTCTAGAAATTAAGAAAAGGACCAGAAGAGCAGAAGTGTTGGAAAGCTTCAAGATAGCATGAGAGAGACCCAAAGAGAGGTGGCTGGTATAATTAATGAAATAAAAATGAAAGGATAATCAAAACTAATTGAAAACATGCTATGCAAAAATAAGAATATGAGATAGAGACCATGCTAAAATAATTAAATAAACTCCTACACATAGAATGCATAAAACAAGAGACATATATTGTAATATTAATCAGTTTCTAAACATTTAAGTATTTTAGGGTAATGTGGGAGAATCACCAATAGAACAGCTTAAGAGCGTGGATAACTATTTTCAATTGAATACCTTAAGAGAAAATGAACAAATAGCTGTGGCATATATTACCTCCAAGGTCTTTCAAAAAAAATGTGGAATTCATTAATAGCTAAACCATCCTTCTTGTACTGTGAAAAATCCTCAATAATTTCTAGCATGAAGAAAGGCAAGAAAAGATCCAGTACCAGGTGATGCAAGAAAGATTTTGATTGAATAGCACTGTGTCAAATGGTGAAGATAAGAACTCTCAATACTTGCATTTTAATGGAAAGTCAAATTGTCCAAATAGTATGGCACAATTTGCCATTTTTAATGAAGCAGATGCTTTTAAACACAGATAGAAAGACCATCAAATAAGTGACAGTTTCTTAATTCTATTGACCTAAAATATGCAGGGTTAGAATGACAATAGGAATGAAAACAAGTCCTTTAATAAATTTAGGAAAAAGCCTCATATAGGATATATGAAGATATGGAATAATACTAGGTTTCAACCATACTGGAAAAGAATAAAAAGAACTGGTAGTGTAGATCAAACCAGAATTGTAAGACAATCTAGAAGCTACTAAGTCCAAAACAAACAGTTATTCTAACTTAATCACTACTTAAATCTCCATTGTCTGGCATCAAAAAGAATCTAGCAAGATTCAACAACAAAAATAAATCTGAAAAAAGAGTTAGCAATAACTCAGATGATGGTAGAACTTATCCCTAACCCACCCAGATGAGAATACCATCAGCAATGAAAAATACTTAGACCGATGTAAAAACTGATAAATATGGGAAAGGTAAAAGAATGGTTGTTGATGATTCTAGACATGTTTTGGATATATGTTTTTTGAGCAAAAATTTATAATATATCTAATTCCCTTGTTATACATTAGTTTGGTTCCTGAAAATTATATGTAAAAGAAATTTGTGCAAAAAAATACATTGTATATATATAGAAAATAAAGAGATTGGTTCCAGACCTAAGAAGTCAATAAAAATAATTAGATAAACCATATGAAAATTTTTGTTAGAATGTTTTATTTCTTGGGTGCTATCAAATTTTACCTTATACACATTGAACATAAATAAAAAATAAGTTATAGGAACAAATTTCATTTGAAAAATATAAAAAAAATTGAAAATAATAACACTATGAAACACCCATTGGTTTCTCCACTCAAGCTATTAAAAACTCAAGTTCAATGGGTATTGTCACTTCCATGTTATAAGTAAAAAAAAAAAAATGAAATAAAAATTTTTAATGTAATTTATTGGATTTATTTCTTTTATTTCATTTAACTTTTTTTTTTAATTTAACAACTAACACATTTGAAAAGAGAAATTGTTGGCTGCTGGAGCTGTACATTTATCAAAAACAAAGCCAACATCTATCTTGTTTGCCCATAAAACAGAAAAGTACCCAAGATTTTATTTGCTGTCACTTTCAGACAATAAATGCATGCAGCATGATTGGAATATCATTGCTATCACTAAACCTTGCAATGAATAACTTACCATCTATTGATTTTTGGAAAAATTAATAAATATAAATTTAAACAAATTAATCAATAAAATTTAAACAAAATTACATTTTTTAAACATCAACACCAACAAGAAAATTTTTTTTTTTAAAACCAAATGTCAAAATGCAAACAAAGCATAAAAACCAAAAAGATACTCCCCTTTCAAAACAAAATGTCAAAAATATTACAATGCAGAAAAACATATTTCTGTATTTGCAGGAATATTGTTGAAAAAGGGATTTGTGTTTTTAAAATAATGGTAAATAAAGATATGAAACTTTTTTTTAATTAGATGATAATAGTAATTTTTTTTTTTAGTTTTGTGACATAATCATGATGAACTCACCTCAGAAACAAATCTGTAAATAAATACCAAATTAAAAACTTTTACAATCTTCTAAAAACTAAAAATAAATTATTTTATATTGCTTACATAAAATTATTTAGAATTTAAAAAAAGTTTAATAATTTAAGATAATCTAAGAATCACATTGAGAATGTAAGATGATTTTTTAAGCCTTCCAGACAATAAATGTTCTTTTCTTCATTCCACCCATGAATATATCACAGCAGCTCTAATACCAATGTACCATTTCTTTTTTCAGTCTTGTTATTTTAAAACAATATGTGTAATAACAACTTAAGATAATCTAAGAATCACATTGAGAATGTAAGATGATTTTTTTAAGCCTTCCAGACAATAAATGTTCTTTTCTTTATTTCACCTATGAATATATCACAGCAGCTCTAATACCAATGTACCATTTCTTTTTCCAGTCTTGTTATTTTAAAACAATATGTATAGAAAAATAAATATTTTTTTAAACTCTTATTATTTCAAAATTATTCAAAAAAAATTCCTGAAAAATGAGAATTAGGTGTAATAAACCCCCAAGAAATTGTAGAACTAGACATTATACAAATCCTGATTATAACTATAAAAAAAAAAAAAGAAATATAACAATTATGATAAAGGGCCATATAATGTCTGAATGTTGAAGCCAATTAGAAAAGAGTATACAAACTCATCATGATGAATTGGGAGTGTGGAAACAGTTGATGTGTGTTAATATTTTCAGAGCTGCTGGAAAGCTCAAAATTGAGGTGTGTGAGTATGTACTGTTGATGGTCATAGTATTATATAGTGAGAGTTTTGAATTTAGATGATCATGAACAATTTTATTTTGGAAGATATTGTCTAAATTTTAAAGCACTTGATGGGATTTTCTAGGCCATTATTATTTGTCAAAAGTTTGTAATGAAACATTTGCTATAGATGATTCTGGTTTTCTACCATATATTTGTATATGATTATTCTGTGACAGTTCTTACAGTAGAAACATTGTGCCTATTTTCAAGAGTATACATCTGCATGTTTCAGTCATGGGCTTGATAGTGGATCTGAAAATGTAGATACGCATAAGTTTTTAGATCACTATAATTCATTAAATTCAAATAAATTTAAAAAGTGTAAAAGATGGTAAATAATAAAATAAACCAAAAGAGGAAGATTAGCTATGTCCTGGTCAAAACATGTTTATTCATCTAACATGAGCTGGAATTCAATGAAATGGACTTCAAACCCACTCCATAAACCCCAGATCAAACACCTAATGAATAATATATAATGATGGCACATAAAAATTTATTTTAAATCCAGCCCACTAGCAGAGTGGAGATAACAATGAGACTCAATATTAACTAAATTAAAATATGCATATACATAGTTGTATGTGCGGAAGTGGAGAAACAGGGATTCAAATGACTCAAATAAGTTTAGACAATAAAAATAGTTTAATATGATAAATTATTATATACATAATGAATTAATTGCATACATTAGTATGTGCATGAATGAGCAAGCAGTCTATTAGAAACGGTATATAATTGCATAGTGAAATTCACGCTAAGGGTTCTCATATGCTCTTTTATTAACTAAATAGTATATATACATTATCACATATCTTTGGTGGATCCAATATTAAGATGCCAATCAATTATTAAAAAGATTACATAAAATTGCTATTAACGCTTTGATTTACGGTTCTGAAACATGATGATTAACATTATTTCAGGGAGCATTTCGAGATTCATTATATATATAAGAAAATTATTTTCACGCATTACAGTCGTAAAAATAAGTAAAACACATTTGAAAATTACATTTAGTTATATGACAAAAATATTGAAAATTCTTTTAATTAACATTTAAAGGACAGAACGCTTTATTTTCCCCAAGGCAGATAGATACTCTTAAATACAGAAATAAATTATGATGGTAGGATTGTATAACCAGACTGAAATAACATATTAATAAAAGTAATGACACTCGGTATTTTATATATATATATATTTAAGCAGAGCACAATTTTAATATTACAGCATTAAAACTGGATCATGAAGCAAAAGAGATAATAATACAAAGAAGTTTGCCGTACTGACATCAGCAAAGAAATAAGAGAAAAAGGTAGTGCTTCTGGACAAAAATGAAGTCTAAGACCCCCTTCTTGGGCAGTGCTTAGAGAATGTGGATAAGGCATACCATGAATGCCACTGATGTGCAGAGACCTTGGAAAGGTCAATTATCCACAAGACAAGGCTTGAAAAGAAATCTATGTGTTCGATCTTGTCGCAACCCCCAGATTAGAAGCATATAATATATATACATATATATTCACAAAGATATGCTAATGTCAGTAACACAGTATGGATAAATGTCACTAATGACATTGAATAAGATTTACTGCTTTAAAATAAATGACCCTTGTTTGAATGCCATAATTTAGATAAATAATAGGCTATGCCGCTATTATATATAGGGACGATTTCATTTAATAAAATATACTTAAGATTTGATCCCTTTCTTTCCTGCTATTTAAAATAATTCAATCCTATCATCATGGATTTTACAACAACTGAATATTTAAACTTATAATATTTTAAGAGTAAAGAAAAAAAAACTAGCACTTATATATAGAAAACAGTTAATAAGTCACTCTTTCAGAATTGAATAAATAATATTTTAAATGATTCCAGAGTGTTAATTAGCTTGAGTTCTGGATTCACCCTGGATAGAATCCTGAGTTAAATAAATAACTAATTTTTACACTAAAAACAAACCTAAAATGTTGATTCATAAAAACAATCTGGTGAACGTATTAATTTATCACATTATACTTTATGGGGATGTTAATAACCTTACTTCATAGAGGTTTAGTTAAAAAAGAAAGAAAATATTTTTAGAAATTAAGCTCGCCAGTTTGCTTGAGATTGGCATATTAATAATAAGAGCATACATATAAAATCAAGTAAAAAATACATATAAATAATTAACCGCACCAAAGTTAAAGAAAGTTAGAGCATGTGAGAGAAAATTAGATTTATAGAAATCACTTGAGAGTAAATTACATATTAGAAAAAGTACAAAGTTAAATCATATAATTAAGAGAAATTTTGATAGTAGGGTTTGAGATTAGTTAGACTAGCTAGATTTTGTTTCAATGATGGCAATTTGAAAATAGTTTACCTTGCATCATTTCAAGAGTCCAATTTTAAAGTATGGCATTTAATGAATCCATGTGAGTTCTTCTTGGTGACAGCCAGCTTCTATTCAACATTCCAGAATTTTTTTTAGGCTTTCCTTCATTTCAGGGTAGCAGGATATTATGGCAGCGGAAGATGACCCACAAGGGTTGGGAAAGGCTTTCTATTAGATCATCCTTTTTAAATTTCAAAGCAGTGTGGAGTCTCTAGTAGCAATTAGTTCTCTCAATAGTAGCTAATTCATTGGTGATCAAAATTTAGCCCATTTAAACTCCTGCCCAGATATTTCTGGGATGCTTTCAATTTCTTATTTCTAGCTTAAGCTCTAATCTCTAACCTAAAATCTTAAGTTTTCTTCGTTCATTGTTTGAAGATGCAATTGTAAGATAACTGTCCAAAGTAAATTCAAATCTATTTTCAGATTGAAAATAGATTTGACAAAATGCTTATAACAAAAGTACAATCGTTAATCTTAATCACCATTTTATTTTAAGTAAAAACTTTAATTAAATTTTTTTTCCCAAGATTAAAACAATATTATATTTCCACCCCTTTAATTATTTTTGGACAATTAACAGTTGCATCTTCGATCTTGGATTTTACAAAATATACAATTTAATAGAAAAAACAATTTAAAAAGAAAAAGTTTTACAAACAACGTATAATGAAATATTTTTAAAAAAAATCAATATTGTGTTAGTATTTTTGTTTCTATAATATATATATATATCTGAGCCACACCTATGTATTTTTAATGTGAAGAAAAGAATTAATAATAAATATTGAAAAGTTAAACTTTATAAATTTTAGGCATGCATCTCAAATATATACATAAAATATATATACACAATTAAAGGAGCAGGATGACAAAAATGTTAAAACCTTATTTTTTTCTTATTTTCATTTAAAATCTGATAAACATTATTTAGAATATTTCTTATTTATCTCTTTTATTTTATTTTTTAAATTAAAAAACTAACAAATACGTAAAATTACTGAAAAGAAAAAAAGGGTACTTTAATATTTTTCTTGCTATGATGTATTACCTCAAAGATGCACTACTCTAATCTTCTGATCTTTAAGATAACATCTCCTAGTGATTTTCAGGCAATGTTAATCGCTAAAATTTGACCAAAGTTCACATGAAAGCATTATATTAAAGATTGAAAGATTAGAGGAGTACGTCTTCGGGATAATACATCATAGAAAGAAAAATAATAAAGAAGTCAGCCATCTGGTAGACATCGGATGCCATGTTTCTTCTTTCTGAAAAAAAAAATTACTATAATAAATAATTAGTATAAGACATATGTAATAACAATAATAATAAAAAAATAATAATAAAGATTTCGGCAGACATAGCAAGAATAATACTAAAGAGGACATCCAAAGACATCTAATAGCAAGAATAATATGAAAGAAGACATCTAATAGCAAGAATAATATGAAAGAAGACATCTATCTAATAGCAAGAATAATACGAAAGAAGACATCTAATAGCAAGAAAAATATGAAAGAAGACATCTAATAGCAAGAATAATATGAAAGAAGACATCTAATAGCAAGAAAAATATGAAAGAAGACATCTAATAGCAAGAAAAATATGAAAGAATACAAATACAAAAGAAGATATCTACTCTAATAGCAAGAATAATATGAAAAAAGATATCTAATAGCAAGAAAAATATGAAAGAAGACATCTAATAGCAAAAATAATATGAAAGAAGACATCTAATAGCAAGAATAATACGAAAGAAGACATTTAATAGCAAGAAAAATACGAAAGAAGTCATCTAATAGCAAGAATAATACTAAAAATCACATGTGCCAAAAAATACATAAATTAATAGTAATTTACTAAAATTATTGTAAATTCAAATTGACTACAAAATAATTGCAGAAAAATTTATAAAAAATATTTGTAATTTTAAAATTAAAAACAATAAAAAACACTTTTCCCGATATAGTGCGAATCTGTCATATTGTGAAAATGGCAGATATAAAAAACATCTTAATTAAAAGGTATTATATAAAATTATGAAATTAAAAGTGTACTTTTTTTAAAATGAAAATAAGGATAATTTATAAGAAAAATGGAAAAGAAGACATTGAACCAAAAAAAGCAAAATAAAAAATAACCCAAAAGGTATTACATAAAATTTTTTTTTTTTAATGAAAATTAGAATAATTTCTAAGGAAAATGCAAAAGAAACAAGCATTAAATATATATGGAAATATGTACAACTATGTTTAAAATAATACCACAATCATCGCTACAAAATAAAAAATAACTTGTAATGGTGACATATAAAAACATTTTAAAAGCTACCATATTTAATTATTAAGAAACAAAATGAAAATTACTTACAAATAATGGCAGTGGAAAATTACTATAATATCATCCAATCGGCAGTTAAAAATTCACTCTATATCATAATATAATATCCATATTAAATATGAAATATATGAAAATATTTTCACTATGATCAAAAAAATCACTGCTCATGCTGATATCAAAACCGCAGAAGACAGAGAAATGAGAAAATTTCCCATAAATCTCTCGACTTTTTAAATCTCATGGGTCACCATGAACAAAAATCACCATTCCCATGGATTAGTCATGCCAGTGTCTTTGCTGCCATGACATCATTTATCTAATCTTTGATAAAATCTTACCAACAAAAAACATGTTAAGCGTAATACGTCATAGCAAGAAAAATACTAAACTACCGGAAAAAATTATTAATATTTAATTTATCATTTCTTTTTTTAAAACTTTTTTCTCTCTTTTACAATTACCCTTAACAAATTATAAATATTCATATTCTTATTATTTAAATTGTTTGGAACTTATCATATTATCATTTAATGACTGTAACTTTAATAATATTAATAATACCTATTCTGTGGAAAAATTACAATAACACAAGTAGATCATTTTATAACATTGTAGTTAATATGAAGCAGATCCTAGGAATTATTTCAGGTAGGTTTTTTAAAGAAAGTTTAAGATTTTTTTTTCAGAACAACCAATCTCTGAGACAAACATCCAATATTAAAAGTAATTCAGAAATAGTATATTTACTTATCCATAGATTCTAAATGATTTGTTTTGATTAATTGGGCATCAATGTGTTGACGACAACAAAAAAATATGAACATAATAAATCATATTCACCACTGATGAGAAAGGTGTCTTGAGCCTAAGGCTTACCTTTACCTTATTTATCACCTAAATACAAAAAAAAGTTCACCAATTTTTTTTTACAATCTATATTCTTTAATAACAAATTACTGTCATTAACAAATATGTTCTAGCAATCTATTTTCTGGCTGTTAATAATCATCTGCAACCTTTAGAAATAATTCTGAACAATTTTTAGAAACAACTATTATCTAATAATGTTATTTCAAAAATATTTTTTAAAAGCTAATAATGCTCTTTTAGTGAGATTATTTATTTAGTTTATAGTAAAAAAAAAATTTAATTATCCTTTATTCAAATATTCATACAATCAATTGCACAAAGTGAAATGCATATTCAGTAGAGAAAGTATTTTCATGTAATTGGTGAATAGTAGCTTATATGTGGGCCTGCCAAGACAAAATAATGACTCACTGTGAAAACGATAGTAACATTTTATAATTATACTGCCAAATATACCATATCCTCTGACTTAGGTGGTACTAGACCTCAGTAGTAGCCATTACAAAGATTAATAGAGTGAATATATTTTATTATCCTATTAAAAATGAAGGTGTTTAATAACATCACTATTGATCATCTAATCTTTTCTATCAGACTATACCAATGATATGTACCTGGTTGTTGATGATTTCCTAAAATCACTGTTACCAAACCAATCCAACTACTATCACAATCTGATGCATGTAAGTTGTAGAGGAAGCATAGAATAACCTATAATATGCTTTTTAAACATGTTCAATTCTGATATTTACAAAATCTCTATATATGTTTGGTTTTAGAACATGCTTCAGCAATAGTGAATGCTTTATTGTCTTACTCCTAAATTGAAATAAATTTTTTATATCTTTTGCAGCCCCCACTCCTCCTTTTTTTTGCAACTCTTATATAATTTGTATCCATCTTCACTTATTTCTGTTTTATCTATTGGCTTACTCTTACTGATTTGTATGACACTATATCATTGTTTGCTTCCGAGTGAAATAATTTTTATATCACTCATTTACTTCAAAAATATTAATGCCTACAATTTTTTTCTCTCAATTTCTCTATTTCAGTTTTGGTCTTCATTATTGTTTCTTCATTATCATCATGAACCATTATCAATCCACTGCAAGATGAAAGTCTCTCCAAGTTCAATCCATCTTCTTTGATATTTAGCTTCTCTTCTCCACATCACCCCTACACACTTTCTTATTTTATCCATCCATCTCACATGTTGTCTTTTTCTGGGTCTTTTACAATCTATTGGAATCCAGTTTAAGATTTCAATTGTCCATCTATTATTATCTCTTCTAGCAATATGTCCAGCCCAACTCCACTTTCAGTCTTTTAATTTTTTCAATGAGGTCAGTAACACCTGTTTGTTCTCTTACCTATATATTGTGTTTTCAATCTCTTCTTGTAACTCCCAACATGCATCTCTTCATACTTCTTTGAGTGGTCTGAAGTCTCTGTATTGCTCTTCTATTAAGTGTCCAAGTATCAGATCCATAAGTAAGAACTGGTAAAACACATTTATTAAAAACCTTCCTTTTCAAACACATAGGCATATTTCCTTTTAGTATCAAGTTATTTCTACCAAAAGCACTCCAACCAAGTTTAATTCTATGATTAATTTCATCCATTATGTTTTCATCTGTATTAATAATATGACCAAGGTATTTGTAACTGTTAACTTCTTCTAACTCATCATAATCAATCTTTATTTTCATATTTTGAGAAAATCCATTAAACATTACTTTAGTCTTTTTAACATTTATCTTTAGTCCTGCTTTCCTACTTTCATCTGATAACTCCTGCAACATTTCCTGCAGCTCTAAAGCATTATTTGCAAAAACAACTACATCATCTGCAAAATCTAAATGACTTAAATAATCTCCATTTACTTTCACTCCTTTAGCTTCCCATTTTAATCCACAAAATATTTCTTGCAACACTGCTGTAAAATGTTTTGGAGATATAGAACCACCCTGTCTTACACTCTTCTTAATGTTGACTTTCCTAGTATCATTATATAATCTAATTGTTGCTGTTGCATTTTTATAAATATTCTTTAAAATATGACAATATCCTGGATCTATACCTTGATGATCCAATGCTTTAATCACTGAAGAAATGTTTATAGAATCAAATACCTTTTCATAATCTACAAATCCAAAGCATAATGACAACTCATATTTATTTGTCCTTTCTATAACTTCTCTCAATACCTGGATATCATCTACTGTACTAAAACCACTTTTAAATCCAGCTTGTTCTCTTGGTTGGTGGAAATCCAATGTTCTCTGTAGACGAGTTGTAATTATCTTGGTAAAAATTTTGTATAAAACTGATAAAAGGCTGATAGGTCTGTAATTTCTAATATCTTCTTTATCACTTTTTTAAATATTAATATTAATACTGCATTCTTCCAATCATCTGGTACATCTTTATCATTTAGACATTTGGTATATAACTTTGCTAAAAAAAAAAATTATTTCTTCACCTGCTTCTTTTAATATATCAATTATAATTCCATTATTACCTGGAGCCTTTCCTTTCTTCATACATTTAACTGCATGTCTCACTTCTTCATTTAAAATTCTGGGCAATTCAGAAGATGTAATAGATATAGGAGGTACTTGTTCTTTATTACTATATAATTCTTGATAAAAGTCTTCTACCCATTTCATGATGTCAACTCTCTTTTTAGTAATAATTCCATCTTTTTTTCTTATTGCAGATATAAATTTCCTACCAATACCAAAATGTTGTTTTACACTCTTGAGACTTTTATTCTCTTCTACAGCTTTTCTTGCTAGTTCACAATTATACTGTCATATATCATTATAAACTCTTTTTGGCACCATTTTACAAAATTCAAGATATTCAGTCCTTTTTAATGCATCATTTTTGTATATCTTCATATTCTTTATAAATTCTCTAGCCTCAGTAGAAATTTTATTGGTCAATTGCTGCCTTTTTCTATCAGCTATCTTTGTTGCAGTTTTTAAAAATGTATCAGTTATTTTATATTAATTTCATTCAAATCTGAATCATGTTCAAAATCTACTAATACTTGAAACCGATTTGTAAGTTCTAATTTAAATTCATTAGAATGTTTCTGAAGATTAGAAATATCAACTGTAAATATTGTTTTTCTTAACAATTTTTGTCTCTCTAGTTTTGCATTAACATGTATCTTACATCTTACTAATCGATGATCACTTCCTATGTTAAATTTATTAAGAACTTTACAATCTTTTCTGTTAGTCAAAATATAATCCAATTCTGTTTCATTTGGATGCTTCCATGTCCATTTCCTTTTAACATTTTTCTCAAAAAAAGAATTCATAATATAAAGTTTTTCTTTTTCTGCAAACTCCACAAGTCTATGTCCTCTCTCATTTCTATTACCATAACCAAAATTACCTACAGCACTTTCATCTTTCATTTGTTTACCAATTCTAGCATTAAAGTCTTCCATAACAATTTTGAAATGTTGTTTACTCTGATCAAAAGCCTTTTTTACATCCATATAAAAATCTTCTACTACTTCATCACAATGAGAACTTGTTGGGACATAAACCTAAATTATCTGCATTTGGCATCTGCTATTGAGTTGTATAACTAATCTTGCCACTCTGTCTGACTCACCATCGATCTTCACAATGTTGTTCTTCCACTTTTTATTTATAATGAATCCTACTCCACTTGTATTTCCAATATTTGTACCTTTATAATAGAGTACATGTCCACTTTTTAAATCAATTGTCTCTTCACCTTTTCTTCTAACTTCACAAGTCCAATAATGTCCCATTTAGTATAAGACAGTTCTTCTAATTTTTGCAATCTTCCTTTACTTGAAAGTGATCTGCAGTTGTAAGTACCTAAATAAAAAGTCATCATCAAATGGCAGCCTGGGTCTGCTCAGGGGATTCTTAGCACCTGCCATCTTCAGCCACCAACCGCTGCCTTGGTTGGTGACTTTACAGCCTCCTGAGATTAAAGGACATGATTTATTTTTGTCTGTCATAATTGTATATATTGGGAAAATATTTATCATTGACACAAACATTCATTCTGCCTTATCAGGAAACTGAGAAGACAGACCATGGTATTTCTTGATCTTAAACTCAGAAGTAAAAAGCCAATAAACTCACCACACTGGCTAATGCATGTTGGTGAGCAGCCCATCCATGTTCGTATACTATATGAATAATCACATAGTAATAACAGCTGCAATGACAAGAATGTATGGAGTGGACATTAGGAATTTGCCCTGCTTGGTTCCTTTAAGGCCTCCAAGAGAAATCAAAGGGTCTTCTTTCAGTTAATAGCAAATTCATTTCTCCGGCCTATTGTTTCTTATAAGTAACTATTTCTTCTTCCAAATTATCCTTCTTTTTAATTCTTTCATGCATATTTCTTATGTGTTTCCATTTCAGATTCTATTAACTTATCTTTTATAGGATCTATCTTAAAAAAAGATCCATGCATTTCTGGACTGCTAAATTTTACTAATTTGAAAAAAGTTATTTTTTAGTTCTCTCAATTTTCCATGATACTGTGGTCTTTCATTATTATTTACAACTAATTAATTGTTCAATTAATTAATTTGATGTTGTGCATCTTTCTCTCAGCCAATAAATGCAAATATTAAGTAAATTAGTGGTCATTAAATGGAAACTATAATTTTTGAATTCTAATAATTCTATAATTGTCATTAGTCTGAGAACTCAACCAAACAATTATATTACAATTTTATATTTACTGTTACTATTTTAATTTATTTACTATTGAAAACAACTTTTTTCTCCATATTATTAAATATTTTCTAAATGAATACAACCTATTTAGAGTTCAAAATGATTTTTTTACTCGAAATATATATCATATTCTCACTATATATAAGAGCATACTACCCTCAACATTAGTGAAGAAATAGCTATTTATAATCATATTTTTTTGCTTAAAAACACTAATACTTCCTTAACCAACCAAGTTAATTCTAGAATCTTTACCTTCCAACTAATAATAAGTCAATACCTATTTACTAGTCCTGATTAGGGATCTCATGGTGTATTGGCAGCACATCTATTTGTCATGCTGACAAACTGAGGGTTGAATACATTCTAGGTAAAGCCTGAAAATACTTTAGGTTCCAATCAGGTATATATTTTTCTTTCAACCCTGTTAACTAACTAATATTGTTCAATAAACTGATATTTAGTTTTCTATGGAAAGTTATTCAAACCTTTACCCTATAGCAAATAATAAATCTAGTCAATAAAGCATTCTCTTTTAATTGGTCCTCTATAGGGAACTGTCAAAGAGTATTTGCTCTACAGAAGACTAAATGACTAAAAAAGATCTGTCTAACTAAAAAAAAAAGCTAAGCCTACTTGTGGCCTCTAAAAAGTTTCTCAGATTCCCTTTGCCTTAACTCAAAACCTAAGTCATGGGCAAATGAGATGGATGTTTTACACATTATTCACTACAGAGGACTTTACAGTAATTTGAAACAATTATTTTAAAAAAAGAAATAAAATATATTCTATTTACACTGCATTGTTACTAAGAATTAGTAAAATTATCATGCTTTTTATAAAAACATTTATATTTATTTCATTTTCTTATTGCTAGATTGTAAATATTTGTATGCATAATGAAAGTCTTGCAATAGGAAATACATTCATTTTTTAAAAAATATCATTGAACAGCTCAAATCATGAAATATTTTTTATCTTTTAACAGCTTTGATATATTTGATGAACCAGAATAACATTTCCATTTGCTCTGTTTATTTCATGCCATGAATTTATTTGATATTTTTATATCTCCTGAGAATTTCTGTTTTTTTCCTCAAACATTTATTCTATTTTTTTTTCTATGAAAACCAATTAATCTTTCAATTTTCTTTTTTTTTTCTCATTGATACTGAAATTAACTAAGCATACATTTTTTTCATTTCCTTCACACTGTATTCAAGCCATTAATATTCTCATGAAATAATCTCTTGTTCCTTTTTTACATCCATTTAATCACTACCAAATATGATATGACATCTCCATCATTGTTATTTTCTTACTATATAGCAAAAGTAAATTTCTTTGTTACAATAGCAAACTGATGCAATAAGTTAAATCTCAACTCTCAGAACTTGTGTTTTTATTATAAAGTATTCATAGATCCAATGCCTTATATGGTATTAATATAATTGTAGAGGTGTGAATTCAATTTCTGAACCAATGCATAGCTAAGAAAAGTATATAAAAAATCCTGTGAACAAGCACCACATGTACGTTCCTGAGTAACTAACTATGATTATAATAAAAATATATACATAGGTCCTGGTTGCATTTGAAAAATGAATCATATAATAATAAAGCTATCTTGATTGAAAACTAAAAGGAATTAACAAAATACAAAGATAATAGTGAGAATAAGTAAAGCATAAAAATACTTGAGTTTATGCAAAAGCTCAAAAAAATTCTCAAAATTGAACTTTTGCAGAAGAAATGTGAAAATTAAAAAGCATTCGAAAATAAGAGTTTATAATTATTAAAATTTATTTATGATAAAAATGTTCATAAAAGTGTATAAATCTAAATTAAAGATTCATATAATAAATTGTATTAATAAAGTGGCAAACAATGGAAAACTATTATCAAAGTTATTATCTGCATGAATTAGTGATATGTAGAGTAAGAAATTCAATAAGCTAAATCTATGGACTAAAGCTCAGTTGTGTCAGTTTTGATATTTTAAAATCAAATGACTTCCTGGATAGGAAACCATTCTATTTTTTACCCTGCAAAGTATAATGCAATAGTAGAGTGATGAATTTAAGAGTTAAAAGCCTCTAGATAAAAGCTTTATTTAAAACTTTTAATGTGATTGAACACCACCCTCTAAACAATAAACTATACTATTCTTATTACCAATGATATATATGTGTTCTTATTTAATTGTAGTATTCTATTATCTAATTAACATCACTTGTCTTCAGGTATAGAATTTAACAGATATACATGCTTCTCTCTCTCAATTTCCTCAGTAATACTAACAATTGGTTGGAGATTATTCTTGAATATTTGTATAAATCTTTGAAAACTACTTTCAATTTAATCACTGTATATTGTTAAAATATCAATTATATCTATTCTATCTCTAATTTTCTGCTTATCACTTCTGCTATGTGAATTCATTCTGACATGTAATCAATACAGTGGAGCTGCAAACTACACTATATTTTGTTTTAAACACCCCTTGTTCAAAGAAAATAACATATAATAGCTCACCTTTTGATAATAAACAGTGATTACAATAGTTATTGAGACGCAAGTGTAGAGAAGTGTGTAGTACTTTTCAAAACACATGCATATATGTAAGACAGACACTTTTCATATGTATATATTGTATCCATAATGGAAAAATAGAATTAGCTCAAATAAATGATGCTCTGGCTAAAATACTTGTAATCTTAATATAATAAATAACAAAGATATCTTATGATAAATATCTACCATTCAACTAGCTCTAACTAATTAATAAATAATATATGGTTCGATTCACAAAAATTAAATCAATAAAATACTAATAAAATCATGAGACAATTTAGTGAAGGTAAAACAGTAGGATTACATTAAGCCTATATCCCACACGATACAATCTCAATGGCATAAGAACACTATCCCCCCCCCCTTTTACTTCAAATAATAATTTAAAGTTGTAATTATAAATTTATTTAAACGCACATTGATTACGTAAGAAATATTTACTAAGACTTTAACCTCAGGAATATGTGTATAAAAATGTGATATTAGGGACCTCTACAGGTCTTAACCACAAGCTTTTGCCTTGGAGGTCCCTAATATCGCATTTTTACACGCATATTCCTGAGGTTAAAGCCTTAGTAAATATTTCAAATAATAATATAAAACATAGCATTCTTAAGAGTTTAAAAATAATAAATAATTTAGTATAATATTACTAAAATAAATTCTGATCTCTTACTAAAATATAATTATAATTGTCTCAGGTTCTTGAAAACAAATCTAATTAATTTATAATCTCCTGTAATCAAGTATGATAAGAGATTTTTTATCATTCCTAACAACATGTAAACAATAATAATAACAATAATAAATAATATTTCTACTTCTAATTAAATAACTATTAATCCTATCTATTATTTAACACTATGACAACTAACAATAATAATAATATTAATAATATAATTCTTTTATTTCTCATATGGCATCTTAAAATATGATCTAATTAAATAACTATTAATCCTATCTATTATTTAACACTATGACAACTAACAATAATAATAATATTAATAATATAATTCTTTTATTTCTCATATGGCATCTTAAAATATGATATAATCTGAAAATATGTGGCAATAAGAATATTAAATTTTATGCATTAAATTATGTGATCAATTATGACTATAATAATATTATTGTAAAAAAAATTTACTTAAATATCATATTCTGAATAATAATTATTTATTAAAATGAATAATTTTATTTATACTGTGCAAATATAGTACTGTATATATTTATTTTGGATTCTGTTAATCATGTATTTATATGAATAAATCAATCAATGTAACACAGAGATTTATAAAAAAACAAGTTTAACAAATTTATTCCACTTTACATTAAACAAAACTATTTACAATACTTACAAGGTTTTACTAAATAAAAATCTAACAAAAATAAAATGACTTAAACTAAAAGAAAGATTGAATTACATATTTCTATGTAAATAGTAATTTAAAGTGAGAATTCTACTCACGCTCTCCTCAACGGTTCTTCAGATTTGCTCATATAAAAGAATTTGAGTTGTAGGAATGAGAGGATCCTTTTTATTCCTGCAAAAATACTATATCTTGGATTGTAGAGGAAAGTATTCGTTTATTTAGCACCCTCAAAAGGCGTGTGCTCAATTAGCTTGAAAGGCTGATATTTGAACGTAATATTTCTATTATATAAAATCAGAAAGTCAATAAGCCTTTACTTTGGTTTATGCATTATTTATCATACATGTTATAAAATAATACATTAGCCTAGACATACACTTTACAGTCTAATGAAATCATTTACTGTTTAAATGAATAAACAATATGGTTTTAGTAAACGTAAAGAAAAATAATAATACTTAGAATAATATTTATTAAAAATATATTTTAAGGTTCATTCAATAAATGAAATCTAAATTTAACAAAACAGTGTTGATGTTATACTAGATAATTTTGTTTGGCACCACTCTCAAAATTTTTATATGTGTTTCATGTTTTTCAAAAATATATATATATAAATGTTCATAAAATATAAGCATTCATCACACTTTGCATTATTCATTTTAACGTTTCATCTATTAAAATATGCATTGATTTATGGAAAATAAAAAATATATCAAAACTATTAAAAATATCATGAATAGTTGTGATTTCTTTTATTCTCAAAAATAATTTGATAAAAATATGAAAAGTAACTATGATTCTTTATTACTTTATTATCAGCATTTACATTCAATATCATTTGTATTTCGTCTTAATCCAAACAAGAAAACCTATCTTACTTTCCTTTGAATAAAACAATACATCGATCCAAAATTATTTATTATTCTTCTTTTATGAAAATACTATGCTACACGATGTAATAAATATTGAAATCAAGATAGTGATACGATGCATAGGACATGAAGGAATGACTAGAGTAAAGATTCAATAGTATAGAATATATTTAATAGTTCACATGGAAACAGTGTGAAATAATAAGTACGACTTTTTTGTCCAATACCTTCAGAAATAATGTCCAAGCTATCTATTCAGCAATTATCGGACATTTAAAAATACAAAATATCAAACCCTGTTCACAGAAAATACATACAAGATACAGGGCTATGTTAATTGTGCTTGCATAAAACTACTAAGATAAAATATAGGCTATTTCCCTATCTTCATCCTATATATAAGACATCCAGGGTTTCATTATTTCTACTTCCCCATCACTATCATTTAAATTTCAAAATAAATCTAAACAATCCACATCGTAAAATAATTAGCAATATTCCTAATAACAAAGTTAACATATAATATTATCAATCCAGAACTACTATAAGAAAAGGTTTTATGCACTTAAAAACTTAGCAACAAAAATACAAATGACTTTGATTTTAAAAACATTGAAGTCAATATTCAAATATTTAAAATAATGTATAGTTTATTTAGTAAAGAACCATGTAAAATTATGAGCATCAGAAAATTATATCAAACTTTGTAATGTAAGAAAGAAAAAAATGTATGCATATCACTTTTTTTACACATAGCTTATATCTCGTAATAATAATAAAATCTATGTGTTATTATCACACACATACTTATATTCACACATTCATATGACAAAAGAAATGTCTCTAAAAATCCAAGCAATTCTAAAAAAAAAAAATTTAAAATATATCACATAATAATTAAACAATTTTAAGATTACCTAGTGACTTTACGATTTGTAAATCACTATTTTGATGTCTTCAGGCCCAATTCAGAATATAAAAATATATTAATCAAAATTATCATTCATCCAACGCACCAACTATTATACTTTAAAATGTTTTAAAAATTCTTCAAAGAAAATATATTAAAAGATTTTTTAAAATTATTAATATTGTTAGAATAATAAAATTATTTAAAATATAACCTTTGCTATCCTATACAATAAATTCTAATACTAAAGTTAGTATATTTAAAATAATTAAGACTAAAGTTATGTAATCCAATTTATGACTGTCCTTCAATAAAGTTCAATTAACTGTTCTTCAGTACAGTTTAATGCTTCAAATGGGAACCTCCATGGTTGCTATGCAATGAGAATTGTCTGAAGTTTTCTTGCACAGAGTTCTCCCCTCCTCGTAGTGCAAATAACAATAGGAAAAAAACATAATACTAAGAATAGTCAATTTTTAAATCACAAAAAATCTAAAAAATTATTGTTCATCCTGTTCTTGAAGGTTTTAAAAACAGTCTTTTATTTGTTGCTTTCACTGTATAACATTTATTAATGTCATTTTAAAATAATTTTCCACATCAGCAGAAATAAACATTTTTTCATTCTTTTTTAAAAAATATTATTTTATACTCAGATATGTAGTAATGGATAAATTCATATTCGAATATTTCAAAGGTTATTTACTTAGTCATGATAATATTTATTTCTATTATCCATTCTCTTCTTTTACCGTATAGTAAAGAAAAACAAGCTTTTTTTATATCAAAATATTCATGTATTTTAAAAAATAACTTGATAAAGCAGTTTATACTCATAATGACATTTGTCTTTTAATTTCCTTCATTTTCCGAAAGTTTATAATTACTTTTAAGTAAATATTTTTTTAAAAACTGCTGCAATTTTTAAAAAAATATTCAGACAATAGTGTAAATAAAAGAACAATATGTTTATACTATAACTTACTCTTGAATACTTTTATAAATTTTTACAAAAAATTAAGTTTGTCTTTTCCAGGTATTTTTTCTCTTATTTGAATAATATCTTTTAAAAGTTCTTGAAATTTTACACACAAATATGTTAAATATCTGAGTTATATTTCTAGATAATATCCACTTTAAATTCCAAAGTACTTTACACAAACAATTATAATAGTTTTTAGATAGTACAGGAAAATTTTTATTTTCCTCATTTATTCGTATCTTCACCATTAACATTCCTACGCACCTTATCTCAGGTTTATGTTCCATTAGTTATAATGAACTTGAATTAAGTCTTGAATAGAAATACTAGTAGGAAACTAATTGGGTTTAGGGAAACATTCTTAGTCTAACTTAATAATTTTATAATCCTTTAGACTTTTAAAAAAAAATTATAAAATTTTTAAAAATTAAACTAATTGATTATTTAAGCAATATATTACTGGCTTGTAGTAATATACTGGGTACTACTTTAACAATTAATAATAAAGAATAAAAAAGAAAGAATAATAAAAAGAATAAGAATAATGAAAAAGCGTGAACCCTCATTTATATACGTGCTCTAATTATCATCTGATTGGTTACTTGACCCTCAGCTTACAAACTAATTTACATACTTGCCAATTTTGTGCTTTTAAATTTTTAGAAATAAAATTATGAGTTATCGGTTTTAATAATAACATGATAATACTTAATTCTAAATCAATGTTATAATTATACTTAAACAAATTAAATACTTTAAAACAACACATTTTAAACAATTCTTTATCAATTTAACTAACACTTAATTCTAATGTATCTATTTTTAGTTTATCTTTATTAACTTCAAATTGTTTTTTAAAAAATAACTAATTAATTTAATAGTTTCCTATATTTATTTTTATATTCAAATGTTCTCAATTTTAAACAATTCTGAAAGTAATTTTTAAAAACTTTCTTAAAAACCTTGCAAGCACACACAAAAAATACATGCATTGTTATTCACATGATCATAATCCCAGACACAGTGTTGCAATTTTTTATATTCACTGTCTGAAATGAAATTAATTAAATATTTAATTATAAAAATATTATATGATAAAATAATAAAATATAATGATAAAATTTGGAATAATAAATTTTGACATAATTTAAACAGTAAATAAAATTGAATACACTTGTTTATACCATAAAATACTAAAACTTTTAATAAATAGTTATATAAATTTAAATCTAATTTATAAAATACATTTAATAACTTATTTAAATTTTAAACATTATTTACAATTAGTTTTCAAAAGCTTGTTTAATAAGACTTTTACTGCATAATTTTAAATCATTATAACTATGATCAATTCTCCCACCATAAAAAATTATATTATTTAACTTTTATAATATTTATTTAACATTTTATAATAACTTTTAAATACTTTTATAACTTTTGAATTCATCTCAACAAAGTTTAGAACTCTATCAACATTATTATAGTACTTACAATACTTAGATTTCTTTTAATTTAAATTTTTTTAAGAAATTGGCTTTTAAAACCCATTCAGACCTAATAAAAAGGATACAATGTACATCAAAACTATATTATAAAAAAAATTTAAATAATAATAATAGTTATTAATAATAAATGTAGGAGATATTTATTTTAATTTACAGAGTGTGTTTACTTGTGTATCTATTGAAGCAATGTTAATGTTTATCAATATTCTGAAATTTTATAAAACTTTTACTTTTAGAACATATTTTATTAAGTAAAATACTATACATCAAATTTAGAAAGGATAATAATGAAGGACTAAAATATGTGTTTTTACCATATACTGAAAATATTTTATTAACATATGTAATCGATATGTGTTTAGCTCAGAGAAGGAATAATGGCTACTGAATATTGAAATATGCAAATTTTAATGAGTTTTTTTTATTGTTAATTTATTTATATTTTTGTTTGTTTATTTATATTTTACTTTGGATAAAATATAACTGAAATTGTATAGTTCATGGCTTCACTGTATTTAGCATTTCTGAGCTAGCTCTTACTATTTTCCTGTCTTCACACTATCATTCTTCCATATTATCAGTATTTATCCTTTAGCCATGTGCAACATCTGATGGCATTGTATTATGTGAAAAATCACATAAAAATGCCGTTTATGTGGCCCAAGTTATGGCCTATAGAACAGTTCTATTCATATTGGCCATTAGCAGGCCTATATTGAACTTACACACAGATATTACAACCTGCTGATGTGCTTCATGACACTATGCAGAATGTACACATTTCAGATATCGCTACCATATTATGAGGGTGTATGGAATTCAACTGACCATAACTCTTAGTAATCTGCATCCAAAGTAATGATCTTACACCCTACCTGATGTAGTATTACATGGTAATATTGTGCTTCTCTACACAGCTTGCAAGGTGGAAAAAATTATATAAGGGTAGTGACAAGCACAATTTGATAGAATTCAGACAAAAAGGCAAGTTTTCAGGAGAACAGCTATGAGACAAATGAAATGGCTGAGGTTGCATGTTGTTTTGTAAATCATAAGCTTGGTTTGCTCAGACTAGTGCATCTATTGGACAATCCTTCGGATCATCAAAAACATTGGGTTCTAGGCCCTGCATAATCCAATGGTACATGCTGACATTTATCATGTAATTGGAAAATGTAATTAATTCATTTCAGAAAAAGGTAATGCTTCCTTTTTTAAAAAATAATGTTGGTTCATAAATTCGGTTATGAACTTGAAAATTGTTTCAAAAAAAAAAATGTTTTAAAAAGGTAAAACAAAAACAATTTTTAAAAAAGTAATAAAAATTAGAAATTAAAAGTAAAAGATGCAACATTAAGTAATCCAAAAAAAGATGGCCCAGTAACGTTAAATTTTATATGATTTTGCAAATAAATGCCATCAAGTGGCACGCATGGCTAAAGGATTAAAACCATATTATCTAATACTTGAAATAAGTTTTTATTGATTGGGAAAAAAAATACAACAGAAAGTAAAATACCCTCATACTTACACCTATATGTGTATAATAAGAACATTGCTTGTAATGAATTTTGTAACACCCTACATCCTATTTACATCATCAGAGATTAAAATAAAAAAAAATAAAAAACTAATCTGAGACTTAGTAGGAGGATATTTCACTTATTACTGATCAAGATTATATCACATAATTATATTTTTGTCATTTTGCTTTTCAGTATTAATCTGGGACCATTGTCTGAATGTTTAGCTGGACTATCTATGTTCTCTTTATGTCCAAAAAATTCTAGGCCTTCATAAATATTCTCAGCTAGGTTGAAACAATCATGTCAGATGGATGCATTATCCACTGAATCATGAGTTACTTTTTGAGTAGAATTTTGAGATGCAATGTCAAGTTAATAACTTTGGACTTTTTTTAAAAAAAGCTAATCTGATTCTAATAGTTCACAAATGAACAAACTAGCATTTATATTTCAAGTGCATTAAGTTGTCTCACTGGTTTGCATGACTTAGGTAAGTGTTAATGGACTCAAGAACTAAAGAGCTTTAAATCAAAGCTTTGTCACTTCTGGTGCTCAAATATCATACAATGTTCTGACTAATAAAGCAATTCTATTATTTTCTTTACTGCTTTACAGAATAATAAAGAGCAATATGCTTTGCATATGTACAGGTTCTCCAATCGAAGACAGATTGAATAATTTGATAATACAGAATTATGGCCAAATGATAACACTCATGATTGGTGGTAATTTGTCATTGTAATTTATTCTAGCATCTCAATTTTAAAGTTACATCATAAACTTTATGAATCCTTTACATTTTTAGAATGCATAAGATTTCTTATGTCTTATTCACTTGTATTTTCTATGGTTCTACTAAATATTATAATAATATTGATGTGTCCTTTGAGCAGCAAGTAAATAAATGACAAAGGCAGAATTGAGATGGTAATTAATAGTTTAATTTAAATAATGTACAAGCATATTTACAAATGTACATTAAAATAATAAAAGGTTGTGGTGACCTGCACATAATAAACCCTAGTCCTGTTTTTGGACTTACAGAGGCAGGAGTCTCTGACTTAGATTAATACCAGAACCTATAGACCAGGTTCTGGGGGTTTATATACCCCTCAAGACTTCTGTAGTCTTTACAAACATTACCAAATATGGCTTCTTCTTTTTTTTTACATACACTTGGTATTTTTTACCCATCTCACCATAGATGGCGTTTTTTACAGTTCTCTGATCTTATAAAGCCAGCCATGCAACTTTATGACCTAACAATATTGCTACATATTTATTGTTACAATTATTTACAAACAATCATTATACATAATTATTGTACAGTTATTTTTATTCTACACAATTATTATACATTTATTGTTACACACATATTTATATAAATTCCTTGCTTGATCTTGTACACGCAAATATTTATTAAGATTGAGTATTCGATTGCTACTGATGTCTTTTCTTATCACTTGATCGTTGTATCCTTTGCTAAAACCAAAGAATAAATGTTTATTAAAGTACTTTTTTATCATTTGATCAGTGTTATTTTGTTACAATTTTTTGGAATCATTAAGTCTCATTTTTAGAAGTGTGTGTTTAGTTTATAATCTACAAGCAGATGGAGTAATTAAATAATAAAGGATAGCATCTGAATATTACTGATGATAGTAACTTGATAATTTATTCCAGAAATTCACATTTAAAGATGTGCTTAAATAATACAATATAAAAATATTTATATGTATATTTAATGACCAACACTATACAATGCTTAATTTAAAAAAAAAAATCTGTTAATATTCAAATTCTTTAAGAAAATGATTGTCTTATTATTGAGCCCAATCAAAAAAAAATTAGGATATATATTTTTGTCAATGGTAAAATATTTGAAATGGTAAAATAGTTAATTATATAAAAAGTTATGTTTCTTCTTAACCGGAAAAAAGCAGATCGGAGAGAAGTAAAACCAGTTCTGTGTAATGGCATATTCAAAACTACTAATCAATGAAGAGTAGTTGAGACTTTGTCGGAAATAAATGTGATAATATATTTAGGCACATTTTGGTTTACGTTTATTAATATAATGTAGGCACATATGATTCTGCAGACTACGTATTGTACCGGTAAACTTGAGGGACCATCTTTAAATACGAATAAACAAGTGCAAATTTCATAGTCATATGTAAAGTAGATAATAATGGAGATGATTGAACCTAAAACAAGTTATAATTCCCAATCAACTCCCAAAAATCAACACTAGTATTTTGAAATAGTTTTTCTTTTCACTCAGCAATAATTTAATTTAAATAAAAAATTAATACATTTGTTCTTTTATCAGGGTGCCATGCTAAATGAATCAATTTCAAAACCAGGATCCTTCAATTCACAAAACATTCCGCCATTTTTGCCCAGAAGTTAATTAAAATATTTTTTTCTCTTAATTAATAAGTGCTAAAATGACCATTTGGAAATTAAAGTTGCTAAATAAAAAAAACACTGACAATTTGATCAAAAACAATTTATTTCACAATTAAATTTAATTCCCGTATATACACGCGCACACACAAAATTAAAACAAATTATTTTTAAATGCATTCATATAGCAAAGCATATAAAAAATAAATGGATAACAATGATTAAGCAACTAATACATAGATTATTAATAAAGATGGAAACATAACGAAAGAAATTAATTATAGAATTAAACTTGGTTGGAGTGCTTTTGGTAGAAATAACTTGATACTAAAAGGAAATATGCCTATGTGTTTGAAAATGAAGGTTTTTAACAAATGTGTTTTACCGGTTCTTACTTATGGATCTGAGACTTGGACACTTAATAGAAGAGCAATACAGAGACTTCAGACCACTCAAAGAAGTATGGAGAGATGTATGTTGCGAGTAACAAGAAGAGATCAAAAATGCAATGTATGGGTAAGAGAACAAACAGGTGTTACTGACCTCATTGAAAAAAATAAAAGATTGAAATGGAGTTGGGCTGGACATATTGCTAGAAGAGATGATAATAGATGGACAATTGAAATTTTAAACTGGATTCCAAGAGATTGTAAAAGACCCAGAAAGAGACCACATGAGAGATGGATGGATGAAATAAGAAAGTGTGCAGGGGTGATGTGGAGAAGAGAAGCTAAAGATCGGAGAAGATGGATTAAACTTGGAGAAACCTTCATCCTGCAGTGGATTGATAATGGTTGATAATGATGAATGATGATGACATATAAATTGCATATTAACAAAGAAATCAGATTATACTGAATTAAGGCATTTTTAAAATAGTTTTTTTTTCTAAAGTTTTAAAAAGAATTGTCTTTCATGGCATTTTATTTTTTTAACACTTCCATTACTGATCAGAATGGCATGAAAATCGTGATGTTTTCTGTCATCTGGTTTCTTTTTAAATGTTCAGTTTTTCATGACAAAATAAAGTCAATCGAGTCACACATTTTCCATAGACGTTTTAAATTAACTTTGGGTTAGGCATTGACGTTCGAGTTCAGGAAGCTCCAGAAGAAATCTATATACTTTATGGTTAGTAGACTTTAGTACCTAGCAATGCATATTTCTCTGGCCGTATCAATAAATGTTCCTTAGGTTGCATATTTCTGACAAAGACGATTTTTGTTCCATAAACTACATAACCTTGAAATATTTTTTTTAGTCACGTTAAAAGTTCACGACAACTAAAAAGTTTATACTGCCAAACTCTAGTCCAGATCAAATTAAAACAACGAATGAATTAATAATAACTCCCTTCGAAAATGTGTCTCCTTTATATTTTCTCTCCTATCAAAATTATTTATATATATTTTTTAATTACATGTATACAACCCATAAGTAATTAACAGACTAATAAATTGAAGACTTCTTATCTTTTGCTGTCTGTGTGTAGATTCATTTGTTATCAGTAACTCTGATCAAATTAAAATTTCTTCAAACCACATTTAAAAAATATAATTATTTCAAGTTTTTTTTTCTTAATTTAAGGCATCTTACATTGATTTAAGTTTTTTATTAAAATTCATTTTAATAAATGTTTATCCAAGTAAGATGCTTTCATATATTTCATCTCTGCACACACATGCATAAAGTTCTTAATAATAATAATGTTTTTAAATCTAAAAGAACTTTAAATAATTTTTAACAATTGAGTACATGCTTGCTATTCTGGTGACCATTAAATACCCCCCCTCCCCATTTAAAAAAATGAGACAATAAAAACATTTTATTTTTCATTCCAGCTTTTCTACAGTTTTTATTCTAGAGATAAGGTTTTTTTTTTTTTATCATTCACAATTTCTTTTAGATTTAACAAATAAATTAAGCATGGAAATTTTAATAACAAATGCTATATAATTCAATTTCTGCTGTTGCTTAACTTTGTTCACGCTAATTAACCCCATGCATAGTCGCAAAGTCAATTTGAGCTATCTGCCATATATCAAAGCTGAGATTTATCAAATCAAGACCTGAACGTGAAAAAACTAGAAGTTAGAGGATATCTTCAAATCACCCACTTAGATTGGGTCTATGACACAAGTATAGCCTTATAAATTCCATATATTTACTATTAATAATAAAAAATAGATCATTGACTGTGATAATATACTAGAAGCTCAGGAATATATTCAACACTCACACTTATACTGGGACCATGCCACAAGTGTAACCTTATAACTTCTTTATGATAATTAATAAAAAATACAGACCAAATCACTAACTGGAATATGCAAATAGAATTATAATATCTCTATTGTGTAACCACTTGTTATAAATGAAGGGATCATTTCCTTAAAAATAAATGGTGTGGCTTCATTAAGAATTACCACCATTCATGTCAAGTAATTATACTTCTTGAACCTAGCATAGGCATCATCTCATAAGAGACCACAAAGCTTAGCATACCATTTACTTTCTATTTTTATACTTGAATGGCTTCAATAATTGAGCATTATATTTCCATTTCAGTCGCTATAAGTTGTGCTTTACAAAATAAAATTTTTTTTTTATTATCTAGAGATATTCTAAGAATCATAATATAAGATTTTAAATATATATTACATTTAATATGGTCAAAATCACTATAAAACAATTCATTTATCCTTTTTATTAGGTCTGGAATCATCACCATTTTAGACTTTCTATATTTCATTAAGATTTAGTCTTTATCTCTTTCCCAGTATTTCTTAAGTGATGCTGGTGATCTTATTTGAGATGATCAGAAAAAGTTATTATCATCCTCTTTCATCTTAAAGGCAGGTTCATAGATGCTTCATACTGTTCTCATGAGTTTTATCTGTTTGACCTTTAAACCCATCCATTTTTAAGAACTTGTTTATACTGAGGCTTTTGCCAAAACTATTATGTTTAACCTCTATCATTTCAGGTTCTATTTTATTTTCCTCATAACCAGCATTATAACTGTTTAATTCTAGGTTTTCCAACTTCATAATTCTACATTTTCTCTTGTTCAGCTTTTATTTTGCCAAAATGGTGTATCATATCTGCTTTTGTTTTCTTTATCTGTTCTGTTTCTTCTAACTCCAAAAAATTTATGTAACCTTGGTCACGAGTTTTCTTGGACTGCTCATTTGACTGGCCATGCATATTTGTGTTCTGTGAACTTAGGACTTGCTATCTCTCATCTGTTATTATTTTACCATAAATTTCTACATCATTTAACTTTACAATTATCTCTACTACATTTTCTTGTACCTCATCTATTGATTTTTCATTTTTTTTACTTCATTATTTATGTTCTCTGCCTTTCTACTATATTCTTCTTGCATCTCAGATGGCTAATCCTTTCCTCACCCTTCTCAGAGAATGTTTCAATCAATTTTTTATACTCTTCCCATATTTTTTTTTACTAATTCTCCTAATTATTTGATGAGTTTCATTCAACTTTTTATTCATTTCATTTATATTTGGTAGCATTTCCTGTTTGCTTTCTTTAAGTCATACAACAATTTCATGTCATCACTGAGTAAAGTTGCTTCAGCAGATTTAATTTTTGTTTGTTCGAGCTCGAACTCTGTTGGGTGTTCTACCTCTTGCCTCAAGGAATTGTCTATGATTGACTCTCCATTTTTTAACTGATCTAGTGATCATCTACTCTATATTGAAGCAGTCAATCTTAGCTTAAGATTGAGCTTCATAGTTCCATTTACTAACCTATATTCAAACCTATATCACATCCCGCTTCTTTTATAATGTATATATATATATATTTTATGTATATATTTGAGATGCGCACCTAAATTATAAAATTTTAACATTTCAATAACATTTTTTTAATTATTATTAATTCTTTTTATTAATTATTAGTTCTTTTTATTAAAGTATGTAGGTGTGGCTCAAATATATATATATATAGGAGCAAAATACTAACAAAATATTGATTTTTTAAAATATTTTATTACATGTCATTTATACAACTTTTTTTTCTTAAAGTATTTTTTTTCCTATTAAACTGTATTTTATAAAATCCAAGATGGAAGATGCAACTATTGATTGTCCAAAAATAATTAAAGGGTTGGAAACACTATTGTTTTAATCTGGGGGAGGTGTTTTTAATTAAAGTTTTTACTTAAAATGGGATTAAGATTAAAGATTTTCTTTTGTTATAAACATTTTTGTCAAATCTATTTCTAATCTGGAAATAGATTTGAATTTAATTTTGGACATTATCTAACATTGCATTGTTCAAAACAATGGACAAAGAAATGTAAAATTTCTGTTAGATCAGAGATTAGATTTTAAGGCTAAAACTAAGTAATTAAAAGCATTCCAGAAATACTTGAGCAGAGTATAAAATAGCCAGATTTTAAATCACCAACAGATAGATTAGCTACTATTGAGAGAACTGTATTGTAAACATATGACATGTCGCTTGAAACTTAAAATGGTGTAGTAGTAAATCCACTATCCTTCTCGGCCCTGTTGGGTCATTATCTTCTGCTGCCGTTATATCATGCTCCCATAGAATGAAGTAAAAGTCTGACTGGAGAATTGTGGAATGCTGAATGTAAGCTTGCTGTTCTTTAAGAACCAATTGCCATGCATGAACAGACTTTAAAATATGGACTCTTAAAATAGTGCAAGGTAAATTTCAAACCACAAGTAAACCTAGTCTAACTAATCTCAAACTCTATTATCAAGACTTATTCACCTAATGTATTATTTAACTTTATTTCTAAAATATAATATGCAAATTGCTCGTAAATAATTTCTATAAATTTAATTCTGTCTCATATGCTCTTTCTTTAATTTTGGTGTGGTCATCTATTTATAGTTATTTATTACTTGATTTTATATGTCAATTTTAGTTATTAATATGCCAATCTCTAACAATCTGCTGTGTTAAATTGTATAAAATCTTTTCTTTCTATTTAAGTAAACCTTCATGAATCAAGATTATTTAACATCCCCTTAAAATATAATGCATTACTAATTAATACACCCGCCAGATTGTTTTTATGAGTCAACATTTTATGTTTTAGTGTAAAAATTTGTCATTTTTTTAACTCTGGATTTTCTACCTGGGGAGAATGCAGAACTCAAGCTAATTAACGCTCTGAAACCTTAGTTATCTTACAAATGTTATGATTCAATTCTGAAAGGGTGACTTAAATGTTTTCTATATATAACTGCTAGTTTTTATTTTATTGTTCCATACTCTTAAAATATCAAATACAGTAATTAAATATTCCAGTTATTATAAAATCAATGAAGGTGGTATTGATTTATTTTAAATAGCAGAAAAGAAGAGGATCAAATCTTAATGTATATTTTATTAAATGAAATCTTCCCTATATATATATATATATATATATGTTAAAACGAAGATTTGCACGGGTTAAATATATAAAATGCATATTTTGCGGGTTCATCCGTGTTAAAAAACTTTTAATATCAATTTACTGACGTTTCGACTTGATCACACAAGCCATCCCAGAGTTTTATATATATATATATATATATATATATATATATATATATATATATATATATATATATATATATATATCATAGCAGCATAGTATATTATTTATCTAAATTATGGCATTCAAATAAGGGTCATTCATTTTAAAGCAGTAAAACTTATTCAATGTCCTTAGTGACATTTATCATTACTGCATTACTGACATTTGGCCTATCTTTGTATGTATATATATATTATATGCTTCTAATCTTCTAATCTGGGGGTTGCGACAAGTTTGAACTCATAGATTTATTTCTCAAGCCTTGTTCTGAGGATAGTTGACCTACCCAGAACCATTTATTTCGTATAAAAGGGCCTCTGGTGGTGATTCCCAAAAGTCTGGCACATGCTATGCTTATCCACTTTCTTCATGTCAAAGGCCTGCATGTTGGCAAAGTCTATAGCATGCCTTATTCAATTTTCTCTAAGCACTGCCCAAGAAAGGAAGCTTAGATTTCGTTCTCATCCAGAAGCATGACTGTTTCCTTGTAGTTATTTTTTGGCTATTATGTCAGAACCGCCCAAAGTTCGTATTATTATTATTATTATTATTTCTTTTGCTTATAACCTAATTTTAGTGCTGTAATAATACTGAAATTGTGCTCTGCTAAAAAAAATATATAAATGTCAACTACTTCTAGTTTTATTAATTAAATTTATTTCAGTCTTATACAATCCCACCATCGTAACTTATTTTTGTATTTAAGAGTATCTATATTCCTTGGGGAAAATAAAGCATTCTTCTTACCAGAGCTAATTAAAACAAGTTTCATTAAGTATTTTATCATATAATCAAATGTGTTTTTCAAATGTATTTTATTTATTTTCATGACCGTAATGGCATGAAAAGAGTTTGTATTATATCTGTAATGAATCTCGGAATGCTCCCCGAAATAATGTTAGTCACCATGTTTCAGAACCTTATATAAAAGCATTAATAGCAATTCTATGCAAATTCTTTCTAACAATCGATTGACATCTTAATATTGGACCCACCAAAGATGTGTGCTTATTTATAATATATTATTTAGCTAATAAAGAGCATATGAGAAATAATAGCATGAATGACACTATGTAATCATCTATGGTTTGCTTATTCAGCACATACTAATGTTTGCAATTAATTCACATATGTAAATTACTAATTTGTCATTATATTAAACTATATTTTTACTGTCTAACTTATTTGATTAGTTCGAATTCCTTTTTCTTCCCTTCCACACGTACAGCCATGCTTATATATATATTTTAGTTTAGTCATAGTAATAGATGCCTCATTGTCTTCTCCACTTTGCTAGTGGGCTGGATTAAGAATTAATTCTCATGTGCAATAATTGTTATGTTATACATTAGGTGTTTGATCTGGGGCTTAGAGAGGTTCAAATTCAGGCTGGTCCCTGACCTAAATCTCGGGCTTGACTGAGTTTGAAGTACATTTTGTGAGTTCCAGCTCATGTTAGATGGATATACATGTTTTGACCAGTACAATATGTCTATTATCATTTATTTGATTTTTGCAGGGAATAAAGAAACAATAAATATTATTATAAAAAAATTTTGATATATAATTTAGTGCACCAACTCTCACCATAACCATGCAAACCTCTTCATAAATATTTCAAATTTTCCTGAACCTATACTTATGCTGATTTTAATAAACTCTTTTGCCTACTGCTGTGTCCTGTGAGCAACAAATAAATAATTGACAAAGGCAGAAATGAGATGGTAAGCTAATAGTTTAATATAAATAACATACGAGCATTTTTACAACTGTATATAGCCTATTTAAGGCACATTAAAATAATAAAAAGTCATGGTGACCTGCACATAATAAAACCTAGTTCTTCTTTTGGACTTGCAGAGTCAGGAGTCTCTGACTTACATTAATATCAGAACATATAGACCAGGTTCTGAGAGTTTATATATCCCTAATGACTTTTGGAGTCTTTATAAACATTACTAATATGGTGTTTTTTTTACATGCAGTTGATATTTTTTTACCCACCTTACCATATATGGCATTTTTTATAATTCTCTGACCTTATAAGGCCAACTATGCAACTCTATGAGCTAACAATATTGCTACACATTTATAGTTACATTCCTGCACATTTATTGTTTACAATTATTTATATAATTATTATATATACAGTACAGTATATAATTATTTACACACAATCATTATATATAATTATTGCACAAAGTTATTATTTTTATTCTACACAATTATTATACATTTATTGTTGCATATATATATATTCCTGACTTGATCTTGATCACTGCACTTACTTAACCCTCTAAGTCGCATATGCCTTAAATGTTACTAATTATTATTTCTTATAATAAATTCAAATGTCAGTTTCAACTTCCATTTCAAATGACACTATTTTCATATGTCAAAGCACTTATTTTAATAAATTATACAGTACCATTAATGTATAAATAATAAACTGTAATATATTAATATATACATACATCCACTAAACTTTACTGATTTTTATTTTCTCGGGTGTTTTTTTTTTTTTTTTCATATTTTTGTCCCAAATTCTCAGGTAAAAGAATTAATCTGGCTCTACTTGGGATGCCACTTTATTGTACTGATAATCTTCAGAGACCACCTTTAAATAGAGTAAACAAATGCAAATTTCATAGTCAGGTCTTAAGTAGATAATAATGGAGATGATTGAACCTAAAACAAATCATATTATCCAATCAACTCTCAAAAATCAGCCCTAGTATTTTGAAATGGTTTTTCTTTTCACCAGCAATAATTTAATTTAAATAAAAAATTAATACACTTTATTTTGAATTTTTTTCTTATAATTATACAAAAGTTTTTATTATTATTATTATTGATGAAAATGGCAATTTTGTATTGAATGGTCAGATCATGACAACATGTAGATTGATCGATACATTAATCACTTGGATGTATCAGCCTGGGTTTTGGGAAGTTCTTATAATTTAAAATGGCCATGAGTGCATATTAAATCAGTATCCTTTATTCTTTTATCAGAGTATCATGCTAAATGAATCAATTTCAAAAATCAGATTCCTTCAATTCACAAAACGTTCTGGCATTTTTGCCCAGTGGTTAAACAATCTCTTTAATTAAAATACATTTTTCTCTTAATCGATAAGTACTAAAATGACTATTTGGAAATGAAAGTTAACTAAAAAAAGCACTGACAACTTGAATTAAAACTAACAACAATTTATTTCACAATTAAAATTAAGGTGCTAGTATTATAGACAAAGACGCCATTCGATTGGGCCATTTACATGCTAAAACTATAAAATATGAACATTCCCAGGCCATTGATTTTAATCATTTTGATGTGTTTTTTGTAATGCGAAAATAAAAAAAATAAAAAAATCGTCTTTTTTAAATATTATTTTTTATTAACATATGCAAATTAAATGATAACAATAAATGTAAAATAAAATCAACAAATTACAATTTGATTCGTGTTTTTTATTTTGCTTTATTAGAAAAAACAATTTTCAATCGGATATTTTTTTAGTGGGGTTACGGCCTTTTTTGTTGTTGTTGTTTAAAAACTCATAATAGGAATAAAAAGTAAAATTTCGTAGTCTTCCTTTTAAATTTTAATTATTACAGAGAAACAGATATTATTGTGTTACCGTTATTTTTTACTTTTTTAGTCTTTGTTTTACATTTTAATTTTTTACAGAGAAACAGATATTATTGCTATTTTTTACTTCAAATAGAATGACAACAAAAAGTAAAAGTTGTTAGGGTTAGGGTTAGGGTTAGTTTTACGTTTAGGGTTAGGGTTCTGTTGTTTGTAATGCTAAAATAAAAAATATCAAAATCGTATTTTTGTAAATATTTTTTTTAATTAACATATATAAAATAAATGATAACAATAAACGTAAAATATCTTCAACAAAGTATAACAGTAGTCGGAGAAAAGAAAGAAATAAAAGTTTTTTAAACAACAACAAATATATATATAAAATGTCTTCTTTACTTATTAACCATGTTTATAATATATGCTTTTTATGAAATTTAAAAAAAGAGTGTAGAATTGTACTTTTCTTACTGGATATTTTTGTGTTACCACTATTTTTCACTTCAAAAATAAACACATGGTAGAATATTGTTTGTCTCATGGAATGTTACGAACAGTACGTTACTTGACGCATTACCTAATTCCAACTCACTTTATACATATATCTTGTCAACATTCTCCCACTTAAAACTTCAATACAGTATGGTGTAAAGAGTCGGATAATTATTACTTTAGAAAATCTGAACATTTCAATACTTTAAAAAAAAAAAATTCAATCAAAACAACATTTCCATCCAATTCAAATACACACACCCTCTCACCAAGTCATAACAATTGTATAAACTGTGCGAATTTGCCAAATTTATTTGCTGCAATGTGACATACATGCTGTGCTGCAACATGGCATAGCGGCCTGCAATCTGTAGCACAACAAAAAAGTTGTATTATAGAAAACGCAGGTTCGAATGTATCAGCTGCAGAAACGGCCTTTTTAATGTGTTTTAGCATGAAAACGGGACCATCGAGCGGCATCTTTGTCTATAAGACTACAACCAAAATTAATTTCCATATATACATGCACACACACACAAAATTAAAACTAATTATTTTTAAATGCACTCATACACTCAAAATAAATGGTTAGAATGATTAAGGAACTAATATATATATATATAAATTGCATGTAAACAAAGAAATCAGATTATATTGACTTAAGGCCTTTTTAGTATAGTTTTTTCTTCTAAAATTTTAAAAAGAATAGTCTTATCATGGTATTTTATTTACTGAGCAGAATGGCATGAAAATCATGACGTTTTCTTTGTCGACTAGTTTTCTGTTAAATGTTCTATTTTTCAAGACAAAATAAAGGCAATCAATTTTCCATTAATCCTGAGTTAGGCATGGTGCATTAGTAGACTTTAGTGCCTAGCAATGCATATTTTTCTGGCCAAACAACAAGTGATCCTTAATTTCATATTTCTGACAGATGATTTTCTTTTCATAAACTACAGTAACTGTGAAATTTTTTTTAGCCAGTTAAAAGTTCATAAAAGCTAAAAAGTTTATAGTGACAAATTCTCAGTCCAGATCAAATTAAAATAATGAATGAACCAATAATAATGCCCCCCAAAATATGTCCTCTTATATTTTCTCTTTTATCAAAATTTTTATAAATTTTTTTTAATTACAAGTATAAAATTGGTCAGTAATTAAAAGACAGTAATAAATTGAAGACTTCTTATCTCTTAATTACTGTTTGTAGATTTTTTTTATCAGTAAATCTGATCAAATTAAATTTTCTTCAAACCCCACAAAAAAATATAATTATTTCAATTTTTTTTCTTAATTTAAGTCATCTTACATTGATTTAAATTTTTTATTAAAATTCATTTTAATAAGTAATATGTTTATTTATCCAAATAAGATGCTTTCATATATTTAACCTCTGCACTCACATTCATGCCTAAAGTTCTTAATAATAATAATATTTTACATCTAAAAGAACTTTAAATAATTTTTAACAATTGAGTACATGCTTCCTAATCTGGATGACTATTATAGTATATATAGGAGAATGCAAAAATATGTTAAATTTCAATTTAATTAACAGCCTGATTATGTGCATATTTATAATGATTCTATTGTTTATTATTATTAAACATTACCTTCTAGCAATCATATAAATAGCATTTTCCCCGAATTATTTGTCATTTATTTGACCTTTCATGAAACTCGAAGACACATTTATTATTTGATATATAATCTCATGTTGGCCATCTTCTCTATTATAGTGCTAGGAAAACATTATGGATTTTTTTCATGAATTACATTACCTTGCAATATGGACTAAATAAGACAATTTAAACCTGATCATCTGAGCTTCAAGTAAAAGTACGAATCATAATCTGACCAAGATTTTACTGTTCATTTTCCTTGACAGCATCAGTTTAAAAACATACACAGTCATCTGTTTTTTTTTTGGCATATAACTTTCATATCATTAGTGAAAACAATAAATTTTGATTTTCATTTTTAAAGATATATTGATATATATATATTTATTTATTTATTCTGGGGTTTTTATTGCAATTTTACCCATTGTTAGTCTATAATAAATCTCTTAACCACTCATTTTTTGTTATTGATGCAGGATCTATTTTTATGCCTTTATTATCAATTTTAAGGTCAAATGCCATCCCTAACATAATAATTTTCATCATTTTTATATTTAGCTATAATCACATCTTTTCACACTTTTGTTTAACTTTCTTAACAAGGGTGTAAAAATTTTCTCTATTTTAATTTATAGGTACAATAGTATTCCAATTTTGTAAATTTCAATCATTTGTTTTCCACATTCTCAAAGCTTCTGCTCAATATTTGTTGCTAGTGTCACTTATTTGCAATTATCCTATCAATAAAATATGTTTCTGTTTGAACAATTTATACCCAATAGAGATATTCTACAGGGTCATCATTTCCATAAATATTATTCACAATCTATATGTAATGAAATCTCAGTCCATCAGTTTTTCAAGTGGTAGAGAATCAGATATCTATTAAAAATCATAGATAAAAACAATAATTATTCACTGAAATATATAAAAGGCACAATTTGATTTTATAATTCAAAAGATTCTACACAAATTTCTGTACAAATTATTTGAAAAGAGTGTAAGATTATATATATATGAATGTATGTAAATGTAATATCACAACAATCATATATGTTTAAAAATTTAGAATTAATATAAAGAATAATAATTATATATTTGCAGAACTTTTATATTTTCATAAACAATCTTGATTTTAGATTTGCAAATAAATATAATTTAATAAAAACATTTAAATGATAATTCAAGATTTTATATATATTAAAATTTTTTTAAACAATAACATATTTGTTTTATGCAAATCTAATGCTTCATTTCAAAACATAATCCTTCTGAAACTTCTAGATTATTGATATCATGAGCATGTATACTGTAAACATAAAACTTGTAATGTAGCTATTCTTTGAAACTTTTTACTTTGGTCATTGCTTCATTACTCTCAGCAAAGTTTATCACAATTTCAAGGTCATCAGATTCTCCTTTTATTTATAAAATAAATTTTATACTATAATAATAAACAGTAAAAATAAAATGTAATAAAACTGAGTAGTGAATGAAAATGATATTTGTAACTAAGGGCAGAAGAGCTTCAATAAACTAAAACTTTAAAATAAGCACTCATAAATTATCTTACTTTTGCAATAGTGTTTCCAAGATTTCAAGTTATCTGTAAGAAAATAATATAGAGCAAAGACTGCTGTATACTTTTTATAAAAAAATATCCGTGCAGGAAAATATTGCATTATGACCACAATTTGTCAGTGATTGATGTGATAAAATAAGAGTTTGAAGAATGATGGATCCAAGAAAAAATATTATTTATGTGGCACTAATTCTAGGACCAAAAAAAAGTCAAATGAATAATGTGAAAAAAGAGATATATAAAAACAATGAATTAAAGCTTTATCGTATATTCAGTGATTAAAGTCACACAAAGATTTTTTCTGTTATACCTTAGCAACATAGATCAGACTTTCTTTTGTTACTTAATAATCTTTAGAGGTCTTACAACCATTCCACTTGTTTTTAGCATATTAGATAACTTTCAGTCCAGTACCAAATCTTTCTGACAAATCATCATTATAGCAATATTCTATGAGCAAACTCCTTCCATCCAATTTTAAATTAATGCTAAACATTCTGTTCAACCTCTCTAGAATCAAATTAAGTCACCACTTAAATCAATTATTACACAACAAATTTAATGATAGACTTATTTTCATCAAAACTATTATGCCCCATTACTATTATTTTTGTCTGCATCTGATAAACATTACATGCATTAATTAAACTTAGTAGATAAATTATGTATTGAGAATATCTAATCTCATATGTTGTCAATTAAAGCAAGTTACTATTTCATTTATAGGAATAGTTTGAACTTAAATTATTTCAAACAATTTTTATCATTCATTAAAGTCAGAATGCATACCAGTCCAAAGTAATTTCTTAAATGCATTACTCTATGCTGGAAAAATTTTCTTTATAGAGATTTTAAATCAATTAAATATCCCTTCACTGGCATATATATTTCATCATTTTCTATTGCTAAAATGTTAGTCAGATTTCCAAAATCTTTATATGCAACAATCACCACTAAAATTCTTGTTCTATTTCCTTCAGTTCTGTTCATATTTAACAATTCATTATTGTTAGATTTAAATTTTGTTTTGATCCCATGTGTGAACTATGCAGGAAGTGTCCATATGATATGCTTAATTCAGAAAGGTATATAATTCACACATACTTTCACAAATATTCAAATAATCTTAAGATCTTATTAAGAATACATATATAAAACTTTAATCCATCCAATGCCTCCATTGTTTTTCACATTGTTAGAATACTAATGCAGGATGTGATATATTTTTTTATTTGACCAAAATATATCTAAAAGAACAAATTTGTTAGAAAACTGATTTAATTCTTACTTATATCCTGTTAAATTCCTTCCAGGATATTAGATAAAATGTGGCATTTGAGAATCTTCTCTATCTGTTTTCATTACTTTATGTCTTGTTTAAAGATTATAATGTACTTAACATGTTATGTATCTATTTTACTTTAGATCTATAGAGGATAGTCACTTCTCTGTTTGTAAATATTTAAACATTATTATTCAATAATTTAAACCAAACTGAGATCTATAAAAAATAATAAAAGTTTCAATTGTTTCTATGATCAAAATTATTAAATAAAATGAATATATATAGTTGCCATTTTTAATTATATACGTCTTTCATTTGATCAGCAATCATATATTTTACACTAACTGCAAACCGCTTTTATTTTTGGCAAAAGAATGATATAAACCAAAGCAATTTATACAAACTCAGTCTCCTGGTGAACAAAATGGATAGCATTCTATCTATTCACCAAACTTTTAGCATACCATGTAGAATGTTTACTACCCCCTTTTCTTGCCTAATATCCAAAATAATGTTTTGCAAATAACAAATTTGTAATCAACTATTACCAACACTATCTATTAACACTATAACATTATGTATATATTAGGAATAAAACAAAATTAAACAAAACAAATAAAAGAAAATAAAACAAAATAAAATAAAGATGATAATAAAGATAAGAAAAAAAGTAGTGATTTTCTTGTGAAAGAAAAACAAATTCAATGTGAATTTCAATATAAAAGATATAATCCAGAAATGAAAAAGATTACATGTAACTATGATATTTTAGGTTAGCTAATCTTACTAACTATGAGCTCACAAATATATATAGTAAACTTATATTTAACCAAACATACCATCACACACATAAATAAAAACATCTGGAAAAAAGATAAATATATATATAGCAAAGTAATGGTCATATGTATTTCATATACAAATAAAAAAGCAAAATAATTTTGTAATATTTAAAATATTGTTTTTTTTTAAACACAAACTTGCACCCAGGCCTACCATATGACTAAAAACCATCTTTGTGCAAGATAAATTTAAGTCATCATTCCCCCTCCCTTTTCTCATTCTATGAAATAAAATTTGTAAATTAATAAAAAAAAAAACATTTTCCTCTAGCACTTTCACAAGAAAAACTTGAAAATATAGCTTTAGACATTTAATGTGTTTGATAAATATCTTACATGTTTTATTCATTTACTTCTATAAAATAAACATGGAAAATCAAACATATTAATTAGATTTACCATGTCATCTTGATTAAAAATCTTTCCCTTAAAATCTTTTTAAATAAATCAGTTTACATGAAAAATTAAAATAATAGTAATGAAAGCATTGCACTGCTTCCTTCCTCTTCTCAGGCCAACTCTGATATTATATAAGTAATTATATAATATATGTTACTTACCTTCAGGATATGATTCTTTGGAAGTTCCATCCTTCATAACAAGAAGCAAAGAGAGCTTGGCATCTGGCTTATCTACATTATTCTCATATTTAGATCAACTTTAACTAGCATGTCAGTAATTCATTAAAAGTAGTTGTTTGTTTGAAAAGCCATTGAAAATCTCTCAAGCATAAACTTATTCATGTTTTCTATTAATTAAATTATATTCCTTCAATAATAATATATTTAAACTAACACTACTATTTAATTTTTTATCTGATGTTATTCCATGATCAAAAACTATAATTTATATATATAGTCTGATATTTTAAATTTTCTTACTTACATTGTTTATACTTTATTAAGACCACCAAACTAAGTCTTTTAAATAATGCAACTGATATAACTCTTGCATCCCATTAACACCTTCTTATTAAAAAGAAAGTTCTTTGTTTTCAAAATCCATTCATTATTTTTAAATCAGAATCTCCATGACATAAAACTTGTTTACATTTTCTATTAAGAAGATAATAAATCTCTGGTTTATAAATAGATAATTTATTACAATAAAAATACTTTTACTTGTTTTCATTCAATAATAAAAATTTCGCATGAAATTTGTTAAGAATAAAATAATTTAGCATTCAATAGTATTTTAAAAACTATGCTTTTTACTTATTTTGTTTTTCTTAGATTTGAACCATAGTGTAGATCAGTGGTCTTCAACCACCGGGCTGCAGAAGTTGTCTGTCGGTCCGCAGCTAGTCTGGCAAGAATGTTTATAATAACAAAATAATATTTTAAACTTTTAATTAATATGAACAATTTTTATTTATTTTTTCATCACATTTATTAAAAAAAAAGAAACAGAACAAAAATACCACAAAATCTAATCAATCATACATAAATTAATTTGTTTTTCTATTTATCACAGATGTTTATGGGGGGGGGGGTAGAAAAAAGTTTTTTATTACACAAACTCCAGTTGTCTTTTGATAGCCAATCATGGCTGCTTGTCAGCATTGTTAAAACAATAAAATGTAACGTGACTTTTTTTGATCTCTTAAATTTTTTCTACTCTCTCTTTTAATATTTCATTTTTAGTGTTTTTTTTTTGGCTATAAGGCGATTTTTTTTTTTTTTTTTGGCTTTAACTTTTTATTTTGGAAATCAATTTTTATTACCTTTTTTTAAAAATAAAAACCAAAAAATAAGTTCTGTTTCTAACTTTTGCAAAGTATTTCTCAATACACCCCCACCACCCCAAAATAAAGTAAGATCAAAACTTTTGACTTTTTCAAGTTTCGTTTTCTTTTTTTTTGTTTAAAAATACGCCCACTTTTTTTTGGCCTATAAGGCAATATTTTTTTTGGCTTTATTTGTATACCGTTAAAATACTAAAACTTTTATTTTTAAAACCAATTTCTGTTACCTTTTTTTAAAAATAAAAACAAACAAAAAATAACTTTGGTGTCTATCTTTTGTCTCAGTGACGACAACGTATTTCTCAACCTCCACCCCCCCCAAATAAAAATTTATCTGTAAACTTTTGCTGGTCCATGAAATCTTATCCTTACTTTTACTGGTCCACAGGTGTGAAAAGGTTGAAAACCACTGGTGTAGATTATGGATCAATTGTGAGTTTTTAGATAAAGAACACTTCCAACAAAAAGCTGTTTAGTAAAACATGTAAAAAGATAATACACCATCTAAAAAAATAGATATCATTATTAAAAATAGGAAAAGCTATTTAGTAAAATGTGTTAAAAGAGAATATAGGATAGTAAATGTTAGCATCAAATCCAGACCTGACATCTCAAAGGCAGACATTCTACCAGTACTCCCAAGTAAACAAGACAATTAAAACTTGTAAAACATAATTTCATCATATTCACAATTACTGTAATTATGAGGCAATATTTTTAAAATAACTTTTATTTTTAAGTAAATTATTAATAATAATATTTTACTTTTTATATAAATTAGGATATTTAAATAAAAATGATTAAGAAATCTAAACATTTTTATTTACATATAAATTTTATTAATTATAGTGATAAAATGACATTGGCCTGTTCAATTTTGTGCAATGGTAGAGTATATATGAAATATATTTTGAGGCTACTCAGAGTGTTTCTATGAATAAAATAATTCGGAAATCTAAACATTTACATATAAGTTTTATTAATTATCACAACAAAATGGCATCAGCCTTTTCAGTTTACCATAATGATAAGATTATATATGTAGTATATTTCAAGCCGTATTCTTCTTACAAATATTTACACTCAGAACATATTTCTAATGATGAAATTATTTGAAAATATAAACAATTTTATTTACATATAAATTTTATTAATTATTTTGGTATCTTGGCATCTCAGTAGTGAAGCACTTTTGTACTCTGCACAACCTTCATACCCACATGCAGTGGCCCTGCTCATACCAAAATTATTTTTCCTTTCTCTTTTTATACAGACAGAAGAAAATTATTTGTATTAAATAAGCTAATAAAAAATTAAGTGTGTGAAACAATGTTGGATGCATTTTAATATTTTATTAAATCATTTCTTTTAACAAATCTATTTACATTCACTGCAATAAGAAATGTAAGCACAGGAAATGAGAATCAGAGCCATGATTCATGGATCTTGAGCTCCAAAATTCATCACTGCATTAATCTATACAGGAAAAAATTAATTGGATGATTTATTGTTTGGGAATTTATATGAAAATTCAATGATGTTCCAGTGCCAGAAATAACAGAATTGTCTACAATCTTAAGTTCTAAAGGGTACCATTCTATTACTTCTTTAAATTATGAAAAGGAATTCTTACATTATTGTTTCAAAAACATTAAAATCATTGAAAAATGAATATGAACTTGGAAAAAAAATAGCTTGAGAACTTTAAACACTTAGTATTACGGCTTTTAAAATTCTGCATAACTTTAATTAAAATAAAAGCTTTCAATTTTTAATTTATGATTGTAAAACAAAGAGTTTGGATTCAAAAATGAATAGAAATTGCAATTAATTAAAGGATATAAAAAATTAACAAAAACAAAAATGGTTTGTATTCTAAAATTTCATTAGAAAAATATAATGCTCAGAAAGATTAATGGTGAAAGAAGATGAGAATGAGCAGCAATGGATTTCATTATCACAATAATGAATGTATCATAAGGAACTTAAAAAACAAACAAATGATAGATTATTTTGGAGAAAGTCAATATTAGTTGTTAGTCCCTAATAAATAATCTCCAATTTGCAATGGTGATGATGTTGTCAAAAGTTGGACACGTAGAAAGCTCCCCCCCCCCCACTGGAACTATTTTGTTTCTTTCTATATTATCATGTTCTCTTTATATTCATGAATCCAAGTTTCAAATATTCTTTCATAAGAAGATAGATTATAAAGTATGCTACACAATCAAGCAAAGGAAAGGCTTTAATAACATATCTGAGGCAAACTTATCCATTATTGTATTTATGCTTACGTGCTGTTGTTGTTTTTTTTAAAAACGCACCTGTATATGTGTGCACATATAAATATAAAATGTTATTTATCCAAAAGGAAAATAAATGACATAATTATTTTAATTTTAAAATAAATCTATAAAATATTCATTTATGAACATTTGGATACGACTTCTGTAATCTCAAACTCTAAAGAATTAATTAAAAGAAAGTAATTGTTACATATAAATAAATACAATTAATTTAAATAACAACTATACTAAATCAATTTAAAAGTGATTAAAAATAAAACTTACTTAATTAAAAAAAAAAAGGTTACTTTATTTAATTCATAAATAAGACATTGCTCTCCGAAAATATCTCAATAGTTTTTCCTTAATTGTTTCAAAATACTGTAGACTACTACATATATATACTTATCCTAGAAAAACAAGTATTTACCACCCACTATATAACAAATATTACTTTGGTAAAATAATTATAAATTATAATTGCACAGAAGGTATTTACAAAAAAAAAAAAAAACATTCCTTACATGAATGAATTCTAGGAGAGGGCAAAGGTTAAAATAATTCCTAAGCATCAACTTTCATAGAATCATTTACAAAGTTTAAAAATTAGCACAGTTTTTAAAATAATAAAAAATTATTATATAGTATTTATTATTTGCTGAAAGGAAATATATTTTAATAAATTTTGATATATTGTAATTATCCATTAAATTAATAGATAAAATTTGAACTTAATTAATATTTTGTGATTTAAAAAAAAGATTAAAAATGGGGGCAGGAGAAAATTTTAGGGATAAGTATGCAGTATAACTTCATTATATCCTGCTATTTGCAATATAATACTATTTTTATATTACTGTATACATTAAAAAAAAACCCATTATTTTTATCATATTAAATAATTATTATCCACTTTAATTACCTCTAGATTGTTAACAGCACATGTAAACTTTAAATTAAAAATAGCTTGCTCAATATATTTGTAAATAAAGAAAGTAAAATCATTTTAAATGTTGAACAAAAGATCAAGAATAGAATGAATCCACCTCTTCTTGGGAGTTCTGATGTTTTTAAGCATATCTTTGTCAACATAATTGGTAATTCAGAGTGAAATTAATTTATCAGCCAGATGGAACTTATTAGTTATTAAACTCATAATCAATTATACAAGGCTAGAGACAGCAATGTAATAATTAAATAAGATTTAATATGTAAATTTTAAATTGAACATAGCTCAATGTATTTGCCTGAAGCTTTGCAATGGTATATTAGATGTGGTAATATGTTAGACTATTTCCACCACCTATCATTAAATGTTGAAGGAATAGAAAAATTTTAACTTTATTTGAACTTTTCAAATACAAAAAAATTGTTAGTAATAAGACACAAATAGACAACACAGATTAATAATTATACAATGTTTTGATTAGTATTATTTTCCACTCAAATCTTTCAGGTGTTATATTCTTCAATTGCTAATACTGTCACTGATAAGACCAGCAACACCTGAAGAAGAGTGGAGAATAATACTACTTGAAACATTATGTAATTACTAACCTGTGTTGTTTGTTTGTGTGTTATTACAAAAAAGTTGTTTACATTTGAAATTTTTTTAAATAAAATTTAAAATTTTCTATACATTCAACATTTAATGATAGATGATGGAAATAGTCCAACATATTACGACATAGCTCAATGTATATGTAAACAAAGAGAGTAAATCATCCTCCCCAGGCTATGAATTAAAAATACTTTTAATGGTGATTAAAGGATTAAGAATAGAATAAATTCACATATTCTTGGAAGTTTTGATGTTTATAAACATATCTTTATCAATATTATTGGTAATTCTGGCCAATAAATTAATTTCACTCTGAATTACCAACAATTTTGACAATGGTATGCTTATAAACATCAAAGCTTACAAGAATAGACAGATTCATTCTATGCATCATCATTTGTTCACCATTTAGAGTGCTTTTAAGTCATATCCTGGAATGAGGTGATTTATTTCCTTTGTTTACTGATACAGTATGTGTATAATTAAAGCTTACTTTTACATTTCAAACTTATAGTAATATATTATATATACTTTAAATTTTCCATAAGAATCACTATATCAATTAGTATTAAACACAACTCTGTTTCTTTTTTTTTCCATGTGTAATATTTTAAATATACTTATATATCCTAGTTCAATAACCATATTTTAATCACATAAATAAAGACATGCAAAAAAGATAAATGACTCCCAAGATATATTTCTGGCTGAATCAACACTTTTTAGATGACCCGAGTCACATTCTCTCATATGTAAATGGTTATGATCTGAACCCTCTTTGTTAGTTCACATATGAAACATGACCTGAGCCCTTTTCAATAGACTCATATGAGAAGTAATTATAACCATGCCCAACTAAAGGATAGTAATTCATCAGAAATACACCTTGAGTATAATTTACATTTTTCAGATGTATTTATTCATGTGATTAAAGTGTGTCTGATGAAAGAGAAATTACAAATATATTTTGAAACATAACAGAGATGGGTTTTAAAAAAAATGAATGCTTGCTGAAAATATAAAACTTATGAAGTGAATTTGCATAATATATATATACACACAAACATCATATACAAACTGCATTTTCAGTGTAACTTTTATTTTATGCAGAAAAGAAAAATATTTAAGTTGCCTATGTCATATTTTAGTGAATCGTATATAAATAACAAAATAACTATTTCAACATTCTAAAACAATTGTGCAGATAATTGTTACTCATATTGGATGAATTGACAAATAAAATCTTCCAAATGTATCAATAGTTTATTATAATTTAAAAGAACCATTAAAAATACATTGTCTAAGTTCCTCCACAGAAACATCTTTTTGAAAGTTTTTTTTGATTGTTGTTGTATCACTTTCTAAAACTTTATTTTCTTTTATTTTGCTGGCCCTAATCAAAAACCTAACATAAAAATATACAGGTTCTAAATAAAAATATTTTGGAGTGTCCAGAAAACTATATTAAGAGTTTAAGCTGAATGGATATAAAAATTACATTGGAAGTTTGTATTTAAAAACAAGGTTATTTTCATTTATAATTATTATAAGTGAAATTGATGAAAATTAAGCTACATATCTTAAAATTAAAATATCAATATTAAAGAAATACATACAAAATTAATACAAACAACAGCAGTTTTTTCTTTTTCAATTCTACTGTGATCTCATCTAAACTTGAACAATCAGTGACATCAGATCAATTCCTGACTTTTGGCTTTTATCAATGAAAACTTATTTCCAACCTGGAATCAATGCAGTTATGCATCGAATAATCACTTATAACTTTTTATATCAAGACAATAGCTTGAAAGTAAAAAAGAAAAAAAGAGATTTTGCAATCTAAATCTGTTAAGTAGCTATATATCCAATAAACCTAACAAAGATCAAAAAATTCTCACCAATATTTGGAAAATGTTGTGCTTTTATGCAAATTGGGTTTAGACAGAAAGAAGCTACTATGAATATGTTATATTTTTATCAACTTACAATAAAAATAGCTTTCAAAATTAAAAACTAAGTTGCATACTGATCTTACCTGAGCTTGTGATTTTGTTTAGGAAAATGATTTTGCTCTAAAAATATATAAAATCTTCAAGTGCAGAAAACTATTAATTTAGCTGCCAAAATTCTCTCCAATAAAACAAATTCAAATATCACTTAATGGAAAATGTAGTAAATACAAAATTTTACAGTATGACATCTCACAGGATCAATTCACTCACCTATCTTATTTAATGTATTCATCAGTGATTTTCCAGAAATATATTCCGGAAGAAATACATCTAGGTTGATGATATTGCTTTAATTTCATTTTTTTAAAAAATAACTTTTTCAGAAATAAAAACAGTTTTTTTTTTTCAGTAAAAGTTATCAAAAGTTTGGAAATCATTTTCAAAGACAATAATCTTAAGTCTATAAAGATATATACTCAACTTTTCATTTACACAATGGAAAAAAAAATCTTATAATATTAATATAATCTGAAATAATAAACTGAAGCATATATAATTATACATTATGCTACTTAGGAATAACTGTAGGCTATATCATATTATTTTCATAAACTGTCAAAAGTTAAATATAAAATAATTTCTAAAAGTCATCCTCTTGGAAAGTTGACTTCATTACTTATGTTTGTGAGATGCTTCCTTAGTAATTAGCATATTTTACTGATAAATATTATGCCCCTCTTTGGAGAAAAATGCCTGCACTAAACTTCTAGATGCACAAATAAATATTACTATGAGAAATATTACAGGCACAATAAATCTGTTCCTTTATAATAGATTTCTATCATTTTACATATTCTTTCATCATCTTACATATTCTTTCAACAGATACAGAAAACAAGTTATCTCATAGAAAATATATAAAAACTATGAAGTAGATGAAACTTACCATTAAGTTAAAATTTAGTTCAACCAATTAATACTTGTCTCAAAATAAGATCTCCTTTCTGGATGCTCAATCAAAAATCCTTTCAAACAATTGAAGAATTATAATGTAAAAAATAAACTTTTTGTGGGATTCCAAATAAATTTCTTTTCAGGAGCACTTGGATTGGATTCTAGATATTATAAATCTATCAACAGATTCATGACCAGGTGAGATTTAGAAAGGGAATTTGATAGCGACAACCTATATATCAACATGGTAGATACAAATTATGAAACACATTATTATTAACTGTCAAACCTTGATGAATAGAGTGAAGGATTAAAGGACTTAATAAAGCCACTGGTGAATTTATATCCTGGATGAATCTCTACAAATTCCTTTATAATATTTGTTAACTGTTAGCTATTCAAAAAAAAAAAATCAGTATAATAAATAATATGTGGAATATATCCTGAAATTGTAGAATTTGTCTCATTTCAATGGAGCAATTAATTATTTATTTGTTGTCAATGTAATTAATTATTTATTTGTTGTCAATAATCTTATTTGTTACTATTTTTCTTTAATAATTATATTCTTGATTTATTCTCATTTATCATCCATAATATTCAAAGCCTAGATTTTTAATCACTTCTTTTACTTGTTTTTCCTAGACATTGCTTAATAAGATTCATTTGTTAAATTTTTGTTTCAAAATGTGTTGTTTTTCCCCCAGCTGTGTAATTCTATTAATTGCAAGTGCTCTCATCAATAGTTTTGTATTGATGACAAATATGCTGATGTTTGTTAGTTTTATCATGAATCAATGACTTGAGAATTTTATTTTATAATTTTAATACATGAGGCATATATCTTCAAACATTTTGGCCCTGTTGCACTGTAAGGTATTCTCATATGATGTAACTTGTATAAATCATTAAAATAGAGCATTTGTCTTTCCTTTATGTGTAAAATATGTGAGAGAATTTAATTAGGACCAGAATATATATATAGTAGGTTATATTTTTTTTAGGAATCAATTTAAATTTGAATTCAAAGTTATTAATTTTTTTAAACTTCATGCCATATTAGGTGAATGTGTACATGAATTCAGGATTTGAACATAAATATGTAGGATTTTGGTGAGCATTTGAAGATTGAACTTCATAAATATATGAATGATATGACTTGCTACTATTGAATTAAAGTTTTTAAAAAACTTGGTTATATTTTCTGTCTATTTAAGTCTGACTGAATCTTGTTCTTTGCATTTCCCTAATTAGGAATCTTTTTTTCTGGCAACAATAAAACATACCAATTCTATAAAACAATTTTGTCTAGATACTTTGAATATATTGTAATTGTCAACATTTTCAATAGTTCAGGTTTAAACTTAAACCACAATATTTTGATTTAAATTAGGTGATAGATAGGTTTAACAAAGAATAATTTAATAATAAACATTAATTTATTATTTAACAAAGTCCATAGTCGATTATGAAATGATATATAAGTACTACAGTATGAGTTTGAACCCAGAACCAATAAGACACACAATATATATAAGATATTCAATGATTGATCTGCACATATATAATGATAAATGTAAAAATATTCTACTACATGTATCTGTGAATCTCATAAATCCTGGTTTAAAAGAATATAATTATATAAAACAATGAAATACTTCAAACAATATTTTATTTGTTTTAGGTTTCAATAAAAAGAAACTCCAGACACAAAACCTACTCAACAGAGAAAGTTTACTAAGCATGTGCGTGTTGAAGTTATAATGTTTTAACTTAATTATAAACAAACAACTGGATTGATAAAATAATAATTTAACAATTTATTAACAAAACACATGTACGTTGGTTATATTTATAGATTAGTGATTCCAAATGTAGATATAAAATCAAGCCCATCAAGACAATTAATATATTTTCAGTTTTTAAGTCTATATTTGTGATTCCAATTGTAGATATAAAATGAAATAATTTCAACAGTTAATATATTTTCAGTTTTAAGCCTATACTAATGATTCACAATGCAGATATAAAATAAAACATATCACAACAGTTGATAAGTTTTCAATTTTAAATCTATAATAGCAATTCCAAATGTCGATATAAAATATAACATATCATAATGATTAATATATTTGCAGTTTTTAAATCTAAGGTCTTTTAATATTATAATGTTAATATCTTACAAGTCAAAATATCTAGTCCTCAATCATGGCTATTCATATATTGTTTTTATTTTTTCTGTAATTATGGTCATCTTCATAACTCCTCAAGAGTAGATTTCTTCTCCTTGTATGCTGGATATTTGAAATAGTTATATCAGTATAGTTGTGTATCACATGTAAAATATCAAATAGGTCTTTAGCAATTTAGTATCATGGTCCATTTTTGTTCATTTACTGGCTTTGAGAAAGTAACAATCTAGTTCCACAGACTTTAATGTTATTTACTGAAATGGACGATTACTTAGAATCTTCTGATTATTGAGCTACTTTGTTTTCTAGCCTTAAATAATCCACTATTTAGGAAAACATTATTATAGTTTCTGCTATAGGAGTTGCAATTTTAATTAGTGACAAGGCAAAATATTTTATCTGCACATCTCACTTCAACACTGCTTTAACATATAGCTTGCAGTTTGAAATCAGGAAATCAGCACTAGAATGAAATTGACATCAGAATGAATGACTGCATAGTTAGTAAATCTTGAATTTATCCCTTTTTATACCTCTCTGTTATTTTCCTATCTCCTATCTATGTCATTTGCCATCACTTAAACCATAATGCAAACTATCTGCATGTGTTTTTGTAACTTTATAAGCATTCAAACCATAATGTAGACCACCCTAAAATCTTGGACCCCATAATAAAAATATTCCCTTGTTTTCTTCTAAAACATGTGGATGAAACAAGCTTATTTACAATATCATATTATTTTATATTGAAAGAAGAAAGAAATAGCTGTTTGTTTTCTTTTATTTATCTAACTTTGTTCCAATGAAGGTAAATATAAAATTCTTTGCCACGGCCAATGAACCACAAACAGATATGGTCATTCCTCAGGCTATATAACTTCTATGCCCGTTATCTATAAGAATCTTGCCCAAGACTCCATGGCCATGTTGAACCTGTTACCTAAAGATAACTGGTGGTGATGGGCAGGAGAGCAAGTTCCAGAAGATAAAATAATGCTTTTTGGCAAGAAGTAAGGCTCCACCACCCTGATTTTTTCCTACCCTTTTATCTTGAAACAAATAGCAGCAAGGAAGGGTTAGTCACCATCTCATTCCAGAAATGATACAAAGGTGAACATAAGGTACTATACTTTAGCATCTAAATGCTAAAGAATGCAGAAAGGCAATATATGGTGATGGAGCAGAAGATCTTGGCCATCATGTGGGTCTGCTGTAAGTTCCAGCAGTTTTTACTGGGATCAAAGATAATTATTATCACAGACCACCAGTGCTTGGAATACCTGAATAAAGGCTATCTCATGAATGATTGCTTGATACGATGGAGTCTATTCATGCAAAGGTTTGACTACCAGGTGGTCTATTGCCCAGGAAGGAGAATATGATAGCCTATATGCTCAGCTGACACCATAACCCCACAAAACTCACTGGAGAGACCCATTCAATAGTATATATAGAGACTGCTGTGGATAAAACTGTAGAATATGATCTAAGGGACCTGAGGATGTTGCAACACGATGACTCCAAGTACAGACATATTATGCAATGACTCAACACAGCCCATAGCAAGGAAACAGACCATCACCAGGACATTGACCCCAGATACAAAATAGAGGGAGGATTGTTGATGGTAGTATTAAGAAAGGAGTGGAAGATAGCAGTGCCACAGAGCATGGACACTATGGACCTTGGAAAATATAGGTCACAATACAAAGTCAATTTTATTGGGAGAGGATGTACTCAACCATCCTCTCCCCATTGAAAAACTGCCAAGTATGTATACAAGCAAAGTCACCTAACTTCTCATACGCAGAAAAATGATGCTGATCCTACCTAGTAGGCCAAATAAACTCCTAACCATTGATCAATATGGACCGTTACCATCTTACAACTGCGGAGGTTCCTTTTGGTAACCTATGATGTATTTTCCAAATATGTGGCAGGGTACACGGTATCCCACAAAGATTCCAGGAACATTATATGCCTCCTTCAGTGCAAGCAGTTCATTAATGTAGGCAAGCCTCAAACTATATTGTCAGATCATGGGACAGCTTTCACTATCCACCAGTGGGGATCCTGGTTGCAGCATCAATAAGTTCAACATATTCTCACATCTATCAAGAGCCCATAATCAAACACATGTGAGTCATGAGGAAATTAAACTGGCTCTTTCCAAACTTGCATAGGGCACAACCACTGTGAGTGGGCCAGACAGATGCCATGGGTAATACATCAATGAGTCTGTCAATGAGGCAATGGGCTTCACACCCATGCAGTTACACTTCAGAAGACCAGACTGCAACCTGTTGATGATTAATCTTCTGGTGACCCAGGAACCCTTGAATACTAAACAAAACCAATCCAAGGCATGAGAAAGGTTAATGTGGATAGCAGAAAGGAGAAAGAAAAGAGGGGCACCAGAAGGGTACTAGGTGGAACATATGCAACACAAATAAGTAGTCAGATGCAAAACCAATTTAAAAATTCTGTCCCTTATATATGGGACCCTATGTGATAAGGAAGGATTATGGGGGAAATATATTTTTATTGGTATGATCCAAGGGAATAAAGAGTACCTTTAATGCCTGTGCTCTAAAACCTTATCAATACAGACTGCAGAACACAGAAGGAGGACTATGATGGTAAGAAAGGTGAGCCAGTTGATCTAGAAACTATGAACAGTGTTTAAATTGTGTATATAGACATACTAAAAACAATTAACAAGTCTTCACTCACCTATGGCAAAAGGGTAAAATAAGTTTTTTTGCAGATCAACTGGACAGATATGAAGCATTGCATATCTACCAGTAGATATACTTGCTTCATGTTACTTTAGTTTTAACCTATCTCCCAGTGTATAAATGATTTATTTAATAAGTAAACTCTCATACCTTAGAAATAAGCATGTGTGGGTGTGTGCAATTGTGACATAGAAAGGGTTATAAGTTTAGTCTTTAATCAGGCCAAGCAATCTTAAGTAAAAAGAAAATATGTTTCATTGCTAAAATTTGGCTAAATTAAAATGTTAATAAAATTAATAAAAGCAGAGATTAAAATTGTTAAAATGAATAAACAATGGGGAGAGTAGTTTGTAAGAGATTAAGTGCTGTACCCCTCTGGCATTACCAGAATAGTTGCAGTTTGACACATGTACATCCTGTACACAGTAAGTATATTATTAAGAGAAAATAAGAAACAATGTACAAGAAACCAAATTAGTGATAGAGACGCATATATGAATGTATACACATTTAATGGAAGACAGATCTAAATCTACCACCCATTTCAGAAAAACACTGCAGGCAAAAGCACGAGTATATAAGAAGAGATAGTCACATTGTTTGTTATTGTGATTATTATTAATTAATAAATTTTGCTATTCTATTAAAATTTTTGAGAGAGATCTGTTCATTGAAGTATTTGTAATACCTTGAAGTGGAGCATATTAAATTGAGAAGAAAGAGCTTACATTGAATGCTAACTCAATATAGAAACAGTGTGCACAATACCCATTAAAATGTGTGAGTATATCAGCATTAGCTTCTCTGGGTCATCATAGCAGGGAGCTCAAGAATGCTGGTAAAATTTATATTTGTTTAATGAATAACTGTAACTGAATTTAATCAAAACACTATTATTTGGTCTTAGTTTATATAATCTATATGTGTTTTTTTTTTTTTATAATTATTAATTCAGTTTGCTGGTTACTTGTTAAACTGAATATTAAACATTTATTTATTATTTGTGTTAATGTCTTTACCTTGAATGATGGAGGGAATCAAAATTTAAATTATAAACATTATTTATGCTTCTTCTTGACTCTCTAACTCTCTTGGGATAGGCTGAGTCAAGAAGACACCAAAAGTTATTATTAAATAGGAAATTTAAAGAAAACTAGGACTAAAAGATATACTATTAATTAATTTCAGAGTTGTGCTCTTGGCCATCCATTACAAGGACTAATTATGCTAATCTGCATTATATATATAATCATGTAAAAGGATGGTGAGCAGTTATTTTATAATACATAAAATAAATAATTATTTACATGAAAGTACCTTGAACTTATGTATATATATATATAACCGAGCAGCCGCTGAAGTTGATAAATTTCCCAATAATAAGATTGTAAATAACCTCTAGATTTTGTCATAGAGCGGATAAATACTCATAAAAAATAATGATGGTAATAATGAAGTAGTTTATTTCTAATCCAGGTATTTTAAATATGTTATTATTATTAAAGATTAGTATTAAAGCAAATATATATGTGTAAATGCTTCCATCAGTAAACATTGTTAGAACTGATATATGTGTAAATGCTTCCTCAGTAAACATTGTTAGAACTGATAAAGCATATGTATCCATAGAGAGGATTGCCATTCAAATTAAACTCATAGATAGCCTAAACTAATTGTCCACCCATTTTGAATATATAGCTTTTATTAAATTAATATTAGTAAATCTTACTGCTATAAAATTAATAACACTTGTGTGTGGGTTAATATATAGATCATATTTACTCATAGTTGACTGGAATTCATATTATTAGTTATTTGGCAATTGTTTAATACCACACGAACCCGATTAAGTCTGTATACTTTTCTATATATATATATATGTGTGTGTGTGTGTGTGGTGCTGGCTGATAATCCCAAGATGAAGGTTTAATTGATTCTCCTTCATATCTTCAGTCAAATGATATAATGACAGACTGCCGGCCAGATGCCCAGGAGGTTGATCTTCAGATGTACCCTGGTTTGGGTCCTGCAGGCACTCGAGAGTTCCTGTGACCCCAAATCCCAGATTTTAATGCTTTCTTGGCTCATTCTCTCCAGAACTAGATGTGTATATGGTTAGAAGCAGATACACCTTTGTGACTTAGTGCATCAATTTCAATTGGAACCACTGCATCAGATCGCAAAACAAATCTAGTATTCATGATAATGCATTGGTCTGAGATTACTGATGGTACCACTATCCTAATACATTCCTCCAAATTAGCTATCCTAAACCAAGTTAGTTATCTCCAGACACCTAGATTTGAACCCACTTGCAAGTCACCAAATAATATATATGCAAGTAAATGTAGATAGAATAGATGGGCAAACTGTAACATTAAATCTTTAATAAGACACTGTCTACATATGTAACTGTCACCATTCCTACCCACATAATAATCAGAAAGCCTCTACCACTACATATTAACATTTAATCACATAAATTATTTAGTGTAAATAAAATCATAATCTTTAATGTAAATTGCTAGTTGTCTCATCTCAAATTTTATAGATGCACATCATTTTTTTAAATATATCCAGAATAATTGTTATGTAACCTAATATAGATCAATATTTATACATTCATGAGAATTAACAGTGGAGGTAAATCTAGGAGTTATCTTGAGTTTTAAGTGGAGAGCCATGCAAAACTCCGAGATAGAAATTCATGTTCGATCCTTGAGCTAAATTGTGGTATACAGAAGGTTAATCTGTGTGTCATCAAGAATTTTTGTTATGTGGTTGAGGCTAGGAAGCTCAGGTAGGGGTTTAAATCCAGGGACAATGGTAACTTTGCATCAACTGATTGAAGGTTCTGGTTTGGTCTTTCGGTCTTGTTAATGGACTATATAATTTGATCGGTACAATATAAACACAGAACTGATAAATGCTAGTATGACCATTTGAAATGAAAATTGTAATATAAAGTGATGCTGACAACTTATTTCATTTATTTAGAAGATATAATTACTCATACACACACAAAAAGTTATAATAATTGTTTTAGAATAAATATATACAATGAATAAGCATATACAGAATAACTAAATTAAAAAAACTTAATGGTTAATTTAACAGAAATAAATTACAATGCAGTAAATGTATTATAATGGCTTGTGAAGGCCTTTTCTATTTTCTTTTTGTTAAAGTTTCAAAAGAAACAGTCTTACCATGTTGTATATTTTATAACTTCCATCTATAAAAACTTGTGACACTTTTTCTTTCAATTTATTCAATTTAAATATTCCATTTTCAAAAAAAAAAATGACAGGAGTGCACATTTTTCATAGATATTGTAATTAGTTCAGGATTATGGCATTAAAGTCAAGCTCAAGTAGTTTTCAGAAGATTAACTTTATGAGCAGTTGACCTTAATTATTTTGTCTTTTGACCAGTTTACCCCATAGTGAATTTTTTCATATTATATGTTAAAATGCATGTAAAACAGTATATTTTAGTATAATAATTTTTTTTCTGAAAATTGTGCAGAAAAAATTCCCACTCTTACAATAGACATTGCTCCACCCTGACATGTTCAGCCATTATCTGTTGCCAAGGCTGTAAAACATTCAGCATTTTACGACATTGTAGTTTCCAATAATGCAAAAACGTGTTTATTTGTGAATTTATTATGCTTTTAGATATTTTTTAAAAAATAATTTGCACTATATTTATTAGATATCAAGAAATAAAAATTATTAATAACTTATTTTGACTTGAGATACTTTATTTTCAAAAATATAACATTATATTAGCAGCTAATGTAAATATGGCCTGAAGCAAATTAGAAAAGTAGCTATGACATAAACAATCTACTTTATATTTATGAGTAAGAAAATATCACAATTTTTGCAATAAATATTTAAAAAATTTGAACTTTTAAATCATAATTCATTAAGTATAAGACAAATAAATAATTATTCATTTCAATGTGTTAAAAATAATCAGAATTTAAAAATTTTGTTGATTTTATAAAGTGAAAATAATCTTTCTAGAAATGATGATGTATAATGTCTTTGTTTTGATTGCGATCTCATTTTTTTTATATCTGCAGAAACAAAATATGAACATTTAAAATTTATTTCAGTAGTAAACAAAGATATCTATCAAAAGAAGTCAAATTTGTTATTTTCTGATAAGCAATAATCATTTTATCATATATTTTATGTTGATGTGTGAGACAAAGAAAAATGTCAGAAAATGCTGAAATGTGAGGCTTTACACTGCATTTTGGAATGGTTAATACATAATTATGCTAGGCTGGTACACTTTAAATTAATTGGCAATGCATTTTTGTGCCTATATCAACAAATAATAATTATAATTCATAAACCAAAAGTTTTTGTTTTTAGTAATGGTGATTTATATTTAATGCATCATAGCAATATATTTTCCCAACACAACAATATATTTTTCAGCCACAGTTATATTTCACAAAGAATAAAGTTTCTCCTGCTTTTTTCAATAATTAGCACTACACTAATTTTTGTTTAATCTTCTACTCCAGTGCTAATGAAAAGAATGTTATGTTTCCTTCTGAAGTCTTTTTTAAAAAAAAATTCTACATTTTTTTTAAAATACAAAAATACATAATAGATTACTAATTAAAAATATCTAATAAATTTGAAAGTTTTTTTTATTTTCTTTTAATTACTAACACAAATCAGATTTGGAGATATATTTTTTGTTATCTATAAATGTCATCAAATTAACTTTTAAAAAAATTATTTCAAGCCCTTTTGCTTCAAATTAAATGCCCTTTCATGAATTAAATTAAAATTGATTTTAATAAATGTTATAAATTTTATTTATCTTTATTTGTTTATTTAACCCAAGTAAGATGTTTTTATGCATCTCACCCATGCACATACATACATGTACATTCAAAAAAATAATAAATTTAAAAGAATTTTAAATAATTTTCATAACTCAGCACATGCTTACAATATCAACAATGTATGCTGGTTTACCACTTTTTCAAGCTGCTTATTATCAGAACTACAATATATATATATATATAGCTCTAAATAAGCTTATTTATTTTATTTTTTATGATAAATGCTACAAGTGAAAGTACCTAAAACCTTTATCTATGATGGTACCCAATCCCCAGACTGGTATCGAGCTATAGTTCTCTTCAGTTCGGTCTTGGGATGGGGACCATCATAGATAAAGGCTTCAGGTACTTTCTCTTGTAGAATTTATAATAAAGAAATAAAATAAATAAGCTTGTTTAGAGCTTTTAGCAGGCTCTTTTTATATTACATATTGGTAATGCAAGCTATATAAGTTAATGGTTTTGATATTGCACATAAACAAGTGAGCTTAATAAGATTGTAAGCTTACCCTTACAATAACTTGTTCTGCATTTTTATTAATACTTTATTTTTTTCTTTCTTCAAACAAATTGCATTCAAGTAATGCTTAATATAATAGGAAATTTTTTTTTCATTAATTTAATATTTCACCAACATTTTTATCGATTAATATATCATATAATTATTTATTGCCTAATTATCCATATTTTTCATTTTCAAAACAGTAGTCATTACTTAATTTTTTTCTTCCACAGCATAATTTATAAACAAAGCAATTAATATATATTTTAAAATATAAAAATTGGGTTTAATTTAAAATTATGAATTGTAATTTTTTATTATGACAAAAACATTGTTTTTAATAAAGTAACTTTTTATTTTAAATCATTTAAATAATTTAAATTTTCTTACAATGAAGTATTAATTATTTCCTACTTCTACTTTCTCATACTAACATTAAAATAGTATTTCAATATACCTAATGCAGGGGTCCCCAACCCAATGCCTGTGGGCACCATGGTGCCCACAGACCATTTTACATGTGCCCGCTGCTATCCGAATATGATAAAAAATTATTTATCTGATACAAATAAATTTAATTTTTAAAATTTCTTATAAATTATTGTATTATATTTTAATCAAATTGTAGGGCATACTATACTTTATTTTTGAAATAAATATTTTTTTGTACATTATGTGTATTATTAACAATATCCAACTATAAATTTACATTGAAAAAATAAATGGTGCCCGCCACCTGGCCGGTATTATAGAATGTGCTCTTAAGTGCAAAAAGGTTGAGGACCCCTGACCTAATGCATATAATAAATAATCAGATATCACAATTTAAATATACATCTGAAAACTATTAAGAATGGGCAAACACATTTTTAATTTCATATTTATAGATTCAGTAAAATTTTTGATAAAGCTTCCATTTATCAAAGTTAATTATGTTAACGAAATAAGAGAAATTTTATTTCAGATAGTATTTAATTTATAACTGACCCTAGATATATATTAACTTTAAAATATATTCTTATTCTTTATCAAGACCTTATAAATATATTATAATAAATTATTTGGTATTTTAAACAATTTTAATAAATCACAATTTTAAAATTAATTAAGAGAAAATTCTAAGAGATCTTATTGCAATATTAATAAGCTTAAGGTAAATATTTGAATGATTAATTTTCCAATTTCAAAGTTTTGAGAAAATTAATAAATTCAAGAAATTTTTGAAATAGTGATAAAAGCAATCATTTCTGAATGTAAATAATTTTATCGGTAATATTTTAATTCTTAGATATGGTAGTGTAATTTTGATTTTTAAATAAATTTTTTATTCTCAGTAAGCCTTTGTGATGAATATAAATTTATTCTTGCTAGTTTCTAGCTCATATTTTAAATAAAAATTATGGAATACTTCTGTTTTTCTAGATTGGAAATATATTTTTTGATTAAATCTTTTAAATATATTTTTATTGTTAGAGATATGTTGTAAGCCATTTATCAAAGTAGGGTTTCAGTTTGCAAGAAGAAAAAAAAGAATCTTAAAAGTTATTTGAAGAATCTTAAAAGTTATTTACTTAGGTATTTGTTTTAAAAAAAATAAAATTTTTTTTATTGTCATTGAGTTTCAGAAATTTAGTGCTTCACTTTTCTGATCGGGACATGGCTCTGTTTTTTATATACATTACATAAACAAATGAATTTTCTCCCTTAATAGTTTCTACATCTGGCAAGCTTTTCTAACTAATTGAGATATTGTACTGGTCAAAATCGTGTGTTCATTCAACAAGACCTAGAATTCAAGCAAAAGTACAGCAATCTAGCATGTGCGAGATACACAGGTCTGGAACAATACTAAATGCTAACTTATTTACCTGTGTTCCAAGATCTATGATTATATGAGTAATGCTTTTGAGGATACTAACAAGTTTTCCATTATTCCAGTCCTGGTAATGAGAACAGGAAGAGCAAAGAGATTTAAAATCAACGATACTAAAGTGATTGACCAATAATCGCAAAGAAATATAACAATTGCAGAATGCTCCGATTACAACTATTGTTTGGTGATTACAAAAAAGAATAAATTATCAATCAATAATTGGATAATTGTCAATTAATAATTTCTTAACCATTCACTTAATGATAATAATAAGTAATTTATGACTTATCAATAAACTAAACAATGATAGAGACTATTGCTCAATGATATTTAATATCTTAGCAGTAATAATATTCAAAGCAACATGAAACAAATGGAAGTCTAACTGATAATAATTAATGATATTTTATTAATTAGGGAGAGGTAATATAATTAAATCAAGTGGTTAATCTAGAGATTCAGCCACGGAATAGCAATATACTGTAACACAGATAAATAATAACATAAACTTATTAAACAATTAAATACGGTAGTTTGATAATTATAAATGAAACAAAATATATGTATATGTGTAAGACCATACATATCATTGTTACAAGTTTACTTATGGTCTACTCTGAAATTGTGCATCTTGGCAGCTTAATTAAATAAGTCATTTGAAAGTTACATAAAATAAATATTGGGCTAATATATAATTATGCGGTAATACATGAAATTTGGTTGGTGCGGTTAATACGCCAAGGTTTATGGAATAAATGAATCAGATAAACAATAATAAATTATAGCTTAATCATCATCAGAATATCATGAATTTACATATAACAGATTTTATTACTACATTATACATGTAAGTAATAGTTGATTATGTGTGATTTTCAGAGCGTGCATGATCACATTTCTACTAGATTTGGGAGATCACCTTGAATGGGCAGGAACAAGATGGTTCAGTCTAAATGAAATTGTAATTACATAATCAGACCTAAATAACTAAATAGATTGGTTGGTGAAAGGCATACAATTATGTTTTACAGATAGCATTGCAGGTTTATCAATAAAATAATAAAGCCGGTATTACATTATAATTTACAATCACCTATGTGAATGGGGTCAGTTAAAACACTCTGGATGGCTTTATCAGAGTGAGAATATGCCTGAACAAGGGATAAGGAACATATCTCTGAAAAGTAGTAGTACAAGCTAGCGTGTTGGGATGGTTTATCCATATTTTCCCATACACTTATCCATTGGAAGTATCTGAAATAGATCTTCAGTAGGAAAAGCATCTACCTTGAGGAAGAATGAGGAATGAGTCAGGGTATTCTGAAGGTTCCAATGTGCATGGCAAAGCAAGAAAATCAATGAATTAAATGATTGTAATGATACCTTCATAATGCTTGTAATGTATGGATAATTCGTGTCACTAACGACTATGACAAACTATTGAGAATCACATGATCACCATCTCTTATACTAGCACATAATTGTTTATAAACAAGGCAAAATTCTCCATACAGTAATGCCATCCTGTGTCAACCAGAGTAATCAGTGGATGCCAGAAGGCTTGTGCATAAAATCCATATATAATGCCTACTCATCCAATATCCCCAGACTAGTTTCTGGAAGCTCATTGACGAAGGCCACAAGCCAGAAACTAGTCTGGGGATATTGGATGAATAGGCATTAGATAGGGATTTTATGCACAAGCCTTCTGGCATTTCATTGATTACTCTGGCTGGCACAGGGTGGCACTACTGCATGGACAGTTTTGCCTTGTTTATTACAAACTAATTAATACCTGTTTAAAATAGTATGCTATCTCATGCAATGGAATGCATAAACTCAAACCATTCACAGGCATTTAACAAATGCCTAACAAAATATAAAATAGGTCCGAATTTTAAAACTAAAAAAAATAGATGGCTTTCTCCCACACTTCTGAAATATCTCCCTGCATTTTGATAATGATCAATGCAAGTACAATTTGATGTATTAATTACATAAAATAAAATTACAGATCACATACATGTGGACAGTACATTGAATATAAAATTCACTACTGGTGGGTTTTACTTAAAATAAATTTGCAAAACATATTTCAATGATTATGTAAGGATTTAATTTATAGTTAACGAGGGTAGGTGAGTACAGGCATTAAAGCTTTGCCTGTCATTTAAATAGTAAACAATATTACATGAAATAATTTTATCAAACCAAGCAAGTTTTTATAATAATTAACTTTCAAGCAAAATTTATATTAACAATTCAATAGGAGAAAATCACGAGCAATAGAGTTTAAACTTACTTGCTAGGTTGGATACCAACTTGGCATGTTAAGAATAGATCAAAATAACAACTAAAGCATAATAAATTTCAATCTAGATTGCCACACCAAAATTAACATAAAATTAATACAGCTTTAAATTAAATTGTATAGACATTAGTTAACATTTTACAGAATAGCTTTGAAGAAATAAATAACAGAAAGCTTACAAATATAGTTTTAAAAAAGAGTTCACTAGTTGACTGCAATGCAGACGTTTATCTTGGCCAACTTGTTGACGCGAAGCAGGTGGTCGGTGGATCATGATCATATACTATTTTTTTCTGGAAAGACATTGGTCAATAATTAAAATTCACATTCAGGCAAGCATTCTCTTCAAACAGTTCATTTAATTTGGGTCCAATTGGTTCGGGCTTCGGCATCAAGAGGGGAAGACAAGAGACCTAGAGGCATGGGGAAGCAAACGATTGTTTCCTTTACTCTGACACAATTTAGTTCATAAATTAAATTAGCATGGATTATGTTTGCACTCTAACATAAAATTTAGACAAAATATATAATAATGACCAAAATTTCAGCTATTTATACATAATGTGAATATCTAAAGAATGCTGTTATTGGTACTTTGAAGCAAAATAGTTTATTCACCTCACATCATATCTAGAAAATAGGACATGATCTTATGTTTCCATTACATTTTTTAGATGTTAAATCTGATTAAATTTTCCCCAAGCCATTATCTCAAACTCAGTATACTTGGTTGTAGATTTTAAATTGATCCACATTTCCATATATGGAAATGGAAAGACCGATCAATCAACCAAGTGAAATTTAATTAAATAATCTTTTGTTCCTATAAAATTTTATACATTTATTTAAAATGAGACATTGACCGCCAAAACCACAAGATTTAATGATTACATTGTGTGACTATTTTTCCTACACACATACCCATACACGAATTAAATGGGCAAAAGAAACCAAATCTCTTGATAATTTACTAAATAGATATCTATTTAATTTCCCATAAAATATTTAAATTTTAGTAGAGATCCATCTAGATCCACATACCCATATATATAGATGATATCACTTTTTGCTAGATGCTGGTGCTAACTACATAGATAAGTTGGATTCAAACCCATGCTGGTGGTTATCTAATTAGCAACAGGTGAAGCACAAATATATATAACAATATTTACAGCTTCAATATATAACAAAAGACAGAGAAAAGACATGTAACTTTTTATCTATTTTGAACCTTCACATAAAAGACTTGTAATCTTATTATGAAAAATCTTAATTTTCATCTTTATAATTTTCAAGTCATCTACTTTAACCAAGTAAGCACTTTGTTTCTAGTCTGTAATATTTTTTTTTTCTCTGTAAACAAAATGTTTCTTAAAATTTTAACTTTAGCTTTCTAAATCTTTACTTTAAAAAATTAAGTTATTGCTTAAGTAAAATAAAATCAGCAATTTAGAATAATTACAAAAAATCTTATTTTATCATAAATTTTAAAAAAAAGTTAATTTCTTTAAAATAAATTTATTTAAAAGAAAAGATATGTACCTAAAGTGGTTTAAATAAAAATTAGATTTATTCATTATAAATTTAAAATAAATTAGATTTTAGTTATTAAATAAATATCCATATAATATCAACTCTATGTCACATTCATATATATGTATACCCAAATATTTTGCTGCGTATGTGCATATATTACTCATGTTTAAACTTATTAATCCATAAAGATGCTTGATTATGGCTTAACAAATCAATACATTAATCTGTTTTTTCCAAACATTTTTCTTTATTCTATTTTCTACTATATCTGTTCTTTACTTCCACTAGACAATCTCATATACTATAAAATGTCATTTCACTCTTAATATATTGTGATGAGAATTAAGTAGGTGTGGATATTGAAACAGTTAGATCTAGCGACCTGTCTGTTTCACCTATTATATTCTATAATAGCGTATTTCGTTTCACTCAGATTGCGTATATTTCTTTTATTTAAAACTTTGAGTGTGCTTGTAATATTGCTTAGTATGTGCGTGTATAATCGCCTTGTTAACTATAATATGAAAATGCAGTCAAATATTTATATACGCACATATTCCTTTACGTTTGTTAAAACTGAAGTAAACATAGCAGTGTGTAGTTAGAATTTATGTATATAACAAAATAATAAGTTTAAATTTATAAAATTATTCATTTAAGTTTTAATATTCATTTTAAATAATTTTCAAGTTTTATTGTTTGTTTAAAATTACACAAGCTGTAATTTGTTTACGAGTTTTAACATTTCGTCTAAAAATAATCTTTTGACTGAAAATTGACTTTGTTTAAAATTATAGTCAAAAAACAAATTAGAAAATTCAGTCAGGCATGAATTCATACTAAGTGCAATCGGGAAACCCAAGGGAATAGAGCTTTTAACTCAAGATTTGGCTGTGGCAAATATTAAAAACGAAGTGGAAATTTAGTTAAAGGCAAAGTTCGAACCAGTAAACAAGTGACCTTGCAAAAGTAAAAGGGGGAGGGAAATACTGTCAAAAATAGAATATAAAAAAAGCCTGTAGTAGCCAAAAAAAATTTGTTGTTGCTGATACACATTTTCTGAAAAACAAGTGCCGAAAAATAATTAAAAAGCTGTTCCTGCATTACTTTGACCAAGCTGAATTCTACTAAGCCATTACCAAAGCAGTTAAAATGAGAACTATGGGCTAGTGGGCGATAGGACTTTAGTCATCTATCTCTCGTGGAAAACTGCTACAGAATGGAAGAAAACATCAACCTCAACCCGAGCCCAGTGATGAAGAAGCTACACCTGAAATACTGGAGAGTTCTTGACCAGAGTGATAGAGGAAAGCCGCCACCGAAGTAAATTTACAAAGCTGCATCCAGATTTAAACCTAGAAAAACCACAGCCGATTTAATAGAGAGAAGACGCACAGTAAAGAATGCCTTGAAAGACTTATTACCAAGTATTACTGGTAAACCATTCTGCAGAATACGTTAATTTCATTACTAAACCAATTCTAAATTAAAAGCTAGCTAACTAATCGAGTCTCATATTTAATTACTGTATATTATTTAAATGTTAAACTAAACTATTTATATTAAATTTGCTTTAAAACTTAGAGCACTCTCAAAATTCTTGCTTGATCATAAATATTTTAAGTAATCATAAATATTTAGGTTCCATAAAACTATTCAAACAAATTCTTCATTTCTAAATTATAACTTTATTGATCGTTTTCTGCAATTTGTTCTTATGCCATCTATATTTAGTTTTAAATTTCATGTTTATTAATTTATGCTATGTTCATAAGAACGAAGTTTTGTGGGGTTTAATAATTATTGGAGGGACGATTAAGCACCTTTCCATTCTATTAGAATATTATAATATAAAAAAATATAGGCAAAACTCCCTTCTGAAATCAAACTATTATTTATGCTAGAGTGAATCAGTTATTTATAATGCACAAAATAAGTTATTTAAAATGCTTATTTTGCGTAAGTTATTTAAAATGAGTATTTGCGTAAGTTATTTAAAATGTATATTTTGCATACGCTATTTAAAATGAGTATTTGCGTGTTATTTTTAAAAAGCAATCTTTTGCTTAAGTTATTTAAATATCAATATTTACTTAATATTAGTCGTGAGTTATACAGCATATAAGTAATATTTTAAATCTTAGTAAATCCTTAATTTTGCTGTAACTGTCCTTAATTAGAGATTAAGCTATATCGATATCCTCAAATCAGATTCTTATTATTACCTTGTAATATGACTAAGTAATACTATTTATGAACTGACCAATGGTAGTGGCGCCGATAGAAGCTAAGATTTGGAGTAATTAATTTAAGAAATATTAAATTAGTGTGGTGAATGTGTTGCTAGTTAATATAAATATGCATAACTCTTCTTGCTATATCTATAATGGCATACATCAGCATCGTTTCCATGTCAAGTCATGCCTCAAAAGTTTAGGCAATTGTGACATTTATCTATTTGAAGGAACCAAAGCGTTCCAAGGGCTCGTTAAGCTGCTGTTCCATTCACTTGAATAAGAGGACCTCTACATATTATAGTAAGTAGCTCGGTCTGGGGAACCAATTACTAGGTAATGAACCTCAATTAAGAACACATTCGAGACGCATATATTCTGATACTATAGAATCTGACATTAGACTGCCTAACATCGGTTCAGCCTCCAATAGAAATTAACATCAGCTTTGATCCAATTCGGAATCTGAATTAATGCGTTTATCTGTGTAGCAATTATATATAATATCATGCAAATATCATTATAAGTTAGGTTTAAACTTAGTAAATCATGGCATGGATTGGGACATGAAAGATGGTATAAGCATATTAAAGTCCTAAACTAATTAACATTTTGTAACCCTAAAATTCACTCACCTGCGCATGAGCAAATATAATTTGTTTATCGTTTGTTGATAATCACATAAAGCATTTTGTAAATTTAAGCATTCACTCACCTATATATATAATTTGTGTTAGCCTGTACTGACTATTCATTAATATTCTTTGTGAAACTAAATATCCACTCACCTGCGTGTGACCACTATATAATTTGCTTTATTATATTATTTGTAACACTTGAGTATTTATTCACCTGTGTGTTAGCTATCTGTACATAATTATTTGCTCTATAACTTATTGTTACATTAAATTTATAAAATATAAATTTGTCGGTCTCCATTCTTGCTCATTACTTTCATGTTTTACTGCTTTGCTATTGCTGGAACATGAATAGAGAGCTATCAAGTGTAACCTCAGGTATGTCATTCACAATGGGCTGACTTGAAAGCATGGGTAAGAGAGTTGAGGTATGATCAGACATAGGATATTACTATCCCAACTTGGCCAGCTTTGGTTCTTTGGCTCGGACTCTCGGTCTGTTGAGCAAATGTACAAACCTGACCCTTACAATATATCAATAACCTAATTATTATTTCTAAATGCTTAAATTGCCTATAATGCAATAATATAGCTTCTATGAGATAATTATCAACTACAAAAATAAATACAATGATGATTCAAACCTTCAGGCATTGATGACTAAATATATTTATTTATCGTAGATACTGCTTCATTGTATAAGTCCTTCTAGCATTCATCCACAGAATTTAAACTTATAAGGACATTCTCTCTGAAACTTATGACATAAATATATAAATTATTGGGAGGGGGGTAACAATATAATTAAATTTTTAGATTCTTTTATTTCTTATTTATCCCACTTATAAATGATTTTCCAGAAAGTCGCTGTGTTTACTTCAAATAATAATAGTAATAATAATATCACCATCTTTCAGACGAAGTCAATTCATCACACAAGGATCTCCCCTCAGTGCTTTGTTCTTCACACTATATATAAACTCTCTATTAATAGAGATACAGAAAAAATAAAAGGTATTCAAATATCAAAAACTGCTTTAAATATATCATGCATAGCTTATATGGGCGATGTAACCATTTTCCTTCCTTCTAAAAAGAATCTCCCCATACTACAAGAGATAATCAAGAATTATACTTCAAACTTTAACTTAAAAATTAATACAAATAAAAATGTTGCATGGTAAATATACACAGGCAAGTACTGTACAGAGATGTTTAATGGCAAACCGTCTGCTTTCCTTGGTTTTCCATTCTACCTTGGCACCAATGGAATAAGGCAAAAAATTCAAAATAAATTAAAGAAAGATGCTGAAAAAATCACAACCTCATTTGAAAAGTTATACCTGTCAATATACATGAAAGTAGAACTATATAATCAACTTATAATTACAAAAATTACCTACTACACACCTATAATCAAATTTGCAAAAACATTCATATCTAAAATCTCATCAATCTGTAATAAACTAATATGGAAGAAAAAGACAGTGGCGATCTCTAAAAAACCTGAGCAGACTGCCATTTAGCAATGGACTCAGACTCCATACAATTAATGTTTTTTACACACATAAATCCATTAACAGCCACCGTAAAAAGATTTCCAGACCTGGAGTGTGTGATCAATATAACACCCACAGACAGACCACCCCCTTCATATGGATATCTATCCACACTGATTGAAGAACTCAAGCCAATATATAACAAAATATCACTCAATAATGACAAACAAGTATACATATTGGCACATTTATAATATCCTAAACCCAAACCAGACACCTCATCTATATCTATCAGCTTTTGGGATAGAAAACAGGCAACTACTGTAACAATTCAGAAAGTGGTCATTAGAAACAAAATTATTTGATTTTCTGCTTAAATTTAATCTAAATACTCTACCCACAACACATTTCCTTAGATTTCATAGATTTTATACAAATATAGACCCCGTTTGTGGACTATGTCATAGAGAAGAAGAGACACAAGATCATTTCCTTCATTCCTGCACTGTACTGGAAACAATACGTCATGCAATGTTTACTACATACAAAAATGCTAATATTTCAATTGATGAAATAATAAATACATTTAAAAAAGGCAACATCCCTGCTATTCATGCAGCAACATACAACCTTTATGCCTACTGGTGTTCCAGATGCACCTTTACTCTTGCTAACAATCCTTGATACCACCCAGCAACATACTCAATAAAAATTGTTCAGAAAAAGAGACAGCATCCTACCTCAACCAGAAGTGTTTGCAGCCATATGGTGACACTTGAAACCAAGATCCAGTCTATGAAATATAAGTTGAATATGATAGATGGTGACACTTTCAATATCAGCAATTTTCAACTTTAAAGAGATGCAAGCATAAACTGAACTAAATAAAAAGTCACATTCTAAAACAAACAAAAAAGTATGCAGAAATAAAAATGTCTTATATACTGAAAATATGTCTTAATTGGTCTCCTTGCATAGTTGTAATTTGTTTTGCAATTGTAACAGAAATCAATATATTACTAGATGTGACTCTGTAACCTTTTAGACTCAATAAAGTTTTGCTTTGAAGCATCATCATCATTATAATAATAATAATAACAATAACAACAGCAATAATAATAATAATAATAATAATAATTCAATTCATTTATTTACCGTATAATAATAATAATTCAATTCATTTATTTACCGTACAAAACTACAGCATAAAGCCAATGACAGTATTGCACCATAACAAATATATAAATACATAAATGAGTTTAAATGACAAATTATTAATATAATTATGTGCCATATTTCAATAAAAGATAATTAACACATTTAAAAATCGAAAGTAAAATTAAATATCAGCATATAAACAATTATTATTCAGACATTAATAGTAACAAATAAATAAAAGGGATAAATATAAAGCACATAACAAAATAAAAATAAAAAAACAATTTAATATATATATATATAAACAAAATCAAGTTAAACCAATCAAATCTGACATTTAAATTTAATAACATTACAAAATTGATTATAATCTAAATTGAAGTAATTAATATTACTACAAATCTGATTATATAAAGATGGTAGCCTAAACAAAGGAAAAAAATCTAAGAACATTGGAATAACAAGTTTTAATGTAACAAATAGAAGCAGACCGAGTATCATGCAAATGAGATCTAATTATAACAGTAGAAATTGTATTAGATAAAATAACTATTTTATTAACAAGTTTATAAAGATATTTAATATCTCTATATTGTCTTCTAGAAGAAAGATGAACAACAGTTTTATTTCCCAAAGAAACATATTTAGAAAACTTATTATACACTGATTGTAATAAATTACATCTCTGTTTAGAGCTAGGATTCCAAATGACTGAACAATATTCAATGATGGCAAGAACCAATGATAAAAATAATTTAAATTTTGTATCACCACTGAAATGATAACGAAACTTTAGAATATTACTTATAATTTTTAAAGCCTTACCAATAATAATAATAATAATAATAATAATAATAATAATAATAATAATAATAATAATAATAATAATAATAATAATAATAATAATAATAATAATAATAATAATAATAATAATAATAATAATAATAATAATAATAATAATAATAATAATAATAATAATAATAATAATAATAATAATAATAATAATAATAATAATAATAATAATAATAATAATAATAATAATAATAATAATAATAATAATAATAATAATAATAATAATAATAATAATAATTATTATTATTATTATTATTATTATTATTCAATTCATTTATTTAAGTGCTAAACAACAGCATAAAGCCAATTACAGTTTGCACATACAATAAAAGTGAAAATAAAACATGTAGCATAAAATGAAAATATAAATGTATACATAATAAAGTAAAATTTAAAAGACAAAATCAAACATAACATTTCAGTTTAATAAGATTACAAAATTTCTTATAATCAATGTCACACAGATTAAGGTTACTCCCAATCTGATTATATAAAGAGGGTAACCTAAATAAAGGAGAAAATTTAAGAATATTAGAACATGTTTGAATCTGATATACACAAGTAGACCTAGTATCATAACTCAAAGACCTAATTGAGATAGTTGAAACTATATCTGATAAAATAACTTGTTTATTAATAATTTTATAAAAATATTTCAAATCCCTATACTTTCGTCTTGATGAAAGATTAATCATTTTACCCTCCCAAAAAACATATTTGAAAAACTTCTTTGAAATAGACTGCAACAAGTTACATCCTTGCAAAGAACTAGGGTTCCAAATTATTGAACCATATTCAATATTAGGAAGAACCAATGAAAAAAACAATTTCCGTTTAGTATGATTACTGAACTGATAACCATGTCTAAGAATGGCACCCATAACCTTAAAAGCCTTACCAACAATCATTTCAAGATGAGGAGTAAAAGATCCATTACAAGAAAACAATTCCAAGATCTTTTTGGCATTTAACTGAAATAATTTTATGAGAATTGATATAATAACAAAATTGTAAAACTTCAGATTTCTTGGAATAAGAAACAAAGGAGCATTTATCAAAATTAACTGTCTTATTATTTGACTCACACCAAGCACTAAAGTTATCAATATCCTTCTGAAGGATAACACAATCATTAACTGACATAATTCTTCTAAAAATCTTACAGTCATCAGCATACCTTAACAGAAAAGAATATCTCTAGCAATCCTTAAGATCATTAACATAAACATTAAACAGCATGGGTGCTAAAATACTACCCTGCGGAACACCTAAATTGTATTCAAATTTAAATGAAACTTTATTATTGAATTTAATATATGCTGTATGACTACACAGAAATGATTGAAAACAATATACAAGTTTATTAGAGAAACCTATTCTATGTAATTTATGAAGTAAGGACACTGTGATCAACTTTATCAAAGGCTTTTGATAAATCGAAATAAATAACACCTAGTCTTTGATGATCTTCAATAGCATGAGCTATATGATCATAAATTGTCAGAAGATTACTATCAATTGATCTATTAGGAATAAAACCATGTTGAGAAGAAAGTATCTTACCCATATCTGAAATAATTTTATTATAAATACATCTCTCAAAAATTCGTGCAATGGTATGCCCATCCATTTCATTTTTCATCCAGAAGCACGACCTTTTCCTCTTAGTTATTTTTAGGCTATTATGTCAGCACTGCAAACTTCTTCGTATTTATTATTCCTTTTGCTTCATGACCCAGTTTTAATGCTCTAATATTAAAATTAAGCTTTGCTTAAAAGATATATATAAGTGCCAATTACTTCTATTTATTAATTAAGTTTATTTCAATCATATACAATCCTACCTTCATAATTTATATATCTATATTTAAAAGTATCTATAAATGCCTTGGGTAAAATAAAGCGTTCGTCTTACTATTGTTAAATGATTTTCAGTAAATATTTTGTCATAGTTTCAAATATAATCTTTTAACTGTCTTTTGTTTATTTTCACGATCTTAATGGTGTGAAAATAGTTTATATCATATGTTTACTGAATTTTGGAACGCTCTTAGAAAAATATATGTTAGTCACCATGTTTCTGAACCGTCAATCAAAGCGTTAATGGCAGTATTATCATAATTCTTTTCTAATATTCGATTGGCATTTCAATATTAGACCCACCAAAGATGTGTATTTATTTGTAATATATTATTTAGCTAATAAAGAGCATATGAGAAATAATAGCGTGAATGACACTATGTAATTATCTACTGCTTGCTCATTCATGCACATACTAATGTATTTAATTTATAAATGTATATAAATAATTTTTCATTATATTAAACTATATTTTATTGTCTAACTTATTTGAGTAGTTCAAATTCCTTTTCCTCCACTTCCACATATTACAGCCATGCTTATCTATTATTTTAATGTAGTCATAGTTAATAGATGTCTCATTGTTTTGCTCAGCTCTGTTAGTCGGCCGGATTAAGGTTAATTCTCATGGGCCATCACTATTATGTTATCCATTAGGTGTTTGATCTGGGACTTAGAGAGTGGGTTCGAATTCAGGCTGGTCCCTGACCTAAATCTTGGGCTTGACTGGGTTTGAAGTACATTTTGTGAGTTCTAGCTCATGTTAGATGGATAAACATATTTTGACCAGCACATAGGATTTTTTTTCTCGGGCTTGGCACCCAATGTGGGGCTTCGATATAAATACCCACATACCCTGAGTACTGAATTCTGTTTATATATATTCTTTAAAAAAAGTTGTTATATAATTTTTTTCCATGTTTGATATGTTTAAAATAATTTGTTAGAAGTGCAAATTCACTGTTTAAAGTTAAAACCCATGTACTACAACCATAGTACATATGTATTTTTTCTTCAATGTCATCTATAAAGTTTTTTGTTCTTGAGACATATATGAAAAATGTATAAATTCAAAAATCATTGATCACTCTGTCTTAGCTGGCGCCCTTATAAAAGAAATATTGCTAACCAGTAGTGAGTCAAATGTAAAAATATTGGAAGTGGAGGGTTCGAACTCAGATTAAAAAAAAATTATTGAGAGCAAATTTTTTTGGCTTAATACTATGATGTATCAATTTTAAACATGTAATAACCAGACTATGAGTTTTCTTTTAGATGCATGAATTTTTTTTTCTTCATCATCATCATCATAATAATAATAATAATAATAATAATAATAATAATAATAATAATAATAATAATAATAATAATAATATGGCATCTCATTCCTGTAATTCCCATATGAAATGGGAACCCAAGGAAAGAGTTTGGTTTTGATTTGTAAATTGATGTACATGGTTTACCAGTGTATAGTAACCAGGCTGTGGTTTTTGCCGGATTAAATGTTAATTCATATTTTTGTGAATATTCTTGTAATATCTTTTGGAGTTGCGGTATTTGTTTTTTTGATGTTAGGAATATGGTAACATCATCCATATAGGCGATGCATGTAGTGCGCTGTGTTGTATCTGGTAAAGAAGAAACCACAAAAATTATAAACTCCTTGTCCAAGGCATATCTTTCACTATATTCCAAAGTACAGTTAATTAACCAACTTATCACAACCAAAATAACTTACTATGTACCGGTTATTTCATTCTCAAAGGGGTTCATTTCAAAAATTAAAACCATATATAATAAACTACTTTGGGCCAGAAAAACAGTAGCAATTTCCACAAAAAAACTTAGCCAACCCCTAATAAAAAATGGACTTGGCTTGCACAACATCAATATTTTTCATCTACAAAAGTTAAGGAACTCAATAATCACAATATTTGCCAAATACAAAAAAAAATTAATCACTTGCTAGAAGTTACTCCAACAGATAGACCACCTCCAAAAGGTTCCTTTTTCACCAACATTATATAACAATGCAAAACCACAGACAAGATTCTAGAACAGTATTTGCATAAGTATTCATATTGGGATATTTATGGTTTAATAAACAGAGAAGCAGATACTAATGTTATACAACCTATGCTAGGAATTAACAACAAGAGACTACTCAAGGAATATAAAAAATGGACTCTAGAGCCCAAATACTTTGATTTTATCATGAAAAGCAATCTCATTGCCTTGCCAACAACCCACTTTCTTTATCATAAAAGAATGTATATATCTATTGACCCATTCTGTGGACTCTGCCATCGAGCAGAAGAGACAGTGGACCACTTTATTTATCAATGTATAGCACTTAACGAAACACAACAGATGATGTGTAACACCTACAGAAAAACGGGTACAATCATTAATCACATAATAGCTGCTTTTCAGGGAAGATCAATACCTAGCATTAGCGCAGCCACATTTGTTCTATATGCGTACTGGTGCACCCGATGTACTTTCTTAATTGGAAATAACACCAGATGACACCCAGCTACATTTAGCAACAAACTGCTACACATTTGAAATAGAGATAAAATAATAACCAACCCCCACTTATATGCAGCAGCATGGTTATTGTTAAAACAACCATCAATGCTGTAAATACTGCAAAGAAAACTATCATACAACTAACATTCAAAGTGACATGCGGACAAAACTAAATAAGCTCCTCAAACTTTAGAATTCTGATTATTTTTGCTTTTTTATTTTTTATATTGTTATAGTCCATTAACAACAAAGTGTAACCACTAAATTCATTTATATGTGTTTACCCTAATATTATTCATTGTATGTTTAATTTCAAATTTTCTAGATGTAAACTTATGTAAACCATTGAGATCAATAAAGCCTTTATTGAAATGTAATAATAATAATAATAGTAATAATAGTAATAATAATAATAATAATAATAAGGTAAGAAGCAATCTTTAAGCTCTCCGATGTAAGTATTTATATTTTTCTTTTGTTTCAACTTGTTATTCGCAAAAAAATGTAGTACAGAACAAATCAAATCATATAATAGATTAATAGAGTATTTTTAAAGAAAATATCGGTGTGTATTCATATCTTTTTTTTAAAAAAAACTGACTTGAGTCAGAATAATAAATCATGGCTACTGCCCAGTCAAGCATGAGTGAGTTAAGCACCAATACGAAATTAACAACATCGTTAGTTTCAACATCACCTATTTCATATGCAAAAATACTTAAAAGCGATAGCAATATTACAGCACCAACCCAAATACTGTGTTTCCGAAGAACAAATACAAATGATATAAAAAATCTAGATCTACATACTCAAGAGGAACGTCAACTCCCAGCCGCAATCTGGACAAAAAAAAACGATTGAAAATATGACGGACCGTTTCAATGATACGGTGCCTCGTATGTTATTTGAAACTTTTCGCGGGTTTTTTTCACCAACATCGCTAGTACTCGCAGTAACAGAAAATCAATGCTCATTATATCATTTCCCAAAAGCTTTATTATATGAAGCAATTACGCAAATGACCTATGGGAAACAATCTCTTGTATCGCAGACCATCCAAATTCGTGATATATAACCATTGATTTTTATACTCAGCAGCAAAAAGAACATTTTCAATCCACTATTTTAACACTCGATAATTACGCACTCGTAATTATAGATGAAAACCGGAAAAATATTATTACTGGAGTGCTAAAAAATACTTATCTTAAATACAACTTACAAGATTTTCAAAAAATGATAAACCCGTTTGGAAAAGTAATTGCCCTACAGCCAATTTATTTAAAAGACACACCTATACTGATATGTAGTAATTGTTTTGAATTTAAAATAAAACTCCATAAAAATGTAGATGCTGCCACGATCCCAACACAAATTACAGATCAAGAAGCAACACTCTCTCTTCACATAAGAGGTTTAAAACCACATTGTTTTGGCTGTGGACAGAGACCACCTAGCAACTCAGTGTGATAACACAAAAGGCAATCACTGTGAACAAAACAAAATCCTCTCCCCAGAACAACCCACTGATGATGAAAAAAAATTTCTAATAACACTACATCAATTGACAACCCAATAATAAAAACTGGAAAAAAACAGGTTCAAACACCCATGAACAAAAATGATAACAGAGCAGAATTGCCAATCCCAAAAACTAACCAAAAAAATAATAACACAAAAACTAACATAGACACCCAAGATTCAAACAAAAATAACTCTACCACAACACAAAATGCAGTAATTACATCACAGGACCAGCAACTCAATAAAACAAAAGGTGTACCAAGTAAAAATCAACAAACACAAAATAAACACACACAGCTATATAATGAAAATATAAATCAAGATAATATAAGTACACCAATAATAAAACAAACCACAATAATAAACAAAACTGCATCAAACATAATGATGCAATAGAACCCCCTCTTCCACCCATTCAAGAGAATACACCAGAGGGAAAAAGAAAGCCAGGTAGACCACCTAAAAACCATGAATCCAAAAAGGCAAAAAAAAAAACAGACCAAAAGCACAACTCATCAGACATATACAACTTAGAAAATGATGAAATAGAAATGGATTTAAGCCAACAACAAATGGACAACTGTTCAGTTTCATCCCAAATTGCCTGTATAGAGTCTGAACCAATATTAAATGAAAGAAAAACTGATAATAAATCCTACCAAATCTTAAATATGTATCAGCATCCATCTACTGCAATATAAACAAAAATTTAGAATTGAAAAATCAATAAAAATCAATACCCTGTTATAAAATTATCCTGTAACATGAAGATAAAAATTGGATCTCTAAACATTAGAGGCTTAAATGCCATCAAAAAACTTTTTGAACTCAAAAAATGGTTACATACAACACAACCACACATCCTGGGGCTATTGGAAACAAAAATATACAGTGGCTCTCAAATTGATCCTTCAAAATATTTAGTCAGCCAAGGGTTTTGTGCCTGCTCAAGGCAATCATCATCACCATCAGGTGGCACAGGTATAATTATATCCCACAACTGCCCTTTTGATTCTTTTTAAAATTTTATATATTGACTCTAATCTTATCATAATAACACTCCATCATAAAAATATCACACTTAACCTAGTATTTGTTTATATACCACCAGGCCCTGTCATCATCTCCAGAATAATAGCAACAATAAATTCAATGCTTACAGCAACATCGAATCCCATAATACTCCTGGGAGATTTCAACATGACCTACCAAACTTTTGTCACCAAATGGATCCATCAAATAACAATCCCACTTATGAGTGCTGAAGGTTTTCTCCCATTAAACTCAATATCTTTTAATAACAATAGATATGTCATTTATTGATTTGTGTTTCTACTCACCAATGTTACATCATTTTAATCTTGAACTCTGTCCATCTATAATCTCAGATCATGCTGCCCAGTTCATCACCCTCGACCTAACAAAAATACAGAATACAACAATAGCCCTTCAAAAGACTATGCGAATACTTCTTCCAGCACAAACAACTGAATTCCTATATTCAGAAACATATATAATGCTCCAAAAATTTCAAAACATGTCACTCGATCCAGTACAAAAGTATATAGCATTCACCAATATACTTTCTTTCAACAATCAATATTACCTGCAATTCAACACCCCCCACCAGATTATTAGCTTTGGCAGATGAACTACATAAAAGAATAACCATTTCCAGACCAACTACAGATAATCAAACACAAATAAAAAAACTTACAGAAATGTACAACAATACATGCAACACACTAAAGCAATATGTAGCAATAAAAAAGAAAAAAATATACCTTACCCAACAACACACTTGGACCAGAGCATACATATGGTGGGCACTGGGATACCCATCCACAGTCAGAGTGCCTATGGCACTTGAAATAGATGGCTCTATAACAGCTGGACACAACATGATAAACCCAATATATCACCACTTTAAAAAAAAACTGCAAAAACAAAGAGTGTAACATACCAAATGAAGACGTATTTGGAGACCCTGAAACAGACACACCAATAACAACAACTGACATTGTATTTCAACTTGCAACAATAACAAACACATGTCACCCAGGACCAAAAGGAATTCCAAAATTTGTGTTCAAACATCTTAGTCACTTCACAGCCAAATACCTGTGCAATTTAACCAATTACATATCCCAAAAAATTTACAACATACAAAGTCTATACCCAATTGCAATGGTTTCATTTAACAAAAAACCAACAGCAAATATCATCTTTATCTAATCTATGACCAATTTCAATAAGACCTTTAGGAATAAAAATTCTTGAAAGAGTAATAAAGGAGAAAATAGAACAACATATACTCCCTGTGTTATCATCGGCACAATATGCCAAAAAAGGATCATCCATTGGCCAGGGTGCCTTAATGTACAAAAGAATAATCGAAGTAGTAAAAAAAAGAAAGAAATATGCACCAATTATAGTTCAACTAGACATTGAGGCAGCATTTGACTCAGTGCCTATAGACAAATTATTAGATGTGCTGAAAAAAACAACAATACCTCCATCCCTACTATATATAATAGCCAATCTGCTACTCAGCCATGAAATTCACATCACATTGAATGGGAAAAATTCACCAGCCTTCAGACCCAGTCAATCCATCCCACAAGGATCCCCCCTCAGTGCCTTGCTCTTTACAATATATACAAATCCTCTATTAATAGAGATACAGAAAAAATAAAAGGCATTCAAATCCCAAACACTGCTTTAAATATATCATGCATAGCCTATATGGATGATGTAACCATTTCCTCCCCTCTAAAAAGAACCTCCCCATATTACAAGAGATAATCAAGAATTATACCTCAAATTTTAATTTAAAAATTAACACAAATAAAACTGCTGCATGGTCAATATACACAGGCAAGCACTGCACAGAGATGTTTAATGGTAAACCATCTTCTTTCCTTGGTTTCCCATTCTGTCTTGGAACCAATGGAATGAGGCAAAAAATTCAAAATAAATTAAAAAAAGATGCTGAAAAAATCACAGCATCACTGGAAAAGTCATACCTGTCAATATACGCAAAGGTAGCACTATTTAATCAACTTATAATTACAAAAATTACCTACTACACATCTATAATCAAATTTGCAAAAACATTCATATCCAAAATCTCATCAATCTGTTAACAAACTAATATGGAAAAGGAAGACAGTGGCAATCTCTTTAAAAAATCTGAGCAGACCACCACATAGCAATGGACTTGGACTCCATACAATCAATGTTTTTACACATAGAAATCAGTAAATCTAATAACAGCAACCATAAAAAGATTTCCAGACCTGGAGTGTGTAATTAGTATAATACCCACAGACAGACCACCCCCTTCATATGGATATCTATCCACACTGATTGAAGAACTCAAGCCAATATACAACAAAATATCACTCAATAATGACAACAAGTATACATACTGGGACATTTATAATATACTAAACCCAAACCAGACAGCTAATCTACATCCATCAGTTCTTGGGATAGACAACAGGCAACTACTGCAACAATTCAGAAAATGGTCATTAGAACCAAAATTATTTGATTTTCTACTTAAGCTTAATCTTAATGCTCTACCCACAACACATTTCCTCAGATTTCGTAGATTCTACACAAATATAGACCCCATGTGTGGTCTATGTCATAGAGAAGAGACACAAGATCATTTTCTTCATTCCTGCAGTGCACTAGAAACAATACGTCACACAATGTTTACCACATACAGAAAGGCTATCATTTCAATTGATGAAATAATAAATACATTTAAAAAAGGCAACATCCCTGCTATTCGTGCAGCAACATATAGCCTTTATGCCTACTGGTGTACCAGATGCACTTTTGCACTTGCTAATAACCCTTGATGCCACCCAGCAACATATTCAATAAAACTATAACTGTTCAGAAAAAGAGACAGCATCCTAGCTCAACCAGATGTGTTTGCAGCCACATGGTCACACTTGAAACAAAGATCCAGTCTATAAAATATAAAGTCTAATATGATAGATGATGACATTTTCAACATCAGCTTTTTTCCAACTTCAAAGAGATACAAGCATAAACTGAACTAAATAGAAGACCAAATTTAAAAACAAGAAAGAAAGTATGCAGAATTGATAAAGACTTATATACTGAAAGTTGTTGTAATTTGTTTTGCATTTGTAACAAATCAATATAGTACTATATGTGACTCTGTAACTTTTTAGACTCAATAAAGTTTTGCTTTGAAACATCAATAATAATAATAATAATAATAATAATAATAATAATAATAATAATAATCATCATCATCATCATCATCATCATCATAATAATAATAATAATAATAATAATAATAATAATAATAATAATAATAATAATAATAATAATAATAATAATAATAATAATAATAATAATAATAATAATAATAATAATAATAATAATAATAATAATAAAAAATTAATATATATATGTGCTCTGCGCAAAGGTAATGAAGCTATTAATAAATTGTCAAAATTTTTACTACCAAGCGCTTTCGGGACAGTCTACAGTCCCATATTCATGGCAAGTTATTCTGTTAATAACTGTAAAACTATGCAAATTTTATGCAAATTTATGTGCAGATGTTATGTGGACCATTTACGAGATAGGGAATAATAATAATAATAATAATAAATATAGCTTTACTTCTCACTATATGTAAAATATATAATTGTTAATTAGAGAAGATATTAATTAGTATTAAAGTTTATCGGCTTAACATTTTCGAGGATCCATGCCTCATATTCATAGCCTTAATAGAAAGGATACTTGCTTCGAGATCTCGAAGAAATGGGCTATGTAATACTAGCTTATTTGAATATTTGTATTTGCATATTTTATTATACATTTTATGAAGGCTATGAATATGAGGCATGGATCCTCGAAAACGTTAAGCCGATAAACTTTAATACTAATTAATATCTTCTCTAATTAACAATAATAACAACAATAACAACAACAACAACAATAATAATAATAATAATAGACACCAAGCTACATTTATCCATAATATTGCACCCCCAGATATTTTTGCTGCCACCTGGTCACTACCATTCAATCTATAAAAGGTCATAACCCAACAATAACCTCATTAAATAGCATTCAATGATATCCCATCACTCTAAAAAAAACTCATCTTCACTAACTGCCTTTGATTCCATCCACCACCAGGCTACAACATTTACTCTCTATCTATCACAAATTACCAGTTGTCACCATGTGTAATGCTACTCTGAATTGACTTTGTTCTTTATATAGCACCCAGAGCTTGATTTTTGCTACATAGATTATAAATTACCTCTTCAATATACTACAAGATTAACAATTGAAAGAATAATAATCAAGATTAATTTAGTGACTGATGCCAGATTTTAAAATCTTAGGTCATATCTATCTATTTATGAAGAATATATTTTATATTGAACTGGTTTTTTAAGACTTTGATGATTAAAGTTGATATCCATCTGTGTATTCAAAACTAGTAGCAGCAGTTATAAAGAAATATACCTTGAAACTGATTAATGTAGACCTTAAAATTAATCCATATAAAAACTTATATGACATGATTGCACCCATAACCCTTACAATCAATGTTATGTAATGCTATGTAACATGAAGGATTAATAAAGATTATTATTGAAACATAATAATAGTAATAATAGAATGATGTAGATATATGTGCATTCTAATCATATAAAACTATGCAAACAATTGGAACATTTTTTACAGTGAAATCTTCAAATAAAAGTAATATTTCATATATAAAACAACAATTTTACAATTCCTATATATTAGCAGCCACATAACCAATTACAATTAAGACAAAATAAGAGAATTAAAGTTTTAGTTATTTTTCAAATCCATCTCCCCTTCTTAGACTATCAATGCATTTAAATTTTGAAATCTATACATTTTTGATTTCAATGATCTTATTTCCTTCAAAGTTTTTTAAAATAATTTTGATAATTTTCATTTTTTTTGGGGGGGGGGGGGAATTGAGAAAAGGAAAATGATTTGTAAACTTGTAAAATAACCGATTCAAAAAAAGCAAAAAATTATTTTCTCTTTCCTTGTCTTCCAGGATAATAATTTACAAATCAGAGATAGATAAGATTATTAGTTTTATATTTTTGACTTGAACTGAATCATGCTTAGACTTACTACTGATTGCTCTTCTTATTTTGATGCTAATTTTAAAATTTTACTTCTTTTTAGCATGTTTGCTGTTGTTAGAAGAGTAACTGATTTTCTCAATCAAACGACTGATACATTGTTATTAATAAAAATTTTAGTTATATAACTTAACAACTGCCTATTTTTTCTTTCCTTTGAGTAATGGTGGCTGCATGTCCAGTATTCATCTTCAAACTATGTATAAACTTTTGAATGTCTATCAAAACAATGACAAAAATATTATTTTATTCATTCCCCTTTTGTATACTGTTTGACATCTTATCAAATCTCCATCAACAAAAAAAGTAAATATCCTAAAATATCTCTGAATAATAAATTCCTATCATTTTATCTTATTCATTTCCAATAATAAAATATATAGGGAATAATCTACATCTTTATTTTCTCCTTAATTAAAAATGAGGATATATTTAAAGTCATAATTTTTTAAAAGCAATTGTTTCCACTAAAATTTTTTTATATATTTTTTATTTTATAATCAACTAAATTTAAGGCTAATTCAATCCACTAAAATTCTACATCAAAGTTAATTTATCAAGAATAGTTTTAGTATTACATTCTAATATAACAATTTTATTTTTAAAATATAACCATTTATTTTAATATATACTTGTGCTATAAGTACACAAAATTATTATTATTTTATTTAAATGTTCTCCAAGAGACATGTACAGACATGCATAAATATATCTAAATATAATTTGCATATCTCAATATATGTGTGTGTGTGTTAGAGAATGCTTTCTGCAATTGTAACATGTTACCATTTACTCTAATGTTTTTTATAATATCCTTAACTCAACCCTGGATCCAATTATTCAAAATTGAAATTTATACACAGATATAATAGATTTCATATATCAAAATTACTGGATCAAACATTTACTATAATTAAACTTTTAATAAATATTTCAGTATATTTATTTTTATATTTTAAATGATCAAATTTCAATGTTAAAATTTGTCCATAATGTTGATTTCTATATATTGTATCCTTTTGTTTAGGTTCAAATGAATTTATTTAGTCAATTTTCTAAAAAAAAATTAAAGATATATTTTAATTGGTATGATGATTATTATGTAATATTGACAATGTTTTTAAAAGCTTTGTTAAAGTAAAGTGAGAATATTAAATGCATGAAACTATACTAATATATTAAAAAAAGTTGAGTAAAATTAAAAGGTGTAATATTATTTGTTGGGAAATCTGGCCATAATGAAATAGTACCCTACTACATTAATAAGTCCTTTAAATAAGTGTTTAAAGCTAGATTTTAAAGTAATAGCTTACAATTAAATAAATAGTATATTTTAAAATGAAAATTATACTTAACAGTTTTATTAAAAAAATATTTATTTAAAAATTAATATTTTGTGGGGACAAATGTAGTTAGTTTTATAGTATCAAAATTATTATTCTAAATTCTGTTATTATATTATTATTATTTTTAATATATTTTGCAATTAAACATTTATTTTGTTACCAGACAGAAATTGATACAGATTTTGTCTGAGTTTGAGTCATGTGACCTATAATAATTCATACTTGTGTGCTTACAAGTTTTCTTGTTAATAGAGTTTCAAAATTGTTTTAGAATTGTACTATAAAACTGAAATATTTATTTGTCTATTACAAGATAAAAACTAATTGTTATAAAATATTTAATTACGGTTTTAAAACAAATGTAGTTAGTAAAATTAGTTTTTTAAAAATAGATACATTAAAAATAAATGTGGGATGAATTAATAAAATATTATTTTAAAAAAATGCTATTTTAATAATATTTAGTTGGTTTAAATAAAATGTACAATTAATTTAGAATTAATATTTTTAAATAATATTAAGTATTTTATGAGTCATCATTTTTATTTTTGATGGTGCAATCTTAGATATGTAAATTAGATGATCAGCTAAAAATCTATAGCCAATCAAATTATCAATTTTTTTGGTATAAAAACAGATATTCACTTGTTTCTGTGTGCTTTTTAATCAGTCAGTTAGGTGCTTTAAAAGTCAATTTTGTGTTTTAAAGTAATTATCTTAATAATTTATTTTTTTTAAATAGTAAGTATTGTACAGTGTACTAATTGAAATTATTTTAAAAAAGAGAATATTAAAAAACTATAAATTTATCAAGTTTAAGTCATGCACTGTTAAAAGCAACCACGATTCCCTATCAAGTGTTTTATTGAAACTTAATTAGCATTGCAATAACTAAGGAATTCATACCAAAAGTAATTGTATATCTGTGGGAAGAAAGGATGGAGGTACAGTCATTAAGTAAAAATATATTTTTAAAATTATTAATGAAGGGAAATATAATATTGGTCATGTTAATATTTCGGACATTGTGTAAAGAATTAAATAGAAAAGTTTATGGGAAATGAAAAGTAAATGCATTTTATTGTGAAAAAAGATAGCTTTATCTAAAAAGCAAAGCAATGGTAAAGACTTAATTTTTCAATATTTTGAAAATATATCATTTTTAATAGAGTTGCAGTAAATGTTTTTTAAAAGAAAATATTCTTATAAGGATTTATTCTGAACTTATATTCTGAAATTTATAGAAATAAAGATTAAAGTTATTGCAAATATATTTTATAATACAAGCTATCATTATTAAGAAGACTGCAATTATTTAATAATATTTTTTAAAAAAATGATATTGGAAATTATTAACTGGAAAAGAAAAATACCTGGATAATTAAAATTATCCTGATGGAATAGCTTTATGCCAACTTTAGTGAATATTAAATACCAACTTCCATGGAACAAAAATGCACAATTTTCTGTATAAATACACCTGAACTGATACAGCTATAATGGATGCATTAAGAAACAGAATACAGGATACTGGAGAATGATGAAAAACTCCGGAGAATTATTTTTAAACATTATAAATTATTATCGTCTTTAATAATTATTATTCTGAAAGTTTTATAAATATAGGACTATAATTTTTATAAACTTTCAAGCAGAGATTAGTGATTATTTTTATAGATGAATCCAGATTTTAAAAGTCGACTTTCTTTCTTTTCATTTTTTTTGTTTTCATCATTTTTTTTAAATCAACTGATCATGCGGCGGGAGAGAAAAGTTTTTGTCTTCAAGTGTTAAGACAATGGTTGTCATAGCAACATGCGGTGGAGGGGATTGAGTGTTTACAAGGATTGGTAATGAAAATATCTGAAGAAATAAAAAACATTTTTTTTAAAAAAATTACTTATAATGGATTGGATTTACGTAACTATGTTTTTCATTATTTTATGTAATAATAATAGCATTAGGTTCTTTTATTATTATTATAGGCAGGAAATTATATACAAATTATTTACTAATATAAGATGATAATTATAGTAAAGAATACTTAATTTTCTGTAAAAGTTTTTTTTTTTAAATATTTTTAAATATGATAGATTGTTGGGTAAAAGATAATATTATGGAAAATTTTTATGAAATGTGGACCAAGAAAACATCTAAAAGTGATCAACTAGCAATTGTCACTATGGGTAAAATTTATTAATTATTATTATTTTTTTATGATGTATTTCTTTTCTTTAGATTGCTTGGAGTATTTTATAATATTGTATGAATGTATGGATATGTGTGAATGCATTAAACATACATAAAACTTATATGAGTTACATTTTTAAAAAAAATATGCATACTTTTATTTTGTATTACTAATGTAATATAAATGATTTTTGTATTACTAATGTAATATAAATGATTCTTTAGTAAAGGAACCCTATTATTTTAAAATGTTTAAAGTATCGACTTAGTACATTGATAAAACTCATTTGTATTTCTATTGAAGAATTTTTGAAAGTCAAGTAACCTTTTCTTGTTGAGTAATCTAGATTGTTGAATTTATATGTGAATTTTATTTATTGTTTTTTAGAAATATGTTTGAGAATTTTGGCGATGTAGATAGATAAATCTATGATGAAATTTTAAAATGATAGTGACTTGGGAGTATGCAAAAAAAACCAAGGAGATGCTTAGATGTAGGTTTTTATGGAAAATAGAAGTAATTTTATTATCTTAGTGATTATGCAGGTACAGATAAGCCTTGTAACTTGTATATTTCCATGGATAGTGTTTTCCTTTGTATTGAATATTAATGTTCCAAAAAGCTGAATAAATAGCTTGGACATTGTTATTTTTAATGGAGGTTATTAGACAGACAAGTCATGCCTCTTTTCTTTTTATGCACTGTTGCCGTGTTGACTATCTTATATGTTTATACTATGGAGTTAATACTCTAGTTTGTTCTTCATACCTATGCATCTGATCACTATCATAATTTCTAAGATATTGCATTGTACAGAATTGTATTTTGAGGGAGAATAATAAATAATTTTGAGAATTGTAAAATTGTTTATTTTGGAAGAGGATAAGATAGTTTTTATTGCTTTGATAAAAGTTATTTAAATACAAATGAGATTGAAAGTAGAATTAAAGTATAAAGATAAAGAATCATAAATATTTCCGTATTTTAGTAAACTATTTTTTTTATAAAAATATAAGTGATAATAAAATTGTTCATGAAACTTTTGAATAATTTTTGAATGTTTTTATATTACATGTAATGAATATTTTTAATGGATGATACATCTAGAGAAACAACATAGAATAGAACAAGTAATTATATTTTATAAATATGATTTTTATGTTTAGAATACACATTAACACACACATAGGAATTTTTATTGAAAGTAATACCAAGCAAGATGGATAAAGTATGTTCATTATATTATTTTATTTGAGTCCATTTATTTTATTAATGAACCAGAATCTATATATATTTTGATAATGTCAGCACTATCATGATAAAAGTTATTTAAATAATTGAACATAAACTGATAGACATGTATTGAGATAAGTGCTACTTCTGTAGTTTATGTTTTAATAATTTGTATATGCCTATAGAAAACATACTATAATTCAACCGGTAGACAATATATTTTAAACTATAATTGTATCCATGAATATTATTGGTAATATTATTGTAATTATTTTTTAAAGAAGGATAAAAAGTTTTAAGTTGGAGTGAAGGCTTAGGTATTTTTAGATTTTATTATTTTATTTTTATTTTTGGAAATGAAGAAGTATGTAATGTATCCAAGATTTTAATTGTAAATAGTGTACATAGTTTGTTTTTGTTAAAAGTATTATAATAAAATTTGTTAAATTTGTTTTTATAAATTTTTGTGTTACATTGATTTTTTTTTCACACTGCAAACATAATCTATGTTAAACCAAATAAAATATTTGCACAGTACAAATAAGATTATTTATTTGAGTAACTATAATGTTTCTTAATATAATTTATTTGAGAAATTTCATTTTTACATCATTATTAACATTATGATCATAAATTAATTACATAATTTATTGCATAGAATTAAAATATTATTCATTACCACATAGTCTCAGATTATACCACATATTCTATTTAAGATGCCACATGAAAGCTAAAAGATTATGCTATATTATTTATTTACTATTATTATTAGTGATAATTACTGTAATGGGAAAATAGATAAGATTAAATTATACATTGAAGATTATTATTTTTATTATTATTAGTTAGGTGTAGTTGACAGTGATACAAAATCCCTTATCATGCTTAACTACAGAAGATTATAAATTGAGTAGAATTAGTTTAAAGAACCTGATATTATTTTAGTTATATTATTTTGGATAAAGAGATTAGGAATTATTTATTAGTATTATATTTAATTGATTATTATTTTAAAGTCGTAAGAATGCTATGAATTTATTATTATTTAAAATAATAGGGGGGATAGTATTCTTATGCCATTGAGGTTGTATCCTGTGGGATATTGGCTCAATGTAATTCATATTGCTACTTGTACTTCACTTCATTATCTCATGATATTATTAATATTTATTTATTTAGTTTTATAACCAAACTATTTTTATTATTTCTTATTAATTAGCACTAGTTAAATAATAGATAGTATTGTAGAATATCTTTATTATCGAATAGATGTATTTTAGCCGAGCATAACCATTTATCTGAGCTAGTAGTATTTTATTATATATTATATTTTCCTGGAAGTGAGAGTACAATATATATAATTAAAAATAATCAATTTAAAACAAAGTTGAAATAGACAACTCACTATAAATAAAATAAAAATTTAATATATCAATCATGTTTTTATTCCTTAATGGAATCTTTTCAAGATATTTCTTTTAACACTCTCACATGACCAATTACCCTAGAAACTCCCCTCAATGGACATTATTTACATTATATTACAATAAATATAATTAGTAAAATGCATAATACATTAAATATAATTAATAAAATACATAAATGATTAAACTTGTTGCAATCCTTTTTTCTCTCATAATATATATATAATCTAAAAAAATAATAATGATGATACCTTCCTTTTATTTTTAAAATTATAATTCTAAAGTTTTCAATAATTTAATACCCCTTTTCCCCCTAATTGTGCTGGACCTTTAATCATGTTTACATATTTGTTTAAATTTTCTTGAATATACAATCATACTGTTTTCTTTCCTTCTAATTTTTAATATATAGTTTATTACCTGAATATTTTTTCACAATTCATTTTATATCCAGTATCAAAAAAAATGTATATATGACCCTGATCTTATATCCTTTCTGCTAATTGCCCTATCATGCTCTTTACCTCTTTCCATGGCAGTCTTTTCTGTCTGACTTATATATATTATATTGCAAAGATCACAACTAATTTTATAAACCAACCATATCCTACTTTTATATTACCCATCCTTTTTGAATTACACATTTATTTCACTAATGATTTTCTATTTTTCCATTCTATCTTAATATTATCAGGTAACTTTTTCTTTTATCAACGTTTTGTATAAATGTTCTGAATATGGAACTGAAACCTACTTCCTATTTTTATACCCATGTCCTACACTATCTTTTGTATTATTATTTCTAAAAATTCTTTTAATATCTTTTCTTTTATATTCTATACTAACATAATCATTTTCAACTTCCAATTTTTGTTCAAATGCTTAGCTGCCATTTTTTAACTTAAAACCCTTTTAAAGCTGTTATTTTCTGTGACCATGGCTCATATGAATTTGGATCAATTATATCTCATTTCTTTATCCTTAATATAATGTTTAATAAGTGCTTCACTATTAATTCCTTTTCTTAAAAAATATCTAAATACTTTAATGCTTTCTCCTCTTTTTTAATATTAAGTATTATTAATGCATTTAAAGAATTAAACAATAATAAATAAAATATTAAGTTTACAATGGAAAAAGAGGAGAAGGGATTAAAGGTATTTAGACATTTTTTTAAGAAAAGGAATTAATGGTGAAATACTTATTAAACATTATATTAAGAATAAAGAAAAAGAGGTATAATTGATCCAAATTCATATCAGCCATGGGTGCAGAACATAGCAGCTTTGAATAGGTTTAAGTTTAAAAATTATAAGTTAAGATTAAATATTAAAAAAGCATTTGAACAGAAATTAGAAGTTGAGAATGATTATGTTAGTATGGGATATAAAAGAAAAGATATTAAAAAGTTTTTTAGAAATAATAATACAAAAGATAATGTAAGGCATGGGTATACAATAGGAAGTGGGTTTCAGTTCCATATTAAGAGCATTTATATAAGACATTGATAAAAAAATTAAGATAGGATGGGAAAATAGTAAATCATTAGGGAAATGGATGTGTAATTCAAAAATGATAGGTAATATTAAAAATAGGGTAGGATTGGTTTATAAAATTAGTTGTGACCTTTGCAATATGATATATGTGTCAGACAGGAAAGACTACCATGGAAAAAGATAAGGAATATGTTAAGGCAATTAAGAAAAAGGGTTTAAGATCAGAGTTATATATATATATTGGATACTGCACATAAAATGAATTGTGAAGAAAGTGTTCAACCTAATAAAGTATGTTAAAAATTATAAGAAAAAAAAATGTTATGAAACTGTATATTCAAGAAAATTTAAACAAATGTGTAAACATGGTTAAAGGTCCAACACAATTAATGAGAAAATGGGCATTGTTAGATTATTGGAAACTTTAGAGCTATAATTTTAAAAATAAAGAGAAGGGATTATTATTATTGAGGTTTTTAAAAATTATTTGTGTATGTATATATTATAAGAAAAAAAAGGAATGTAATAAGTTTAATTATTTCTATGTACATATATGTATTTTACTAATTATATTTATTATATGTATTTTAATAATTATATTTATTGTAATGTAATGTAAATAATGTCCATTAAGAAAGTTGCCTAGGATAGTCGGTCATATAATTGTGTAAAAAGAAACATCTTGTAAAGAATCCATTAAAAAGAAAGCTGGATTGATATATTAAATAATTTTTTTATTTATAGTGAGCTGTCTATTTCAATTTTGTTTTAAATTGATTATTTTTAATTTATTTTGATCTATTTTAATATAATAATAATAGTAGTAGCAGCAGCAGCTATAACAGTAGCAGAAGCAGTAGCAGTGGTAGCGGTAGCAGCAGCAGCAGTAGTAATAGTAGGATAGTGGTAGTAGTAGTAATAGTAGTAAATTGAACAACTCTTTTTATAATAAATGTTAAAAAATGTCTTTCTAATAAGCCAAATGAACACAAATCAACACAATATATATTACTAACAAATTTAATAATGTATAATGAAAATGATACACACACAACATAAAAATATCTAGACAAGATAATTCAAAGAAACAAAAAGAGTTTGAATTATAAAATAGTGATAAAACCACTCAAAATAAGAGCTGCTATCCATCCACAATCTAAAATACCAATGTGTAACAAATTGGCAGGTTTCAAAGGATTTCTTAAGAGAAATCAATTGATTTGTAAATAGAAGTAGACAGGAAAAATAATGTAGATGAACATATGAAAGATCTACATAGTATATGGTACAACAAAGAAGTATTGATGAAAGAAATTTAAAAATTCATTAAAAAAATAAACCAAAATGTAAAACCATAAGAAAACACACAAAAACATGGGTTAGCAAGCCTTATATCCTAAAGCTATTGAATAAAATAAAAAGATCTGCTAGTCAAAATACAATGTGAGCTCCCAAATTCCAGAAAAACTCAACAGGCTGATAAACAAGACAAAAGATAGATTACAAAATGAAAAGACACAACAGATAGTGTATAAAGTGCAGTTCAATGGCCCATATTTTACAGCTGTATACTATGCTGAATCAAGGACCAATATCACAATAAGAAAAGTACAGTACATATATTTATATGTGATAAAGACAATCTAGAATATATATATATGTGTGTGTTCTGGAACCATGAAATATAACATAAGCATAGCTTTGATACAGGATCTGTCAACTTGGTATGCATAGAATGGGTGAGTGAAAAAGAAAAGTGAAAGAAGCTTGGTTCATGCCAATTACAAAAACCTAATAAATAAAAGAGAAAACAGCACTCAATTATCATACAGATGGAATATTTAACTCAACTGATTTACATAATATGAATAATCAAGATACATCATAAATAAAACAGCAACACTATGAAATAATGAGAGCTATGATTGTGGAAAATATACTTAGTTTAATATCAGAAAGAAAAGAAATAAAACTCACTTCATAAAGCATACACACATATGTATGCAAAAAAATTACATATACAATGATGGGAAAATTAATATTACATTGTAATGTAATAATAACAGTTGATTTATTTAAAAATCATGTATTACAGGTGATTAATAAATATTAAAAAAATCACAATATTAATCAATGAAAATATTGCATAGTTATTCATTACACATAATTCAATTTTCTCACCCCATTCAAAAATTATTTAAGAAATACTAATATATAGCACTTTACAGTAACGCCTATTTGCTTAATTCATGATGTACATTTTTACATGCTTTTATTTAACTTAGAATTTTTGTTTCTTTGTCTGGTTTTTGTGTTCAATTTTTAACATACTTCAATCTGTATTTCCTTCAAATTTTGTACACCTTAGGTATTTATGACTGTGCAATATGACACTAACATATTTCAGAATTGTCCAGCCAATTATCCAGACTAATAGTATTGGTGGGATAAATTTCAAAAAAGCTAGGTATCAGTTTGATAAGTTTTCAGTGATGCACACTAGATGGCAGTATATTTTTTAAAAATAGTTTTCACTGAATATTCATTAAAAAGTGTTTACAATTAATTAAAATAGGAAGAAAAGCAAATGAAAACTGAAACCTTAATTTCTCTTGATTGTTTAACTAAAACTTGTTTTTTTTTTCTAAAATGCAGCATTCATAAATAAAATTAAAAAATCTTGTAAACTATTTTAAATACCTGCACAAATTTCATTTCAAAAATTAAAAATATAGTAACATTGTTTACATTCTCTATTTTGAAATTTAAATAGGCTGTTGCTAAATGTCTGAATATTAAAAATGAACAAAATAATATATATATCATAAAAAAGATGATTTTATTTAATTGAATGAGAAATGCACTAAAAGCTAAAAAAAATTTTTTTTTCTTTCAACCACAATTTGTGTTAGTATATTTAACTTGAAATAAAAATAAGACATATCCATAAATTAATTAATTCAATCAATTTTTAAAAAACTAATAGCTGAATGAACAATTTATGGACACCCTTAGTTTCTATTTCAATATATTAACCCAAATTGTGATTTAATTTTTTTATTTTATTTCTAATGCATTGCTAATTAATAAAAGCATTTTTATAAAATATTTTCTTTAGGTATTATAAATTAACTCATTAAACATCATATGATCACCATTCTTTATGCTTACACAAGCATCCATTGATTACTCTAGCTTGCACTGAGTGGTGCTACTGTGGGTACAGTTTGCCTCAGAGCATCATTCTATTTATCTTTTTACAGTATCTATACATTTAATATACATATGTTATTTTTATATCATGTATATAATATTTTTGTAATAATTAAATGATCAAGATTATTTATATATGTATTTTTTAATTTATATTTGTTTATTATAAATAAATTAATTTATGTAATAAAGTTAAGAAATGTATTTATTTTTATTGCAATTCACAGGGTTTTTTTTAAAAAATTGATTACTGTCATGATATTGTTTATGGGACACTTTTTAATTTTGTTTTTAAATGTTTAATTCAATTGAAAATATTTATTAAAATAATAACTGAAATATAACTGTGACAATAAAGTGTTATGTGTAGTTTTTTTTAGCCTATCCTATATAATAATTTATATGTATTGATTCGTTGTTATGTGTATTTATGAGTATTAAAAAAGATCTTAATTCACTTAATAATAAATGTATGTCCAATTCCTAATCTTCCTTCATTGAAAGATATACTATATCTTAATTCATGATTTCTTGATTGTAACTTCCATATAGATAGATTTAAAATTCATAAAAGAATATATAAAGCTTTTCCTTAAACTATGAAATAAAGGTTATATTAATAAATTCTTTATAATTAGCCAAAAAAATTAAAGCAGTATCAATTCACTTTTACATGATCATAATCCATATCTTTGCACTTATCAAGATCTGTTATAGTTTCTAATTCTTCACTTTTAAATCAATGCATACACTTAGAATATAATAATCATTTTACTTTTGGATTACTTTTGTTACATTTTAGTAATATTCAGGTTAGAAGACTACCGCAGTCTATTTTTTCCAACACAGTAGTCTAAGAATAAAATGCATTAATTTGAATAAGGCACTGCTTCATTCCAAACATCAGTAATATTGTTTAATTATTATAATTTTTTCTATTGTTTGTAATGTTTAACTAATGTTGACCTACTTTTGTTTTCTTCCAAGTGTTTTGATTTTAATTTGTACTAATCCTGAAATAACAAACATTTTAATTAGTCAATTGTAAAAAATTTAGTATATAAATCACACCATTTTTTTAAAACTTGTTTATTACTGAATAAATTTAATATAAAGACATTTTTGTACATATTTCATCCACATATGAACATTTGAATTATTTATTGTTGGTGGCCTAGCAGTTAGCATAGCTGCCTTGGGGTTCGCTTCCGGGTCAACACATTTGACTATGAAGAAAAAAAGATAGAAACTATAAAGATATTTTGAAAATTTACCTGAAAAACAAAAAAATAAACAAATCAATATACCAAAAATATCTATATAATATAAAGTAAACAAATATGAAATATAATATTTTTATAAGTTAATTTTTTTCACATTAGTCTTGAAAAATATTGTATTTTATATATTTCTTTATGTATATTGTATTATATATATGTTTTGATGTGTTTTGCTTATTCTTTGGTTTTGTATTTAAGATAAATTTCTAAAATATCTTTGTAACTTAAAATGTCTGTATGTGAATGTAATTCAGTAATCAACAAGTTTAAAAAAGAAAAAAAAGTGATATGATTTATATATTAATATTTTTGAAACTGAGCTAAATTAAAAAAAGAAAGAGACAATTTTTGATATATTTAAAACTATGTTTTTTTTAATTACAGAACAGCAATTAATTGAAATGTATATAATGAAAATTTATTTTATTCTTTGAAATTATTAACCAAAAACAAATTGCTAAACTTTAAAAAAAAAAATCTAATTTTATCTCATTTGTTCTTTTCTAGGTCTTAAAATACAATTATATTTTACTCTACTACTTTATTTCTAAATGCAGCAAATAAATTCTTTATCTGTTATTTATGCTTGTATTGATTTTGCTATATTCATCATTTGCTTTTTTGATACCAAAATCAATGCCATAGAATTACATGTATTATGAAACCATCATTACAATTTTTTTTTAAATGGTTAGTTTTTTTTAATGACATTTTTATTATTTTATTAAAAAATAAAATAACAATCACAACATGTTTTTTATAATTGAGATCTTTTTTAAAAAAAATTTGCAATCTATCTTCAATCTTTTCACCTTTTTTTTTTAAGTTTTTTTGTCCATCTTTGTTTATTTGAAAACTTTTTCAGTTGTTTTGTAAAAATCTTACACATAAATGTCCTATGATTTCAGTAATCAATTGAAGCATAAAACTTGTTCAAAGCAAATAAATGTCAATTTATTTATTTTTATTTTGTAAAATTAGTATTATTTTTTTAAAAAGTAATCTTATTTAATTACTATAATTAATTTTAATTCTGATTTTTAAAACATGTAATTATATTATATTGTCAAATTATACACACACAGCATTTTGCAAATAATAGGTGTAGAATGATTTTCACTATATCTGAATTGCAAGCTGAAGTCTAATTATTAAGTTGCATTTTATTTATATAGTATTTCAAAGAATAATTATTAAACAATTTTTTTTTTCTCTAGTTTTTAATAAATGTCTATTCTATCATTTTAATGTATCTATTATTTATTTTCTTTAATCTTTTGAAAGTGATGAAATGAGAATTCAGTGTTTATAAATTGGCCTTTTGGATACAACTTAATTTTAGCTACTGACTTTTTTATTGCATTTTATTCACAATTTTTCTCAATAATAAACTATCATATGTATATTCTCATGTATTTATTATATTAACAAACCATATCATGATTTGGATCATCAATTTGGGTGGAGTTCAAAGATTTTTTCAAAGTGATAAAAACATTTATCAAGAATTATATATATATATTTTAACTATTCACATTTTTAGATTGTTAAAAGAGTAATAATATACTGAGCTTAACTATATACTATTGTAATATGATAAAGATTTTGATTCTAGTGAGGAACAAGATTTACAGTTATAAAAACTGGATTTATATGACCAAAAATCTCTTCCAATTTTATTCCTTTCATGCATACTTTATTAAACTTAAACAATTTACAGTTTCAATTGTCTAGCAGTCTTCTTCAGTAAAATGGCCAAGATTAATAAAGCATTGGAAAGAATACAAGAAAAAAAAAAAGAAAATATTTTTTTAATATAAGTATTGAAAGAGAATTAAGTTATATTCCAATAGAAAAAAAAAAATCTAATCTTTAAGCTCAACAAAGTGTAATTTAATGTAAAATGTGATTTTACTTCATATCTTTTATGATTTCTATACCTCCATTAGCATCTATTTACATAGAAAGGTAAATTATAATCTCAACTTGCTGTCTAAATATGACATGACTTCTTTAACAACTAATTATTTGATTATTTTGTTATACAAGGGAGAGCTAGGAATTCAAGACCATTTAATGGTTTCTTAAATAGTATAACTCAGTTTCTAAGTGATGAAACATTTAATTAGAGCTAATTATATTTTTAATAATGCCTCCAATTTGGGCAACACTTCCCACATCAGATTATAAACTTTGTACATCAAAAATAAGAATGTATAAGATTACTAACACATATTTTGATAACAAAACAAAAATGGTAATATATGCGCAGAAGTCTAAAAACTGACTGAAAGCTATAAAAGGTCAGAAAAACTTCAAACTGGGTCTTGGCTTTTTTTTCTTTTGGCTGGTCCTAGATCATGAATGATTCAGAACTATTCTATGCTGAAATAATTCATCATGCAGGAATGAACCAGAGCTTTTGCCAACATCATGGAGACATCAATCCAAAAAGCTTTTGTGACTAGTCTTAGGACAGACCAAGAACAATTTAAAACTAGTTAACTTCCAATGAGCTTGGGAGCCCAAGAAATGTATACTATAAGAATCTACACAAACTTACTGGTAAGCTAATATTATTCATATCCTAATTTGTGACTAAAAATATTCGCAAACTAATGTTACCTATAAGCTCATAATATACTACTGATAAAGAAATTCACTGTCTTATTCAAGGGACTTTCAGTTATGGTCTTCTAGAAGAAACTTAAGAAGAAAACATTAATTGTTAAATTGTTTTAATTATGTTACCTAACTATCTGGATTAGCATGTGTGTTCTTTTCAATTATATTAATTTATCATTAAATATTTTAATTTGTATTAATAAAATATTTACCTTTAATATTAACTTCATTGTGTGTTATTAATGTTAGTTTATTAGAATTTAAATGTATAATTTATCTTTGCCAATAGTTATTAAGCCCCAGGAATAATATTCTCTGAAAATAAATTATGGGGAAATCATAATTCCGATCTTTTTAGCTATTTGCTTCGAAATTATGAGATATGAAGAAGTTAGGAGTCTACTGACTATGGTGTCCTCTTTTATAAATTAAAACTAACTTTGTCAGCAATTGCAATCATAATACTAAGTAATATTAGGTCAAGTTAATCAGGAAATATAGCTATGAATTTAGAAATATGAATGAAATATTTTTCTTCTTCATAGCTTATTAACTCACGCATCCTAGTGTGTAATAGAAGGCCTAACTGAACGTGAAAAATGTTACAATATATATTTTATATAATTATATTTTTTTAAAAAGAGATTTTGTATAACCAATGAAAAACTTTAAATTTTATTACTAATTTATATACTGTTAGAAAACATCGACATAAAAAAAAATTTAATACAAAAATATTCTTTTCATCACAACTAATAAATGGATTTCCACAGTTCTACCAAAAACCATTGTATTGTTAAATGGAATATTTATAAATAAATAGGTATATCAATAATAAATTTTTGTCTTTGTTCATTTGTTTTATACTACAATTGTATTTTTATTCATAATTTAATGTGTCTTGATTTACTGTATATCCAAATATTTACATATCTATAGATTTTGTTTGTAAATTAATTTTTGTTAGAAAGAAAAGTAAACCAAATGTTTTTCCTTCAAATTCTAATTTTGATTATAATATAAAATGTTTTAATTCATTAGAAAGTGCAGAATCTTTAAAAAAGTTGATAGTGAAAAAAGGAGATGAACAACAATAAGATGGAATGGTATTCACAATTGTGAATGTACCTTTTGAATAGCATGAAAAATTTAATAGATAATAGAAAAATACCATTCTTATGATATCCAAATGATGATGATAGCTTATAGAAATACAATGATCTTTATATGAATTGTTGTATATACTATAAATATATTTTACAATAAACTTTTTACTTTAAAACTTTAATCATCTATCATATTAATCTTTTAAATAATGTTTATTTGAATATGTTTATGAACAAAATTATTATTAGATATAATAAAATTTCATGTAGTTTTATTGCACAATGAAACATTTTAGTTCAATTTTAACAAATTGAGGAAATCTCATTATAGTTATAGCTACTAATTCATTTGCCTTTGATACTATGCAGAACTTTTTCAGATCATACTCAAATTTAAAACTTTCTTTCAGTAGCTATCTTAAAGCAAATTTAGCTAACCATCTAATATTATTTGTTAAATGTTTTATCTAGAAAGTATTAGTTAGACTTTAAGAGTCCCAGATTAATCTGGGTTAATTATCATTGTATGATTATAAAATCAAAAATATAAACATTTACTATTGGTGTGAGAGATATTGAATTCCATGGGTACTGAACCCATGCTTTATCCTAATTAACTGAAGCATGAATCAATGTTATTTATTTGAATATTTTTTTCAAAATAAGATAAGTATTAAAAAAATATGTATATCTTCTATTAAAGTTTTTGATGTAGCTTTTAATAAGATATTAGTGCAAATTATGTTATGATAATAGGAAATAATAACAAACTACTATAATTAAATACTCTCATTTTGTCTACTTACTTCAAATTGCCTTCAGGCAAATAACTTATAGATAGAAATTATCAAAATAAATAACACATGATTAAACCTACATTTAATCTACATTTGATAGCATCACCCAAACTCATTTTATTAATTACTTATAAAAACAAAAGCAGTTCCCTAATCTAGTATCATTTATCATCAGCTTAAGTAATTAGTGAATACCAGACACTTTATAAAATTTTAAATCCCCAGATCAATTTCTATTTTTTGCAATTCAATGTTGGAAGCAACACAGATAAGCATCTAGCAACCATCTTTAACTCCATTTTATCATTCAGGCTGTACACCTGAAATTCGTCAATCGAAATATTTGAAATCAAATCAACCTGTTTGAACAATTATATATATATCTGACTCCATTTAAGCATTTATATAGTTTAATACGCTCGGTTTTTCATTAACAAAATTCATCTCATTCCCTAGGTTAAAGAATGATAATAATAACTTAATTGTCTAGACTCGTATTTTATCAAATATTTTGAGATGAAGAATTAAATGATTTATTATTACAATTAATTAATATAATTCTAAAAGCGGAATTAGTTAAATAGATGTCTCTCAACTACTCTAAGTTTTTTAAAAACTTATACAATATACAATACGAAATGAAATTTGCTTTAATAATACAATAAAAACAATAAACTTAACTGAGAATATACATGTTTTCCCCACCTACTAATTACAAAAGCATAAATATTTATTCTAATATTTTTATTTTTAAAAAAAGTCATTAAAAATAAACAACGGTAGAAAAATGAGCTCATATTGCGAAGTAAATAAAATGATAAAAAATTACTTAACCAAAATACAATGAAATATTAGATATAGAAGGCGTGCACAGCTATTTAGATATCTTACCAGCGCACACTCTAATTAATCATGGCGCTTGATCAAGCCGAAAGTAAGGCGTATTCCGTCCGATCCTGCTACTTGTGAAAATTCAGATAATTATAAAAATACAATATGTCTAGTGATATAGATCCAAAGGAGGACGAAAATGAATCAAAATTAGAAATTGAGCGGTTGCACAGAGAATTAGCTCAAACAACACATGAGAAAAAATTGTCTGCTCAATATGGCTTAGTATTATTAGAAGAAAAGCAACAACTTCAGCAAAAATTCGAAGAACTAGAAACAGCTTACGAAAATAATAAACATGAACTGGATTGCGTGAAAGAGGTAAGAAAAGTGTTTGTTTTCTACATACGCTAGTTATAATTATTTTGCTGTGCGCCGATGAAGATCAATTTAAACAAGAATTTAATGAGCCTAACGTCACTAACGTTATTGTACTTTTTAAAAAAATTCCTTTGGAATTCTGCTCGATCGATTTTGTTACTAAATATATTTTAACATGTATTATTTCAATTTTTCATTCATATTTTGTTTAAATTGCTTTTATTACTAGGTAATTCAACCTACTAATAGTTAGTTCTTTTATATTAATGTTTAATTTACATAATTACAATCTGACTTGACAATGTAAATTGTTTTGGATTTTGTTTAAAAATTGGTAATAGTAAAATATTGATTTTATTTTTTAAAAAAGAGTACTATTTGCTTATATAATTTTGAATCGTAGGCGTTAAAAGTTTTTTGTAAGTGTAATAACAAATGATAAGATTATTTCCAACTGATATCGGCTGGCCGAAATATTTTTATTCTCGCCATTGTGCCCAACCCACAATTGTCATTTGCTAGTAATGGAGTAGTTAGCCAGGAAAATGTAGCATTGCATCCTTTTGCCATTAGGCATCTATACTTTGTGCGTGCATGGTCTCAGCCCAAAGGCAGACGAAATTAACTAAGGAGTAAAGTAGGGCAATAGGACAGCAATAATCTTTTTCATATCGGCGATAGTTTACAATTGCTTATCATCCTCCTACCACAATTTTACTCTACTATTTTTATAAATATTTAATACATGTAACTAATGAACACATTGCAACAGTAATATATTTTGAAGCGACCTATGTATATCTCGCCACCCCCTTCATTTTTTAAAACTAATTAATGTGAATGCCTCTTGACTGCTAAGTAAAAGCTAAATCATTATAAAATTTAAAGCAATGTTCAAATAATTGAATTTGTGTGTATGTGCAGCAAAATTCGAATTTGGTATTGACTTGATGTATAATATACACTAATAACTTATGAAACAAAGTATTCATAAATAAATCTCGACAATAGTTCTGCAATTTGATTTGATCGTTTTTTTTTAAATTGATTATTCCTTTGAGAATTCATCTTACAATATGAAATTCGGAAGTTCATGTAATAAAAACATGTATAGACTAAATACATTTTCATTGTTGTAATTGTATTTTTGTTTTGCCTTTTTTGTGACAAAAAAAAAAAATTATAAACGTTATCTTTTGTGCATTGTTTTCCTGCGTTTATGGCATTTAGCACTTTTAAATTTACAGACCTTCTTTAGATCACCACAGCAATAACATACAAAAGAATTTGTAGGGCTTTGACAATTCATGGTCTGAATGTCAGCTTTATTTACCATCATTTTTTATGTTGCTACATCTATTATTTTGGAATTCTGCAGCATTTTCCATGAGTAACTCTTGTGTTATACATTTATCCACTGCCTGTTTATATGTCAAGTCTACTTCATTGAGGAGAACTTGATGTAAAGTATTGTCAGTCATCTCCCATAGCCATTGACTAAGAAGCATGTCATCTAGTTTGATACTAAATTCACAATGTTTTGCTAATTCCTGCAGTGTTATAATATTGATACTTCTCATTTGGTGTATGTCTCCTTTTTCTTCATTGTAGACGTGACACCCATTTAGACATCTACAGTTTGAAATATGTTCTTAATTTTTCTTTAATTTCGAAATATGCTATTTCTTCTGAAGGCTTTGGTTCTCAAAGTCTTTTTGCCATTTGTAAAACATCTTTGCCTGCCAGCCTGTTACCTTTAGGTTATCCTCTAATGAGCATATATTTCTCTATGTGCTCCATACACAAATAATAATTTACTGTGTTGTTAACATCAAATTCCTCAACATTGTGAAATGCCATTTTCGAATTTGTTTAATTCCTCGACATTGTGAAATGCCATTTTCGAATTTATTTAATTTATATACAAACGGTACAGTTTTTTCTATTACAATATTGATACACTAATCACTCACAGTAAACATTAATTTACAGGTTTTCATAACTGCCTTAACAACTGTAGTCTGCTGTCATCTACTGTACATCATATTGACTGGAGCCATCTATTGTACTTGAGCTCTCCTGTCATCTATGCCATTGCCTGTGTATCTTGGAGGGTATATGCACATCAGCCTAGTTGTTTACTCATAAATAAAAATATATACTGATAAATGATACCAAATATTAATCTTTTATAGTGTATATATTATTTCTATATATACATTTTGATAATAAAATCTACATCTGATTTTCTAAACTTGCACACACGCTTACACTATCTGCTGCTGCTTTTTTAGTGTGTATTTTACATATATATATAATTAATTTGCATAAATAATTTAAATTCAGTCAGTGCTAATTTTTTTAAAATTTTACTCGAGTGAATAATAGAATAATTATGTAACTGTTGTGCAGTAATTACTTTTTTAATTTTATTTACATTACCAATATTTTATGTAAGTATGTGTCCACACACTTATTATTTATAATACTATACACATTTCAGTTTCATAATGCTACTGGTAATGATGAAATATGATCAAATATTTTCAGCAACAGTTTTGAAAAAGATAGTGGAATAGTAGAGAGAAAGATTGCACATTTACATATATATACTGTACTCAAATTATGTGAATGCTAAACAAAAAAAAATATTATTTTTATTGTGAAATTTGATGATGAAATGCAAAACATACATTGTTTCTGTGATGTTAAATTTATCAATTTCTATCATACTTGTTGTATGGATAACAGCAGCTATTTTTTTGTGACGTGTTTGCATTGACACATTTGTATTGTGGATTAGAAAATGAAAATTTTTATTTAAAATGATCCAAAATACAAAGTTTGGTCACGCTTTAAAAAAGCCATATAGTACCTTATTTGTAAGTTTATATGAATTTTTATCTTGCAGTAATATTTAAATACAAATATAGTATATATAGTTGTAATTAAAAGGCATTTGAATACAGACTTTCAAGCGTCCTTCAGTCCACTCCATCTTATACAGATGAAACACATGATCACGTACTTGTGGAAAAGATAAATGATCTCCAATATCCATATTTTATGCTGAAATAGCATTGATCAGTTGGTCTGGATTATCATCTCCTACACATATATACAATTGGTGCTCGATTTATATTAAGATAGCAAATCTTCAAACTTAATGAACAGGCTTCAATCGTCTCCAACTCTTCAGTCAACCATATTGTTGAAAATCTGATGATGACGTTCAAAGCCCTTGTTTGCCAATTTTGTTGTCATACCCATATGACGAATCGCAGTCAACATGGGTATGACAACAAAATTGACAAACAAGGGCTTTGAACATATGATCATTAGATTTTTAATGATGTGGATGACAGAAGAGTTGGAGAGTGGAGAAGATTGAAGCCTGTCCATTAAAGTTTGGAGATTTACTTCTTAATATTAACTGAGCACTGATTGTATATGTGTGTGGGAAATGATGGTTTAGACAAATTCATCAGCACCAAATACATATATTGGAGATCATTTATTTTTTTCACATGTATGTGATCAACACTATTGGTTATATAAGATGGAATGGATGACTGAAGGGAGCTTGTAAGTCTGAGTTCAAATCTCTAATTTCTTGCAGTAAGTGAGTTGATGTCATTCTTGATAGTCAATCTTTTTCTAAAGATTTCATGTAGACCCAATATTTTCTAATGGATTTATTGACAAATTCATTTTATTAATATCTTACAATTATAAATTTAATGTTATTTTGTAGATATAACTAGCTATTGCAGCAATACAAGTAATCCTAAGATGATTTTTTGTTTTTTTATTGTTATTTTGCAATTCCTTCTTATTAAATAGCTTTGTATGAGACCATTGTAAATAAAAATTTAATTTTCTAATTGATAGTAATAATACACTATTAAAAATGCACACAACAATGTCATTGAGTGCGCAGGACAAAAAAGGACTTGTTTAAATTTGTGAATTTCTAATTTATTTATTTTTATTTAATATTCTTTTCAAACTAAGGATTGTGGTAGACAAACTGCACTTATTTTGTCATCTAGAAAGAAAAATGAAAATAAATTAAGGATTTATTATTGCAAAAATAAACAATTTCTAATTTATTTATTTTTATTTAATATTCTTTTCAAACTAAGGATTGTGGTAGACAAACTGCACTGATTTTGTCATCTAGACAGAAAAATGAAAATAAGTTAAGGATTTATTATTGCAAAAATAAACAATTAAACAACATAAATCTGGATTAGATAAATGGGTACAAAAATAAAATCACTCTTTAGGAAGCCTGTTGCAAATAAAATATAATAGTGCTACTTTAGTTATTAACTGGAATAAATCTGGAAAGAATTATGTGGGAAGCCATAGCATTTAGTGGGTCTTATTTTAAGTCTTACCTATTGTATAATTGCATATCTCTGATATCCAAAATATGATACATCCTTGAAACTATGAATTAATAAATGTTAAATATGTTAAACATTGCTATTAAATTCAGAATCTAAATGCTAATATTATCAATCCTGGAACAGATTTTACTAATGAATAGATACTTTCTATCCCATATTTTTCTTTAGATTTTTATAAATATCAATCCTTTACTTTATATGAACTGCTTTAAAAGCTCTAATCATAATAATTTTTAAGAATATATCCAGAATTTTAATTTTTTTAGTTAATAAATGAAACCTTAATCTGTTGTTTTTCAAAAGATCAGAGAAAATGAATGACAGATGTAAAACAGTAATATTGAGAATCTATTGAAAATTATAAATAAGGACAATTATTTTTCATTAAAATATAATTCATATTATAATCTTAATACATACATTATTTAAAAAAACCAAAGTCATAAAGTACTGTGTAGATAATTTGCAGATCTTTTATATTTATGTTCCATAGCAATCTTGATTAGAATTTTACAAATAAATTTAATTTCACTACTTACTGGAAAAATGTTTGATTGATATTTTTGGGTAAACTTTATGCTTCAAATCAAAATAAGATTTTTCTAAAATCTTTCAGAATTGCTATTGGATTATGTTCATATAGGATATGATATAGGTAATATTTGAAAGCTATACTTTTCTTAGTGATTTTTGAGTCTTGGTCAAGTTCACCCTCTTTTTTTATTTACTAAAATTATGTACTGTAACAGGAACAAAATAATTATAGGAATAAAATAAAATAAACCAGCTAGTGGATGAAAATGAAGCATTACATATGCAGAAGTGCTTACAATGTTTTAAAACTTAAAATTCTATGTTCATAATCATTCTTGAGAAGCATTACTCTCTTCAACATAGTCCAAAGAAGGGCAGAAAGTATATTACTTTAGATTTAAAAAAAAAATATTTATGTGGAAAGAAATTGCATTGTAATTATAATTTGTCAATGATAAATGTGAGAAAATGATAGCTTAAGGGAACAATGGAGCTGCAGAAAAATAGTATTATTTTTTTATGATGATAGTTTCAGTATTGAAAAGATATGGAAAACCATAGAAACAGCTATGATGCAGTGAGGTTTAACTATTCTGGTTTATATATATATTTACTGTTTTAATACCTCATGTTTCTAATTTTTTAGATTAACTTTTTTTATTTATTTGTCTCTTGATCTTAATATCAAATGACAAAATATTTTTTAACTCTCTTTTGCAAGAATAATGTGATTCTTTTATTAAAAATTCCATTTCATGTAGTTTTTATTTTAAGTTTTTTTTGATCATATATCGATCATCTTAACTAACCATTAATGCATTCCACAATTTCTTAATAAATTTACTATTTGTGTTAATTTTTCTATTGAATGTACCATAAGTTCAATATTATGTACCATTTTCATTATTTAAAATATCCCAATCTATCACAGAACTATAATTAGCAACCAAGAAATGGACAATTTTTAAAACCAGGTAGTGGTCTGTTACTATTAAATATCTATATAAAGTAATGAAGTGGACAGAAAAAATATTCTATCCTGATACAGAAAGCAAGTAAGGGAGAATTTAATGCAATATATATATATATATCTTTATAATTTTAATCAATATGAATCACAGGTGAAAAGTTAGTTCTGGAGGACTGAATTACTAACATAAAGGATAATTTTAAAAGAGTTTATATTCATGAAGATAAAAACTATAATAAAAGAAAAAAAGGCAATTTTCATAAATAGAAATGAAATGAATATAATTAATAGACAAGCCGCTAATATTAAAATTTCGGACTCCTGGGTTTTGACTTGATGATGCTTGCTTCTGTGATGTTTTTTGAATTTAATGGCAGTTGAAGAGATGAAGTAATTAACTGAAAGTACTTCTGAGGATCGTTATATTTATTATTTTTGTTGTTATTACTTCTTTTATATTTATACATAAAGGGAGTAACTGCCTTATTAGCAATTTATTTTTGACATCATATAACATAGAAATCAAAATATATACCCATATCGTATATTGCTTTTCAGATGAAATCTTAGAGATAATAAGTATCTCGCAAAAAGTTAATGTCAATTTTATAAGTCTGTAAGAATTGAGACTTCTCTGTATTAAAGAGAGTTTAAATTGTAGATATCTGAATAACTGGAGCATACTCTTCCAAAACTGCTTAATGTTTTAAGATTAATGGAGAGATAAATATGTTCACAAAGATTGGAAATGAAATCTCTTAGAATCAGCTATAGTTGAAAATCTATGTTTACTAAAAGTGATCATGGATATTATGAAAATTAGTAACCAAAAAATACTGAAGAACAATTGGTATATAATCATTATTTAATCTTTCAAAATCATTGTTTTTTTTATATGAATGTTATGATGTGGAAGCAGTAGTTGCTTAAGCATACATGGACTAAAGCAAGTTATTTAGTTGGTTTAATCATCATTATATATTTTTAACCATTAAAAGGGTTTATATCTGGCGATTAATAAAAAATTGTAGCAGTCAGACTTCCTTCTCCCAACTATAAAAAAATAATAGTGGAATTATCATGCTTTAAGCAGCCATGTGATATTCTTAAAGAATGGATCCCATGCCATCCAGGGCATCCCCAGGGTGTAGATAGAGGAATAGTCTTCAGATATGAATAAGCAAAACATTGTAAATAAAATACCACCCAGGGCATCCCCAGGGTGCGGATAGGGGAATAGTCTTCAGATATGAATAAGCAAAGCATTGTAAATAAAATGCCACAATTTCTATTAGGTTGAATGTATAATGACAAGTGGTTATCACCATTAAATAAGTTAACATCTTGCTGGGTGCTAGGTCAGCAACAGCATTCTTACAAGTCAGCAGAAGATCACTATAGGTGACAATGGTGATGAGGAAGTGGTACTTGGATGTTCATTTTATGAGATTCAGCTAGTGCATTAAGTTTTATGGAGGTTATTGCTGGGCAAAGAAGGCAATGGGAAACTAGCTTGAATTATAATTCCCTTGTTTTATTCAGAGTATATCTACAGGAATCATTACATTGGGTGTTGAAACCTTAGTTGAGGGTGGCTTTGGTGTTTAGCCCAGCAGGAATAGACCTGGGGCTACTCAGGTTGCAAACTTGCAAGATCCTCTTAACGTTTATTCATTGCGAGAAGACATATTGAGAATTGACACATGGTGTGTTAGATCATTGAGAAGAGCTGGGAAATTGAAAATTTGAAAAGAGATATGAGTATAAATAGTATTGATGTTATAGGATTGAAGAAAGTGATGTGGGAAGAATGTGAGGAAAGTAAGTAATGGAAATGCTAAGTTATTTTATTGAGTTGGTGATAAACCAATTAATGGAGTTGGCATTGCTTAGAAAGAAAGTTTGGAATAGTGTGCCAAAGATAGATTGTATTGACAACAGGCTGATGATGATGAGAATAACTGCAATTCCTAGAGATTTGGTCATCATATAAGTTTTTATGCCAACTACTAGTCATGTTGATATTGAAATTGATGAAAAATATGAACATAGAGGAAATTCCAACATGAGCGGAGAAATGCATATATATTGCTATTAGGTAATTGGAATGCTGTTGTTGGGAGAGGTAAGGAAAGAAAGATTGTTGGAAATTACAGTATTGGAAAAAGAAATGAAAGAAGTAGTTGGCTTATACAATTTTGTAAGAAAAATGGGTTTATGATTGCAAACACTTGCTTTAAAAATCATATATTATACACGGAAAGCTCCAGGTGATAATGTTATCAAATTGATTATATATTGGTTCAGGATAGATACAAGAATGCTATTAAGAGTTTATGTGCTCTGCATGGTGCTGGTATAAATTCAGATTGTAATTTGGTTATGTCTAAATTAAAGTTGAGTTTAAAAAGAATAAAAAGAGGTAAAAGATATGAAAGATTGGACTTAGATAAATTGAGAGAAATGGAAAAAGAAAATTTAGTTTAATATGTGAAAAGGCAATAAAAAAGATTGATAAAGATGAATATATTAATAATTCTGATAAGTGTTGGTTTAGAATTAAAAAAGGATTATTAAAAACAGCAAAAAATGAAATAGGCACTATTTGGTTTAAGAAAGCTAAACGACCTTGGATAATGGAAAGTATGTTGAAAACAATGGAAGAATGTCAATATTGAGGAAAGGCAAAGTGCATATAGAAAAATTAATAATGAGGTAAGAAGAGAAAAAGACTTAGCAAAAAAAAAAAAAAATGGTTGGACAAGAATATAGAGAGATAGAAATGCTTGAACAGGTGAAAGGATATCTGGTATTTGATAGAATTAGAAATATCACTTGGGAGAAAAAGACATTGTTAGCAAGTGAAATTGTGATAAGAATGTAAACAGATTAAAATATCTTCAGTGTCTATTTAGATGATAAAATAATTCAATTAATAATGAACTTGAAAGTAAAGATATTGAAAAAAATGATAAAGATATGGACATATTGCCAGATAATGTAATAAAATTTATTACACAAATAAAGAAATGGTAAGGCTGTTGGTTCTGATGCAGTACTATAGAATTTTCAAAACAATTGAGAGAAATTACTATGAAGGAAATAGTTGGACTTTACAATTTGATATATAATAGTGGAGTTTGATCTGAAAATTTTTAATTAACTATAATGATTCCAATTGCTAAAAAGAAGAAAGCTGTTAAATGTGAAGAGTACAGGAATTAAGTTTGTTATCTTATGCTTCTAAAGTTTTATTGATGACTTTAACTCAAAGAATTTATGGGAAGTTAGAGTATTATATTGGAGAAAAATAGTTTGGTATTCAGAGAAGGAAAGATACAAGAGATGATGCTATTGGTGTTGTTAGAATAATTGTAGAGAGATATATTGAAAAAATAAAGGAATTAGTATATGTTTTGTGGATTTGGAAAAAGCATTTGATAGAATAATCTAGAATAAACTTATGATCATCTTAAAAATAAAGAAATATTTTGGAAAGAGAGGAGATTGATTTGGAACATATCTGGGCAAAGAATAGGAATTAGATTGGAAAATAATGAGACTCATGAGTTGAATATAGAATGAGGAATTATCCAAGGATGCAGTATGTCACCTGTTCTTTTTAATATTTATTTAAAAGACATGTTAAATAATTACTTAGACTATGGATGAGCAAATAATTGCAGATGATATGCCTCTTATAGTTGAGGATGAAAAATGTCTTCAGAATATGTTGAATAAATTGGGAAATATGTATGGAATGAAGATTAATGTATGGATTACGGAATGAAGATTAATGTTGAGAAGACTAAGTGTTTATGGATAGGGAGAAATGCAAAAAGATTGCAGGGATTTAGATATTTGGGTAGTTGGATGATTGAGGATGAAAGAAGTAAAAATGGAAATCAAAAGAAGAGCATTACATTTATTAAGAAATAGAAAATATTTTGTGGACCTCTGAAGAGTGAATTAAGAAAAAAATTAATTAAATGCCATGTGTGGAATATGGCTGTGAAACATGGACAATGAATAATAAAATTAGGAACAGGTTGGAAGCCTTTGAGATGTGGACATGGAGAAGAATGAAAAAAAATCAATTGGATGAATAAAATAACAAATGAATTTTGAAAAGTGTAAATAAAAAAAGATTGATTGGGGAAATTAGAAAGAGAGACTGGCTTGGACATATATTAGGAAGAAAGGGTAGTTTAATGAATGATGTTTTGGAGAGACTGGTAAATGGAAGCAAAAGAAAGGATGCAAAAGATTGACATTGTTGAATGATATAAGAGACGGGAAGAGTTATGCGGAATTGAAGAGTTGGGCAATGAAGAGAATGGAATGGAAAAATGAACGAATTGATGATGTGACTACTTTCTGGACCTATCCATGGGACAGAACACTATTGATGATGTATTTTTCTAATCAAGTCTTATTTTGCATGGGTGCAGTATTCCTGTACAAACAGACATTATTATATCTTCCAATATTATAATGCTTTCTTTACATTGCCCATGCAATCAGTTTTTGATTTGAGTGGCAATCAGATATTTATTTGACAAACATGAAAATGAAGTTATTCATTTTTTTAATGGTTTTTCTAATCCTGAACAAATGAAACTTTGATATCATATATCATTTTACCTATATCTTCCAGAGAAGTTGCAAATCTTATCTTTAAGAGAAATAATATTAATCTAGACACTTGTATATATTTTTTTCTATATAAAGTAAAAAAAGTTCTGGAAGCAAATCATGGCCTAAATCATTTTAACAAATTTATTACAGATATTTATATTATTTTATCCAATCCTGTCCATATTTTAAATATTTTTTATTAAGAAAACATTTTATTAATATTTGTGCTTATCTATTGTTTTTTTTTTTAATTGTACTGTAATTAACTAAGAACAGCTTCCATAAGTAAACCATTTATGTGAATGAGTCATATCCATTAATAATTGTTTCATTTATGACGAAGTAGAAAAGAAAAATGAATAGCATGTACATTCAAAGGTCAATAAAATGGCAAAAGCAAATATTTTTTTAGCGATATATTTTTAATCAAAATTCTAAATCTAGAAGGATTTCATGTCTAAGAATTGCAAATTTAATATAATTTAAATATTTTTTTGTGAAATGTGTAGAATGGTAATTTATAATATCATAAAGGTGTTTATCAGATTTCCATTTAGTATTGTTTAAAATTATATTTATTATATACTATATTTTTATGACTGAGAATGTTACTGAATATTATGACTAAATTCTGAATGTTCCCATTCATAATAATATTATAATTTATCTATGATATATCAATTTTTATAATTGGTTATGTATTATATATAAATGTGTTTTCTATTCGAAAGCAACCTTGGGTATACTTTCTCTCATATCCACATTTTTGATATTTATGGATTCAATAAATTGCATTTCAAAAAATATATATATATATTGGAATAAAAAAATTAATACAAACTGAAATTTTAATTTTTAATTCACTGCACAATTGCTAACACTGAAAGTGCTGCTATCTTTTTTAGGCAAATAAAAAGTTGATCAAAGTTTTAAATTTAACATCATTTAAGTATTATATTTGTTGCAATTCCTTAATAATTTTTATCATAAGTAGAATGAAAAAGTATCAAACATAGTGTACTGGTCGAAAAACACATCAATCCAACAAACCCCTGAATACAAGTAAAGTACCTCAAGTCCGACCATGTACAAGATAGATAAATCAGGTACATCGTGAATTCTGCCCTATTTACCTATATTCCCAGGTCAAAGATCTAATCAATGGCTTTTCTCTACGATACGATCGAATTCCTTTATTTTCACTGTGCCGGCAGCTGGGTCTTAAAGCATGAGATTCGATTTTATTACATTTAAATGAGAACTTGGGTGATTGGTTGATAGGTATATTTAAAAATCAAATTTTATTTCATATAAAAGTAAAATAAAATGATTCGAGAACACTAGAAGTTTGTTTTAGTTATATATATATTTAAAATCATTGGGCATTCTACATTAGTTATTTTACATTAGTTTAAACTCAAGCTCAAAAAAAAAACAAAAATACAATTTTTAAATTAACTTCACAATTATATGAGTTCATGACGACTTTATTTTTATTAGCGGTCAGCATTGACGTTATTGACTTTATGCAATTTATTTTGTGAAGTTTGTACATCTTTCATTGTGTTTACATTTATTCTCTTTTTTTTAAAAAAAAATAGCAAAATTATTTCATAATTAAATGACCACGGATTTCAAAATCCCCCATGCACATTTATTACAAGCTTATAATAGAGCGATAGGTTTAAACATCTGCCTAACGCACATATATAAGAATGACTTAAAAAACATTTCTATTGAAAAAGATATTAATTAAATAGACGATTGTAGTAAGACTAATTTGACGTCTTACTCCATTAACATATATAAAAAAAATGATTTTTATTTATCTTTATAAAATTAATAATTTGGATTTTCAACAACTAATGTTTTATGACATTAGTGGACGTTGCTGGCATAGCTTATAAATAACTTTAAAACTCTAAGCGCTTATAATAAAAACATCTATCAGTTAATTATCAAAGCAAACAAGTCACTTTAGTTGGACTTACAACTAAAATCATACCTATAATGAAATATACCGTGAATTAGCCAAAACCAAACGATTTTAATTAATTACGCAAACGAACAAAACAGTCGATTACTCAGGTCGAAGATCCTTTCGGTGGAATCATCTCCCTATGGCTTACGTATTAGATAGGCAAAATAATGTCGGGTTAATAAATATATGAATGCAAAATGGAGAGAAGAAACGTAAGTAAGAAAATACGAGCCGGATTACGGACACTCGTATGTCTATTCCAACGAAGAATAAAAGGAAAATCAATACGTCCATATGTTGTGTCCATGTATCGATAGGAGATAGGAATTACAGAAACTCAAATTTGCCTCTACGAATTCTGCTGACAAACCAACTCTATCTCAAACACGCTGTCCGTTTCACAGGCGTATGTGAAGAACGGAAGCTAACTCCAAATCACAAAATCTGTTACCGTTTTAGGTCTGTTCATGAGACTCCAAGCATTCTTTATTAACTCGAGATCTTATAATTATTAAATAGGAACGAATTATAATTAAATAGCCTTAAAATGATCTAATACTGCATAGAGAACAACCTGCGTAAACAACTACTTTATATAAATATTTAACATACAAAAAAAAAACATACTTATAGAAATAAGGGAATTTAATTCTCGAAAAAATCCCCCCTTCCCTCTTTCCTAACTTAAAAAAAATGCATGATAATTAACTGACGCTATCCAGCGGTGCTGTTACTAGGTCAAAAATCCATAGCATATTTTATTCTATTTTGAATTACAGAAATATAAAATTATAGAATCCCATTCTGGGAAATCTATAATAAAACGGTTTACAGAAATTACGGCATGTTTATTTTGAAATATATATATTCGACATAACTTCACTTGCGAAATAAAATAGATCAAAATTATTTTATTTTAAAATTAAATCGTTCTTTCCCGAACTCCCTCTAATAAAACATAGTTTGCTCTCTTAGCAAATTACTCTGAGCCCCCGCGAGTGAAGCTTGTCGAAATACAAAAAAATCAAAGCATGAAATAATCTCATGCTAAAAATTAATATAAAACAAATAAATAAATTCATAGTCAATAATTAAAATATTAAAAATTATTGTGAGCTTGAGTTATCGAAAGGAAAAACATAAATAATTTAAAAGAACAGGTTAAAGAGACAGTTAAAAAAAAAGATCCTTAATAAACATTAACTTTTGACATTTTAAAGCTTTACGAAATTATATTTACATTCTAATAATACTTTGGTAAAATCTGGATGACTACCTTGGTGCTCCCCGGAATAAGTTCTGCGGACGAACATTGATGGTTTATGGCAGTTGATGGCATGTTCTGGCAGCAGCATAACGGGAGATTTTGGGTCTCAGGAGGGAAAGAGCAGCGATTACCCTGTTTTACTCCTCGATCATCATAGCGTGCTTTCTACAACTCTGTCTGTTCTCTGTCTAGTCTCTCTAAAAAGGCCACTCTCTATCTATTACTTCCTGCTGCCTCAGGTGATCTTTTAGAAAACAATAGCAATTGTTTTTATTCTAATTTTAGAAAGTTTGTACCTCGATAAGGATTAATATATTTCAATCTAATTTTATATTAGTTTTTAATTTAGATAACAATGTAGAATCTCTACTAATTAATGGAGATTCCACAGTAAATGGATTTTGGTAATTTATCAATGCTTTTAATTTAAACATTTATTTTAAACTTCTTATCGAGGAACAAACCTTTTCAAAAAGGCCATCTTGGATTCTTGAACTAAAAATAAAGCATTTTAAACATATACAGTATATCTAAAATATATAAAAAAAATTCAAAGTTAATTATTTGAATTTTTTTTCTTTTAATAATAAAATAGAATAAATGTTAGTACAATTATGATCCAAAATAAATCATAGGATTTATTCAGGATAGTTAAAAATGTTTTTTTAGAATAATAAAAAAAAAGCAAATGTTAATAAAATAAATAATTAGGTGGGTCAGACCGTGAAACGGCAAATCTGAATCAGATTTACCATTTCAATAGTAAAGTTTTTTTTTTTTAAAAAAAAAATCATGAAAATAGACAACAAAATGCAGAGATATTTATTTTACTCTGCATTTAAAATCATTGATGATTATTGCTAGTTTTTGTTGCTTTTTGTAATTTTATTTTTAATTATCCTCTTCTTTATTATTATTATTATTATTATTATCATTATTATCTTGCTGCATTTTGCAAGTGAAAATTGGAAAATAAACAAAAAAAAAAAAGATATGTGATACATATATGATAAAAACATTTGTACTTCAGGCATTAAAAATAACACAATAGTCTTTTTTATTTTTGCTGAATCTTAATATGTTTCTCTGAAAATTTTAAATTAAATTATACATAGATATACATTTGTATATGTATGTGTGAGTTAAAAACATCAACTGTTTGTGCGTATGTTAAAAATTTATACAGGGTTTGTTATTACCTATGAATTTTTAAATCTGTACAATGGCTTAGATTCAAATAATGTATGTAAGTGCAAAGATGAGAATCAGTGTACCTAATTAATAGAAAATTATGACCAAATGATGATTTTTAAATAATTTCTTATACTCCATATGCCAATCTTAATATTACTTTTTAATTATGAAACTTTAGGAATTAAATTATAAATTGGATTGTGTAATTAATCCTATGAAATTAAAAGTTCTGCCAAGGTGGAATTATGTTTGCTTTCCCTAACTTTTGCAATTTATGATTTAAATAGCAGTCAATTAAATGTAACAATTTTTATGACTAATTATGCAGTTACCTTCCTTCAATAATTAAAATTTTCTTACAATTAGGATATGTGTAGTTATATGTTGGATTGTAAATTAGAAAAATTGAAACTTAATATTCTTTCAAATACATTTAATTGTTAGAAACAAGACATAGGTTAGTTTATAATAGTGCTCTTCAACCCTTGGTCCGTGGCCCGGCATCGGGCCGCGGAATTTTTTTGCAGACCTTTTCTGCAGGTCCGCGTGCTAGACAGGCAGTAAAAAGTTTGTAATAATAAATAATAAGAGTTTAAACTTTTAATTAATAATTTATTTTTTCATCTCATTTTTACCCAATTAAAAAAAAAAGAAAACAGAATGAAAACAAAATCTAATCAATCATTCATAAATTAATTTGTTTTTCTAGTTATCACAGATGTTTATGGGGGGGGGGGGGAGGTAGAATTACATTTTTTATTACTTTTCTAAAAAAATTAAAAAAAAAGTTTTTTATTATATAAACTCCATATATATATAAAACTTTATCTTATATATTTAACATTGTTGTTTTGATCAGTTATAACAATTATGCTTATCTTTAAGAAAATTTATCTATAGACTTCTGCCGGTCTGCGAAATCTTATCCTTATTTTTACCAGTCCGCAGGTGTGAAAAGGTTGAAGACCACTGGGTTATAAGGCAATGTTTTGAGATTAATTCATACCAAAATCAAAACTTTACAAACGCACACATATGAGGAAAGCATATACATCCAGTTATGATAGGAATACGGAAAGTAGAATTATATTATAACAATAAAGCAGAGCAAAATAATTTTTCAGAAACTATTGATTTGAAAAAAAGCCACTTGTAGATTAAACTCTCATCAGTGGTAATCCATCAACTGTCATTAAGAAAACCTTAAATAGACATTAAAAAAGAAAAACAAAAGAAAAAAGATAGTGATAAGCGCTTGAAAAAATATGTTTGATATATTTTTATCATCTAATTTAACTGTTAAATGTTTTTAGAAAAAAATACTAACATTAGACAAAGAAAATCAGCAATGCTTACAATTTCTAAATACTTTTCCAAGCGTATGGCATACCACAGGAAATTGTAACTTCTACAAAATCTAAAATTTGAAATGTTGAAAAACAAAAGCTTTATTTGTGAAATTTTTTGTGAATGTGGATAGACATATAGTGATGGAACTAATTGAATATCAATTAAAAAAATAAAAGAGAAAAAGACAGTTGTGCTTAAATAAGCACACCAATAAAAGAGGAAAAGACAGTTGTACTTAAATAAGCACACCATGTATATATTAATGATCATAAATTCAGTTGATAAAACACAAGAATATTGGATAGAAAAGTAAAAATAAAAAAAAGAATATTTAAAGAAAGTGTTTATATGAGAAAGTCAAATAACTCCATAATATTTAGAAAACATTGATTAAACTTGTTCTTAAAAAGAAAAAAATGTAGAAATAAAAGGACCCTCGTAGATAAGTTTACAAAATTTCTGCTAACTATTGCCTTTGATAAAATAGTCTAGTTCAGTGGTGGTGAACCTTTTATGTGCACATGCCAAAAATTTGTAAATGATGTTTATTGAATGACTGACATACTGGACAGTTTTTTACTATGGAAAAAGTTAGTAGAAAATTAATTATTACGGAATTTTATTGAAGTAATTTTAAAAAAATTAGTCAATAATTTTACAAAGATGAATTGTGATATTTTTGCTACTGTATGTTAGATGCTAACTTTATATCAGGATCATATTTAGTCATTTTTAATAGTGCATGTTCCAAACTGAATTCATCAAGCATTTTATTTCTGAATCTTGCTTTTGTAATATTAGTGTTTGAAAATGATAATTCAAATGCATAAGCAATGCAAAAATTGATAATATAACTGTTATTAGGGTTTTTAAATAACTGAAGATTCTGGGAATGGCATTCCAAGTTTTTAATATTTTCTCTTTAGCATTTTTTTATTACTATTATACATAATAATCAATCATTTTTCAAATCAACAAACATTTGTTTTCATATAGGATTCGAAAATCAATTAATTACAATTCTGTATCATCCAGATTTAACCATGGGAGAATTTTCAAATATAATTTATCTGCTGAAGTTGTGTCTGATACAAAAGAAGTTTTGATGTTTCTTCAAATTGCCTGAACTGTATAAATCTTGAAGAAAATTTGTTTATCATTGATTGAATTACAGTAAAACATCCTTTCACCAATTTATCTTGATTTTGAGAGTCTATATTGATAAAAAAAAATTGTATTTGGAGAATATTTATAGGTCATGATTAAAAATTTCTAGTTTAATTTTGAATGCCCCAATTAAATCAAACATGACAGTAGCTATTTTACTTTGCAGTTTAATTTTTAATTCATTTAAGTGGAAACACAAATAATTTCTAAAATCATTCGATGTTATTAATTGACTGTTGTTTAATGATATTTTCATTATGTAAAAGTCTACTTTTTTCTAAACATCCTATTAATCTATGAAGAACTTTTCTACTTAGCCATTGAATGTTAGATAAGTAAATCATTCTATGTTGAGTTTTCCTCACGTATATGTATATAGATATAAAATTGACATAGTTTTCTTTACAAAAATTATATTTTCCAGTATCTTGAAACTAAGTTTGATACACAAAATTTATTAATGTATAATGCAGTGAAAACCTAGGACTACATATCAAATACTTTTGGTGAATGAATTGACAAATTATTTTTCTGTCTGATTACATTGCAACTATCATTAGTTATTACTGATATAATTTTGGAAAGGTTTATTTCTTTTTCAGCAAATGTATCTACAACTATATTGCAAATTCTTTCTTGGTATTGTTCCCAATACAATAATAAATAAAAATAGCTAAACAAGTTAATCCAGTACACTAAGAGAAATAAGCCAGATTTTATATCTATTTTTTGCAGACAGGTTATATTTTTAGCTATTTCCATGATTTTATCTTTTAGTACAAGACATATCTTTTATTCTTTAAATATTTTTATTTTTATTTTCAACATCTTTAAAAAAAAAACGGGTGCACATTTGAACCATGTTTTTTTAGATGTTCATCCTTGCCAAAAGATTTCACGTATTTGGCAATTATATTTGAGACAATATAACAAGCAGCTATTATATTTGATTGACTACTGATATATTTAATTAGGAATGTTAAGACCTGAGCAATAAATTCTTTTTATTCTTCTTTACCTTTATCAAGAAGAGATTCATAGTTGTTTCGTAATGAAATTTTATTGACAAAGTTCTGCAGTATTTCATTCCAAGAACATATAATACAAGCTGCTTTATTTCCTGTATTAATCAAGTCATTTTTTGTTTGTCCACCAATTTTGAAATTATCTTTTTCTGATTCTGATTATTTTCGTTTTTTTATTTATATTGGCCATGTAAAGTAGAAGTGGAAAAATTTTTCTAAAAAAAAAAAATTGAGAAAAGTATCTTTGTAAAAAATAATTTTTAAAATGCATCTACACACTAGTGCCTATTTCTGTACTATGTTTGTTACACTTATGCACACATAATGCACTTATCACTTTCTTTGCCCACTGCCTATCCACCGTGTGGTGTATGCTAATCACCAGCATATAAATGTACATGATTAGAAATGGAAGAAAATAAGTATCAACTACAAAACAGTGCATTACTCCAAGGAATATTAATTTTTTTTAAATTCCTTTTTCACAAAACAAAATTTCATAATAATTATTAACAAATAATTTTAATAAAGTATAGACTATTAATAATATTATTATATGTGCCACCAAATTTTTTTTATATAATCACCTCTGATTTGCAAAGGCCCACCTATTTAGTTACAGTTCCATCAAAATCTGAAGAAGAGAGAAGATAAACATTACTTGAAGTGTTCTGTTTTATAGAAATCAATGTAGTATTACCAACAGTTATGTATTTTAAAAGGTACAAATAGTTTGCATTTTAGAAATAACATCCAACAATTCAACTAGATAATGGAAATAATCAATTATAAGTAAAGACCCATTTTCATTAATCTTTAGATAAAATGAAGATATATTTAAAAACATACTGAAAATTATGTAAGATAAATTTTTTTTAAAAAAAGGAAAATTTTATTTACATATTTAAAAAAAAAAGAGCCCTAGCTAAATATAATTACTAAAAGCTTTATCATAATTATTTATATATATATAAATATGCTTTGACTTATATTCAACATGTCTTCAAAATTATCACAGAGTTTATACTGTAAAGATAAAACAAGTATTAGATACAAAATAATTATGTTGGGAGAAGTGTAAATGTACAGTACTTATTAACACATAATAAATAGTACATGGCAATATTTTAGTTATAATAAAAAACTTTACCAAAGAAAACGTACATTATAAATATGTATTCATTTATTATTATTATTGATTACTATTTACAGTCTCTCTTTACAATTTCTTTTAGTGAAATTCAGCTCCTAAAGAAAGAAAATTAAATTGAACAAATAAATGACTGCAAGTTTTTTTGGAAAGGCGGGTAGTGAAAAGAGACTGATTTGTTGTGAGATTTAGTTTGGCATTTTTTTTTATTTATTCTTAGAATTCCTCAGTGTATCATTGAAAAAAAACTAATGGTATTAAAAGTTGATTTGCACAATAGCATCTGTGCTCATTTTATTAGTATGTATATATGCTCCATTATTAGATTCAGAGAATTCTTTGCTGAATATTATTATTAAATTGATATTCTTAAAAATATTATTTTTCATTTTCACCAATATCATTTAGAAATGTTCAAGAATGCTAAGATTCTACAAAATATGCTCATATTGTTGGGTTTGGAATACACCTGGGTCTTGTTTTATGCAGTAGATAGGTTCCTCAGAAAACGCGCACAAAAGAAATCGCACAAAAATAGACTTTACTTACCTTTAAAAATGGGGGTAGGTTACTGTAATTTTCAAAAATCGCATAAAAGCAAAGCAACAACATAAAATTACTTTAAAATTCGCACAAAAAAAAAAAAACTAAGGAAATAAAATATGACTAATAAAAAATTTCAAATTTGGAAAAAATTGATACAAGACAAACTTTTTTTACTTATTTATTAACTACAGTATTTAATTTTATTCAAAATAATATATTTTTATGCGTTTTTCATTTTTTCATACATGTACAGTATTGACGATAAGTAAGTTCGTTTGTAAACTAGTAAGACATCAGATTTGTCGTAATGTAATGTGATGTACTATAGCTTCTCCTTAAACGAAGTCAAGAATCTCTTAGCAATTATGCCCAGAGAAACCTGTTCACTACTTCACAAGAGGAAATACAACTAGCGCCAACTTCATTTTTTAATTGCTCTTATCGTGGACTCGCCCAAACTAAATGTTTTCCAATTGCTGTTGATCCTTCCGATTTCGCTAAGCGATCTAAAATTGAAATTTTTGTTTCCAAAGAAATTCATTTTCTTGGGTGTTTTTTCTTCTCTGTTAGAGTAAACTAAAAGTTTAAAATAAAAGTAAGAACTTAGACTTACGATAATAAAAAGACACCGACTCACCACTGTTGGACAAAATTGAATTAAAACTAACAATTAAAAATTAAATTCTTATTTTTGTCTTTAATTTTTTAATTTTCAATTCCGTTTAAAAATCAAATTTCATTGTTTCGTGTCACATTACATAATTTTTAAATTGTTAATTATAATTAAAAATCAGATTTTAATTGTCAAATTTAATTGTGCTCACTGCTATAACTCACCTTTTAAAAATAAACTTGCGGACACTAAATGAGTAATTGATTACGTACTCTTTTTTAAAAAAGCAAAATTAGAATTATTTAAAATGCAAAAATAAAGGCATCTATAACATTTGAACAGATTTACATTATAATCTTGTAAAATTTAATGTATGTGTATAAAATGGGGAAATCCTGATTTAAAGTGAATTATGAACTTCTTTCTTGCATAAAATATTGAAATTATTAGAGAGAAGTCGAACTTCGATAATGTGCTATTACTTTAAATATGACGTGTGTGTGCGAAATTTATAATATTTAAAGTAATAGCGCATTATCGGAGCTCGATTTCTGATCCTAATAATTTTTATCGCATAAAAGAAAAATGCATACAAAGATATTAAGAAGAAACATGAACTGCATAACTTCAAAATCGCATTAAATAAATCCGCATAGAACGAGACCCGGGTGTATATCATAATTGATCTGAAAAATAAGCGTAAATGCTTTAAAATAAGGAACTAATATGAAAAATACTAATATATTATGCAAATCTTATTAATTTCAGCAATCAAATTGAATTATTCTTTTATAAGTAAAAATTTAAAAAAATAATTAGAATGTTTTTTAGTGAAAAATCTGCATATGCTTTTTTTTTTAAAAAAACTGAAGTAACAACTATTAGTGATGTTTTAAGTAGAAATTTCGTTTGTTGTCGATGAACCAACATATCCCACTGGATGGCGCTGTTTTCGCGCTAAAACACATAAAAATGCCATTTCCGTGGCCGACACGTTTAAACCCACGTTTATAATACAACCTTTTTGTTGTACTACAGATTGCAAGCCGCTATGTCGCGTTGCAGTACAGCATGTATGTTTTCGCAGCAAATACATTTTCCCGATTCGCACAGTTTATAAAAAGGTTACGGCTTGGGGAGAGGATGTACTTTTTTGAATTGGATGGAAATGTTATTTTCATTGGATTTTTTTTTATTTTAAAGTATTGAAATGTTCAGATTTTGTAAAGTAATAATTAACAGACTTTTTACACCATAGTGTGTTGAAGTTTTAAGTAGTAAATGTTGACGAGATATATGTATAAAGTGAATTGGAATCAGGTAACGCATCAAGAAACGTACTGTTCGTAACATTTCCACGAGACATTTTAAGATTGTACCGCGTGTATATTTTTGAAATAAAAAAGAGCGTTAACACAAATATCCAGTAAGAAAAGTACAATTGTACACTGTTTTTTTAAATGTCATAAAAAGCATATATTATAAACATTTTATATATATATATTTGTCGTTTAAAAAAGTTATAGTTTCTTTCTTTTCTCCGACTACTGTTATACTTTGTTGAATATAGTTTACGTTTATTGTTATCATTTATTTTATAGATGTTAGTAAAAAAAAATATTTACAAAAATACGATTTTGATATTTTTTATTTTAACCGTAAACCTAACCTAAAACTAACCCTAAAGCTAATCCTAAACTAACCCTAAAACTAACCGTAACAACTTTTACTTTTAGTTGTCATTCTATTTGAAGTAAAAAATAGCAGTAAACAACAACAAAAAAAAAGAAGCCGTAACCCCAGTAAAAAAATCTCCGATAGAAAATTGATTTTTCTAATAAAAAGAAAACTAAAAAAGACTAATCAAATTTTAATTTGTTTATTTTATTTTACATTTATTATTATCATTTAATTTGTATATGTTAATAAAAAATATTTAAAATTAAATAATATTTAAAAAAGACTATTTTCGTTTGTTTTTATTTTCGCATTACAAAAAACACATCGAAATGATTATAATTAACGGCCCGTGAATGATCATATTTTATAGTTTTAGCGTGATAACTGTGCCATCCAGTGGGATATGGTTGCTCATCGACGAGAACCGAAATTTCTAATGCACTGTACTCAAACAATTTTTTTATGAACAAATAGGTAAGAGTGCAGTTATAGGCAGTAATTCACATTCAATTTTAAAAGAGAATTATCATCGTTTTTTTTTCTTCCTATATTTTTGCCTTTAGCAATTTTGCTTAATTTTATTGAGGAATATTTCAGAAATAATCATTTACCTAGGAAGATGAATAATCTTTTTGTTATTAGACTTCCAAATAATTAGAAATGAATATTTAGTTATATTTTTCAGTTTTCATTTTTATAAATAAAAAATAGCTTCTATTAATGTAAATTTTTTTTTGAAATGTAATTCTTTCAGCAATTAGAAGTTTATTTTACTTTGATAAACCTTTATTTAATTATCTGCAATATATATTTTTTCTTGAATTTTTACAATTTTAAATTTATACTATACTTTCAATTAACTATTGACTATTCCTTTTTCTCCATTTTATTGGTAATCTTAGATTTAGATAATTGTTTTATTAATCCTTGATAACTTCTAATTTCATATTTTAACTATTAATATAGCATTTTCTTTAAGTTTAAAATTTACTGTTATGCTGCAATTACAAAAAATACATCCCTATGTCTATATATATTTAACTAATTTATCTATATGATTCAGTGCAGTGGTAGCTCAAGGTCCATGCTTTAATTATTCCATTGCTTAAACTTTTTATGAATTCCAAATAATAAGCCATTTAATTTTTTTTTTTATTGTATTATATATTGTAACTGGAGCCCCGTAAACCCCTTTATTACCTCGGTATAACAATTTCCTGATGAGCATATTGTACGAAGGAAACATTGATTGGCTTTCCCCGATACAGACGTCACCCCCCCACAACAATATTTCCTGCTCATCAGAGGATGTAGCACCATAGAGACTGGAAACATCTAGAAATTTCTGTTTGGGTTCCCACACAGCGCAACTAGAGTTCCATCTCACTACAACCTGACTTACCTAGGTCTAGTTATGCCAGACAGCTCAGAAGGCATGAAATTCTCGTGAACAAGTGCAATGAATAACAAGTGATGCAAAAAAATGGAACTGAACAACTGAAATTAATTTTAAGTAACAACAGTTTTAATAACAATGATATTGATAAGTCCTTCCAATAAAGTTCATCCTTCATTTCAAATGAAGGCTCATTTTAATTTATCTTGGGTGAAGAATTCAAAGAGTCTTTTATCAAGTAGACATCTACCATTACTGCATGAATATTTTTAACTATTTGTTCCATATCTGAATATCCTTTTTAGGTAGGTAAATAGGTAAGATGAGCAATTCCAGATTTGTGAAGCTTCTATAATTCAGTCAAGTATGGATGTGTATTTATACACATAAGTCTCACTATTTTATTTAGACAACCAATATGCATGTAAGCATTTGTAATTCATATAGCATTTCATTATTTTTACATTTATCACAGATAAGTAAACAGGTAATGTAAGCAATTCCGGGTTTGTGGACTATTCATAATCCAGTCAAGTATAAATGTGCATTTATGCGCATATGTTTCATTATTTTATTCATATACAATCAATATGCATGTAAACATTTGTAATTCATATAGTACTTCATTATTTTTAAATTTATCACAGGTAAGTAAACAGGTAATGTAAGCAATTCCGGGTTTGTGGACTCTTCATAATCCAGTCAAGTATAAATGTGCATTTATGCGCATAAGTTTTATTATTTTATTCATACACAATCAATATGCATGTAAGCATTTATAATTTTTATTTAGTTATTCTGATATATAGCATAAATATTTGTTATTTGGTCTGCCACAGATGTATATTTCTACACAAAAGTTGATCAGCAGTTTCATTTATAACATTAATTTAATTATTCTAGTATATAGCATGAATATTTGTTATTTGGTCTACCACAGACGTATATTCTACACATAAGTTGATCAGTAATTTCATTTATAATTTAGTTAGTTATAGTTATATGTAATAGCTCAGCATTTTTAATTCCTCCAGGTATACTTATTTGTATATCAGCAATATAAATAGTTATAAGTATTTGTTTTTATTTTATTCTAATTCAGATGTATCTGCATATAAGAAGTTAATCATTTATGATTTACCTTATTAAAAATGCCTTTTGATTATAGATATTTAAGACATTTACGTATTTATAATTTATCATCAATAAAATTTATTTTCACATAGCTATAATTATACAAATTTATTTTAAGAAAGACGTTTTTTGTTTTTTTTATAAACACATATAAGTATTGAATATTTCATGAAGTTGTTACCTTCATTTCATCCAGCTTGTTCCTTCACTTCAGGTTACTACTGCATTTCAAAAAGTGGTCAGTTTATTTGAGTTGAATGGTATTATTTACTTTCCATGATGTTCACTCAGACAGATCTTGGAGATTCATGGCTATGGACAAAAAGAGGAAGCTATTACAATTAGCCTTCCATCTTTATGATTTCCTTATTAATAATTTTCTTTTTCATCATTAGCAGTGTGGCTGTAAATATTATATTCCAAGGTGACTAAAACCAGTTGTCAACTAAACAGAACACTTAGATAAATTTTTTTAGCTTTTTAACTCTTCACTTTTCTTACTTTTTAACTCCTTTAAAAAAAAATCTTTTCTGAACTTCAAACTCAACTATTTATACCCTGATCTCTGGATTGATTCAGCAGCACTCCCACTATATCTGATTTGTTACACAACTTTCATTTAAGCCCGAGTGCTTTTCTCTTCTTAAGGATTGGTCCACTACTTTTAGCAGGACAGATAAGGAATCATGAGGATTAAGCTATGTTTTTCAATTTGATAACTTTGCCTCAAGCGAATATTATACTTTGTATGACAACATCATTTCAAAAATTAAAATGTAATATTTTAATAAATGCCAGCTTTAAGTAAATACTTAGAGATGTATTTATATCATAATTTAAAATTATAAAATCAATAATGTTGGTTTCTTTTTTTTCTCAATTATAGAAAATAATGATTTTCTTATAAATTTATAAACTTTTTGCTTTATATATATTTTTTTTTTAAAAAATAGGATCAACTTCTTTTATATACATTGCCTTTTTTTTTAGGTGGGAGGGTAAAATGAATCTTAGAATACACACATGAAACAGAGTTTCTGTTTCAATATATATCTCAGTTTATTGTAAATAATGCATAATTATTTTAGAAAATAGTTTTCAAATTATCCAGTTTGTGGTTCAGAATTTATTATTTTTAGTAAGCAATAGTAAAAAAATATTAATAATCTATTTTTTAAATATTGTGACTTTTACTGTCACAAGCTTATTCATTACATAAATATTGATCATTTATTCAAGATATATTAATGATCAGTTTGATAGCTTAATTTTAACTAGTAGTCTTTCTGGTTGCTTTGTTACTACTTTCCCAACATACTAAATCATATCATAACTGTAGATTACAACTATAGCTTTAGATATTTTAGGCTTTCACAAATAAATTATTATTTTTGACCCAGGATATATATAGTGTCATCGAGGTTCATAGATGTTTTTTTCATTCTAAAGCCAAAACAGATTCTTTTGTTATATTATTACTAATAGAACAAGCTATTATTATATATTCAGATATACAAATGCTTGAGGCTTTCAATCAGACATCCTTATGGCACAAAAAGATAGGCTTTAAGTACCATTCCTCGCAAAGAATTGCTTGGACTGAACTTAATATTACAAGGTATACATTATTGGAAATTAGCTAATACAATTGGATATGATAAAATACATAATGAAAAGTAAGACAATTAAAATTGCTGAGCTCTGAAATTTAGTAATCTAAAAAGAAAAAATCATTTGGAAATTAAGTTAATAAGATGATTGACCTAAAAGTATTTAAGTGTGATTAAAAGAGGAATTATTATTAAAAAAAAGAGACAGAAAATTAATTATTAGATAATCTTAAAAATAAAAGGAATTTATTTATTTACAGTCATGAGCTGCAAAAACAGATAATTTATGATGGTGAGTGGCCAAATATTTTATGCTAAATTAGTATCTCTTAATTAGTTTTGATTTAGACTAAATTACATCAATCTTTTGAAATCATTATTATCTAAGTAAACTACTTTTTTTTTTTAAATTGACAAAATATTAAAAAAAACCACTCTACACATGTAATGGGCATGAAGTATAATAGACTTTTCATCCAGTATTTATTTGTATACTGTTTTAATTTGTAGAAGTTTATCTTATAAAATTTAAGTAGTATATATGTATATGTGTTGTTTGTTGTGATGATACATGCATCTGTAATTTAAATCAATTTATTTTGGTTAAATATATTTGAATTTTAGTGTAATATTGTAAATGTAATAGTTTAGATAGTAAAATGAATTAGTAATTTATACAGTGAATTTATTAAAAGAAATTTAAGAGAAATATAAAATTGTTTTAATGTTTCTTTACATGCTGCATTGATAATTTTTACTTGTGCATTTTAAATGAATGTAATAGGTTTTATATATATATATTTTTATTTTCAGGCTTTAAATCGATTCCAAATTGTACAGAAAAAGGTAACCTCTCATGGAGTTGAACAAGAAGAAAACTTACTTCAAGAAACAGCTAATCGTGAAGCAACCTTTACCTCCACGATTTTTGAATTGGAATCTGAATTAAAACATAACAGATTGTTATTGGACACATCTCGTACTGAATTTTCTCGTTTACAACAAGAAAATGGAGATTTGATTAAACAATTGGAGACAGCTGAAAGTCAGAAAAAAGCATTGAGAGATGAACTGAAAGAATATAAACTAAGAGAAACCATTTTATTAAGTGACTATTCAGAATTAGAAGAGGAGAATACATCATTGCAAAAACAAATATCAGTGTTAAAAGCATCTCAGGTTGATTTTGAAGTGCTGAAGCATGAAAATCGACGACTTCAAGAAGAACTGCTCATTGTTAATTGTCAGATTGAGGAGTTAGTAAATTTAAAAAAAATTGCTGAAAAACAAGTAGAAGAAGCTCTGCAAGCTTTACAAGATGAACGTGAACAGAAACATGCACTGAAGAAAGATCTTGACCAGCGTATTAATTCGATATTCAATTATAGCAATACTTTAGCTTTTCATAACTTTAAATTTGGACTAGATGACAAAGTTGTTGATTTTGCTGAGACTGAAGATTTGGAGCCAATAAAACGGTTAGAATCTGACTTTTTGGCATCTCAGAAAAATGAAGAAGAAGATGGAAAGAATGAAGAAGGGATGGGAAATTTGTTTAATGAACTTAATATGTCAGAAGTTAAAAAATTAGAAAATCAGTTAGATATTTTAGAAAATGATAAATTACAACTCACTAAAAATCTTAGTGACACAAAAGAAGAATTAGACAGTGCTAAGAAAGAGCTTAGTGAACAGCAAATTCAATTGACAGATTTACTTTCACAAATTAAAGCTTTCTCTGATATTTGCAATGTTCAAGAGAACAATGAAGCCATTGCTGGTGATGGAAAAGAAATGGAGGTGTCTCATTTGCAAAAACTTTTACAAAATTCTGAGTGTAAGTGTGAAAGCATGGCAAAACTTCTAACCCATGTGCAATCTCAAATCAAATCGATGCAAGATAAAGATTTTAAAGTTGATGAGAATGATAACATCATTTTACATTTAAAAGAAGAAGTTAGTAAGTGGAAAATCAAGGCAGGAGATTCTGAAGAGAAGTTAAAAAATGTAGAACTTAGTTTGAAAACAATGACTGAGATTGCCAGCGAACGTCAAAGCAATTTAAGTTCTACACATGAAGAATTGCTGGGTGTCAGTGAATCCCTTGCTAAAATATATTATCATGTATGTGATGTCAATGGTGAAACTCCAAATCGTGTAGTACAGGAGCGTATGAAAATTACCAGGCAGTCACTTGAAGAAAATTTACAAAATGATGAGGAAGTCAACAATGAAAGTGAAACAAAAATTGATCATGAAATTACTCAGGAAAAAGAAATTATAGAAAATACATCTGTTGTAAGTGATGCCACTAAGGCATTAGATGCATTAAGAGAACGAATTAAAGCTGAATTCCAAGAGAAACAGCTTCTAGCAGCTACTGATTCTAAAGGGGATCCTTTATCTTGTGCCAAGTTGTTAGAAACAATTCATGACCAAATCAAATATTTAAATCGTGCAATAGAAAATACTATAGAACATTCTCGCCAAAAAAGCTACGATTTTAATGCTGCCCCAGATATAGAAGAAATGCAAGAACAAATTATAAAATTGAAATCATTATTATCTACCAAACGGGAGCAAATAGCTACATTGCGCACAGTATTAAAAGCCAATAAACAGACAGCTGAAGTTGCTTTAGCAAATTTAAAGAGTAAATATGAGAATGAAAAATTTATTGTTTGTGAAACAATGTATAAATTACGAAATGAACTTAGAGCACTTAAAGAGGATGCAGCTACATTTGCATCTCTTCGGGCAATGTTTGCAGCACGATGTGAGGAGTATGTTACACAACTGGATGAGCAGCAGCGTTTATTAACATCTGCTGAGGAAGAGAAAAAGACATTAAATTCTCTTTTGCGCATGGCTATCCAGCAAAAATTAGCTTTGACTCAGCGGTTAGAAGATCTAGAATTTGATCGAGAGCGAAACAATTTGCGTCGACAAGTTAATCGTGGAAAGATTGTCTCTCGAGTGAGTTCCAATTATGGTTCATATAATTATGGTTCTTACAGTCATTTTCAGAAGAGGGATTATTGAATTGGGATAAACTTTTAAAAAATATACTGAGAAAATGGAAATTTCAGTATTTTAGTCAATGAGTGTGATTCAAATTCCTCTGTCTGACGTTGGTATACTTGTAAGATTATTTATCTTTTTTGCATATCCATATATATATATGCCTATATGTATGAGTTAATATAAACTATCCATCTATACTTGTACATTGATTATAAATTTATAAACATACACTCATGTATGTATACAATATATCATGGATGCATATGCAGAAAATGTAAACTGAAATATTTTATCATTAAGGTTTGGCTTCCATAAGTCTTCTTGCATGAGAGAAGTCATGGGTATATTTGTAGAGAAAATTGTTTAAATTTCAAGGATATAAAATATCTTCAATAGAACTTTTGGATTCACTTTCATTAATCCTTCTAAGTATTTTTCTAACATAAGGATTCAAATCTTTTGGTGCTCTGTGCCAAATTTATTCTAGATACAATGTTAATGCAATATACATGATTTAAAGAAAAAGAAAAGAAAAAAAAAAGTCGTAAAGCTTATGTATTTATTTTTGTTGGGCTCTTCTGCAGTGTTACCGTAAGCATTTAGCTAGGTATTACCATCTGCTTATGCATTGTTATGCAATTTCAGAATACATTGGATTTCTTTTCAAAGAATATTGATTTCTTATTTTGATATTGATGCTAGACTATTATTGTCTTAGTAGTTTATTGTTTAATTAACATGAAAAATTGTCCTTTATTAAAAAAAAAAAATATTTACTTTTAAGTAATTAATTATTTTTTGCTTTCATTAAATCATCCTCTCAGACATAATTTTAATGTAGAACTAACTAAAGGAATTTTTTGGGGGGAGGGGGGAAGTACCATCTAAAAATGTATTTAAATATCATTATAATTTTTTTTTTAAATAATTATATAGAGGTTTAATATATAATATTCTATGATTTGTATATATAGTTTATGTTCTTCAAGCATTTCTCTTTCCACATTTTTTTTAATTACAGACAATTTTTCATGCAGACATATGTGCTATTACATATGTTTATATTTTTACCTAATTTTTGTAGGTGTGTTGTTAACAAATAAATATATATATATATGTATAATCTCTATTTTTCACAAAATAATAGTCTTATAAATGAGAGTTCATTTATTGATTGCTTAGTACTTACATCATGTAGAGATGATTAAACAGCAAACAACAAAAAAGGTGTCCATTAACAAATACAGTAATTGAAATTGATTTAACAAAAGAGATTAGATATTTTTATTTATTATTTTGTTTATTTATGTTGTTATTTGTTTTGTGTTTTTTAATTAAACCCCCTCCTTGTTTTGTTTAGTTTTTTATTATAAGCTGATTTTTTTAAAAAAAAGTCTTATTTTTTGTGCTTACATCTTTGAAAAGCTTTATTTATTTATTTTTTAATTTATTGATCTGCTATATTTATTATTTTACCCTCTGTTGCTATCAGGTTTACTTAAATTTTTTTTTAAAAAAGTTTACATTTATATATATATAAAGCTGTTCTATTATTTATGAAAAAAAATTTTTCTATATACTGTACTATGAAAATTTGCAAAGCAAGATTTCACATCTTCCATCACAGTTGTGTTACAATAAACACTTAACTGTTCATATCATTTAATGTATTTTTAAGTAAGGAAATGTGTTCTGCCTATTTATTTGAAAGGGGGGAGGGGTAAGTATGCTAAAAGAAAAAAAATTGATACTATTTAAGGAATTATAATCTATAATCATGAATTGTTACTAAAACTTTTGCAGCTTATTTATTTATTGTTTTTTATATTATGTATACATTTCACAAAAGCTATGTAGACATATTTTTTTTTTAAACATTTTTATTTTATTTTTTTTGAGATTTTTTTATTAATCAGTTTACTTTTAATGTAGCAGGAAAGGCTGCATTCTCTAGAACCTTATTGTTACTAGAGTGCCATATGCTTTTGGATAATGTAATTATTTTGACACTAAAATGTTCATTTACTTAAAAAGTAATGGATTTGCATTGTTTCAAAGCATATCTCTATATTATTTGATCAGAATTGTAACTACTGCAAGAAGATTTACATTAAAGTTTTTTTTTTTTTTTAGATAATGTAATTCTCTTTCATATTAAACATAGTTACAATTTGATCACATATTGTTTAAAATTTCAAATATAAATGAAACAATCAAGGAAAAAATTAAATGGGTTACTTGCAGAATTAATTTTAGTTATTCTGTAATTGTGCATGATCTTTCATGAAATAAAAACTTTTAAATAGTCTATTTGATTTTTTAATACAATGTTTTCTGTTCACAGCGTGCACTTATTTGTACATAAACTTAAAATAAATGATTTGTCATGGTAGTATATTTGTATATTGGCTCCAAAAATTCAGTTAATAAAGAATTCTATCTATCAATAATACCATTTCATTTACTCCAATTTTATCATAGAAAATAAAAAGAAAGAAAATTAGGTCTAAAAAAATCAAAAAAATTAATTACATAGATCAATAATTTAAAGTAGTATAGAAATAAGAAAACTAAGATATGAGCAATGATAACAATCATTATGTAACTCCAAAACTAAAATGCATAAGTACTGAGTAAATCAATGGCCATTAGATCATTATCTTCCAACTGATTTTTCTAATAGAACACACTAGATTTGCATGGTTCCACTTTGTAGTCATCGTTTTATTTATTATTTAAAACCCCTCAAATTTTAAACTGAGATGTTTATAGTTATATAAATCTTTTACTAAGTCAGCAATGCATATTATAAGTCAAGTTTAGGTATATTCAATCTTTTGGCAAAAACTGTCAAGTGAACTTTTCAGCTTTCATTTAAGTACTCAATATCGATATCTATTATTCAATCCCAAATATATCAATGCTTAGTAAATTAATGAATGATAATTAACTTTGATCATCAGTCAGACTACAATGCCACATCTAATTGTTGTTTACTCAGTGCTTACATATTTTAACATTTGATGACCTTGAAGGATAAATATAAAATAGTTGTGGAAGATTTTTGTCTATGGAAAAAAAAAAATAAGATGATGAAAAATACGAAGAGGAATTATCATCTCAAAAGAAAAATATAATTCAATGAAATGCAGAGAGCTTTTATGAATTTCTAAATGTGAGAATAAATGGATAATAGAAAAAATGAATGAGAATATTATTTGGAATAAATATGATTATAATATAAATAATTTTAATGAATTAGATCAAACTAATAAATAGTCTTAGGAGGTTTGGATATACATATAGGGAAAATTGATATTAAGAAAAATATGATGTGCTTAAAAAAATTACTTCTAGAAAGACAAGACATGAATTGAATTATTTATTATATTAATTTGATGGTGCATTTTTATGACAAGAATGATGTAGTAGACTGTATATATAAGAAATTGAACTAATAATGAAAATTATAACTTTTTGCTGAGAATGAGGAAACAATAAACTAAATATGAATAAAAATAATAGATTGGATATAAATAGTAAAGTCAAAAAGACAACTAGAAAATTAAAATTAACTGTATGGAAAAAATTAGGAATTTAAAAATAATACTATTAATATAAAAAAAGAATAAAACCCAAATAGGGAATATAAAAAGATAGTTAAAGAAAAACTGAGGACAGAAGAAATAAATATAGAAAAAAACAGAAATGCAGATAAATAAACAAAGAATGAGATTAAATAAAATTGTTGGAGATATAAACAGTATAGAAAAGAATGATAATAGTAAATTTTAAAGGTATACAAGATTAAATTTTGTGTGATGATAAGAGAACAAAGTTTAAAGATCGATTTCTAAAAGAACCAGGTTATTGCATTAGATAAGTATCATAATGAAAAGAAAAAATATAATTTCAGTAACTTATGAGTTAATACAAACCTTTATAAAATTACTATTGGGAAAAAAAGGTTTTTATGAATTGATCTCAGGAACAGGGAAATTGTTTTTTTGCTTTATTATTGAAATGTTACAATGTGGTCAAAAATGAAGATATTCTGAAGAAATGGAAAAATACATGAGTAGGATTAACTTTTATGGAAAGGCAATAATAGAAATATAACTTAGGACCAAAATCTTTAGCATGTTTAAATTACATAAATGTAGTATGCTATTTTTAATAAACTTGAAACCTAGAATGAACATTCACAAAATATAAGAAGTAAAGAAAGGAGATACAAATAATAAAAGAATCGGGGAATCGTGTTTGCTTTAACACAAGTATAGAGATGAATCAGATTAGGTAAAACAGCTGTAGTTACACAATGAAAGTGAGAAAAAAAATTCTATTATACATATAAGAAAAAAAGCATTGCTATACAAGGCAAATCATAGATTATTAAGAGGATTATGAAATATATAAATGTGATAATCCTTGACCAGTGTTATTCTTTATTATCTATTATATTCTATGTCACATGTAGAATGTAGAGATCTAGATAGAATGTAAAATAAGAATAACCATTGACAGATGGCAAGCCTAATGATTTGCCTTTTTTTAAATTTCCACTGAGGGGCTATTGAAAAGGCCATTGCCTTGATCTGGATTGTATATCTTTAAGAGCTTAAAATTTCATGATGAATATGCAGATGAGGAAAAAAATATGAATATATTACAGAAGATATGTATAGAAAAATGAAAATAAAATGGATATTTATTTAAGAAAAAAAAATCAAAGATAGTATGGTATTCCTCTCCACATTCTTATTTTTAGTATCCATAAATAAATAAGTTTGAAATTAAAGAAAATAATTTTTTTTTTCTTCTCAATGCAACTACTGGAAGCTGCAATTTCATATTCCCTGATATTTCTAGTTCCGGTCTTAATTATCAAAGGAATTTTTTTTTAAAATTCCATTAAATTAATTTTTGACATTGTTTATGAATTAAATGTAATTGGATTAAGAAAAAAAAAAAAAAACATGCAGTAAAGTGCAATTTGTTTTTTTAATATATGAGTACATACACATTTTTTGCTATCTATGATAAGGTTTGGAACCAGTATCAGGAATATTGGAAAATTTCTAATGTAAATAAAAATAATGAATAGAAAGTATAAGACTGAAATAAACAACTAATAACAATTATATTCTAATATTTATCTAACTGGCTTTCATCTCCATTGAGACCTAAAGATATTTAATTATACAAATCACATGACCAATTAATTTATCCACTCCATCTACTGAACATTATTTGCATTAAATTGTACTTTACATCATATACATTATAATCAAATAAATTTAACAAACTTTAATATCTTACGTATAATTTACACTATATAATTAATTAACTTATAAAATGTAAAAAACAATATTTTATCTTTATAAATACTATTTACATTAATTTTCTATATCTTTCAACTATTTAATAAAGTCCACTCCCAATTTTGCTGGACCTTTAACTATATTTTCACATCCAAATTTTCTTGAATATGTTTCATAATTTATTCTCTTATGGTATAATGTTTTATAGCCTTTATACTTTCTTCACATTTCAAAATTGGGATGAAAGTGGTATTTATTAAATAGTTTGAAGATGTAGGAAATTAATGTAAATAGTACTTATAAAGATAAAATATTTATTGTTTTTTATATTTTATAAGTTAATTAATTATATATTGTAAATTATATGTATATGTAAGATGCTAAAGTTTGTTAAATTTATTCATTTATTTGATTATATGTACGAATATATGATATAAAGTATAATTTAATGTAAATAATGTCCAGTAGATGAAATGGATGCAATTAATTGGTCATTGTGTTAATGGCAAGGAATAGGATAGAAGAAGAAACACATTAATAAAAAATAGGGAGTTGGAGAACTAGTATGGAGAGTAAAAAGAGTTTAAATATATATAGAAGTAAACAATATTTGATGTGAGGTAATTTATGATAATAGCAAGGAAAGGAGTTTACTGTTTAAGGCTCGAACAGTATCTTTAGAACAAGGGAGTATATACATAAATGGACAAATATGGGTGATTTAGTCAGCAAGTTATATAAGGAAGGCTTAGAAAATATTAGGCATCTGCTAATAAAATATAAATGCCTACAAACAGAAAGAGTACAAATGAAGTGAGAGAATAAATATAAACAAAGTTATTATACAGAAAGTGGGTTCTTGGATTTATGCTGGGTTTGGGAAAAGATAAAGGTGGATTTAGATATAAAGTCCATAGAGTTGACAAAAATTATGTTGTGGAAATTGGATGGAACAGGATAGGGGAAGATAAGGGGACTAACAGGTTTTTCTGGGCATAGTGGTTGAGATTCCTGACTCTGAGAAAAGAGAAGCCACAATGCATCTCATCACATGTAATTTATATAATTAAATATCTTGAGAAGGTCTCTGGAGATGAAAGCTAATTATGTAAATATTAAAATATAATTATCATTAATTGTTTGTTAGAATAATTATTTAATTTATATATATGTTACAATTGTGAATAAATTATATTGAATATTTGACCGTTATAGTTATTTAGGAATAGATTGTAATGAAGAAAAAAAAAATTTTTTTTTAAAAATAGATATAAGTAGACAGCTGTAACAGATCTTATTTATAAAATGATGTAATAAAAAGCTAGACCCATTGATAAATTAGGCTAGAATTTGGAAGATGGTAAAAGTATATAAACAATAAGTAATTCACAAGTGTATATGAAAAATGCTAAAAGTAATTTAAAGTTGTTTAAATATGAATGAGAAAGATTGCTTGAATAGTTTACAGATTTACAAAAGTATTGGGGTAAGCAAAAAAAATAGATAATTAAATAATTTCAGTATATCTATATAAAAATGGAGTTTGAGTGGTTAGATATAAGTAATTTCATTAAGAAAAAATTTAGAAGTAAAAGTATGCTAATGTATATAAGTAAGAGTAATGTTTACTCAGCATTTATAATAACTAGAGAAGGTGAGTTGTTTAATGGAAAAGTGTATAGTTAAAAAGTTTTTATAAAGAAAAGAACACATTTATATTCATGTAATGTGCAATGAGAAGAAAAATTATGAAAATTTGATAGTTTTGTGTAAATGAAAATTTCAATGATAGGGAATTATGAAATAATTATATATTGACGGCTAGAGAAAGTGAAGTGTTTAATGCTAGAATAGATATAGCCAAATTTTTTTATAAAGAATTGGAAAACAGATTTAGATTTTTATGATATACATACATGGTTAAGAGATAATAAACTAAAGCAGTGTGACCAAGTTATGTGATTATAGTATGTATTTAATGAGGAGAAAAATTATGAAGATTTAATACCTTTATTTGGATAAAAAATTTCAAGACAAGGAATAATGAAATAATTATATATTGATTTTTTGAGCAACTCACCTTATAATAAATGAGAAAAATCAGAAATGATTTTTGCGAGAATTTTCTCAATAGTAAGAATGATAGCCTGAAAACACAGAGTCACTTGATGAAATTGACTAAGAAAAGTAGGAAGAAGTTATCAGATCAGCTTATTGCCTGTCACTTTAGTACTCAAATATCATTTGATCTACCATATGATAAAAAAATCTAAATGCATTTATATGCCACCAAACAACATCTAATTACGTTTAGCTTGCATTTAATTTGAACTAAGTATCCTTTTTACCCCTCACTCCAGAATTAATTTGTGAAAGCAATAAATAATAATGAGCCCAAGCAAGATGACAGTGTATACTGATCCTTACGTGTTGCTGAGTAATTAATCTTATGTGAAAAGAATTCATATTTTGTATAAATATTACTTTGAAATTTTGTTACAAATATAGTCCATAAAATGGTATTTTTCAAACTATAAGAAAAAAAGTTTTTTTGCATAACAAAATTATAGAAAAACAATTTTGTAAGGTATTCTTTCAAAGTTTTTCAAGTTGTTAAATTGAATATCACATAACTGCAGTTGACCTCTAACTGCATTGATATTAATGAACATTACACTCAGAACTTATTATTAGTCTATTGTTATAGATTATGTTAGAAAGATCACCATTCCATAATTTAAATAAAAGAAATTGAATTGTGAAGAAATCTTGAAAATATGGGAATAGATTTAGAGTTGTTAAGAATATTTATAAAAAATAATTTTTATAAATGCCAACTTGGAGTCAGTTAATTGTTACCATTATATATTTTTTTGATTTTAAGAGAATTGGATGTTATACAAATTCTCAAAAGTGGGAACTAGAAAAATAAATATTTTTTTAGGCAAATATGTAATGTAAAAGAGAAAAGTACTAAGGAAGAAATATGAAAATTAAAATCTGTAAGAAAAAATCTAAAATATTAATAAGTAATGGAAAGGATAAAACTGAAAGATGAAAATGGGGGGGGGGGTAGTTAGTACTGTATGGATATTTAGCTAAATAATAAAGGAATTATATGAACAATTAAAACTAGAATTGAAACAAAAAATAAATAAAATTGGCATGATTTAAAATCTGGCGTATTTGTTAAATGGAATATAGAATAATTTTGTAAAGAGTAATGATACCTACTTTAACATATGGAAATGAGGCACTTTGCATTGGTTAGAGCCTTCATAAATTTTAAATTAGAATTCATTAAGTAAATATTTATTAGGTAATGAAATGTGGACATGAAGTGAGAGGAAATAGAATGGAAATTTTTTTTAATGAAAGTTTTAAATGCTTGGAAGGCTACAATATATAATGAAAATAGATTAGTAAAAACGGTATTTAATTGGAAAAGAAATGAACATGATAGGTTGGAACACTTTTGCGATATTAAAAGTTAATAAATAAATTTATTTTTTATACATTTCTATTTAAAATGTTTAATTATAAAGGGCAAGAAAAGGTATAGAATTAGTTAGTTGAAAAAAAAAAAAATAGTTATGTAAAGTAAATAAAAAAAAACAAGGTTTAGAATTATAAGAATTTTATTTAGTAATGTATGGATTTATTAAATTTTAAAGTCAATTTAATTATTAATACAAAATATCTTAAAGCGAATCTATCCATAGAGATTCCAGTTGGGAATAAATTCACTAGTGACTTTATGTTCTTCAATTCAGCCACTTTAACTGTAGATTCAACAGTCATTAACTATATGGTTTATTTGTTGATGAGATTCTCCTTAGGCAAATCAAATCCAACTGACTATTGTTAAAATAAAATTTATTTGAAACTTCATGTGAATTTCATTTTTTATATCATAATTCTTTGTTGATTTTTGGTTAAATATTCAAAAAGGGAATCTGTCTTAGATGGTAAAACTATGTTTTGATTTATTGACAAGATCAATCTGCCTAACAGTTTATACATTTTCTGTGAGACAACTTTTTTCTGATCTCTGGTAGAGAAATGTATGAAAGAATAAAGTCACTTTCCATAAAGTACTAGCATGATAATTCCAAGTAGTTTTTTAAAATGGTTATTCCTAGAAATTGATTTTGATTTAACCTTAGATAAATGAGTAAAATAAACTATGATTCAAGTATATTTGCCTGGTTAGGATTGTCTTTCAGTCTTAATTGCAAAAGATTATGTTCAAATTATGTGATATTTCCTTGCTGTTTAGGCAGAAAATTGAACATACTTTCTTCATAGATTAGGAAAAAGATTTCCAGTCTTTTTATATCCTTATTGAAAGACTCCCATTTCAAGAAAGGAACATGGATGAATTAAATGTATTCTGTTTTTGGAAAGTCATTGTTAAATATATTAAATAATATAGATGAGAGAACTGACCCCTGTGGTAAACTGTTCTATAAAATGTATCTGCTACAATTATCATTTGCATTTTTCATTTGGAGAGCATATTATTAAGAAAATTAATGGTTTCACATCATTTAAGAAATTTAGAAAGATCAATTTTTCAAACAAAATAATAAGCTGAGATATATATCATAAAGAAGAATAGCACCAGTTTTTAATTTATTTTAAAGCCCTTTCTATAGTGAGTGATTAAAAATAAAACATTATTAACCAGTTTTTTCTTTGTCTAAACTCAATCTGTTTAAGCAGATGGCTCCTCAATTATTGGCAAAATTCTTATTAAATGATTTTTTTGAAAAGCTTGTAGGAAATACATAATGATATTCGGTGGTAATTTTTTAAAGCATAGCTTTAAAATTGCTATCATAGGTTTGCTTTTAAATCAAATTTTTGGAGTAGTTTCTGTATAAATAATGTTATTGAATAGTTTGACTAATAGGCATTAATTTTAAGTCCTAAATTTTTTAGAAATTCTATCTACTCCTAAGGCCTTTACTGGTTTAAGACAATCCAGGCCAATCTCAAATCACCAACATCTTGTTTTATCAGACTGATATTAGAGGAGCATTGTGAAAAAGTAGTTTGCAAAATATCTAATGATATATCAGTCTTTAGTTTAAAAATCTGATATATAAAATGGGAAATCTGATTAACAGACAGCAATAATTTTTTCAGAGATATAACTAGGTCATGTAAAATTTTGCATCTCTATTGTCTCCACAAGTTTGTCAGTAATTTCTGGATTATTGGTAAATGAATTAGAGAGATTCTATTAATATTCAAGATATCCAGTCTATTAAAATTTTAATTAGCTTTTTTTAAATTTTATCTTAATGATTTTTAACTATAAGAATATGAATTTCAAGAGTGTTTATACTTAATTTATTTTGACTGGTTGAAAATGATCTAATATCAATAGTTCGACTCATTTTTGTTGAAACATAAATCAGTAATTGTTTCTCTTTATCAACTCCCTGAATAGAATGTTTCTCCTTACTTGGCATTGTAAAGTAAGTGCATAATTATTTAAATCCATCCATTCAAAAAGTTGACAATTTCTTTAATTCTTATTATCCCAAAAACTACTATGAAAATTGAAGTCTATAACACTGAAATTGTAGTAAGATCTGGAAGAGAACGTTAGGTCCAATTTATGGGCGAGTACCCAAAAGTAACAAGAATTGTTATTTGGTAAATGTGCATATTGTCATACATGCTTCTGCTGTTACCATACCTCTTGCAGGGACCATTTTGCATCAATCTGCCAAATTATGTTACTGCGAATTCATGGAGCCACGTGGCACTTTTTTTTGTAAAGTGTGTTTTTTGCATTTGGCGATTTTTTGTAATGGCGGAAAAGTTGGAATAATATGAAATTTGTAATGCTTGAAACATTACAAGAAAACTTCTAGGGAAAACACAAGTTTATAAATGATTTAATGAAATAATCAAATTCACTATGTCCCAAGAAAGCGTGGCTAGTGAAATCCAATAGCAAGGTAATATTTTTTTTTATTGCAAGGTAATATTTTTTTTTATTGACAGAAACTGCATTTTTCTCTCAAAAATAGTTTTTAATGATCAGATGTTTTATTTACAAGTTATGAAACATTTGTGTGATGCAATAAAATGTAAACATTCTACTTTGTAGCAAAATCTTGAGTATGGAACAATTTTTAATTAAATTCAACATGACATAGTCATATTCATTTGATCTCCAACCAGCTGACTTCTTACTCTCTCAAATGAAAAAATGCTTCAATTTTTTTTTTTTGTTGTTGTTACTGACTTAAATGTAGTGGGTAAAAAATGACATAAGTGTTTTAAAATGCTTCACTTTGTGTTTCTGGACTACTTCAAAAAGTGAAAAAAACATTTAGACTAGTGTATTGTATTAAATGGACAATACTTTGAAGGAGTTTAAATTTATAACACTAAAAGAAAAATAAACAATTTATTATTATAAAATTCCACCTTTTTTTTTTTTGGATTCTCTTGTATATTAGGTGATTTGTAAATATTGCACCCATAAAAATAATTATTGAATGATGATTGATTTGAAACAAAAGTAACCACACCATGTTTAAAGGTCATTCTATTAATAATCAATATAAATCCAGGGATATAAGAAAGATATATGGGATTAGAAGGGTAATGAGTCTCTTGAAATGCAATTACATTAATGTTATACTGATCAATTAATTTGTAAAGAATCATTTTCATTTTGAGATATCTGTTAAATTGAAGTAATTTTATCTTCCTATGTAAAGAAAGATTTGCTTTGCAACACTTTTATCTGGCACTTCAAATTCTCTATGTTTACAAACATCTAGTTCTGGAATAGTTATCCATTTAATGTGATCATTGATGAAATCTGATTTCCATGCGGAGACAATTCGTTTTGCATACCACATGCAAGGAAGGCTGTCATCCGTAAAAATATATTTATAGAAGGTGAAAGAATATAGAACTCTGGAGGAATTTATTGTTATTTGGTGCATGGACAGGAGATTTGGATAAGATTTTAAACTAATGGTTGATGTTGAAATGGGAAAGCATTGAATATTTTTTTAAATGTAAAATGTTGAGAAAGTATTAAAATAAATTATATGGAGAATAGAGAAAACATTAAAGTGGAGGCAAGTGAAATAGGTAGAATTGTTTTGATTTTTTGTTTAAGTCTTTATTGATGGGAATAAAGTAATATAACAATAGGATATTGTAATTAATGACAATGGCATAAGACAAAGAAATATATTATGTTTTTGAGATTGTTAAATGAAAGCTCATAAAAGAAATAAATGTTTTTACAATGATATTAAAATGTTTTAGAGAGAGAGGATGTTTAATTTTGATCAACAGACTTTTGTGTACATGGCCTATGCATAAATTTTTATTTGATTTATGGGAAAAAGTTTGCTCATATTGTCAAGTGAATTAAAGGAATTAATTATATTTAGTTAGATATATATATATTGTAACAGGTAAGTTATATATATGTGTGATTATGCCCAACATGTTGGATGCCATATGTAATGGATGAGCTATTCTCATGAGGTGTAGTTAACTATGGTCACCTATTTGGTCTTTATGGAAGAGCATTACAGGCAAATCAGCTATTTGATGATTTATCTAACTTTTAGGAAGTGGTCCCATGATGATTAATGATTGAGTGGGATGGGATTCACACTTGCACAACTTCCCTTACTTCATGTCTCTTGATCCTCATTATGCCACAGAGTTCAAACTTAAGGAGAATGCACATGAAATCTATTTCAAGGTATGATTATTCAGTATCTGATATGTACATTGGATATGCATATAGTGTGATTAATTGGAAAATAGAAAAATCAAACAACAAATGACTAATTTTGGTGGCTATTCATAATTCTTTATGATAAAGGGGTATATGTATTTAACGTTTAATGATTGTATGGACATGATTATCCTTTGTATTCATTAATCATTTATCAACCCATAATTCCTATAAAGGATGGTCATCCCCCATTCCAATTTAACAAACTCAAATTTACATTGAAGACAATTTGAAACTAAATCTTAACAATTAACTCTGATGATTAAAGTTCCATGAAATCATTTGGTCATTAATTTCTACTGTGCCTATTTATATTTTATGATCTGTTGAGAATTGATTCTGAACCCCCTTTTATTCTATTGTTTTTTTTTTTTTTTTTTTCAAAGTAACCTTTATTAATAAAAGATTACAAAAATTTTGGGTACACTTACCCATTGAGGATTACACAGTGATTCACTGTAACAAGGTAAAATGCACATATGTTCAAAAATAATTACATTCACAAAAATTGCTGTAATGTGTATCTGTATGTGGATCCACATGGCCCGGCCATCGAGAAATTAACCATCATCCAATGGTCCCACCCCCGAGGTCCCGAAGCGAAGACTCAAATGCTTCAGCTGAATAGGTGAAGTCCAGCATTGTGCCAACCACCACAATAGATCTATGATAGGACAGACAAATCATTCAAGGGTTAGTCATACATTGTGAATAACAAATAATTAATAATTAAGTTAATTAAACACAAACATTGAACAAAAAAAAATATTGTATCTGTCAAAGTGTGAGCGCTTAATATTGAATAAGATTAAAGTCTCATCTGTCAAGTCAGTAGACTGATGTATCAATTGGCAAGCAAGTCTGGAGTCTGCCCCTAAATTTTATTATTAAATGAAAAAAAATAAAATTGATAACTCCTCTTTCTCTAGAATAATTGGAGGTTGGATGGATCGACTCTCTGTTTCAAAAGAAAAAAAAACAATTTAACAAGCAAAAGAAAAAAAAATATAATTTGGGATGTTAATCCAGAGTAGTCTAGCCATAGTTCAAAGCCTTGTAATTCACATTGTGAAATGTGTGAGTATCCTTGCTCTTATGAAAATTTCTTTGCATGAACTGAGTGGTAGTCCATCAGATAATCTTCGGTTGCCATCTGGTTCTTCATATTGGTGACTCAAACTCTTTTATAAACTATCCTGTGCTGAGGTCATTTCTTTGCTTGATTGTAGCACATTGTAGATTTTTACTATCGTGGTCATCATGATGTTAATTTGAAATGATAACCATATCTGGAATCATGTTTGTATGATGAGCAGCTCCATCTCCACAATGTTTTATCACTTCTTAGTCATGCATGATTCGTTCTTTCTAGCTTATAACATGGGTTAAAAATATACGCTTTATAGAATTAAAGTGGGTCCTTTAATCAACTTCCTCAAATTGCCATCATAGTGGTTTATGAACTTCAATATTAAGGATAGTTAATATGACAAATAAATTGATTTTAAGAATTTATCAAGTACCTTTGCTTGATGATCTAATTTATTTGCCTTCTTTTTTTCTTAAAAAGAACGAAAGTGTTCTATCTTGTCATGTTTTATTTTTAGATAGTGAGTTTCAAGTCCATACTTTGCTTTCATTGTTAAAGTCACTTTGATCTTTTTACATTTTAATGCTGGATTAATAGTAATAATACTAAAATAACAATTTAACATTAATGATTTCTTTCTTTTGTTTTTAGAGATTTTTGTTTGCTTGCAACAATTTTGACAGTGTTGGTAGATCCAGTCTTTATGATGTATGTGTGAATGGTGATTTTTGTGTGGTTGGTAAAATGTATCCTCACAATATATTTGCAAAAGTTGTGAGTGATGTGAAAATTACACTACAGAAATATTCATTACATGGATAATTTGTAGTTTAATGATTGACTAATAAAAATTATCAAGGAGGCGAATTTTTCTATCTTCTTACCCTGAAATATCTTCATTTATAAGTTTACATGCTTATCCATTCAATTAATAATACAAACTTGGAGATTATATGACAAGAAATAAGGTCTTTTTTAAATGTAAAAAAAAAGAGAGAGAGAGAGAATAAAGAAAGACATTAAATTAAAACGTGTAAAAGATTGTGGTTGGGTCAACTGATGAGTGCTGATTCAGCGTGGAATGTGCATCTTGGGGATTATAGATCTTTTTCACATGTCTTTGGTCATATGTTTATGATTACATTTCTCCACAAAGTAATGATGTGATGCACTGTGACTTCTCCTTATACGGAGTCAGGAATCTCTCGCAACTATGCCCAGAGAAACCTGTTATCCACTTTACTTTTCCTTTCCATTCTCCACCCTAAGTTTTTCCATAATCTGCTCCATCCTATTTCCACAACATAATCTTTGTCAACTCCATGACTTTTATATCTAAATCCTCCTTATCTTTTCCCAAACCTAGCATAAAAACCAATAACTCACTTTCTGTATAATCACTTTGTTCACATTTAATCTTCCATAACTTCATTATATGTACCCTTTCTGCTTCCAAGCATTTACATTGAAATAACATGCCTAATGTATTGTGATGTGATGTACCGTGACTTCTCCTTAAACGGAGTCAGGAATCTCTCAGCAACTATGCCCAAAGAAACCTGTTAGCCACTTTACCTTCCCTTCCATTCCCCACCCTAAACTTTCCCATAATCTGCTCCATCCCATTTCCACAACATAAACTTTGTCAACTCTATGGCCTTTATATCTAAGTCTCCCTTATCTTTTCCCAAACCCAGTATAAAAACCAATAACCCACTTTCTGTATAATCACTTTGTTCATATTTATTCTCCCATAACTTCTTTGTACCCTTTCTGCTTTCAAGCATTTACATTCAATCAACAGATGCCCAATATTTTCTATATTTTCCTTACACAATTTGCAAACTAAATCACCCATATTTTTCATTTACATGTATATTCTCTTGTTGCTAAAGATCCTGTTCGAGGTTTAAACAATAAGCTACTATTCTTACTATTATCATAAATTAACTCACACCCAATGTTCCATTTACTTCTATATATTTTTTTAAACTCTTTTTACTCTCCATACTAGTTCTCCAACTTTCTATTCTTTATTAATGCATTTATTCTTTTATCCCATTCCTTACAACTATAACACTCAACAATTCTCCTAACACAATCATCCCACCTTTTATACAAGTATACTGATATAAATTCTTTATCCAAATCCTTTGCATACAGCATTACCTTTCTCACCCATCTTGTTGCCTGCCCTTTACTCATAACCCAATTAAATACTATTTTGGCTATTCTTTTATCATCCATAAACTGCAACTTACCAAACATTTTCATTTTAGTTTTTGCATCTCTCATATAAAAACTTGACCATCCTATTTCTTCTTGAATTTCCTCCTTTGCTGTCCATACCTCCGCATCTATGCATGTCTTCCTACTTCCCTTTGTACTTTCTCTAAGTAATCTCTTTTACTAACACATAACACATCATTACCATATGTTAACCCTGCTACTACAACTACCTTCTATACAATTCTAGCTACATCATATTTATTATATGAAAATACTGCTAATTTCTTTACTAAACCCTTGCTTTTCTTTGCTTCATTTACCAATTTTTTCTCCTATTCAACCAAGCAATTTTCCTGATTACTTAAGATGATTCCCAAATAACTATATCTATTCACCACACTTAACTTTATATCCCCCAATAAAGATTCTACATCTTCTCTTTTCCCATTATTAATCATCATTATATTTGGATTTTTTTCCCTCTAAATTCAATCCCCAACTCTTTACCCACCCTTGCACATGTCCTCAGCATAACTTCGATATCTTCTCTTCTTTCTGCACACAAAAAAATATCCACAAAAAAAAGACTGGCAAAATATATACTCCCTTGCCACCCATTAATGGTATATCTATCCTCCTTCCTAGTCTTTCTATTGCTTTCTCCATTTCACTCAAATACAACAAAAACAAAATAGGTGACATAGGGCATCCTTGCCTTAATTCCACCCCATTTTTAACTTTAACTGATTCTATATCCCCTAATTGGTAAGTATAGTAATTATTTTCATATAATTTCTTAATAATATTTACTAAAGCTTCATCCATTCTTAAATTTGCTAACCTTACCCATAATCTATTTCTATTTACTCTATCATATGCCTTCTCTATATCTATAAAACTCGTGTAACGATCTACCTGAATTCGTACTCATATCCATAAGTTGTGTAACTACAAATAAACTATCTCCTATATGCCTATCTGACTAAAACCTTGCATTTCCCCCACTACATTATTCTCTTCCATCCACTTTACAACTCTTCCAGCCACCATATATGAGAAAACTTCATATAAAACTGATGTTACCGCTATCGGTCTATAATTATTTAACTTTCTATGATCCTTACCCTTTCCTTTAAATAATAATCTTACTCTTGTATTATTCCAACTCCCTGGAAAAACTATCTTCTGTGCCATCTTATTAAAACATGATAATAACTTTGCTTTTGTTTTATGCCCTAAAATCATTACCATCTCTGCTGCCCATCTATCTAAACCTCTTGCCTTTCCATTTTTCAACCTCTTTCTTGCCTCATTCAATTCATTTTTTGTGAACCTAATATTTCCATTACTAAATGCTTTCATGTTTTCTATCACTAAGTCCTTCACATCTAACATCTTTTCTATATCCATTACATATCTATTTAAGATTCTCTCTAATTCTTCTTTAGAGCTACACTCTATTCCATCATCATCTATTAATACTATCTTTTTCTGTCTTACATTTCTCCTTTTAATGCAATTCTTTTACTCCCATCTCTTCCTCTTTTATTAATATCCTCCAACAATTTACTATTTAACTTCATCCTCTCTCTATAATTATCCATTTTAGTCAACTTCTTTTCTAAACACTTTTCCCATTTATCATTAATATCGTTTTCACTTTCTTTGTTCTTAATAGCACACTTATATTCTCTGCATGCTTCTTTCCTCTCATTTACACGTTTACTAACTCTCATTTTTTTATTTTTTTTATTCTTCTGCATATTCTCAACTAAAACCCTATTTGCCACTTTTTCTATTTCACCACACCAGTCCTTATACTCATCCCCAACCAACTGTTGCTTCAACTTGTATTTTATACTCTTCCAACTTATTCTTATCATTCACTCTCCATCCACATCTTTCACTATTGTTTCTACCTTTATTTCTATTCTCCATCACACTACTAACCATTTCTATTACAATAAAACTTCCTATTTTCTTTAAAACTCTGTATATCCTTAACTAGGCATTCATATATATTACTGTTCCATTCCATTACTGTTTGACTATCTCCAGTATACATTATAACCACCATCCATTCTTGTCTATCCAACCTTATTTCAAACCACAAATGCTCTTGACATTTAACAATATTTAAATATTTTTTCGATATAACACCTATACCACTACCCCTTTTTTCTTTTCTATTTATACCCTGCCATACCACATCTTCCAAAATAGGTTTTTTGTCTTCTCTTAGATGTGTGTCCACTACTGCTAATACCTCAGGCTCTTCATTTTCAATTGCTTTGTTTAATTCCAACCACTTTTCTGGTCTCCTACCACATTGCATATTCAAAAACCCAATTTTAATAACTACTCTTTTATAAATTCTTTTGATTCTTCCTTCTCCATTATGTTTATAAAAAACTTTCTTACCATTAATCTTACAGATCCATTCCTACTCCACATCTACACTTATATCTAAATCAACCATCTTTTGCTTATTTCTTATATCCCATCCATTCTTCTTCTTTTTGATAATATTACAATTTAAAAGCCCCCCCCCCCCTTTAAAAGTTTCCCGAATTATATTCTTTAAATATCAGACTCCCTAAAACTTCACTTCCTTGCTTTCCTAAGTTCAATCCATCTTTACTATATAATTCCCTCTTTCCAATAAACCAATCCCATACATCCACAATCATAATATTATTTCTCTCGCACAATTTTTTCAATCTCTCATTTATAGAACATGCCCTATCTAACAAATGCCTCTTGTCAAATCTTGGTAATATTCCAACTACCCCTACTCTTCCTTTAATCTCACTCAAATTCCTAATCAATTTTACGTACTCATCCATTACTCTCTCTTATGGCTCTAACAAATTATTAGTCCCTACCATAACATATACATCTCTACTACCCTGCTTTCTTACTTTATCTATCACATCCCTAATTCTAGCTCCAGGCAAACACTCTTACATACCTGCTTTTATTTGTCCTTGCAATTATATCCCCACATTCTCTGATTATTGAATCTCCTATCAAATACTATCTCATAGTCTACTTTCTCTACTCTATCTGTAACATTTTCTACCATCTTCTGGACCTCCTTATCCATTTCGTCTGTATTATTTCTACTCAATAATTCCTTTATCTGCTCACCCTTCGTCTCTAACAATTTTAATTTTACTTCTACATCCTTCACTTCTTCCTCTATCTTACTTATTCTCTGGCTAACCATCTCCATTGCATTACTACTTTCTCCACCCATACCTCCTGACACTCCACTAAAACCATACTCTGTCATATCTTCCTTAATTACATTTTGCTCCCTCTCCCCTGACTTTCTCTCTAGACTACCTACACTTAAAAACCACTAAAAGCGGATAGAAACCAATGCTACATTGCATGAGAGTGGTGTAGTGAAAGTTATACTCAGAAATATTATTCATTAACGCATATATATGTTTTGATTTAATTATTTTTCCTCCTTTTTCTAGCTACAAATAACTTTGAAAATATTTTTCACATATAATACAGTTCTCTCTGTCATAGTTTTCAAACAGATAAATTCTTAATGTGCATTAATTAAAAATACATTTATAAAATTCTTTTTTATACGAAACGATAATTTAAACAGCATGGTAAATACATCATGAAAATATTGATGAATTTTATAAATATTGCTATGTTTCAAAAAAAGAAAAATATATAATTTCTATTAATTTAGCCTAAGAGATAATTGTATCTTTGTCAATAAGAAACACTATGACAGTTCTATCATAATGGAGATAGATATCTTTCATGTAAAAAGTAATCTTTCTGTAAATATACAAATTTTCTCTACAATCTAATAAATGTTTTTTTCATTATTAATCCCGGTAGGAATTAGTTTTTTTTAAATTTAAGTTTATCATTTTACTTTGTATTCCTTTATCCATATATATATATATTTTCCAAAAATGTAAAACCTTTTTTAATTTGTCATCTAATATTCCATGAAATATAGTTTAAATACAACTACATTTTATATATACTTAAAAATTCACACATCTTATTTAAACTTCATTTCCATGGTCTGCTTTCTTCCACCCTCTCTCTATAAAGTGAATCCACTATATTTTTGTAATACTTTTATCCCAAGTGTCTAACTAATGTTTATTACTTTTAATGAGAGATTAATATCTTAAAGTAATATAACTGGAAAACTAACATTTAAAATAATTTGTTTTCTATATTAAAATAACTTGATTTTCTAAATTTAATCCACCATTTATCCAGCATATCATCTTGTAATTTAATAAGTAAAGACCTTCATTAATTTTACAGAACAGAATAAATTGTATCTGGATGAATGGCAAGCTACTATTAATGATGATTAAGTACCTTATTGTCTAGTTACTCTCAATTTGTCTTTGGTTTGAGAATTAACAATAACAAAAGAATATCTCCCCAGAGTCTGTGTTGATCATCTATTTTTATTGTTAAGTTTTATTATTAGATATAATTATTACCCTAAAAAAATAATTTTTTTCTTCAATCCCAGGCTTTTCTCCATCTCGGAAGCTTAGCAAGCAATCTCAGTTTCTCAGATTGTATCAAGTTGTTTTTTTTTTTTATCTTGTCACACAATGATTTGCAAATTCTTTTAATTTATTTAACTTATCTTCCATTTACCCTGTAAAGTAGCTCCTGGAGATATAAATCCATATAGAATGAATAATCAGTATTTGAAGATTTTAAATTTCTTTCTCAGTAATTTTTATGACAAGTTTCATTATATTCCTAATGTTCTTCTGATATCTTTAGACGGGAAATATGATGGCTCAGTATTTTATTTTCTGAAGGACAAACCTTGCCATAAATAATTTTTTTTTATTTTCCAGAACTTTCAGAATATCTATTTGAAATCATAGTCTGAATTTTTCTTTTCTTTTTCTGATGGCTAAGCTCCTATCCCAAATCATTTCTCCCATTTCAAAAGATTTGGACGAGTCTCATTTTTTATACAGCATATATTTTCTGAACCTTATTAATAAGTTGATCTCTAACTGTTTTTTTTATACTCATAGATCTAGAATGTCATCCAGGAAATCTCTATTGTAATTTGAATAGTTAAACCATTAAACATCACATGAGCACCATTTCTTATGCATGCTCATAAGTGTTCTTAAAACGGATGTGATGTGATGTATTATGGCTTCTCCTTAAACGAAGTCAAGAATATCTCAGCAATTATGCCCAGATAAACCTGTTAGCCACTTTCTTTTACATTCCCCACTCTAAATTTACCCATAATCTGCTCTATCCCATTTCCACAACATAATTTTTGTCAACTCTATAACCTTTATATCAAAATCCCCCTTATCTTTTTCCAAACCCAGCATAAAAACCAATAATTCACTTTCTGTATAATCACTCTTTTTATATTTATTTTTCCACAACTTCATTATATGTACCCTTTCTGTTTTCAAACATTTACATTCAATTAACAAATGCCTAATATTTTCAATTCCTTCCTTACATAATTTACAAAATAAATCACCCATATTTTTCCATTTACATGTATATTCTTTTGTAGCTAAAGATCCCGTTCGAGCCTTAAACAATAAACTACTTTCCTTACTATTATCATATATTAACTCACACCTAATATTCTGTTTATTTCTATATATATTTAAACTCTTTTTACTCTCCATACTATTTCTCCATCTCTGTAACTCCCTAGTCTTTATTAATAAATTTATTCTTTTATCCCATTCCTTACTACTATAACACTCAATAATCCTCTTAACACAATCATCCCATCTTTTGTACAAATATACTGATATAAATTCTTTATCCAAATCTTTTGCATACCGCATTATCTTTCTCACCCATCTTGTTACCTGCCCTTTACTCATAACCCAATTAAATACTATTTTAGCTATTCTTTTATTATCCATAAACTGCAATCTACCAAACATTTTCATTTTACTTTTTGCATCTCTCATATGAAAACTTGACCATCCCATTTCTCCTTGAATTGCCTCCCATGCTGTCCATACTTCTGCATCCAATGCATGTCTTCCTACTTCCCTTTGAGCTTTTTCTAAATAATCTAATATCTTTTTACTAACATATAATACATCATTACCATATGTTAACCCTGCTACTGCAACTCCTTTCCATATAATTCTAGCTACATCATATTTATTATATGAAAATACTGTTAATTTCTTTATCAATCCCTTTCTTTTCTTTGCTTCATTTATCAATTTTTTCTCCCATTCATCCAAATAATTTTTCTGATTACTTAAAATAATTCCCAAATAACTATATCTATTCACCACACTTAACTTAATATCTCCCAATAAAAATTCTACATCTTCTCTTTCCTCAGTATTAACCATTATTATATTTGATTTTTCTTCACTAAATTTAATCCCCATCTCTTTACCCACCCTTGCACATGTCCTCAACATAACTTCCATATCTTCTCTTTTTTCTGCACACAAAAATATATCATCTGCAAAAAAAAGACCTGACAAAATATATACTCCCTTACTACCTATTAACGGTATCTCTATCCCTCTTCCTAATCTTTCTAATGCTCTTTCCATTTCACTCAAATACAACACAAACAAAATAGGTGACATAGGGCATCCTTGCCTTAGTCCCACACCATTTTTAACTTTAATTGATTCTATATTCTCTAATTGATATATATAATAATTATTTTCATATAATTTCTTAATAATATCTATTAAAGCTTCATCCATTCCCAAATTTGCTAAACTTATCCATAATCTATTTCTATTTACTCTATCATATGCCTTCTCTATATCTATAAAACTCATATATAACTGTTTATCTGCATTCCTACTCATATCCATAAGTTGTGTAACTACAAATAAACTATCTCCTATATGCCTATCTAATCTAAAACCTCCTTGCATTTCACCCACTACATTATTCCATCCATTTTACAACTTTACTAGACAAAACTCTCCATACAGTAGTGCCACCCAGTGATGAAAACCATAAGCTAGAAACTAATCTGGGGATATTAGATAAGTAGGCACTAGATAGGAATTTTATGTACAAGCCTTCTGGCATCCATTGATTACTCTAGCTTGCACCGGGTGGCACTAGTGTATGAGAGTTTTGCCTATTTTTAATTTGAGTAGTTAGTTATGTTTCATAGAACAAATATGTCAAAATTTTACTGATTTTGTTAAAGATATTTTTAAAATCATATATATTAAAACTTTTTTATATGTAGCCCAAATTCTTATTCAAAACATTCTTCAGCATCTTGTTAAGATTGTCCACTACATTTGTAAGGAATATCTTATTTTATCTTATCTAAAATACTTTTCTCTATCTGATTAGAATATCTCATGGATTCCTAGAGTATTATCAATATCAAGTACCACTAATGTATTTTCCTTCTTGGTCTTAAAAAAGGCTCCCTCTATATTACCATTCTGCATCAGAATTATTGAATAATTTTCCCCAGAGTGCTATTCTATGCATTGCAATGAATCTCTGGCAATTTATGTGCTTGAAAATCATGATTAAAGAAAATTTTATTGCATTCTTTCCAGTGTATATTCAGATACACTCATTTATTAGCCTTTGATATTTATTTAATGTTTACATAAGAGTATTAAAATGTTATCTACTGTGCTCTATGTGAAATAAGATATTAATTGATAATTATAAATTTCTCAATTTCAAACCTTTGTTATTGCTTTCTGCAAATTTCAAATTTATTTCAATGTTTTAATAAACTTTTGCAATAATGTTTTTATTTTTAAAGTATTTTACATAGTAATATTTAATAAAAATGGTAGTCAAAAAAATTATGGGTGATATGAATAAAATAAAATGTGTATAGAAGTAAATAACAACATAGATTTTTTAGATATTTAATAGAAAAAAAAAGAAATTTAAAATATTACAAAAATTAAAAAAGATATACATAGCAAAAAATTAAATGTAAAAAAAAAACATTGCAGATTGGAATTCAAATACTATACAATATAAACAAAGAAAATTAATAATGTTCAAACTAAAATTATATATAAGATTAAAATTTAAAAAATAATTTATGAATTCAAAGACAATTATCCTATGGAAATAATAAAATATTATATTAACAAAATAATCATAATAAAAAATAGAAAATTTTGATAGTATATATAGGAATTAAAATAGATAATCAAAATATAATAAATAAAATTAATGTTATAAATATAATAACGTGAAAGCTAAACACCTTCAAACAGATACGCTTTTTTAAAAATGCTTAAGTGACAGCCAATCAGATGGAATAATGGCATCACATGGGACCCCAAGTTATAAATATAATAATTTAAATAAATTCTAAAATAGTTAATAAAAATATAATTATATTTTCTAATAGATATGTAAAAAATTAAAATAAATGGTGATAATCATTGAAGTATTTATCTAAAAGAAGATAATAATAGATTATGTAAAATTAAAAAAAAAAAGTAAATATATAGATTAAATAAATAATTACTGACAACAAAATTAAAATAAAAAATTCACTGATAAATAAATATAAAGAAATATATAAAGATATTTTAATATAAAATAAAGGTGACATTATTAATTAAAAATTAATGAATTATGAAAAAAGTAATTAAAACATTTTGATGAATTAATTATTTGTAATATAAATATGACTATAGAAATAAAGTGCACTATTATAGAAAAATATAATCTTTAATAGGTATATAAATTACATATATTTATAATAATTTAGATATGTTATATAAATAATAGAATAACTATAATCGGAAGAATACCTTGCACAGTTGTATTGATAGATTCAAGAGTTAAATGCTTTTCAATTTCACTCAATTCTATCACTTCCAGTAATCAAATATTTCATGACTTATGGAATAACTAACTATTCAATTTTTTTATTTTATTGTGTGAATAAAAATTTAAGTCTAGTTTTATAATGGATTTTTATATTATTAAAACAAAATAAAATTTATAAATTAAAAAAATTATTTTAGATAATAAAGAAGTAATACAAAATATATTATAAATGACATTTAAGAATGATATTAAAAAATTAATTATAATACTTAAATATCTAAGATAAAATGTCAATAAAAATTTGATAAGAATAATAAAATAAATAAATAATTATTATAAATTGATGATTTAAATGTTAATAATTTATAAATAGTAAAGCAAATTTTTATATTTATGATTATATATATCGAAATAACAATATAAACTTAGTTGATGATTAAATTAAATAATTTGGTAATGAAATATGAAATCGAGTTACATCAATTTATTTTTAACTTCAAGTTTATTGGATATTTTTCATCTTTTTTAAAATGAAATACAATAACATGTTTGTAATTCTCATATATACAAGATCAAAGATAAGCAAATAATCATTGACTTAATTTGTTTTTTCATTTTGTCTGTTTATATTTGCAAACTTGCTTTGTGTAAGTAGGATCTGTTTTATGTTCTAAAAATAATTATCTCTAGTTAATTTTTTGTTTATGAAATTCAATGTAATATATAGATAAATATTTATACAAGCACAAATAATAATTTTTTTTTTTTTTTCAGTTTTCAACCATATAAAAATGAATGTTCAATAGACAGTAAGAGTTAAGATTTGAAGTTGTTGGAGTCACCAAGCATCAAGTTAATTGTGAACGTCCTACAGTTAATACTGTCTCTATTACCATTACATAGATTTTGGAATGATATTAACGAGAACTCTTTAAATCAGTTGCAAGTTTACCTTTTTCATTTTCTACTAAATCCCCACTTCAATAATAAATAATCATCTCTAAATTTTGAATTTAAAGCTGCAAATATTTTCTACAAAGAATTAATAAATAAAAAAGAATTCTCATCAAAAATTTATTTTAAACTCTTAACATATTGTGAAAAAAATTTTGCTGGAAGAAAATTAAAAAATAATTTTTATAAACAGATATATCCTTGACTTTAAATTTAATACTTTAGTTAAGTACATATAAACTTATTATTTAAAAGCTGGATAAATGACAAACTAAATTTATAATCATACTTATCTCAACTATTTTTTGAATAAATTCTATTATTCTATTTTTTTTGTGATATTGATTGTTATTTTCTCAAATAATATTTATGTAAATTATCTTATACTTTGGTGAAAGGTTAGACTTAGTTAATTTTAATCCACTAACAAATTTAATAGTTGGATTGTATTCTTAGCATTTAAAATTGAACAATTATTTTTAGAATATAGTATACTGAAAGATGATCAGAATAGAGTGTATGGAAAATGTAAGAAATTTAAAGATGGAAAAAGTGAAAGAAGTAATGATTATGTAGAACAGGTTAGTAAAACTATATCAAAACAGTTTTTATTAAATGGGGTACAATGAAAAAAAGAAATGATTGTTGAAAAATTAATTGGAGAATAAGCTTAATAACTCCATCAATAGACGAGATACCTGCTTTGACATCTCCAAACGTTGGACTATCTAGTTCATTTGCATATGCTTTGCATACTGTTTTGTTTCCCTTGCCCTATTTTTTCATTCTGCAGCTCACAGTACCGCTATGAATATGAGGCAAAATGACCTCGAAAGCGCTTAGCGTGTAATAATTTCTGTGTATTTTTATAGCTTCTCATTCAAGTGTGGCATACGCTTTGTTAATTTTGTATAGAATAAGGAATAAGAAATAGAAAGATTTATTGTGGTATGTAAAGGTTTTTGAAGGAGAGACTGTTTAACATAATTAATATATTCTTTTTAATATAATAAGTCAAATATAATTACTTAATGTTATATTTATCAAGCTTTTAAGTATCCATAGTTTTGAATATCTGATTACACTTTCCTCTTCTCTGTAAGAGTTAAAATATTTTTTTTAACAACATTAAATCTTCACATCATGATTATTCTTTTGTATTTTATTATTTCATACATTTCTATTTCTCATGAATTTTATCATCTCTTCATTTTCAAGTTTAGACAATAGATCATCATTTTTTTCATTCAGGTATTCTTACAGCCATAGTTTTTTCTATTAGAGATACCATATTGTACCTGATCCATCCGAAATACTTTATCTTTACTTTATCAAGCTTAATTCATATCTATTCTTTATACACTATTATTTTTTATATATCTTATTTTTATTATTTACTTATAAGATTTATTTAATTATATCTTTAGTAGCTATGGCAATGGATCATACCTTTAAGCAGAGGGGTAGAATACCATTGACAGATTAACCATCAATGATATCTATGACCAGATCGAGGCTATACAAATGTACAGCTCAACCATATTTCCTGACTATACCATCCCTCAACTGCTGGAACAATACCTGCTATCCACAGCATTTTGTTTTGAGAACAAAGTCTCAGGTACCAGCCAAACATATGTTATATATAGCCAGCAAACTCGGACAACTGACACATGAATCCAGTGCTTGAAATATCCCAAGGTAACTCCTACTCTTTATCAGAGGGTGTTGCACATTTTACTTAACACATACAAATATTTATATCCTTAAATTAATGGTGATGCAGTGTCAAGAGAGAGAATAGACCAAATAACAATTAAGCAAACAAATTACTATTTATTCATGCACACACAATAAAACTTTACATAAAGAAAATATAAATGATTACTTTAAGACTAAATTTTATGATAGTCCTTCATTAAAGTTCTTGTCATTTCAAATAAATAACATCTCTAGACAGTTTATTGAAAATTATATTTACCTAGGTTTTCATTAGTGTTATTTTCCAACTGGTTGGCCTCTTGGTCTCCATCAATGGTTTCATGGCTTTTCTTTCATTCTTTGTGTCTACAATTGGGAGAGAGAGCAAGTATGTGGCAGTATATATTTAACAGTTTATGCATTGGTTCTAGGCAAGGACAATTTATTAAGCTGAGGATTCAGGGCATGAAGCCCAGTCAAACACTTATATGGCCTTCTAGCAATGCATGTTGCAAATTCTGCAGTATCTGCATTGACATTGTCTGCAGCAGTAATGACTGGCTCACTAAGGGTCATGTTAATTATACCCTTGCTGATGAATGGATCGATGAATTCAAAACCTGCAACAGCTTTTCAAAGATTGACTGTCTGAATATCTGAATGAATCAATGAATGAATATAACAATAGCCAAGTTGCATTTTTTATATCTAACTCTCCCATTGTTTATTTCTTTATCATAGTTTTAATTTTTATCATAACTTAAATCTACTTTTAATTAATTTTTACATTTCATTTTATCTAATCTTTGTTATATTAATCTAATATCATCCAGGAATCTTTCCAAATTAATTGCATTCTTGCCAATGAGATATTTTCACAAAAGTTTCTTTTATAAGTAATTTTATTTTAATATTTTATATTTATTAAGTTTTTTTAAACATTTATTTCTTTTTAATTAATAAAAAGAAGAGAAAATAGATTTTAAATCTCTGTTTCTCCCGATTCTTTTTTGCACCCAATACTTAATAAATAGTTTTATTCTATTTTAAAAGAACAATATGATGCAAACTTTTATTTTTACAAAATTATGTTTTAAAATCTACTTTTTAAATGCATTATAATGGGATGGTCCTTTTCAGGCCATGAGGAAATTGCATCTAACTATAGTTGGACTTTGAGTTTTCTTATAGAATGCTATGGATGAAATAATGTAAAATATAATCCAATCCACTCCTCTATTAAAATTCTCATTACTCTCGGAATTTGAGCTCAGGGTAGAAATCGCAATTGACTCTCTTCAGGCATTTCCACAAATATTCCATAGTAATGATAAATTTAGTAAAAGCAATATATAACTTTTTTATAAATATTAAATCACTAAGTTGATTTAACATAAACAATTGAGACCTATTTAATTTTAAAATCAAGTTTAATGCATTTATTAATTAGTAATTGAAAAAATATTATCTTGTAAACAATAAAAATATTAAAATTTATGACTAAAACCTGTGCTTATATATATATATAATACAATAATAAACTATTTACGTACATATAAATTCAAAATTATGTGTACAATAAGAATATTATATATCATAAATCTATGTATAGAGTCATTAAAATGATTCTGTGCATGTTACATGTTTGTGCAAGATATTTACATTAGTGATTAAAAAGAAATTATGATAGATGTCAAGTAATGTTCAATTTGGAAAATAATAAACTTACTTCCAAATTGAAATGATTTAAATTTTTTTACCTTAGTCAACTGTCACTTTGATCAGTACATATACAAAAATATCAAAACTTAGATTTTATTAAATAAATAAAAATAAAGTGTTCATCTTATCCGTTCTCTACTTATTCTGTTAAGATCAATTTAATAAACTAAGTAATGTTTCCACGTAAATATAATTATCCACAAGGAAATAAAGTTTAAGAGTTAATAAATTACACAATGATATATTCCAAGATGAGAAAAAATAATGGTTTTATGTTCCTCCTTAGATGAAATAAAATGATGATAAATATTGAAAGATAAAGTTCATTGATCATCCTTCAAAAAGGCAATCCAAATATTAATTCCTTTAGATATTTTATGTAGTAAATAATTAACATCTTCAGTAAAATACTCCATTATTAAGGCAGCTTTTTTATTGGAAATTACGACGATTATACTTTAGGCATTAAGTAGGAATAAATTTATATCTTTAGATTATAAACATCAGCAGAAATCCCTGACATTAATTGTCTATCCAGAAAACATTTTCATAAATTTTCGACTTCTTAAACGGATAGCTTAAATAATCATTTCAAAGAAGTTGCGTTCTCTTAAAACTTTGACAATTTAAATACTTTTTTTTAGTTCTTTACAAATATTAAAAATTACTTTTTATAAAGAACATATAATAAAGTTCATAAGCAACTTAACTATTTTCTTAACTTAAAGAAAGTTTTGAAATAATGAATCTTCTTTTTTTAAATGTATTCTAAATTCGAACATATTAAATTTGCCAACGTAGTTATTGCTTCGATAACTAAACAGAAGATTATTATATAACAATTTCAGTCAGTTTTTATATTTCTGAAAACATCACATAAATGTTCACACTCTTTATTGTTTAAATGTACTTACAATTTGTAATGAACTCCAAACATTTATTTCCTTTGTTACAATAATAAAATGCAAAATTGACTTAAGGTTTTGTCAATGTCAAGTTCTGATTAGTAAAAATACCATTGGTTGGAAACATTTATTTATCTGTGCATATAAATAAATTAGAATAATTAATTTTTTAGAATTATTCTTTTAATATTTAATTAATTTACGTATATATATACATATATATAATATGATATGAAAAGCTAAGTGCATGTTATTTATATCTTTTGTTGATTTGATATAAGCACAATTAAATTCATAAACAAATATAAATTATTTTAGGTGAGGCTCATGTGGTACCCTCACATTACCCCTTTCCTTAAAAGGGTTCAAATTTTATATTTACCATTAAAATTTGGACACTTAATGTGTATCAATGGATGCATTCCCTGTCTGATATTTAAATTTTAATAATATAATGTTATGGAGCTTGTTTTTTTCTTGCTTTTATCAACCCTTATTATTTGTTCTATTTCCTAACTCTTTTCTTTTTCTCTATACTAAACATCATTCAATTTAAACATAAGGACAAGGAGGTTTATATATATATATATATATATATATAGGGTTCTTTCTTTTTCTTCATTTTTCATTTTTTTTCTTTGATGGACTTATTGTTATGTGCTTCTTTTATAAATGACACATATATTTGTTTGGTAGTCTCCATCCTGCTTTTCTTTAAGACTTATGGACTCTTTTGAGAACTATCCAAAACATAAGAACATCCATCATTCAGCATGGATAAATTCTTAAAACTGCTTTAGTTTTCAGGTATCCTAAGAATTAATTTTAATTGCTTAACCATACCCTCATCAAACAAAATTAATGCCTTTTTTATTTATATACATCCTTATACATACATATATATTCACCTATATACTTTTAAATGAAAACTTTCTCTCTCCTTACCTATTCCAAGCTATCTTTTCTTCAACATTTTACTCTATACACAAGTAGAATGTGGCAAACATTAATTTGTTTGACCAAAATAGGGTTTTAAAGCTCTAGCATTGTAAGTGCCTTTAATTTCTCCCTTTATATTTATCCAGAATGCATTGGGACCTGTTTGCTTTATGATAATATAAGGTCTTTCATCCTTATGGTAAAATTTTTGGTATTTGCTCTGTTGAGGTTTATTAATTTGAGGAGTTTTTTTTTTTATCCCCAACTTTAAATATGTGTGAAATTGTCTTCACATTTTTATTTTCCTAATTGGCCTTTTTTTTTTACCAGTTCATAAGCTTTTACATTATCTTTTTATATAACCATATCAAAATATATAATAGTGGACTTGCATTTTAGAAGTAATGTCAACATCAGATTGCATTATCATGATGTTTAATTGATCTACCATTAAAACTTAATTAACTAACCATAACTTGTACTCCAATAAACCTGTAAGTATTTATTTCATACTTTGGTTAACTTGATACATTTTCTATTAACATCTACTTTAATTATTTATATACATATATACATTTATTCTCTTAAAAGAACAGCATAATGGATTCAATCATTACTGAAAGTCCATTGTCACATTTCAAAGTTGTAATCCATGAAGTCCTTCCTTATATATGTGCTTTACTTTTTAAGCACATTCATTTACATATTCAATGTATGTGAAGGGACCTTCATAAGTATTATACAACCTATGGAATTGTGAACCTTTCTGTCTCTTAGCTTGTATTATAAACATATTTATTATTGTCTGAAGAGTTTATAATTTGTTCATATTCAGGATTATGGTGACACTTCATACACCATAATTTACACTTAAGACAATTAAATCTATTGCCTTCATCTATATCTTCTGAATTAAACCTATTAAGACAACCTTTTTTTATTAAATATCATTTATAATGACATTATCAGCTGTTTGTCATACAATTTTGTTGACGAAATGTTTTAATTTTGAACTGGGAGTAAATACAAAAATGATGGGATGACTCAAAATATGCTTCACTGTTGTATTTATCTATTATATCTTTAGATTGTGGAGTCATCTCAAGTTTCATGAGTTCATGATTTAACTTGTGATTAATACAAGAAATCTGAAGTCTGAATTTATCTAGACATTCAGTATTATCATTTGATTGTGTTACTCTCAATTTCTGAGATTCAGAATTTAATTTATATTCCACATTATCCATATTCTCTTCTCTTTCTAAGATTTTTGGATCAGATTCAAGCACTTTATTAATGCTGCAATGATCATCTATTTCATTGCTCTGCTGTATTGTAAAATGATAGTCATGACAGTTTTCTTCTGAAATATTCATTTGAACTAAGAGCGATTTGTTCTGTATGCTGTCATATTCGCAGACCTCATGCTCAGGGTAAGTTTTGGATTCTTGGCATTGAATTGCCATCGATATTGTTGGTGCTTTTGTATCATGAAGTCTTTCTACTTCATTGGCGGTTTGTTTCTTTTCAACAATATCCTTTTGAACATTATTTAAATCTAATGATAATTGTTTTATTTCTTCAAACAATTTAGTTTCAACATCTTTGATTGCTACTTGCATCTTTTCCTTAACATCATCAATATCTTTCTTTAACTCTTCTTTTATAGAAATTATGTCTTTTTTAAATTTCACTTCCATATTATCCATATCATAGTTACCATATTATTCTTCATTCTAGCCATTTCTCCCTTTATATCAGCATTCATTTTATTCATTTCTCCCTTCATATCAGCATTCATTTTATTCATTTCTCCCTTCATATCAGCATTCATTTTATTCATATCAACTTTTAAATCCATTATCATTTGGACCATAGCTTTAATTACTTTTTGTGTTTGAGGTAATATTTGATCTGTCATGTGAACTTGTGAAGGATGTTCAACTTCTGCTACAGACCCTTCAGACATTAGGACTTGTAAAGATCTTTGTTCATTACTAATTGAGGTAATTTCCATTTCATTATCTTTATTGCTTAAAGATTCTTCAAAACTTTTTACTTCCATTATTACTAGCTTTTTTCTATTTCTAGTTATCATTAATGAAAAAAAAAATTAAAGTTATATATAAGTTACTTTCTTTTCAAAGTTATAATTTAATATATGCCATAAGATTTCATGCTGTGTTTATGCTTTTAAATGTAATTTTATTTTTTCTACTTTTATAAGATGTTATTATAATATACATTTTAATGCCCAAACTATAATCGTATTTATTTTAAAGTGACTGATTCATCTGTTTATTACGGTTTATTTTATTTCAAGGTCTCTATTATTTATTATTCAGTGTTTTTACCAATTCACAACATACTCATATACATTTTTTTTTTAAACTATGGATTTAACTAATGAAAAACTAATGTTTCGTGCCTCTAAGTATGGGCACCATGTATAACGGGATGGTCCTTTTCAGGCCTCGAGGAAATCACATCTAACTATAGTCGGATTTTGAGTCTTCTTATAGACTGCTATGGATAAAATAATGTAAAATATAATTCAATCCACTCCTCTATTAAAATCCTCGTTACTCTCGGAATTCGAGCTCCTTTATAAATATTAAATCTCGTTACTCTCGGAATTCGAGCTCCTTTATAAATATTAAATCACTAAGTTGATTTAACATATATATGCGTGAGTATGTATTCTTATAATTATATATTTCATAAAATAACTAAATAAAATAAATAATTGAGACCTATTTAATTTTAAAATCAAGTTTAATGCATTTATTAATTAATAATTGAAACAAAAATATCTCATAAACAATAAAAATATTAAAATTTATGACTACAACCTGTGCTTATGTATATATATAATACAATAATAAACTATTTACGTATATAAATAAGTCAATTATTTTATATAGCACGAGGTTTTTTATAAACAATAATATTTAAACAGCATTAAACTGTTGCACATGCGCTTTGGATTTTAAATATAAAATGAATGAATACTAACACTTCAATCAGACTTTATCATGTGATTGAAGTGTTAGTATTTATTCATTTTATATTTAAAATCCAAAGCACATGTGCAACAGTTTAATGCTGTTTAAATATTATTTACGTATATATAAATTCAAAATTATGTGTACAATAAGAATAATATTATATATCATAAATCTATGTATAGTATCATTAAAATAATTCTGTGTGTGTTACATGTTTGTACAAGATATTTAGTAATGTTCAATTTGGAAAATAATAAACTTCCAAATTGAAATTATTTAAATTTTTTTACCTTAGTCAACCATTGCTTTGATCAGTACATATACAAAAATATCAACACTTAGATTTTATTAAATAAATAAAAATAAAGTGTTCGTCTTATCCGTTCTCTACTTATTCTGTTAAGATCAATTTAATAAACGAAGTAATTTTTCCATGTAAATATAATTATCCACAAAGGAAATAAAGTTTAAGAGTTAATAAATTACACAACGATATATTCCAAGATGAGAAAAAATAATGGTTTTATGCTCCACCTTAGATGAAATAAAATGATGTTAAATATTGAAGGATAAAATTTATTGATCATCCTTCAAAAAGGCAATCCAAATATTAATTCCTTTAGATATTTTACATAGTAAATAATTAACATCTTCAGTAAAATACTTCATTATTAAGGCAGCTTTTTTATTGAAAATTACGATGATTATACTTTAGGCATTAAGTAGGAATAAATTTACATCTTTAGATTATAAACATCAGCAGAAATCCCTGACATTAATTGTCTAGCCACAAAACATTTTCCTAAATTTTCGACTTCTTAAACAGATAGCTTGAATAATCATTTCAAAAAAGTTGTATTCTCTTAAAACATTGACAATTTAAATACTTTTTTTTAGTTCTTTACAAATATTAAAAATTACTTAAAATTACTTCTTATAAAGAACATATAATAAAGTTCATAAGTAACTTAACTATTTTCTTAACTTAAAGAAAGTTTTGAAATAGTGAATCTTCTTTTTTTAAATGTATTCTAAATTCGAACATATTTAAATTTGCCAAGGTAGTTATTGCTTCAATAACTAAACAGAAGATTATTATATAACAATTTCAGTTCATTTTTATATTTCTGAAAACATATCACATAAACGCTCATGCTCTTTATTGTTTAAAAGTACTTACAATTTGTAATGAACTCCAAACATTTATTTCCTTTGTTACAATAGTAAAATGCAAAGTTGACTTAAGGTTTTGTCAATGTCAAGTTCTGGTTAGTAAAAATACCATTAGTTGGAAACATTTATTTATCTGTGCTTATAAATAAATTAGAATAATTCATTTTTTAAAATTATTCTTTTAATATTTAATTAATTTACATATATATATAATATCATATGAAAAACTAAGTGCATGTTATTTATATCTTTTGTTGATTTGATATAAGCACAATTAAATTCATAAACAAACATAAATTATTTTAGGTGAGGCTCATGTGGTACCCTCACTTTATATATATTTTAACGATTCTAGTTTTTCTTTTCTTTTGATAATTTATTTATTTTAATATATGTAATGCATATACATATATGTTGTAATGGTAAGATTTGTACATCCATGCAACAAAATCCAGAGTATGGGTAGAACACACTAAAGCTGATTGAATCTAGATGGTGAGATCCAGAGTTCGACCAACATTCAACTTATTCACCCCTACTCCCTGATTTAATAACTTATGAATGACATTTCCTAAGTTACACATGAGTTTAATTTTCAGTTGCAGGCTGGCAGTAGCAAAGGGTGGAGCAAGAGACTCGGGGAATAAATGACTAAATTACCACTAAATTAGCAGAATACATACATATGACTAAATGAACTAACAATATATTAATAATTAATCACTAAGTCTAATAGAGAGGCATTCATATATATAATGATCTACACACAAATTAACATGGAGTTGGATGTGAATTGGTTTGCAAGAAATAAAGAAATAGAAACAAGTTATATTTTAAATAATAATTTAATAAATAAAATAAAACACAATAATTATATAATCAGTCCATGGGATATTACACTCGCAGGCATTTCATAATTAATGAGATTGGCAGTTGCATATTCTCTCATTATATATATATATATATATTTAACAAAATGATCTGCGGTGATCATATTTATGCCTATATTAATATGCCAAATTCTAGCTTGTTTGCAGTCTGCCAAATCACATGGAACATATTAGCCAAAGTTACAATTAAACCTATAGTGCTTCTATAGCATCTGTCTATATATTACAGGTTAAGAGTTGAGCACATAATCAGGCCCAAAGATATGCAGATTAGCATGATAATCTATATTAGGGTTCAACTTAATGCTGAATAATCATTTAATATAAGGGACAGAAAACTGGTTTACGCTAGGTCTACTGACACATGCTATGGCACATTAAAATATTAATCAAGATAAAGAGGTGCAAGTGGATCATTATTCATGGGCTTCAGCATCGAATGCTCAGTGCTCTAGGACCGAACAACTTGCTATGAGTATGAGAACATTAATAGTTTAGGGAGTCAGATAAGCTTTTAATAACAATCTGGACCCTTGTGTTCCAGTTCTAAAATAGTTTGCTTTACTCGAACTAGAAGTATGAGAGTGACTTCCACCAGCACTCATAAGAAAACATGCAGCAAGCAGTTAGTGTACTATAGGTACTGTGTAACGACACAGTCGCAACCTATACATATAAGACATAAATACGTTTAACTAATTTAACACGCCTTAAAATAGATAGCGTTTATTTGCATATCTATATAACCCAGTTCTCAAAACTAGTATCTCAAACATACTACTTAGGGACTAAATTAATTAGTAATCCATATTAAGGTACCAAACCTGCATTTCTAACATATTAATCTATGAAGGAGAAATATATTTGAAGGGCAATTACTGATAAAGCATTTTAAATATGCTTTAATAATATCCCTGTGGCTAGTTTTTATGATATATGGATTACATATATAGAAAGTTATAATTCATAACCATAGCTAAGCAAACTACAAACTTATCTAGGGTATAACTGATTACTACAATGTTAATACATAAAATTAATCAGTATAAATAATAATAAGATCTCAAACAGTGAGTTGAGAGTAATAATTCAATTATTTGACATTTATTGAAATGAAGATATGAAAATATCTTCGCAAAGAAATAGACTAAAATTATATGCGTATACTCGCAGTTTCGAGTTATTTGGCATATTAAATACATATAATAATAAAATTATGAAAGTAGATTGAAATAGAATAAGTAGGCATAAAAGACCTCAACCACTTATAGTTTAATTAGAGTGTGTTACATTTTAAAGAATTATTTTCAAAGTATAAGTTTTAGTTTCAGACAAGATTGAGTTTTACATTAATTAGCATTTATCAGATTTAAGAAAACAGATTTTAAATGTTGATTATTATATAGCTAGCTTAGATAGATTTTGAAAGATTAACAGTTTATAAACAGAGCTCTGCAGAAATTAGAAATGTTACTAGTTTTCTTCATTGCAGCTTCAGGCACATTGGACGATGAAGTCGGCGCTACTTGGTTAAATGGCTTGGCTTTTATTGATCTTACAACAGGTCACTGGCTGGGATACTCTCCATTACAGCAGTGATAATTAACTGTAACTGCATACTAAGATGAGACCCTAGTCTACCCCCTCCCACAAGAGATGCGGTGAGTTTAAGCCTTTTTATCTCACCATGTTAAAATAACCGGGCATGGATTCAGTTTACAACTCTGTACAAACAACATAGTATATCTATCTTTGTGTATAAAAATTGCACTATTTATGCACTTTTGCTGCCGAACATCTGGTTGCTTACCAGTTTGTATTCAGCTAGAAAATCCTTTGAAATCCAACCCATTCAATTACTTAAATGCTAACCTTAGCCTGAGGTTGCTGTTTAAATCTCAATTTGTATTATTCTATTATTTATGATTTAGCTAATTTCAAAGGAATATTAATTCTAAGAAATGTTATCATCAATTTAAGGCTATTAAAACTGGACTCACGCTATATCAGGACAGTTAGGTGGTCTAATTAAATTGTTTACAACTTATTTAACCAAAAACTGAATTTGTAATAATTCCCTTTCTATATATATAGGATGTCAGTTCCTGGAATATACTCTCTCTCTCTATATATATATATATATGATTCCAGCAAAATAAAAGAATAGACTAATATTTTAAATTAAGTCACTTTTTAAACTATGTGACTCTTAAAACAAACATATACAGCTTATCACTCACATATATATGTGCGATCATACATATATAGTTGTTCAATGTTGTTTGTGTAGGTACTCTGAGAGGGTTTAAATCTGGCATAGGTATAGGGATGAAGGTAAAATAAGTGCAACAGGCAAGCAATCAAAATTGACTGTTTCAATATGTGTGTGTTTTATAACATATATCTCACTAGCGTTACAATATTTTTATACTTCTTTATTCAGACAATTATCAGCTTTAGTCATTTCATTATTATTATTATTATTTTTTTATTATTATTATTATTATTATTATTATTATTATTATTATTATTATTATTATTATTATTACGTTTCAATAAAGGCTTTATTGATCTCAATGGTTTACATAAGTTTACATCTAGAAAAATTTGAAATTTAACATACAATGAATAATATTAGGGTAAACACATATAAATGAATTTAGTGGTTACACTTTGTGGTTAATGGACTATAACAATATAAAAATTAAACAAGCAAAAATAATCAGAGTTCTAAAGTTTGAGGAGCTTATTCAGTTTTGTCCGCATATCACTTTGAATGTTAGTTGTATGATAGTTTTTCTTTGCAGCATTCACAGCATTGATGGTTGTTTTAACAATGACCATGTTGCTGCATATAAATGGGGGTTGGTTATTATTTTATCTCTATTTCGAATGTGTAGCAGTTTGTTGCTAAATGTAGCTGGGTGTCGTCTGGTGTTATTGCCAATTAAGAAAGTACATCAGGTGCACCAATACGCATATAGAACAAATGTGGCTGCCCTAATGCTAGGTATTGATCTTCCCTGAAAAGCAGCTATTATGTGATTAATGATTGTACCCGGTTTTCTGTAGGTGTTACATATCATCTGTCATGTTTGGTTAAGTGCTACACATTGATAAATAAAGTGGTCCAGTGTCTCTTCTGCTCGATGGCAGAGTCCACAGAAGGGGTCAATAGATATATACATTCTTTTATGATAAAGAAAGTGGGTTGTTGGCAAGGCAATGAGATTGATTTTCATGATAAAATCAAAGTATTTGGGCTCTAGAGCCCATTTTTTATATTCCTTGAGTAGTCTCTTGTTGTTAATTCCTAGCATAGGTTGTATAACATTAGTATCTGCTTCTCTGTTTATTAAACCATAAATATCCCAGTATGAATACTTATGCAAATACTGTTCTGGAATCTTGTCTGTGGTTTTGCATTGGTATATAATGTTGGTGGAAAAGGAACCTTTTGGAGGTGGTCTATCTGTTGGAGTAACTTCTAGCAAGTAGTTAATTTTGGGGTATTTGGCAAGTATTGTGATTATTGAGTTCCTTAACTTCTGTATATGAAAAACATTGATGTTGTGCAAGCCAAGTCCATTTTTAATTAGAGGTTGGCTAAGTTTTTTTGTGGAAATTGCTACTGTTTTTCTGGCCCAAAGTAGTTTATTATATATGGTTTTAATTTTTGAAATGAACCCCTTTGAGAATGAAATAACCGGTACATAGTAAGTTATTTTGGTTGTGATAAGCTGGTTAATTAACTGTACTTTGGAATATAGTGAAAGATATGCCTTGGACAAGGAGTTTATAATTTTTGTGGCTTCTTCTTTAAGTTTATTTTGGATATGACATCTCATTCCTGTAATTCCCATATGAAATGGGAACCCAAGGAAAGAGTTTGGTTTTGATTTGTAAATTGATGTACAGGGTTTACCAGTGTATAGAGACCAGGCTGTGGTTTTTGCTGGATTAAATGATAATTCATATTTTTGTGAATATTCTTGTAATATCTTTTGGAGTTGCGGTATTTGTTTTTTTGATGTTAGGAATATGGTAACATCATCCATATAGGCGATGCAAGTAGTGCGCTGTGTTGTGTCTGGTATCTCGATCCCAGTAAATGCATTTTGTATGCTTTTAATAAGGGGATTGATGTAAAATATAAACAATAGTGAACTAAGAGGGGATCCTTGGGATATAGATTTTGTGGGTGTGAAAGATGGTGAGTTTCTTCCATTTAAAGTTATATGGATCTCTCTGTTCAGAAGCAGGTTAGCAATTATATATAGATGTGTTCTAGGAATTTCTGTGTCTTTTAGCATTTTTAGAAGTGTGTATATATTGACTGAGTCAAATGCAGCTTCTATGTCAAGCTGCACAACAACGGGTCCGTATTTTTTCCGCTGTTTTACTGTTGCTAGAATTGCTTTGAAGAATAAAGCTGCTTCTGTTGTTGAAGAGTTTTTCTTTGCATATTGTGCTTCGGAGATAAGTGGCATTATATACGGTTCAATTTCATCTTTAATAATTTTCTCCAGAATTTTGATTGGCAAAGGTCCCATAGATATTGGTCTGAGGTCTGTAATAGGTGGAATAATTGCTTTCTTTTTATTATAGGGTACTATGGCTATTGGATAGACACCCTCCATGGGTTGAATTTGTTGTGCTAGATGGTTTGCTAACTGACACAAATATTCTGTTGTGAATTTACTTAGATGCTTTAATACAAACAATGGAACTCCAGGACTAGCTGGATGGCAAGCGTTTCGAATAGTATTTAGTTTTGTTGTGAAGAGATCTTTTGTGAATGGGGTTTTTGTCTCTGGTGGGCCAAACAGATTATGTGGTATTTTATATGGTTGTCTTTCTTGTAATTTTTCTTTAAAATATTCAAAAATTGGCATAATCATATTGTGTCCTGCATATGTTCCACTATTTGTATATAGTGCCATTGGCACTTTTACATCTGGTTGGTTCCCCAGCGCCCATCTTATATAATCTCTTGTCCAAGTGTGTGGCCTGGTTAGGCACACCTTGCTTTTCTTTATCTTCAGATAGCTTTTGAGTTCTTCACATGCTTTATTGTATGCATGTGTAAGCTTGAATATATACTGCTGGGTGCAGTGTGATGGGTTAATCATGATTATTCTCTGGTGTAACTGATCTGCCAGAGACAAAAGTCTTGATGGTGGAGGTTGTTTTTTTGTTATATGGTTAATGTTAAAGGACAACATTCCCATAAATGCTAGATATTTCTGGACCAGGTTCAAAGTCATATCTTTGATTTTGTTTAGCATTATGTAGGTCTCAGAGAACAGAAATTCAGGGGTTGTTTCTGGGAGTAAAACTCTTATTGTTCTTGTAAGTGGAAAGGGTGATATTTGAATTTGGGCACAGTCAATTGTGACTATTTGAGCTGAGTGATCGGAAAAAGTTGAGGGAGTTAGTTTTATTTCAATAAAGTGGTGAAGCATTGGAGAATAAAAGCACAGATCAATAAGTGAAGAGAAGCGATTATTGTGGAAAGAGATGGCATTATCTGGCAAAAAACCTTGGCCACTCATTAGTGGTATGTTTATTCTGTGAAGCCAACGTTGGGTAAATTCCTGATATTTTAAATTAAAATCTCCAATTAAGATGGTTGGGTTTGAAGTTGTAGCTAACCTTGAATTAATGTTTGCAATTATGGTATCTATTTTTTTATCCTGTAAAGGCATATATACAAAAACCAGATTTATTGTTATGCTTTTTTGGTTGAAGGTTGCAATTAATAAGTTCATGTCAATGTGAATTATTTTGAACGTTGTGAATGGGCAATTTCTAGCAATTATGAGTCCTGTTCCAGCTGAGGGAGAGGAAGAGTCTCTGGAGCATGCACAGAAACCTTCTGTATTTAAATGTTTGGCTGGGTCAGTTTGTGATCCAGCATAAATTTTTGTCTCAAGTATACCAAGCAAGTGTGGTTGTATATCCTTGATCCAATGTTTTAACTTATTAATTTTTGAGGTTGAGTTCAAACCCCTGACATTGATTGCCGCAATTTTTATTTTCATTATATGTTTTTTGGTTGAGATTTAAATATTAGGGTTGATCTGGTGTTTCTTCCCATTCATTCTCATATTCCATTTCCAGATCTTCATCTGTTTCTACTGTAGTTGTATTGTTGTGACCAGAAAGGCTAAGGTTGGATTCTGTTTTGATTTTTTTGGGCCCTCTATTTTTCTTTGGTGGGCGGCCTGGTCTTCTTCTTTGTTCTGTGTCAGCTTTGGTGATTTGAGGCATATTTGGGGTGATAGCTTCCATAATTTCCATTGTTGTATTATTTTTAATATTGGGCATTTGATGTGTTATATATATTTTTTCTTGATCACTATTACTGTGTGAGTTTATTTGTTCTTTTATTATCTCTTTTTCGTCAGTATTTTTGGTAGGCTGACTTAAATTGTGCACTATTTTTTCCATTGGAGCGTCTTGAAGTTGTTGACTTTCTGTTTTTTTATTAGTAGGGGTTTGAATTCTATTGGTTGATTTTGTTGATAAATCCAGAATTTCAGGTGCTGGCAACGTGTGTGCAGTTTTTTTATTATTCAATTGCTGTTGATCTGTGGTTTTTTTATTAATTTTTTCTTGTTTATTAGTTGTTTTCGTTATCTGTTTTGTACTGTTTGATTCCGGTTGGTGAGCTTCTGTTGGTTGATCTTCAGAGCTCGGTTGGTTTTTCTGGTTGATTTTGGTGTTGCAATCGATTGCTAAGTGTCCGGTTTCACCGCACGCAAAACATCTCGGCCTTAATCCTTTTATGTGAATAGTCAGTATTGCATTCTGGTCAATTATTTGTGTTGGAATATCCTCCGGGTTTACATTGTCATTCAGCTTTATTTTGAACTGAAAGTTGTTGCTGAAAACCGGTATGGGGGTGTCGGATAAGTAGATTTGTTTTATATAAATAGCTTTGCCAAATGACTGTATTAATTTTTGAAAATCCTGAATGGTATATCCGAATTAAGTGTTTTTAATTATTCCGTTACAATAGTTTTGCAAGCTTTGATCGACTATTATTAGCGCGTAGCTTCCTAAAGTTTTTACTTTAGTTTGAAATCTTGCACGCTGATGTTCATCGAAAAACTGAATTGCAACGTATCGCGAGTTTGGATGCTCTCCAATACTAGAGACTGTATCCCACAATGCTGTTGCTGTCAGCTCCTCATAAAGAAGCTCTCTGGGGAATTTATAGAGTGTTAAATTTCTATCAGTGACAGCTAACACTAATGATCTCGGTGAAAAAAATTTTTGGAAAGTTGCGAATAATTTTTTTGGGATGGTACTGTTGAAATTAACGTTTATTTCTTGCAGTTCATCTTGATTCCATATCGTTGGGGAGGGCTCTTCATTATTGTTTTCCACGAGATTTAAATTATTTATGTCGGCTTGATTTACCTTCCTAAATCTTGCTGTCTGTGTTAATGCTGAACTTTTTTCGATGCTGTGAAGCTGCTGGTTTATTTTTGTTACGTTTGCGTATGTTTTTGCATTAGTCGCAGTTTTCATTTTATCGCCGTTTGTTTGAGTGCAATTTACGTCGTTTGCTTCTTGATGCGACGCCATGTTTGTTTATGATGTTAGAATTATTTTTTGTTATGAACGACCGTATTACTTACTTTTTGCTAGAAAAACAACTAACTGTTCAGTAATCAGCCATCACTGTCTTTATCTATCACAGATATATATCACAGTTTTTAAGTGTGAAAACGATTAGAATATGGGAAAAAAAAGATTATTAATAAGACCTTCGTTCTTGATGACTTAGGTATACACGCGCATGCGCATTCTCTTATTATTATTATTATTATTATTATTATTATTATTATTATTATTATTATTATTATTATTATTATTATTATTATTATTATTATTATTATTATTATTATTATTATTATTATTATTATTATTATTATTATTATTATTATTATTATTATTATTATTATTATTATTATTATTATTATTATTATTATTATTATTATTATTATTATTATTATTATTATTATTATTATTATTATTATTATTATTATTATTATTATTATTATTATTATTATTATTATTATTATTATTATTATTATTATTATTATTATTATTATTATTATTATTATTATTATTATTATTATTATTATTATTATTATTATTATTATTATTATTATTATTATTATTATTATTATTATTATTATTATTATTATTATTATTATTATTATTATTATTATTATTATTATTATTATTATTATTATTATTATTATTATTATTATTATTATTATTATTATTATTATTATTATTGATTTTCTGTTTAAATCTTTATATATTTCTTAGTCTACAAAATTGAAATTTGATCAATCATAAAAATAAACCCAGTATTATTTGGTATTTTTTAGATTCAAAGCACATTATTCTTCTCAGATCTCTGGTTTAAATCTTGACAAGATTCTTCTCATAATCAATCTCTTACAGACATCTGCATACCCCAAATCTCTTTCAAATATTTTATCTAATTCAAATGATCTTGTGAAGACAGTATATATTTTTTTCTATTGTGTAATTCAAAACTTCTTGGACCAATTTTCTTTAAATTTCTATTTAAAATCCCGCTGTAAGATTTTCATCATGAATAGAAATCTATGTTGGCAAATTTTTTTGTCTCAGCAAAATCTTTTGTGATTTTTCTCTTAATTTCATATATATTAAAAATATTCTCTAAATTGTTCAGAAAGTTACTACTCAAATATTTTTTCGTAATCTTCAAAGATAAAAATTAACTTAGTTGGATTTATGTTTCCCTAACTTCAAGTCCAAGTATGTGGAAGTCTACAAACTCAGTACTAAATTCTCTTGTTCCTATAATCCAGCTGTGGATGTCATTTGTTATATGCCTTTTTATTAAGTGACTATATATTGAATACAAATTTTTGGAGCTTATGAATGAAACTATATTCTCCTGTTCATTTTCTCATCATGAATGAGGCAATTCTAGTTTAAAATACTCTTCAATTCAATGGTAAACAAATCAGATGATAAAAAATATTTAATTTTATTTTTTTAACATAAATAAAACCCAAATTTAAATTACATAAAACACAAGTGCTATGATAAATATTTCTTAAAACAATCAATCAATCAAATATGCTTCATATCTGAATTCTATGGAATAAAAAGTATGTATGCCATAATCTGAAAAAAATACATGGGTAAAAAAGTAGTTATCAATTAATTAAATTCCTAGCTGTCTAAATTTTAAACAACCTAACAATATTTTTAATATACAGTCTAGTTTTTTCTGACTATCTTTTAAGACCAATCTCTCCATCTATAGATCATTTTCGATGTGGAATAAATAAATAAAACTATTTTTCATTTTATCAAGGAAGCAAATACAACTTTATTAATCTTGGGTAAATCATTATTGGATGAACTTAACAAAAAATCTCTATTAAATCAATTTTTACTTATCAAAAATTAGGAAACTAACTTCCAAACTGAAAAATTTTAAACCTACTTGTAGATAAAGTAAAAAAAAAATTTTTCAAGATAGGAGCTCGTTTTGCTTATATGTTTGTTTGTTTTTTTTTTAAAAAAAGCAACAAATTTTTATTATGCTAAAAAAATTTTATCATCTACATTTATAAATGAAATAGTGCAAATCTCTCAAGCGCTTATGATTACAACCAGCCAATCAAATTTTAAGCACTGGGACAGAGAATTTAATAAGAAAAGAATGGTTCCACTCTCTTCTTTACTTGTCTTAATATATATCCAAGCATTATCGAGCCACGTGAAAAAAGACAGATGAAGATAAATGTAGACATGATGCAGAAATTCCTGAGCAAAAATAACTTTTATTTATTAAATCTTTTATCAAACTTTTTTTTATATTAAAAACAAAAAATGGTTAAAAGTTAAAAAAAACATCTCAACCAAAACAAAATTCAAAAATGTGGAACTACAAATAGAAACATATACAGAAAATGTGTACATACAGATAAAAACATATATAAACATGGCAAGTTAATATAAAAACATATAATAATTTATTTTTTTTAAAGTCATTTCTCTAAATATATATATATGCACATGATATATCTATGTATTATATTTGCTTTACATATTTACCATGTATTTTTTTTACATTTTTTAAAAATATAATTAAAGTTAATTATTGCTTTTAAGAAAATGCAATTTCAATAAACCAATAGGTACATGCTATTCTTAAAAAGTTCCTTCCAAATATCATTGTTTCATCATTTTCAACTTCTTGCGGAATGATATTTTCTCTAATTTTAATGTGATTTCTTTGTACTGTAGCTTTCTCTTTTCCACACCACTCCAGACATTTTTCAATCACACTTATCTACATCGTACTTCTTTTCTAGATCTTTTATAATTCTTGGAATTTCAATCTTAGTTGAGTGATTAGAGTATCTAATAAGACTGAAATTATTCTGATAAGATCTATTGCTTATATATATTTACAATGGTACTGCATTTATAATATTGGAAAATTGTAAACAACATTTCTCAATTTGTTCTGGCAAATCAAGTTTAAGCTACGATAATTTTTTTTTTTTTTAAATCAAATTTTAGTCTTGTTCAATTTTTAATCATTGCTGAATGTAGGATCATATTGTCTAAATAAATTGGGAAGTATACAGTCAGTCAATTAATTACAATTTTTAATAAAATATTAATCCGATTGTTAAATTAATAATGGTTAATTATTATTAAAATATATGACATTCATTTACTAATAATTTGTAGTTAAATACTGTACTGTATATTCAATTATAGTTTGCAAAATGACACATAGATGGCAGTAATATCTATAAAATAGATGGAATTTATATTTTGCAAACTTTTTTTTTCACCAAATGGAAAATAAAAAGATAAATTTGTGAATAAATAAAAAAGGAAAAAAGAAATAGTAGATTTAAATTTAATAAAGAAAAATCAAAATTGCTGATAATAAATAATTTGAAAAATGAGAATAATGAATGGAAATTGCGAAAATGTGCTTAAAAAAAGAAAAAAGAATATATAGTAATTATTTGGGGATTAAAATTAGCAATAAAACAGAATGAATGTTAGAATTGAAAAACAAATTGATAAAAAAAATGGATTAAGATATTATTATTTGCTTATAATATAATATTTTTAATAGAATATTATGGATAGAAGTAGGGGTGCTTAATGTCACACAAAAAAAATGTTATTTTTTAAATAAGATTCTGAAAGAAGTAAGAATATATGTACTTTTTGAAGAAAATATGTAGACGGTTGATAAAAAATGAATAAATATGATAGTCATTTCATATGAGAAATGCCAAATCACAATTTATGGATAAAAATTTTTGACTAAATGATTTGACTGATAAAAAAATTTCTAAGACCACCATAAAACAAATCCCAGTTTTTCTTCTATACTCTTGCATGGCTGAGACACCTTGCCACAAGTGCTCTATATTAGTAATTCATTCTAAATATATTGGTACAAAAATGCTAATATATATATAGTTGTATATTGCATGGCAATGACACAAGTGAAGACAACTAATAATTACTGAATAAAAAGTAGTGAAGCTAATATCATTTGCCAAAGTAAACACAATTAAATACTACAATGACTTCTCATGTTATATTATTATCCAATACCATGATGTGAAAATAATAAAATATGAAGTTTATGGTGTCTACATTTTAAGAAATGTACATTTTCATATGTATATTTTATTAGATGTATATTTTTAACCCCCCTCCCCATGAATTTTTTTATGGATAAATTTAACACATGTATTGTCACAGATTACTATGTTTGCTAAAACAAGTTATTTTCATATTTTTATTTAATATAGTTTTTCTGTAAATGGATTACTTTTTGGAAGTCATTTCTTATAGAATTGCATTTGACCACATACCTGCTTATTATTTTTTATAGCATGGTTTCTTTAAACATACTTATTGCCATAATTTAATTTTTGCTTGTTATTATATAATTTATTTTCATGCTTTTATTATATTCAATTCTTATTATAAATTGGATTACTTTTTAGGATTAGGTTTAATGTAAAATATGAAATGACAGTTCATTTTGCATTGCTTTAGTTAGTAAATACTTTGTTTTCATGCCATTATTTATTACATTTTTTGCCATAAATTCATTTTCTTTCTTAAGATTAGCTTTTTTTCATTGGTATCTCCTATGTATTAGTATCCCCTACATAGTTCCTGTTAAAATTTCTTCAACAATTTCTAATATTTTATTAATTTTTTTCCCCCAAATCATAGTTAACTGAAATTGCAAATGTGTGTATGTGTGTGTGTGGGGGGGGGGTTACTGTGTATATGAATTAATAGTAACTAATACTAGAAAAAGTTTTAAATAATTATTAGCGTTATTACATTTAAATTGTAGACAAAATAGATTGGAATGTGGGTAGTAAAGGAGAAATATAATGATCAATAAAATAAATTATTTATTAATTTAATACACAAAAAAGGAAGAAAGATCACCATATTTGAATTGACTGAATAACATTCAATATTTCAGTTCTGATAACTTAAAAATATTTGTTTATATGTGAAAGTTTAATTTTAATTTTCATTGAAAAATGACTTTGATAACACTAAAACAAATATTAATACAAATAATTGCTACAGTATTCTCAACATTGATGAGAATAATTGTCCATATACAGGTTCTCAAAATCATTTTGCTAAAAAGAAAACACATATGGAACTTATTCCAAAAAAAGAGGTCCGAGTTAAAGAAATTGATAAAAATATGACCCAAAAATACTTTTAGCCAACAGTAAGTTATACTAATGTTTCACTTAAAAATGAAGTCAATTTTTTTTAAAAATCTTTTAATTAATGACAAAGAAGATGTTAATTTTAATGAACTGAAAATTATTATAATGAATCTTTCAGATTTGAATCAAATCAAATGTTTCAAACAATAATGATAAAATATAATATAATAATGAGAGTATTTCTATTAATCAATGAAAATGCAAAATTAAAAAATACCATGGATTTGTTTTCACTTCAGAAGATAAATCAGATGTTGTTAACAATACAATTTTGCAGATTTATACCAACAAAATTAAAATTTGAACCATGCAAAGGACAGCTTAGTTTACTGATAGTAAAACTTCACAATTTCCTTTGATAATATTTTCTTAGCCAACCTCCCCCCCCCCCCATTTTAAATTAGAAATGAAATATATTTATCAAATTAAATTCATACTGAGAAGAAGTTATTCTTATTCCAAAATATCAGAAACATCTATATATTTTATTATTCACTTCATAGATGCACAGATAGATAAATTTCTTAGGTTGAATATTTATAAATTACATATAATTGATATAATTTCACTACTTCCAGTTAAAAGTTTTTGGCAGTAATTTACAAGAATGTATCAAATCATAATAAAACAGAGTGCAGAATATATAAACTGTAAATAGAAAAAGGTGATATAACAAAAGATTCCAGTAAGCAGGCAAAAACTCTCCATATAGTAGTGCCACCTTGTGCTAACCAGAGTAATCAATGGATGCCAGAAGGCTTGTGCATAATGGTGATCATGTGATGTTTAGTGGTTAAAAGATCCCAGTACTGTTATTAGTGGAAAGAGTATGATGTACTTTGATCTTCATATATTTTAAAATATTTAAAAAGGAATTGGAACAGTTCTGAAATTAAAAATATCAAAAATTTATACTAAATTCTGACCAATTAATACCAATAATTTTGATTTTAAACAATCTAGAGAAAATAGGCCAAATCTTAAATGATATTTTTATATAATATCTCATTGGATAAATTTTCCTACACATGTCTGAGATAGGCAACTAAGATAGTTCAAGAATTATACACTAGGACAAACTATTACCAACTTTCCTAATAATAAATGCTTCACATGCAATTATTTAAAAAATTTCCTTCATTTGTTTAAAATCAAAATCTTTCCCCTAGTACTAATAGTTGAGCATAATGCATCTAATGAAAATCAGATTGATTGATATAGATAACTGCTAAAGATAAAACTTTTTTATCTAATTTTTTTAAGAGTAATAAACTAATGAATAATTCTGATGATTCACTTCCCTTTGGAATCTATCACTTCTATTCACATATAAAAGAAGTAACTCAACTTCTAAGTGAAAAGGAAAATATATTGACATCAAATTTAACTGAAGAAGAAGAAGAAAATATGATTTCAATCAAATCTAAATAAGAGCTGCTTCCAATGCTAAATATTATGCATTTGTATAGCAGTCATTAGAAGATGGTAATGCAACTTTAATTTATATTCCCAAACCAATTTTTGATTTTTTGTTCTTATCAATGAAATCTTGAGTTTCAAAACTGGAATCAACACAGTTGCATCTGATAACAAACTTTTTTTTTTTTTCTAAAAGCCTGCAATTCAAAAAGTCATAAGATTTTCAAATGAATTCAATCTGCTTATGTAGTTATATAAATAAATGAATATTTCAGTAACCACAATCCTTTTCCAACTGTTTTTCCTTTGACCAGGAACATTAATACAAAAACAGTATCATTTGATTCTTGGGCTTACTATTCTAGCCCCATCTATTGTAAACTCTTATTGTAATATGATACTGTAGTAAGTTAAAGAATCGGGTCATTTTGTGCTGATATCAACATTCTAAACCAGGCAACAAAAAATTGCTATAGTAAAAAAAAACTGAGATAATTAAGATATACAGTTACTATTTGGTGTTAGATCTGTATGACTATAATAACGAGTTGGATTGGATTAAAAATCTTTGGATTTTTTTTAAATTTCAGACTTTTAACTTCCTAATTAAAAAAATAAAGATGATGGCTAAATACATAAATGCATTTGTTTTAGTTTTGAATTATTAATAAGAACAGAAGCAAGAAAATGTGCTGGTGGTAGGGTTTTTTTGGAATTTGTTCCCATTTTTGATTAGATGTCCCAGTGTCCCCAAAATATCTTTTCAGGACCATTGTATGTCCCAACTTTAAAATATTCATAATTATTATTTGTCTTACATAAATAATTCATTTTAAAAATGATAGTTTTTTGGTCCTCTCTGTCCATTTCAGTCTCTACAATAATATTATAAAAACTTCAGACAAATTCCAGCACCAAAACAAAGATTGCTACTATATTATATAACCAGGTTCTCACATCCAACCTTGCCTGGGAGCTTGTGGAGTTGGATTTTTGTAGGTTAAAATTTGAACTGCATTTGCACCTGCTTTGATTGACAGTGTAGTTTCACTAGTTCTTTGTTGCAATTAATTTTCTATAGTGATAAAATTAATATGAATATTAATAACCCTAAACAATAGACAACATACCAAAGAGGAAGTGTACTTACAACAATGAATATACACAGGAATGGAGTCTTATTAAAAAAGGATGCAATGCCGAAAAAATGATTGATCGTTATGTTCCGATTTTTGATCAAGCCCAATCTGGTCACCCTAGCTGGTGGTGAGATTAAAATATACTACCATCTGGTAATCACAGTTTGTCTGAATTTAGAATAGATGGTGATACAGTAAAAATCTGCTCTTGTTTATATAATAATGAATAAACTAAAGAATCAATTAATATAGGGTTTTAATTACAATATTAAAAAAAAATATTTCAATGATCCAAAGTTCTAAATCTCAAATAAATACTCTTCAAAATAATATCTTTTATGATAAATATAAAAGAACTGCATATTAACACCAAAAGATTTGATAGCATAGTCATCTGAAAAAGGCTGTTAATGCCACAAAAACTCAATAGTTGTCAAGTATTGGTAGCTGAGAGGTCAGTGCATCCACCTTGTAAACAAGCAGTTGCTTGCAGATGGTTGTCACGGGTTCGCTTCCCGGGCGATGCTTTGACATATGGAAAAAAAAAACTCAATAATTAGAAAGAAAAGTATTGCTCTTCTATTAAGTGTCTAAGTCTCAGATCCATAAGTAAGAACTGGTAAAACATATTTACTAAAAATCTTCCTTTTTAATTCTATGATTAATTTCATCCATTATGTTTCCATCTGTATTAATAATCTGACCAAGGTATTTGTAATTGATTAATTTCTTCCAACTCATCATAATCAATCTTTATTTTCATATTTTGAGAAAATCCATATATATATATATATATGTGGTGACAGGGTGGGCTTCAAACCCTGTTTCACAAAAGGAAAATTTGTACACACACATATGTATATAGTTCTTATATTATTTATTCAAGTATATTTGATGTTTAAATTGGCAGAGAAAGGGTTGAAATAAAGACGAAGTATGAAAGCAGAAAGGGTGTTTGTGCTCTTGTATTTTATTGAAACATGAATATATATATCTATATATTTGCTGTGTGGATAGATGAATGAGCAAAATTCAACAAATATAAATTTGATTTCGAAGATGGAAGCTAATGCAGTTCATTTTATTATAATAGAGAAAAAAGATCTTAAATGAAAAAAATATTAAAACTGTATAGATTATTATCTAAAGAATGTAAAAAGAAAAACAAAAAAATAAAAGTCAAAAACAAATTACAGGTGGTCAATGAAATTTCCTGACCTTCAAAAAAAAGGTGCTAAAAGCTTTTTGCTTTGTTTAAAGAGAAACAGGATCTCAACAGAACATGGGTGGGTGGTAATGGATAAAAGAAAGGAATAAGAACTTTCTAGAAAATATGAGTCTACAAAAAGAGAAATATAGAGAATAATATATTTTTTGGAAAGGACAGTTCATCTGATGCTGCTTTGAAGAAAATAATTCTCCACACATTATTAAATTATGAAGTTTTGGAAACATATTGAACGCAGCCAATGTCTTCACCAGCTATGAACATATGGGGGTAAAAGCTTAAGTATGCTGAAGGTTGGGTGTGATGCAATACTAAATTGCAGCTGGAGTAGCTCGAATCTATAATAAATAATTTTAATAATTATAATAAATAATTTTGTTGATACTGGAAGGAATCCCGCTCCTGAAATATTTCAACCATAACATATTCTGAAGAGAATCAATACCAAGTCAAGAAATTAATTGGATTGAACACAGGAAGTCACCTATTGCTATGCACCAAACGAATAAATTATTACCATTGCTTTTATATTTTTGTCATTATCCCAGGGAAAAACACAGGTACTATAAACTTTTATTGCATATATTTCTTCACTCCCATATTACGTGCATTCTCCATATGATGGTAAATAAAGACTTTTAGAAAGTGATCAATTATTTATAATTTTAAAATAATACTCTACATTTAAATAGATTTGGACATGATTGCTTTTCTCTTGTAATTTTCTTTATTCATTTGTTAATATATGCAGTGTGTGTGTGTATGCTTGTGTTTTATATATATAAAAGAAATATTTGAGCACAAATAATATTTATGATTTATCAATTATGTTTAATATCCTTATCTGTGTTGCTTCTTTATTTTGGGTTGTCTGCAGAGTGTAGAAAAAAAAGAAGGGGGGGGTTGTTTTATGTATTTCATTTTAATTTCTCCATTTCAGCTATTTTTGGATAAAAAAATTTTATTGGGGAGGGAGGGTATTTGACTTATTTTTGTTAAATAGAAGCTCTTCTGTAATGTTCTTTTTGCTTTTTGAAAAGTACTTATTTTTGATGATTTGCCATAATTTCAAAGCAGAGAATAATTAATTTGATAAATAGGTAAATATTGATGAAATTCTGTTTTAGAAATTTGAATTTTATAGCATTTTCTTGGGTTTTTTTTTTTTTTTGTAATTTGTATTTTTGAAGGAATTGTTGGATTTATTTTGCCTCAGTATTTAGTATATTTTTTGAAAACTATGCCATTGATTTAATTTATCAATTTCAGCTATTTTTGGATAGAAATTCTTCATTGGGGAAGGGTAAGTTTTATGTTTGACTTATTTTTGATGATTTGCCATAATTTCAAAGCTGAGAATAATTAATTTGAGAAATAGATTTTCTTGTGTAATGTTCTTTTTAGTTTATATAACCATTGCTTTTCAATCTAATTGCAGATTCATATTTGCAAATGTTGAATGCTAAATAATTTATGAAATTCTGTTTTTGTATTTCCCACCTTTCGCCATTGTTAATTTTTTTTAATTCAAATTTTATAGCATTTTCTTGTTTTTTTTTTTTTATAATTAACCTCAGGCATTTTTATTTATTGATTTAAGCAAAGAATTATTCATTCTAGGGGGGGGGAGGTTCTGTGTTTGGCATATTTTTATCGATTTCTGTTTTTTTAATTCGAATTTTATAGCATTTTCTTTTTTTTTTGTAATTTGTATTTCTGATGGATTTGTTGGATTTATTTTGCCTCAGGCATTGCCTTAGGTGTTTTAATTTTATAGACGTCTGCGATTTCTTTGCATGTTTTGCCTTAGGTGTTTTAATTTTAATTTTCCATCGATTTTAGCCATTTTTGCAAAGACATTTATCACTTGCAGGCTTCTTGGTGGTTCTGTAGCGTCACTTGGTGGCCACAGTATGTGTAATCGAAAACTACCCATAAAGTTTTTTTTAAAAAAAATCACTATCGATAGAAAAAAATGTTTAGTTTCACTGTGCAAATGTCCAAAAAATGGATCAACAAAAGGAGAGTAAAGTTGACAATTTTTTATGTTCTTTCTTAAAATTGTAATCATTACATTGAGAAAAAAAATCAATACTGAAGTTTCTTTTTTTTTTAAATTTATAGTTTTATATTATTTATGCAAAATTATTTAGAATTAAAAAAGCAATGTTAGTAATATCTCATTAATTGTATTATTGTGACCATAAAAGCTTCTTATTTATTAATGACGAAATAGTAGCCAATAACCAATTTATAGAACTGCCAATTGCCACATTCTAATTGTGCAGTTAATTTTGAAAAAAATAAAAATTCTGAAATATTAAAAAAGAAAAAAATGTATTTAATTTTTGCATACTGTAGTAAATATTTAAGACATTTTTTACAATATATACTATGCAGATCCAAATAAACAGCACTTTAGATCCAAATATCTGCCTATAGTCTTTTTTACACATTTCATTACAGGGAGTAGCTATTTTCTTGAAATGATCTGACAATTTTTCAAATAATACAGTGCATTGTAATGGCAGAAATACAGTCATTTAGATAAAAATTAAAAGCATTTTCATCATATAAAATTTATTATTAAATGCATAATGATGAAATCATCTCCTCTCCCCTTTTTTTATTGAAAATAGATTTGCAATAGCAAACATTTTCATTAAATTGAAATTTACAATAATAAATTATCATGATTTAACTTAAATTAGCATTCATAAAGACATTAATTTAAAATTGCTCGACTAAATATTTTAGGAAATACATAACAGTACACAATTTAAAATTAATTATTAATAATATACAACTAAAATTTATTTTTAGTTTTATGCTGAATGAAATTTGCATTTTTTTTTTCAATATTATAATTTCTTACTATAACACCATTATTTTGCATATGTTTAAAATAAATTATGAAATTATGAGTTAAAAATCTAGCAAATAAATATTATTTTTTAATTTTGATTTAGTAATCTTTGATCATATAAAATAGATTATTAATTGCATAATTTATAAAATCATTTTCTTTCCCCCTTTTCTTTTTTACTGAAATACTTTAGATTAATGCTAATAGCATTTTTAATTTGACTGAATATTTCAGCTAATATAGTATACAGTTTAAAATTAATTATTAATAGTATAGTCTTTGACTAAAACTTATTTTTAGTTTTATGTTGAATGAACTTTGTATTTTTTTGGGGCACTATATCTTTTTACATTTTTGACAATGCATTGTTTAGCTTAAATATCTCTGAAGCAGATTACAATATTATGCTTTAAAATTAATCAAAACTATATAGCAAATGATATTTTACATATACAAATTTATTTTTTTCTTAAATAACTTACAATTACAGCAACTAAATTTTACAGTTATTAAACAATGATCATAATTTTTGTGTAAGCAAAATATTGTTAATAAAAATTTTAATTTACAAAAGTGAGTGAATCTATAGTTTTTAGATAATGTACATATTTAAAAATATAATAATAATGCATTTGGTTGTTGTACATCATCAAAATAGGATTTTGATTACTTATTGAACAGAATAAAGTGCTTTTTTTTTACTTTTGTAGTCGATATACTTTATTTTAAATATGTTATTAATTAATTAATGTATTTGTTGTCTTGTAAGGTCATTGGATGAAAATTTAAATATTGTACATTGATCATATTTTTATTTTATAATCAAAATATTATATAATATTATATATTGTACCATATATGATAAATAAACTATATATAGTACATTTTTAACATGAATGTCATTATTTTTTTTGGATGACATAAAATCACTATTCTATGACATCATCAATCTTATAAGATGGCTGTCAACAAAAAATTCAAAATATTTTTTTTTTTGCAATTGTTATAGCAAATAATCAATTGATGATGATTGCTATGGTAAATCCGTATATAAAGATCTTGTGCTAAGAAGGCTATAGGTGCATTTAGTATACCCAGAAACCAAGCAGAGAAATAATATTCCTTAACTATGTATTGCAAAATTTCTTGTCCCATAATGCCATATAGTTAAAATTAGAGATATTTGAATTTTATCATTAAATTGAATTGAAATAATATTGTAATTGCTATTGAAAGATAAATAATTGTTTTTATTGAAACTTGCTCAATATTAAAGAAAATATTTATTTTTATATAATTGTTTTATTTCAATTGTGTTGGAATAATGCTGTGTATATATATGTAAGAGATTATTATATGTAGCTTTTATATTATTTTTGCGTAAAAAAAAGAATTGATGAGAACAAGGGTTGATAAAAGATTGAGAAAAGAAGTTATTAATTATTATTATAAATTGTACTTGATAATATTCAAAACATTACAAAATCAGCTGTGTTTTGTTCATGGTGGTATAAAATATTCTTCTGATTATACTTATAAAAAAAAGCAGCTCTTTTTAAGTTTTTTTGAAAATGTTGTTCATAAAAATGACATTTATATACAACTGACAAAAACAAAACAAAAAACACTTTATGGATATAGATTATACCTTATAACAACTTTATTAACAGCTGTAAAACTTTTTCTTAGAACTGCAATTTTAACTTTTTAATTTACATAAATGTCAAAACTATATATTAAACAGATCTCCTTCTTTAAATAGTATATTACAGTTATTTACCTAATTAACCAATAGGTCATAATAAGATGAAGTCTGATTTCTAACAGAGGGTCTTTGCTCTATATGCATAAACATGCTGTTTACAATATGGCCACTAGAAAACAATCAAATGGTTATTTGTCCGGGAGGTCATGTAATGTTAAGCATTGAAATGATAGATTGAACTTTGATTGTGGAATATGCTAAATTATAAATTTACTCACAGAGACCATTTTCTTACTAATAAATCTTCCTGTCACAATAAAGAAGTTTATCTATGATGAAAATGCTATCTTGGCTCATACACACAAAAAAATCATTTTTTAAAACAGTAAACTTTTTTGATAAGGATAAGAAAAGTTTTTATTTTTTTTAAATTGGGATTTTATCTCTAATTCTACAAAGACAGAACAGAAAAATGTCACATGAATTGAATATAATTTTTTTAACAGCAATAGACGAAAACCTGATCCATCACACACAATTTAGGAATAATATCTGATCATATTTTGATTTGTGTTCCTCATCTGACAAAGGTTAAATCTAAAATAATTTATTGAAACAGTTTTTTTTGGAAATGTCGATATTACTAATTGAAATTATGATACAAATATTCTAAGAACAATTATGAACATATTCTGCTGAAAATTGTGCATTGATTTGTAGAAAAAGATCTCATCCTAAACTTTTGGATACTAGCACACTTATATCCACTTATTTGCATATTATAAGCCAAGATAACTTACAGGATATTTGTGAAAAACTATTAAATAAATCAGATTAGTTTTTAATTCAAAAACAAATATAGCCTCAAATCGAAATCATCTTTCTGAATAAACCTTTTATTTAACTAAATCTCCAAACAAAAAATTTAATCTTTCCAGTCGTACTAGAATTCCATTAAACCGATTTAGAACCTACTATTGATCAGGGCTTATCGGCTCCAGTCGTAAGTACACATAAACTATGAACACATAGATAATAATAGTGCAAATATGAATATAATAAAAGACAAAGAACTTAATAAAACCATTAGAAAATCTATCTCATGGTTGCAATCTGTTTATATTTCTTTATAATGTTTGGAATACTTTGCTATCTTAAAAAAATCATATACTAAATAAATAAATATATATTTTTATGTACAAAAAAATTCACTAATTTTTGGCATGTTTTTGTAGAAACATCGATGCAATGCATTTTCAGTTTGAAATAAACAATAACAAAAAATAGGTTTTTTTTTTTTTTTTTTACTCCCAAATATAAAATTACAAAATTTTTGTTATCTAAATTGTCACGAGAGGGTACCACTTTCCAAATGGGTTAATAAGATAGGTAAATAGATAAAAAGAAGCACACGATAGAAGGGAAATTAATTTTAATTCGATAACATGATTTTTAAAAATAAACTATTAATTAAAAAAATTAGCCGTATTATTTACTTTAAAATAATTACAGTTTATGAAACTTTAATGAAAGCAAATGTTTATATAACATACTTGTACTGTAGAGTTTTTTTTTGTCTACGATAAAAATTTACTGTATAATGTTTTTATTTGATTCTGCTATCTGCTAGTCAATTTAGTACGAAATTTTTTCTTTAACTTGTGGTGATAAATTTACGATGATAAAAACAATATTAACTTCTCGGCCCTAAAGTTGAGCTTCCTAATGATAACACTTGGTCATTGTTGATGATTGTTGTAATTGCTAAAAAGATTTAATACAATTTATGTTTTGAATTGCATTATAAAGTAATGAAACTAATTATAGTATTTTTTGTTTATAAACAAGAAATATATGCATACGCATAATACATAATTAAGTGACTTTATTTGTGTATATATTGCCATCATCATTAACAGCTATTGAAAAACAAGTATGGTTACTTTAATTTCATTATATAAAAACAAAAAAGTAAAAATTAAATTTGAGTTTTGTGATGACAATATAGGCCATTCCATGAAAGACAAATACACCCAAATATATATTTGACATTTTGAAGCGCTGTCAATCTCTTCAGCCTTTATTTTCTGAAAGATTTCAACATTTCACATAATTTATAGCTGTATATTGTATACTATCTTAAGCAAATGTAAATAGTTAATATTAACATATTTAGAATGTCTTTAATATAATTTTCATGACATAAACAATGTTTGCCTATCAAATTCACTGCATAATACTTTTTAAAGTCCATTACATTCACTTCACATGTCAAATCAAGTGAAGACATTCTCTTGCAATGCTAAATTCAGTATCACCATTTAGGAAATTAAACAATATGGATTGATTGTATGATCTTCTCATCACATTTTCATAATATCCTTTAAACATTTTTTCCCAGTATGTTTGGGTTACATTAGTATGAATTCTATCTTACTTCTATAAAAAAAAAATTAAGATAGAATAAAAGTCAAATATGATTTAATTTACTTATAGCTCTATCATTTTAGTGAAATACTATATCTTTCAACTGACCTCCTACAGGAGATTAAAATGTGTTGTATTTTAGTATACAAGTTCACCTTCTTAAGTTGATAACTGTACAAGCCAAAGTTTTCTAAAAAAAAAAAATTCATCATTGGTCAAAGTATCTGTATTGTTTGATATCAATTATTAAATCATTTTAAATTGGAAAGAGTCCATTGTAAATAAATAATGCCATTCCAACTCCAGGGAAAGAAAATGAAGAAAGAAAAAAAAATTTGCTCTACAAATGATATTTTGCAATCATCTGCACATACAGAACATGCTGGGCCATTTTTCTGTTTGTCTGATATTTTGCTTGATATTTTATAATGATGTCCTTTTAATTTCTTTAGCAAAAACTTTTCTTTCTGAAATACATCAACACCTTAATTAATTGTAGCTCTTCAATGTATTCTATTCTGTACCATATTTTCCCAATGGAAAGAAATGACAATACACTTCTTTAGAATGTCTTTGAGATAACTCATAATGTAGACCATGTCTATCTTACCCATGAAAACCATGTTCATGTTCATCCTAAAACTCTCTTTTGGGAAGTCATGCATTCTTTATTTGTTTTTCATGTTCAATCCAATAAAAGTGGGATTTTACAATAATGGTTTCTATAATATCACATTCAATAAGTTGAAAAACATATTGATTGGTTCTATGATTTTGCCATTGTATTTTTAAATTTTATACAGCATCTTAAATGAAACTTTTCTAATGTGTTTATATGGGATCAATAAGATCTCCAAGTCTTACTTTCATGCAATAAATAAATAAAATAACAGCTAACTACAATAGTCATAAAATACTCTATCTTTGTCACTAATTAAGAGCAGCAGCAAGACATTGGACTCTGTGTAGCATTTCAACAACTAAGCCCATCTTTCTACTTATAAGGCTACCAAGTTATTTAAATTGGTTTATATTCTCAAGTTGATAACTATTTAAAATTTGCTGAGGATTTTTCTTCTGTCAATGACTGATAAAGAACTTGATTTTTTTATTGAACATTAATTATTAAATCAAAATCTGTAAATGCATTCAAAACATTAAACAACTTTCTATAAATAATCTTTTGAATTATTGTCAAAAATATCAAAAACATCAGCATCCTTTTTCTGATCCCAAACTGAGTTCAAGACCATTTTGAATATCATTGCAGCCTGTGCAATTGATACCTGTTTGATTAAGCTGCATATGAATGCACATTATGTTGGCTTTTTTAAAATTTTGTTTTTAATTGTAACATAATCCATAATAAGTTGTTGTTTTGCATAGGTATGTATGTAAGTAATATTGGTGGAAGGTGGTAAGCAAAGTAAGCAGGACATGAGAATGTCACTACAAGAGGGGTACAAAAACTATGCTAAATTAAGAATACATTTTTGTTGTTATGAATATTAATTAATGTGACTTAATTCACTGTTTTTACCAAAATAATGAAATATAAACATATTAAAATAAACAATCACTTCTTGAAATGCGATTTGTCAATTATAATTTTATATGGTTTGTTTCTCTCTTATGATATTCTCAGTTATGTCTTTTTATGCTGAGTTTACACATTCTGTATTTCACATCAAATATACTGGGTTTACATGATAATTATTTCACATCACATTGCTATGTGATGCGAAAATGGAACAGTGCATTTTACTATTACTATCCATGCCATTTATATATATATTGCGATAGTTATTTAATCTTACTAAATAATAATAAACATAACTTCAAATTTTTGAGTTTTTTTATAAAATAATATTATCTAAAATATTCCAAATCAAGGAAAAATTTTTAAAAAATCTAAGATGTCTCCTCTATATTTTTATAGCATTTGAAATTCTTATAACAATTTTGAAAAAAATCATGGTTTTCTATTTAGTTTTAAAGCAGTACAAAAATCAATTTAAAAAAAGGAAGGAGCAATACACTAATAAAATACATAGTATTGTATATATATATATGAATAAATTAATTAAAATAGGATCAGTAAAGCAATATTTATAATAGTGTACACATAATGGTAAAACTATTAACAGTAGTGACAAACTTTTAATGCAATAATTAAATGTGTAATTATATTTAAATATAAAGAAATACTGTTTTAAAATATTTTGGTAAATTTATTTTAAACTTAAAATAATATCTCAATTATTATTAGAATAATAAATAAAATAAAAATCATTTATTTTAATATTTGTGATATAAATATTTGTTCTAACATTGTGGTTTGTATATTTAATTTTATTAAAGTATAATATTTTATTTAAATATGCTTTAAAATTTTATTTGCATACTTCTCAATTGTCCTAATGAATACACAAAACACCTGAAAAATATTCACCACAGTAAAATGCATGAAAAAATGAAATTTAAAAATGTTTTTGAAATGGAAAATTATAAGCTATTTTTCAATGCTAATCCAACAAAAGTTCTCTGCTATTATAATTTAAAGCAAATATTTAAAAAAATGATACATGTCTAAATTTTGAATATTTGTTTACCCAGTTTTAAAATGAATGGAATTCCTCTTTGTAAACAATTTTCTTAAAAATGTTAAAATTAACAAATTTTACTTCTCAAGAAATTACTAATTATTCATTCTACGCCTATACAAATGAAGAAAAACAACTTCTTGTGATTTTTTAAAGTTTATAACATTAATGTATTGATTCAAAAAATAAAATTTCATCATCATTTATTGTCCTACCAGGAATAAATCTTTATTGTCTGTGATTTTGTAATTAAAGCCTCAAAATTTTTGGCCATTTTTTTTAAAAAAACATTCTCTAAGATTTTACCAAGATAAAAATAATTTGAATTTATAAAGTGAATTTTAGGTTATAAAGGATATTTGTTTTATGTACTATTATATATAGTTGCTTTGTTGAAATAAAGTTCGTACAAGAGGACAGCTCAAGTAAAAAAAGAGGTTCTGTAGGTAATATAATTTAAATTATATATATTATTATAATTTCAATATCATGACTTAGTACATGTGTAATTTGTTTTGATGAGAGATTGTTAATTAATATTAATTATTATTTATCCATAAATTAAATATAATAGTTTATGTTTTACTGGTCTCTAAAGTTGTCTATCCTGTTACTATTAGATGCCACATAAATAAGTTCACATTAATACAGAAAGTGGAGTTATCCCTTAAACCGCTAATTTTATCATTGGTTGTATCAGATAAAAATCAAATCTTTTAATTGGCCAACTCACAAACTGAAGACAAAGCCTATTGTTAAAACATATTCGCCTATAATATTAAATTCAACTCAGATACGTTTATAAAAAGTATATAATTAATTTTTCAGGTTGTGAAGACAACGAAAGTTCTTTCAAAAATAAATTGCTATTTATTTATTCTAAGATATTCAATATCGGCAACATAAAAGTTATAATGTAAACAAAAAGATCGACTTTTACTTATAGAAAAGTAAATATTTCTTTTTATTACAACTTCAATATTTGTATTAAAATCTTCAATATTTTTGAAAATAATTTTGTTTTTATTATTCTCTCTGAAAATTATGTTTAATTTCCATAAATATTATTTAATAATAATTTAAATCGTATTCGAAATGAAAATCTCAGCGTTTTTCTTTATTTTCTTTGATCAGGCAGTTTCTTTGTTCTTTCCAGCCAATCAGAATGTCTTTTTCGGCTGAGAGCATGCTAAGAACCAATCACAAATAATGTTCCTTCTTTGTTTAGGTTTAAATGCGTTTTTTTTCTATTTTTTACTTCTAAAATAAATCGGAAGATGTCACCATCGTACAGAACTTTTAAAAACGAATTCAATACGTATTTAACGAATATTTTCGTATGAAAACGGGCTGAGTTAGAGTGATTTCAGATGTCGACGAGGAGCCTCGTCGGACGCGGGAAAAGGGTTATTGACAACTTTGTTGAAAATGAATCTTTAAATTTTTAAGAAATCCAAAGCGCATGTGCAACAGTTTAATGCTGTTTAAAATATTACAGTTTGTAAAAAACATCGCGCTATATAAAATAATTGACTTATTTAATTAATTAAATAAAATGTACTACCAAATATTTAGCAATTATAAATAATCATAAGTAATGAAGACTAAAATTTCACTGCTGGACTAATACATAAGTACCAGTGTCTAAAGAGTATGTATAAATGATTATATAGTTTGAAATATTTTATAAGAATTACCCCTTTTGTTTATCAGTATAGGGATGTAAAAGTCTGTATGAATATTTATACAATTAATTACTTTTGTGACAATAAGATTAATGTATAAATAATATTATTGTTCAGTACAGGAAAGCTTCTAGCAACATGCATCATAGTCTTTTGGTGATAAATGTTAGCTTAGATAAACAGCTTAAGCAATACAAATTTAATTTCAAGTAAATTTATTCAATTCAAAAATTTATTTTTATGTTCTAATTTATATTCATTAAAATGATTTGACCATTTCATTCCCAAATTTGAGCATATCATTAAGAATATTACTTACACTTCCTACAAGTGTAGCTAGTGGAGAGAGATCATTTTCTCAAAATTAAAAGTTATAAAAAGATCAGCTGGTAAACTTGTCAGTGATAGCTATAGAGAATAACATATGCTATACTATTAAGTGTTGATGATATTGTATCTAACTTTAGTTCTGTGAAAGCTCTGAAAGTAAATTTATAATTATGTAATAGTATTTTTTTTTTGTTTTCTGTAATAAAACATTAAAATGTATATAAAATCACATAGAATTTATTTTATTTTTATTGAGGGGGGGGTACTGATTATTGTTTTGCATAAGGATGCTGATGATCTCTCCTCCAGCCCTGCATCTAAGTTTCCTTATAGTGACTTTCTGATTATGATAGTTAATAATAAACTATTTAAGTAAATGAAGGTAATACCACTATACACATTAACTTTGCACCACAATCGATTGCATTGACCAATTTACAATCATTGATGTCTGCAAAAAGAAAAATTCCATCTTATATTGGTATTGATGTAATATTATCAAGTAATGAATAAAAGCTGTTTTTCTCGTTCTGAACTTAATGTTGCAGCAATCAACACTGATTGTTTTTGCACAAACCAATTATTAATCTCTTTAGCCTTTCATTGATATAATTAGAAATTTCAAAAATAAGGGGAATTTAATTTATATACAGGTTTGTAAAAATTCATTGACTGCTCTTTTAAAAAAATATTTAGCCATCTATTTGTTTAATACATTTTTTTCTCTCTATGATAATAGCTATATTAATCTTAAACCATGATAATTTCTTAGTGTCAAACACCACCCTCTGCTTATATCTTGATTAGTTCATATCAAACAAAGTTTTCACATTTCATTTAACCATATTTAGTTGAAAATAATCAAAAAATATTTTTGTGATTATCACAGAGGCTGTTACCACAATCACACACACAATCATTTACTGAATGAAGTTCCATCAATTTCAACTAAACCATTATTGAATATATTTCTTCACATAAGACAACAATTAAGGTTTCAACATTATTTTAATGCTTTGAATACTTTATATTATCAAAATATTCAGATACAAATAGAAATATTACAATTATAAATACTATATGAGTAAACAAAAGACAGAAATGTGATTTCACTAACATCAATCATATTAACATGGATTAGGTATAAAGTGAGAAGGAAGTATTTAAATAAGAATATACTATTAATAATCTTATTTTATATAATTAGAAAATTTATGATTCATAAAGCAACTTATTAAATATCTATTTAAAACTATTTAATTAAAGTTAATATTAATGCAAGTATAAATTACATCAAAGGATAACATTTTTTAAAAGGCATTAATTACTAAAATTAAATTCAATACTGTAAATATACTTAAGATAACTCCAAAGAAGTTATGAAGTAAATTTTTATACTTTGAAGAAAATTTTTTATCATATAAACTATTTGTAACAAAATTGAAAACAAATAGAAAAAGTATGGACCATAATTTATTTACAACACTAACCATGCAGTGCGATTAGAAAATGAGATATATTCCATTAGCAGATCAAACAATGATAAAACCATTTAAATCATTACCATATGGAAAATCATGGAGAATACCGTTGGCTTCTTTCTTTTTCAGTGTAGAGAGACCTTGTCCATCAATGGGTTATTAATTAAGGATTGTTTTATCTTTATAGTAAATATGACTGCATGAGTAATGAAATACTTTTTAGCAATATATTAGATATATTTCATTCATTTTATTCAAAACATAAAATGCATTAGTTAATTTATTTCATATTTATTTTAAGCATATATATATATATTGTAGTGCTGGAAATAGCTTGAAAAGATAGTCACCCTGCAAACATAGTTGATATAATAAGCATTTGATGAATTATGAAAATTATTTACAATTCTTTTAAATTTAGTATTTTTTTTGAATATGCACATATGTGTATACATTGGTGAAATATGTAAAAGCATCTTACTTGGAGTAAATAAATAAATAAGACATAACCTTTATTAAAATAAATTTTAATAGAGAAATTTAAACCATATGGGCTTGAAATAATTATTTTTTAAAAAAAATAATTTGATTAGATTTGTAGATAACAAAAAATGAATCTAAAAATTTGGTTAGTAATAGTAATTAAAGGATAAAGAAAAGTCTCCAATTTATTATGTATTTTTAATTACTAATCTATTGGGTATTTTAATTTTTAAAAAATGTAAGAGTTTGTAAAAATAAGATTAAAAAGTGTTACATTTTTCATTAGCATTGGACTAGAGAATTAATTTTAAAAATGATTGTATCTCTAATTATTGAAAAGATCAGAATAAATGTTTTACTTTGATGAACTATAACATGGCTGAAAAATATATTGCTGTGATTGATTATCTTTACTAAAAACAATCTTTTGCTTTATGGATTATAATTATTATTTATACATATAATCAGAGAAAATGCATTGCTGATTAATTTAAAGTGTACTGCTCATATAATTATGTAAACATCTTCTGAAATCTACCCAAGCTCAACTGTAATGCCATAACCTTGGACAAATTACAATGTCTATGAAGAATGTGCCTCTATCATTTTGTTTTAAAACAGAACATTTAAATAAAACAAATTATAAGAAAAAAACATCACAAGTTTGTCCTTAAGCTAATCAATAATAGAAATTATAATATATGTGATAATAAGACTGTTCTTTTAAAAACTTTAACAAAAAAAAAAAAAAAAGATATTAATAAGTCAATATAACCTGATTGCTGTATTGTAATTTATTTCTGGTACATTAGTTGTGAAGTCACTTTTATCTATTTATTTTATATGCTTTAGCTAGTGTGTGAATGTATTCTAAAATAATTTATTTTTAACTGTGTGTGTATGTATAAGTGTGAGCTAATTGTATCTGATAAATAAATGCTTATTCTTCTATAAAAGTCAAGTTGTCAGTGACATTTTATATAGCAGCATGTATTTTAAATGTTCACATTAGCACCTATCAGTTCTGTGTTAAAAAAACACAAAGTTGAATTAAAGAGAATGTTTAACTGCTGAGCAAATGCTGAATAATATAACAAATTGGGGGATTATGAATTTGAAATTAGCCCAGTCAGTATTTTTATTATTTGTCTTTTCACAAATGAAAGGACTGGTGCATGAGACTGGTGCCTGAGGAAAGACTAAAAATGGACACCTTTTTATTTAAATCAAAATACTTTTAAGTGGTAAACATATTTCACATCACTAGTGTTGATTTAGTGGTGGTGACCCATTTTGGGGTTCAATCATCTCCATTCTTATATACTATAAAAGTTATAATCATTAGTCATATTTAAAGTTAGTTCCTGCAGATTACTGGTACAATAAATATTAAGTGAATATATTATTTTGTAAATATGTAAATGTTTTTTATTTAACTAAAATTATTTTTTTTCAATTTCCAAACTTTAGTTATACTTTGTGCATCATTATTTCATATTTTTACATGTGGAGGAGTAAATCCAACACACACATAACACTATGATATTGCATTTTAGCTGCTAATCCAAACATAGGAAAAAAAAACAATTCCTCTATAAGTTGGGCTATGGATAAATAACACTTATACATCAATAAATGATAAAAAATAGAGCAAATTCACCCATTCTTTCAGCTTTCAGTCTTTATAAGCATTTATTTGTTAACATTGCTGCAAATTAAAAAATAGAAATTATATATTAGTCTGACTTAAATATAGAATAAATCATTTTAAAATTACAATTGTGAAAATAGAAGATAAAGACAAAATCTCATTTTTAATAACTTTTAAACAATAATCAATTCAAAATGATTAATAACATTTAAATGAGGTTAATACATAATTTTCATTCTTAATTTTCATAAATGTCAAATGCTGAAAGTATAATAAACCCACTCTATTCTTTATTATTTGTTGATATATAAGAGTTGTTTATAGTTTACGATGGAGTTGGTTTACTTCCCTTTGGATTTCATATACATTAAGCTTTCATAGTTGATATTTATATTTACAAACTATTATTTGATTATTGCTATACAAGTTCTTTAAAATGCAATTCAATCTGTATTTTCTATTTGTACAATTGTAATTTCAAAATTATTAATGCTGTATTTAAATCAGGCTAATACTTAATTTTTAGCAATATCAGCAAGTAAAAGCTTATAATGATCAAAAACTGAAAGAATAGATGAATCCACTCTGTTATTTATCTATAGCTTATAAAAAAAGGTGATTTACTTCCATTTGTATTTTATATACATTAACATCTGCCATTTGATATAATTGTAGCCACAAAAATATAATTTCTTTAACAGTTTATTGATAATTTAGGAACTCAACTGACAGTTATTAAGAAAAATTACATTAGTAATCAATTGTATTTTTATATTGGACTATTTCCATCATCTTGAATGTTTTTAGAAAAATTTAACTTTATTTAAATATTCCAAATACTTTCAATTGTTAGTATCAAATGGGTTAGTATATTTCAAGAGGTATTATCCTCCTCTCTTCTTCAGGTGTTGTTGGCCTGACCAGTGATAGTATTAGCATGGAATTACTCAAGAATCTAAGGGTCCAGGTTCGAATCCCATGCTGGTACTGACAATGGTCAGGCCAGCAACACCTGAAGAAGAGAGGAGAATAATACCTCTCAAAATGTTGTGCATATACTAATCTGCTTGGTGTATTAACAGTTGAATGTATTTGGAATATTTAAATAAAGTTAAATTTTTCTAAAGACATTCAATACTCATATTAGATGATGGAAATAGTCCAATATAAAAATACAACTAAAACACCATCATCACAAAACTTCAGGAAAACAATTAGTATCACTAGTTTGCAAAAATATAAAAATAAATACATTTATAGATTTGTGTAATTCTTTTCTTATGTAAAATTATCTATCATAAATAGAGGAAAGATAATATTTTTACTTTCAATACCCCCATCCCCATATTTTGACTGAAAAAAAAAAATTTCTACAGAATCTTTATTTTATTTGCTTGACTTGTCAAAGCAAATATGGAAGAGCAGAGGGAAAATCAAAATACATATGACAATCCAAATAAATAAAATGAAGCTTGAAGAAGATTATTAATCAATTGAAACATTGAGAAAGAAAATGTCAATTAAAAAAAAAAAACATTGAAACAAAAACAATAAATTTATTATCTTAAAGACATCATTATAAAATATACATAATTTCAACATAAAATTTAGTTATATTTTACAATAAAAAGTATGCATTACATTTATATATTTTGCACAGAACTCTTGGAGAAAGAAGAGGCTGCCCTATTTAATGTATTTCTCAGTACAAACAAATCTCTTTTATTATTGCATATAAATTTGTTAAGTGCATCTCTCGTTACAATTCTACCATATCATAGCAGTCACCAGCAGAGAAAGTCAGACCAGCCTCTCTTACTAGGCATGCATTTTATAAATAAACTGCATTCTTCAGGTGTACTAAAGATATCAAACACACGAATCTCCATGCTCTTGCTAACAGCTCCATACCTTCCACTACATCACTATCATGTAAGTTAGGGATTAGTTTCTATCCACTTTTAACAACTAGTGAAAAGGTATACAATCATTGCACTACATATATATATTCTAAACTTTTATCAGTGTATTTCTCATCTTACTGCTTTCATGGCACATTTGATTTTCTTCTCATATGTACTTGTACACGCGTGCAATTATTTTGATTAAAAAAGATATGCATATAATAAGAATAGTAGCCACATCAATTCAAGATCAGAAGATTTGGGTTTGCGCCTGAAGAAAGGATTGCAAAAGGCTTATTGGAATGGGATAACGTCTCTGAATTATTTTTCGGTAATTAGAAGTATAAATATCAGAATTCTAACTATCGGATGTAAGTTGTGATTGGGAGGGGGGGGTAGAAACGGATATTTGATATGAGGATTTAGAAGAAAGAAAAATAAGAAGCTTCATTAAAAAAATAGTGTAATGAAGAAGATATACACGCGTGAATATTGTTAAATAAAATTAAAAACATGATTTGTTTTTTATCTCTTGTCTTTTTTTTTTTTGCTGTTCGATAGTTAAATTTAGGTTTAAACATATTTAAAATTTGCGAGCTGTTGTAATGCACATAGATCAATAGAGTTAAAAATCATGTTAAGTTTGAAGTTTATGAATTAGCTGATGTAACTCTCAAAGCATATTTAAGCTGTTGGGTTGGTTAATTGCGAGCTTTGTTTTAATCAGCACTCCCTTCTGAATGAAACTAAATAGCCAGAAACCATTTGCTTTATAGGCCTAAGGAGAATGGAAAAACTTCTTGCTGTTAGAGGGTATATTGATGAATGTCGTTTATAATTATATATGAGTGCATATATCTATAGTTTTTTTTTGTAAATTACATTTCAAATAAACACATACTAATAAACTTATTGCAACAAAACAAAAACAAAAAAGAAGTTATTATTGCAAATATGAAAATTGTACAAGAAATTATTTACTATATGTCAATTTGTAATAGAGAAAGCAAAATGTTTTAAGACACATCTGCCATCTCTTGTTAGTTGTACAAATTAATTTAAGCTTGTAGAATTAGAAAAAGTTTAACTATTGTAATGTATTTTAAAACAAGTTATAAAGTAAATAAACGATAATATAATTTATTTGTATAATGATAAGCTAATAAATAATATTTATTGTTATATTAATTAATAAATATTATTAATAAATAAATTCTATTAACTTTTTTAATAATATTTAACATACCAAACAAAAATATTACTTTAATATAAAGCTTTTATAATTGTATTTTATTTAATATTTAATAATGGTTCAAAAAAATGTTAAAACATCTATAATAACCAAACAGGTTTGAATTTGTAATAAAAAATGATTTATTTAAAGCAGAGCGCTTTCAATACTGAGTAATATCATAACCATAGCATTATGTGACTAAATGAAGTTGAGATATAGATGTAAAGTTACTTTTGAATATTAAATAATAGATTATCATAAAATTGAATTTTTAGGAGTAGATTTACATCTAATGACAAAAATGGTCGCTACAAGTTCCATTTTTTATAACTAACTTGTAATTTATTTTAGTTATTGAAAATTTCTTATGTATATAGTCTATGCTTAGGCTTACATGGTTTTCAGACATGAACACTAATTGCAAAAAAAAAAAAACCAATTAAATAGTGCCCCAAAGAATTCCCTTTAATATCTTGTAGGATAGGATGATGGTTCATTAAAGATTAGATATTGTTTTCTGTTTTCATTTGTTTAAATTAGAGTAGAGTCTGATAATAATAAGTATTTCATGTCATTGAACATCTTATTCTAACTGTGATAACGATATTATATATTTGGGCAAACACATTACCATTGTTTAACTACATGCATAGCATTTCTGATTCCAATTCTCTTTTTTTTTTTTTAGTTAAAGCCTTCAAGAGGAGACTGACTTAGTAGGCTGTCAGTTGTTTAATTGTGATCTTTGTTTGAAGCAGTACAATCACTGTTGAGTTAGTTTGGGACTGAATTTGTGTAAAAAGGGAGTTTTACTTAATGAACATTATACATTTAGGCAACCCTATTTAGGGGTTCTCTCTATCTACCAAGAAAGCATCTAGAAAATATCTAAAAATGGCCTAACTCACAGTCTGACTAGGTTGTCACACCTGGTGATTGACTTATTGTAGTGATAGAAATAACAACAATATTAGTAGTAAGTGATAAATCAGGAAGCAGTGGCAGCACTAAAAATAAGTAAGGATAAATCTATTTTTTTTTAAATAAAGCTATGTAGATGCATTTGTATTTAAAAATGTCTAAAATTGAAGAGCAATATAGTTCCTCTTAGTGAAATTTGTCTTCCAGAGAAAGAAAGTTTAATAGAACATATGAAGAGATATGTTTGGAAATGCGCACTAATCAGTAAAAGAATGATGCATTATTGGAATTCCTCATTGTGCTACTGAAAGGCTTATGGTGCTAAAACTCACTTTGTAGAAAGGCTATTAGTGCTCATTGTATTAGTGCATATGCTTTAATCTTAGATTACATCAATAACATTAAAAGGTCATTTTTTTCTTCTTAGATATTTTAATGCATGTATTGGTACAAATACTAGACTTTGATCAAAAGTTATTGGGAATAATGATATTGGTGCTAAATTCAAATAGTTTGTTGTTATTGAATTTTAGCATAACACATAGCTTCACCATTGCAAACACTTTGTTTAAATAGAAAAATCACTACAAATGAACATGGATGCATCCATGCTCCAAAGCACAGGCATTTACTAGATTACACTATAGTTAGGAGTCAGAATATAAAAGAAATTTACATTATGTGAGACTTATACATTTTAAATATATTTAAGATAATGATTACACTATTGAACATTAAAAATAAATAGTATTGCAATCATATTCACAGAAAAATTGATGTTCATTCTTTAAATAAATTTACTATATGTACTAAATTTCATCAGTTATTAAATATTAAAGTTGTCTGACCTTCAAGACTGTCATATTATTGAAGCCTGGAATTCTCTTAAGAAATATGTTGTGGATGGATGTAAATTTGTTTTTGGGTTCACTAAAAAGAATCAAAACTAAGTTTCTGGCATTTATCTTATTGTTAGTAATTTGATTAAAAGGAAACATTGCAATTTCTGGCTAGCATAATAATAAATTAAATGTGAATTTTCATAATAAATATAAGGATATGGAGGTAGAAGTTTGATAACTGACAAGAAAGCTTAAAAATAATTGGTGACATTCTCTGATCGTGGTCATTTTTGATGCATGGAAAAGAACATAATCGACCTGAGAAATAGTATCATAAATGTATTAAATCCAGTAGTGGTATCTCTTACATGACAATGACATTTTGAACAGGTGGAAAGGTTGTTTGAACATATTTGAATAATGACTTTAATTAATACTATCCAAAGAAAAATATAACCAAATAAATAAACAAAAATGTAAATAAATAAAAAGCCATTAAATTTCAAAAATTTGATGATTGTCAAGCAATCATTTTTAACTTCTAAGTGCAGTACAATATTATGTTTATAAAATAAAATTTTTAATTTATGCCAGCAGTCATTTGTACATATCGGAGTAACATTCACGATTATGTTTACTAATAAAAATTCAGTTTATATTAAAATCACATATATTTGATTGTTTCTTTATTATCCTTTTTGAATTTGATATTTGTCTAATAAAATATTTTCTGAGCATAATGCTAAAAAAAAAATTAAACATATTAAAAGTTGATACTGACTTAAAAACATCAAAATAATCCTAATTTCTTGATAACAAAATCATTACCCTTTACCCTGATTAGCAATGATAATTGGTCTCCAAAAATGCCTTGTAAAGAAAAATCTCACATTAAAAATAAGCAATTATAATGAATTTCCATAGGAAAAAAAATTAATTCATTATTTTAAAAAATGATTAAAAAATAAAGCTTAAATTAAAAAAAAGCGATAATTAATGAAGTAAGATTTACCTAGCATATTATTAAAAAAAATGGTAATCATCTGAAATCTGGGCATGGTCACTTGATGGCATTGTTTCTGTACAAAAATAATGAAATGTAATGTTAGTGGGCTGATATTTTTTTTTATTGAAAAATTTATGAAACAAAATTTATTTTTATTAAAATAATATTTTAAAATATTACATTTTTAAAATGATATGAAACATTATTTACATTACATTTTTAATTACATTATACATTTCAGTGCATAGTGCTGGAAGACAGCACCCCCACGACCTGCTGTTTTCCAGATCTGGCATGGATCCAAAGACAAACAGTACGTCAAAACATGCATTACTTTCATACAACCGACATTATGATTTACAAAACAACCTACAGCATGTGACTTATGTGAAATGGTGGTGGGACCTACCCTTTTGCAATTTTTTTCACATTCTATAATCTGTATGGAAGTACTGTGACAGCCTTACAATTATTACTATGTAGGTAGGGTGCAACATCGTTACTTCAAATGCACATTAAAACAGTTATGGCCAGTTGAATTCCATACACTCTACATCGTACAGTGTATGCTATTTCCATAGTGCCACAAAGCATATCAGCAGGCTGTAATATTGGTGTGAAACACCATCTACAACTGCTAATGGCTAATATGAACATAATTGTTCTATATGCCTTAAATTCAGCCACATAAATGGCATATTTCTGTGTTTTTGCACAGAAACAACACCATCAAGCAGCCGTACCCAGATTTCAGATGACTACCAAAAAAACTAACCTGTGAGTAAATATGCCATTTAAAAACATTTCACTAGTTGTATTTAAATATATATATATATATACATAATTTTTTCATTGATGATCACCACTTCACTTCTTAGGTAGTTGCAGAATATTTCCTAAATGACAAAAAAAACAACAACAACTAATAATGCAATTTTTAAAATTAAATAAAAAAATTAACATAATACAATATACACTTTGAAATGTATTTTTGATGCACTTTATGTTCAGTTATTAAAATTTTTTATTTTTATAATTTCTAACCAATAAAATTGAATTATTTTTTTTGCAACACCATATTTTTAAAAAAAATTTAAATTGTGTATTTTTTTATATTTTACATGAATGTATTGAAATGAAATAAAATGAGCATAAAAATGTTATGAACAATTGATTGCTGTAGTTTTAATAAAATATGTAAATGTCTAAATCTTATTTTTTCTTTTGTCAATTTATTTTACAATAAAAATAGCAATTATTTTGAATGAGTCATAAATTATGAGAATATTGATTTAAAGTATAAAAAATAATTTACATTTCATAACTTTTGATTATATAAAGTTGATTATTAGCTTCACAGTGTATGAAATCATTTTTTTTCTCAAAATAACTTATGACTATTATGATCATCTTAATTTTACTACAGGCAAAATAATATTCATAATAATTTTAATTCATAAAACTAATTTAATGAATATAGATTAACTAATTAAACATTTTACAACTAGATATTCATGCTCTGGCTCTGTGTCAGATTTGTTTTTCCTGGTAAGAGTTTTGTAAGTTTTCAATATATAATTTTAAAATTAAAGCATTATTCTATATCATAATATAATAAACTGAATTTGATTTAGTAGAAACTTACATTTACAAATGAAATAAATCATAAAAAAATCAAATTTGAACTTTGCAAATATTGAAGAAATAATATTGTAATAGGTTTTATCATTCAATGATTAAGAGAGGCAGATTGATTTTATAAAATCAAAGAAATCTTTTTTATTGTTATTTGGGTTTAAAATATAAACAAATAAATAACAATATCTGGTAAATCTGACAAATGATGCTTTAAAATATTAACATTTTAAAAATAATTTTTACATCACAATATGACACTAGCAGAGTATTTGTGGTGATATATTAGCAATCAGTTTGAAAAAGGATGTTTACTAGAATTTCACAATTTGCTTTGTTAACACCCTTATCACTTTTTATTTTTAAAAATAACACATGCACTTATAAAATAAATGTGCATTCATGTATAATTTTGATTTTTAATAATTATTATATAATTAGTGTTTAAAAATAAGCACAAATCTTAATAAACTTAAAAAAAAAACAGTTTTTACTCATTCTAAAAATTTCCTCTAAGTAATCTCACAAAGCACAATAAATGTGTAACAAAGAAAACAAACTCATCAAATTTGTCAAGGTTTTTTAAAACACTTTGAAGAAATTGCATTTTCAATTAGATTTTTTGAGAGAAATTAAAATATCAAAATAAAATATATGTTAATTTTTGATTTAAAAAAATAAAAATATGTCAATAGATTGCTGTACAAGTAAGTAGACTCCAGCATTTTCCCTAGATATCTCCATACAGAGTTCCTCATTTAAATAAAAAAATAGATTAGGATTACATGATCAAAAGTATGTTACTTACTGTGCTGAATAAAACCAGGATGATTTTTTTTATTTTGTAGTCATTAAATATAAAAATCATCTTTATATTATATATGTCATAAATGAAAGCACAGAATATTTTATAAGATCATTGAATGAAAATAAAATAAAATGTATTAATTGTTCATATTTTGATTCTATAATCAAAGCACTATTGCATACCATATAATGAATAAACTCTACTGTACATTTTTGCATGAATATCACCATTTTTTGTTTGGTAGACACAGCTTTAGTGAAGCCACTATTCTATGATGCTTCACTCTTACATAATGACTGCTATTTTTGATTGCCATCTTGAAAAAATGGCATATATTTTTTGTGAATAATTATAAATGAAATCAAATTGGTGGTTACTTAATTATAATGATTGCTATGCAGAATCTTCATATAAAGCCATTGCTAACTGTGATAAAGCTATATTTGGTTTCTATAAAAGAAAAAGTTAATGAAAAGAAAATTATTCAGAACATGTTTAATAATAATTAAACAGACATTTCCAATTTTATTTTGAATAATACAGTAGATAGTTTTTTCTTTTTTTAAATTCTTATTGCTTCAGTGAATACACACTCAATAAAATATATGTAAAGGTGTCTCTTCAATTATTATTAATAACTAATAACTGTATTATTATTATGTTATTATAAAAAGCTTCTGTGCTATATATATTTGCACGTTGAAAAGTACTGTACACTTGCAGTTTAATAAATAACGTGTATTAAATTCTAATCAAAGTTTATCAACAAAATGTGAGCTATTATATGCTATATACATATATAAATTCAAGATACCATATATTGGTACTGGGTCATTCTTCTTCACTTCATCATCTTTAATAAAGATACTAATTTATCAAGTTATTACAACAATATACTACTCTTAACCTAGTTTTAATTTTAAAGATTAATAAAAACTATCGGTTGCACTAATTGATTTTTTTTCTTAAATTTTTCATATTGTCATTTCTCAAACAGATTTAAAGAACAACTTGAAACTAGAATACTAGTAGTCCTGCAACCATGAACATATATATACACACATAAAAGAAGGAATGTTTCCATCTAAAGGATAAAGAAAATTAAATTTAATAATATTATAAGATAATTGTGTTTATTGATGATCTTCATTCACCTTTACATTAACTTCTTAAAAAGACATTAAACCTACAAGCGAGCATAAATTATTAACATTCACATTTGTTAATTATGAATGACAAATATATTAAGCTCTGTTTTTTAAACAGTGTATTTAAAAAAATGTACTTAAAATGCACATAATACATAATTTACAACTATATTTGTTAAGCATATATGTATTGAAGTAGAATTTTCAAGCACAGTCTGGGTGGTTTTCTGACACTTAGTTATGGTAGCTACATAGTGGACCATTCCTCTCAGCTTAAGACTTTTTTGGCATGTTCACATTACATAAGAAAGTTAATTTAGAGAGGCATTCTATTGGAAAATTTATATAATTTCGATGTGATCATATATTGGATTTTTGGTTACATTAGTCTAAAAAAATAAGCAATTCAAATATATTTGCATATTAGTACATTTTTGGTAGATGTTAATTATCATAATAAATTTTTAACACCAATGTGGGAAGAGGCAAAAACGCACTATATATATTGCCACACACAGCAAGCTAGAGTAATCAATGGATGCCAGAAGGCTTTTGCATAAAATCCCCATCTAGTGCCTACTCATGCAATATCCCCAGACTAGTTTCTGGCTTATGGCATTCGTCAGTGAGGAGCCTTGGCTCTGAGAGCACTGCATCTAGATCTTAGGATCTAATGCAACCCTCCAGCCCCCACCTTTTATCTCCATTTAACTACAAAACTATGAGTCTTAAATTGAAAACACCTTAATGTTTTCAATCCAAGCCCATTAGCTTATATAGTCATATGGGTCACCCCAGTTCAGTACCCATACATTTTGGTGTCTTTGGTTCTTTAATAACCATATCCATCACTATCCTATTAGACAGGATTGGTTTTAAGCCCCAAAAATCACATGACTACCTCCTCTTATGCTTGTGTATAACAGTTGCTATACACAAAATGTATGGGTACTGAACTGGGTTCAGACCCATATAATTATATAAGCTAATGGGCTTGGATTGAAAACATTAAGGTGTCTTCAATTTAAGACTCATAGTTTTGTAGTTAAATGGAGAGAAAAAGTGGGTGCTGGAGGGTTGCATTAGATCCTAAGATCTAGATGCAGTTCTCTCAGATCCAAGGCTCCTCACTGACGAAGGCCATAAGCCAGAAACTAGTCTGGGGATATTGGATGAGTAGGCATTAGATGGGGATTTTATGCACAAGCATTCTGGCATCCATTGATTACTCTAGCTTCCTGTGTGTGGTAATATATATAGTTAGTTTTTCCTTGTTTTAACAACAATTATACACAAGCATAAGAGGTGGTAGTCTTGTGATGGTTTTTGGCTTAAAACCAATCCTGCCTAATAGGATAGTGGTGGCTATGGTTATTAAAGAACCAAAGACACCAAAATGTATGGGTACTGAACTGGGTTCAGACCCATATGACTATATAAGCTAATGGACTTGGATTGAAAACATTAAGATGTTTTCAATTTAAGACTCATAGTTTTGTAGTTAAATGGAGATAAAAGGTGGGTGCTGGAGGGTTGCATTAGATCCTAAGATCTAGATGCAGTTCTCTCAGATCCAAGGCTCCTCACTGACGAAGGCCATAAGCCAGAAACTAGTCTGGGGATATTGGATGAGTAGGCATTAGATGGGGATTTTATGCACAAGCATTCTGGCATCCATTGATTACTCTAGCTTCCTGTGTGTGGTAATATATATAGTTAGTTTTTCCTTGTTTTAACAACAATTATACACAAGCATAAGAGGTGGTAGTCTTGTGATGGTTTTTGGCTTAAAACCAATCCTGCCTAATAGGATAGTGGTGGCTATGGTTATTAAAGAACCAAAGACACCAAAATGTATGGGTACTGAACTGGGTTCAGACCCATATGACTATATAAGCTAATGGACTTGGATTGAAAACATTAAGATGTTTTCAATTTAAGAATCATAGTTTTGTAGTTAAATGGAGATAAAAGGTGGGTGCTGGAGGCTTGCATTAGATCCTAAGATCTAGATGCAGTGCTCTCAGATCCAAGGCTTTTTGCTGATGAAGGTCATAAGCCAGAAACTAGTCTGGAGATATTAGATGAGTAGGCAGTAGATGAGGATTTTATGCACAAGCCTTCGGGCATCCATTGATTACTCTAGCTTGCTATGTGTGGTGATATATATGGTGAGTTTTTGCCTGTTTTAACAATAGTTACACACAAGCATAAGAGGAGGTAGTCATGTGATGTTTTTTGGCTTAATGTGGGAAGATACTATAGTCATATTTCATCATAGCAGCATTTCCTTTTCTTGCATTTAGCATTCTGAAATCCATTCAGCCTTTAACATAATTTTAACTTTGACTATCCAAGCTTGGTAGCAAGTGCTAAATAGTAGTTAATAACTGATTTGGTTAAAATTAAAGATAAAACTAATAGCAATAATAACATTTTCTTAAATGAGCAAGAGACTTTGCCTTCTATCTATATACAAGCTGATTACAAACTTTAGTTATTTTATTATTTTTAAGTTTTTTTACTTGTTGCTTCTTTTTATACTCAGTATTATGACTTTTTAATTGATGCATTTTAATATCTGGACAATTATTTTATTTAAAAATAAATTCTTTTACAAAATCTATTATAGAATTTATTCAGTTTCCAGTAGTATATTAATTATTAATATTTGTATATATGAATAGTAAAAGTATATAAATTAATATCACATCTACGAAGTCATAATATATAATAATAATTTTATCTGCAACAGTATTACATCACTAATATTTTATTTATGCTTAATAAAACATTAGATTGTGATATATTCTTTGACTATCTGCAACTTCAACATTAAGACTGTTTGCTTCTTAATGTATATCTTTCTGATTATATCTTATTAAGTTTGGGAACTTGATCAGTAAATAATTTATTTTTGTTAGTCACATTTTTTTAAATAATAAAAACAAAAAAAAAAGAAAGAAGATATTGTCTTTTTCATAGATTGAATAACTAAACAATACAGTATTTCAATTCACCAATAATACTTGGATCATTATCAATGATAATTTGCTACTTAGTTAGCACACTGTAACTATAGCAACACACGTTTTTGCATAATAAACTTTAATAGCAAAATTAAGATGAAACCAAAAATATTTATCTATACAACAAGAAACATATAAAATACTTATGTATAACAGTAAAAAAAATCATAAATGCCATCATCAATTATTGTTTGATTAGTCTGAGAAAATGATTGACCCTTCCTCTACATCATGTAATACTTTTATTATTTACAACAAGAAGTTTAATACCATATTTGTATAGTGAATATTTAATAAATTGAAAGTATGCTAGCCTTTCTCACATGCGCAATTATAACAGAGAAAGCCAATCAGATTTTAAACAGATATCTAATAAATAATCAAGCTTAGACACGAGACAGAGATTTTGATAGAAAAGGTTGATACCACCTTTTCTAAACTTAACTTTTATATATATAAGCCAGTCTTAAGCATCTTAGCCTGAAAGCTTTAAATATATAAACAAATACAATTATCATTTATTGTGTTATAAATATAATATATTACGGCATGAAATCTCAGATTTACTATACCGCAATTTTCATGGCAGCAATGTTTGTAAACAATATTTATCTAAATCGCATGTTGAAAATTGATAATAAATTGAAAGTATGCTAGCCTTTCTCACATTGCGCAATTATAACAGAGAAAGCCAATCAGATTTTAAACAGATATCTAATAAATAATCAAGCTTAGACACGAGACAAAGATTTTGATAGAAAAGGTTGATACCACCTTTTCTAAACTTAACTTTTATATATATAAGCCAGTCTTAAGCATCTTAGCCCGAAAGCTTTAAATATATAAACAAATACAATTATCATTCATTGTGTTATAAATATAATATATTACGGCACGAAATCTCAGATTTACTATACCGCAATTTTCATAGCAGCAACATTTGTAAACAATATTTATCTAAATCGCATGTTGAAAATTGATAATAAATTGAAAGTATGCTAGCCTTTCTCACATGTGCAATTATAACAGAGAATATTTGTAAATTTTGAAATCACGTGATTCACAGTCATATTTATGAGGAAAGTTGAGCTATTATTTTTAATTGCAGAATTGAGGTGTTTAGATTCCTACATTACCTGAGGAGTCAAGATTGTCTGTGAAATATATATATAATCGAATAGAAGCAAACTAACTTCCCGAGAGTTGTCAAAGATAAATATATACATATATACTTAATATAATTATCAATCTAAATAAAATTGAAACAAATAAATTATATTTACAATTATTTAATTATCACTGGCTTTCATCTCTTTTTGAAACTTTTTCAATACATAAAGTTTTATACATCACATGACTTATTAATTGCATTTCTCTACCTATTAGACATTATTTTACCTTCAACAATATAATTAACATTATATAGATATAAAAATAAATAATAGAAAATACATAAAAAATAATAATTTTAAAATTATATAAATATATTTACATTTATATACCTATGAAAATAAATTTTCTACCCTGTTTTATAAACCTCCATTCACAATTCTACCATAATTTTTAAATCTTCCAATTATTTAATAATGCCCACTTTCCACCTAATTTTGCTGGACCTTCAACTATATTTACACATCTATCCAAATTTTTCTGAATGTATAAAACTTTATAACATATTCTTTTTCAATAACCTTTAACATGTTTTATAACTCTAATATTCTTCTCACACTCCATTTTATGACCAGTATCTAAATAATGAATACGTGGTCCTGATCTAATATCTCTCCTATAAAAGGGAAGGGGAAGTAGAATATTTATTGATATAGGTAAATAAAAATATATGTATTTATATATAGAGCTTGCAAAATAAGCTCTTAACAAGCTTATTTTGCAAGCTCTATATATAACATTTGTAATTATAAGCTTATTAAATTAAGTCATGTGACATCTGACTGATTTTTTTTATCATCAGTATATGTATTTATATAATTTTAAAATTAATATTTTTTTAAATATTTTTTATTATTATTTATTTTATATCATTTATTTATACATTTATATGCATAATGATAATTATATTGAAGATAAAACAATGTCTAATAGGTGGAATAAATGTAATTAATAAATCATGTGATATATAAAACTTTATATCTTGAAAAGATCTCAATAAGAGATGAAAGCTGGGTAGATAATTAAATAATTGCAAATATAATTTGTTGTTTATTTCCATTTTATTTAGATTGATTATTATATTAAGTATATATCTATAACAACATTGTGGACGAATAATTAATATTTGACTATTGTATCTATAACTAATTATATTTACAATTATTCAATTATCAATATAGCTTTCATCTCTTATTGAGAGAAGTCTCAATAAGAGATGAAAGAAAGCCTGATTGATAATTAAATAGTTGTAAATATAATTAGTCGTTTGTTTCACTCTTATTTCAATTGATAATTATATTAAGTATATGTCTATAACAACACTGTAATCAAATAATTTTTATACTGAATACTTCACCATTGTACATATATACAACTATTTTTATTACCATTAAATCTAAGAGTTAACGTCAATTGCTTATTTTTGTTGTCTCTGATTTTATTAATTTTTTACAATTACCTGAAGCAAAAATGAATTTTAACTTCAAGCCAGATATAAAATAGTAATATTAATTTTAACTTACAATTAAATAATCAAACGCAAAGAGACAGAATTTCATTTTATATCTTTTGCAAATAATAATATAAACACTGCCTTAAGTAAAGTACTAACATATATATATATAATCAAATAAAAACAAATATAGTAAGAGAGTTAGTTTATCTTTCATTGTTTTCAAAGGTTATCAGATTATGGAGTGCAATTTTAATAATGCTATCAAAAGATTTGATTGGTTACATACTTGCTTTCATTGTGGTGCTTTAAATATATATATATAATCATAGTCTCTTTGAGTTCCTTATATCTGTCTATGTCAGCGTTTCCCAACCTTTTTTGGCTCGCGTACCACTTGGTAGTACATCACGCTAAATTGTACCACTTCATAAAAATGATTGTATTTCGTGAAATTTGTTATTACGAGTATGTTATTTTATTTGCATTATATATGTTATAGGGTGACCAAGTATGTGTTCACATCACATAATGAGACAAATTACATTGAAACACGTGGATTATAAACTTACTGAAATTATAAACTCACTGTAACATATATATATATATGTATTTGTTCAAAGTTTCATATTTATCTACTATTTTGTCATATTTCGTTTACTAATAAATGGTTTTAATAAAAACACAAAATTATAAAAAAACAATTAATATATTTTTTTATCATAATCAAATATTTTTATAAAATAAATTTAATGAGATCCTTGTACTTGTTTCGAAGAACATAATTTTTTGTAATTTGGTGCGTTCAATCTGTTTCGATACTTATTTTTTTTAAAAATATATGAAGAAAAAACTCTTTCTACTAATTCCATACTAGTAAATGGTAATAATAAATTAAGAGCTTTCTCAGAAAGTTGTTCATATTCTTTAATGTTTAATCAAAAATTCATTAGATTGTGTCGTTTGAATTCTACTTGTAAAGTTCTGTTACATGATAATTCTATTAAATTTTCTTTATCCTTTATTGATAATGATGTAGCTTTTTCTAAATTTTCTTCATAGAAGGGGTTTGAAATCCAATTATCATTTGTGTTTTAGGGTTTTGGAAAATATTCCATGAAAGACAATTTTAATCCTGTTAAATGTGCTATTATATTTTTTTATCTTGAGACAGACTAACCTTATTTTCAAAGAAAAAAATATGTAGAATTTCGAATACTTTCGGTTGATTGTTTTTGATACACTGTTTCCAAAAATCTAATTTCTTAATCATACTTTCAATTTTATCATTAACATTAAAGATCGTTATCGACTGTACATATTAACAACTTTACTGTATAATATTATTAATTAAAATAATTTTTATGAATTATAGGAAAAAACATTTCTATGATATTTTTATGATTTAATTTTTTTATTATTATTTATGTCCGCCATTATTGATTATTTTTCGTGTACCACCAACCAGCAACTCGCGTACCACCAGTGGTACACGTACCACAGGTTGGGAAACACTGGTCTATGTGATTTAAATCTAGAAAATTTATTAGTATGTAAATGGAGTGATCGAGCATCTGAATGGGAACTTAAGTATAGTAGTACAATTCATTTGATAAAATATATTTTCTTCTTATTTTATCTAAACAATAATCGATCCAGGAAACTTTAGCTTTTAAACACATCACTCTGAAGACTTTGATTCTCATTCTTTGTCAAAACTGAGTCAAACTAAGGGTACTGTGGTATTAGAGCTGCGACATGAAGTGCTTAATCATTAAATCAATTAGGTAATTAAATCAAAAACATTTTTTAAAATCTACATTAAAAAAAAAAAACAATTTAACAAAAAAAAATACTAAAAGCATTAATGTGAAGAATAGTTAAAATGCATGTTTAAATCAAATTGATTGTGTGTTTACACGTGCATATTCTGCAAAATCTATTTTAATACATTGTACAGGCTTACACCTGCATTTATATATGTAATATATGCGGGATTCAAACTCAGACTTTTACACGATCTACAACTCTCAGTGCCATCTTATATTGCTGACTCACCTGATCACGCACATGTTGAAAAGATAAATAATCACCAATATACGTATTTCGTGCTAAACCAGCACTCATTAAAGTATGAAGATTGGTTATCTTAATATAAAGCTGAGTACTAATTGTATATATGTGTGGAGATGGTAATCTGAACCAACTGATGAGTGCTGGTTTAGCATGAAATACTAATATTGGTGATTATTTATCTTTTCAACATGTGTGTGATCAGGTGAGTCAGCAATATAAGATGGCACTGAGAGTTGTAGGTCGTGTGAAAGTCTGAGTTCGAATCCCGCATATATTACATATAAAAATGCAGGTGTAAGCCTGCACAGTGTATTAAAATAGATTATGCAGAATATGCACGTGCAAAAACACAATCAATTTGATTTAAACACGCATTTTAACTATTCTTCACATTAATGCTTTTCGTATTTTTTTTTTAATGTAGATTTTAAAATATGTTTTTGATCTAATAACATAATTAATTTAATGATTAAACCATTATAATTCTTCATGTCGCAGCTCTAATACCACAGTACCAAACTAAAATATTGTCTTATATATAAAACTGTTTTCAATATATATTTGTTGCATTATTGGAAATGTTAAAATATACTCCGGTTACTATATTTCATGTTTCAATGAAACAAGACAAGTTAATTGTTAATATAAAAAAATATCAAAAGTGAATTGTGGGGGAAAAAGTACTTCATTAACTAAAAACTGAAAATAATCTTGTTATATTTACAGATATTGATTTATTTCCTTGTCGAAAAAAAACTAATAAAAAATTTATTGAGATCTTCCCCCTTCACCCAGTCAGTTGAAAAAATATATATATGTAAAAACTGCCCGATTAAAAGTTGTTTTATGGGCAAATTTTTCCAAGTAATTTTGCATATATACATGATTATTTCTGATTGACTAGTGGTAGGTCAGCCAGAAAATTACACAATACATCTACTTTATTTAAAAACAAAAACCTGTTTATATATATGTAATTAATAAATAAATAAATGCGTATTTAACAATTAGGAATTTAAAAAAAATACACAAATTATTAAATGATTGGCTTTTAATTTGTTTTTTAAAAACTTTCTGCTGTACAGAAAAATTCAGACGAACTTCTTCTCACTCCTGATACTACATTTATAGAGACTAATTATTATAAAAATAAGCATAATCATTGACAGGTTGCAATGCATGTTGCAAGTGATTTTTTGGAGACTAAAATGTTCTTCAGTGTCATTTATACAAAATACACACACACACACACATATATTTAGAACAAGAAAAATTTTCTTTCTGTTTAAGTCTTTACATTTTTGGTTTAATAAAAGTTGTATTTGATTTAAAAACATTTTGTAGTTATTTTTAAAAAAAATATTTTTGATAATATTTGCAATATCATTTTTATATTAATGCAATGTTTTCCATTTGAACATAGTTTTATTTTATCAATTCAAAATCTATAAATAGTGACGATAATTCTTTTGCTTCTGTCAGTCACCAGTTGAAGATCAATACATGATGATATAATACGAAATATTATCAAATATTAAACCAACAGCCAGGTTCTTTTTATACCATTTAAATTGAGTTTTGCGAACATTTTTTTATTACTATTAACAATTCAACTGGTATCATATGATAATATAAAATATGCGCAAAAATATACTAGTTAGGTTGAACAAACACACATTTATATACAACATACAATAATTTATATATATATTCATGAGATATTCTGTCAATGCTGTTTTATTCTGAAATTTTCTATTTATCGCATTTGATAATAATGAATGTATGTGGACCAAATATCTATAAAACATTACGAAAGGAAGAAAAAAAAATCTATGCAATATATTTAATGCTATTTATAAAGATCTCCCCCCCCCCCTCCGCCGCAATATTATTAGTATAGTTCAAGATTGAAATAGGCGGCTTATCATTATTCTGAGTTCCAATCTGCAATGATTGCAATATCTGCATTTTATGGGCAGAGAAGTGTGTTTTTTACACAGATATTCCTATAATGCTGCATACAAATTGTGAAGTTTTTGTTAGAGCTATATAGAACTTGGTTTTCTACTTTGGAAAGCATCCTTTTTCTTTTCAAAAACTTGTTATGCATGAAACAGTGTTGCTTTGATGTGAATGATAACTTTTTTTTTTAAAAAAAGTATATGCTGATAGCTTTCTCGGAAAGATGACACTCAATATGATAAAAAATGGTCTCTTTTTAAACAAATTTTACATAATTAGTCAAATTAAACTCTACCATCCTACATAGTAAAAAATACACATTTTCATCACCTTTCTCCTATTAGTTTCTCTCAGTCTACAATTACCAAATCAATTTTCCAGTGCTGACTCATTTGAATTCAGGATTTTTCAATCTATTCATCCTCCACTCTACTTCAAACAACCAATACCCATGAACATACTTAAAAGAAATCAAGAAATTGCTAAAGGAAACACTGGAAAAATAATAGTCATCATCATACATAATTTGTTAAAAGGGAAGTTCGAACTTTTCTAAGCTTTACTTGCTCATATTTATAGATACATTTTTTATCATTTTTTTTTTCCTTTTATATCTCGTCTTTCATAATTTTTTTCAACATATGTTTTATGTTTGTTCTTTTTCTCAGCACATTTCAAACCTAATTTTTCTACTTAATTTTCTTGATAAATATCTCCTCCCCCCCGCCTGCATTTACTCTTTTATTATTATATCTACATTCCAAGTTTGTCTTTACCAATTTATATTTTTTATTCTTATCCAAATTCACATCTCCTGAACTTCTAAAAGTTCAACATTTTTACTTTATCTAACACTGAATTCTAATTAATTTACTAACACTGAATTCTATATAAAATTTTCAACCAAACGGTAAAAAGTATATAAAAAATTAAACAATATTAATAATGGGAGTAAAATATAATTATAATTGTTATTTTTCAATAAAATAAACTGCTAATTTAAAAATAGCAAGATTGGAGGTAATGATTTATAATTAAAGTGATAAACAAAAAATAAAAAGTAATTAAGTTATAAAATTATGTTACTAAAGTGATATAAAATGAAAGAAAAAATTAAATATTAGAGATTATATATTTTCTAAGATGCTATGCCATATGGAAAAAAAGATTATGTTTTTTTGTTTATAAAAGTGATAAACAAGATTTAAATAAAAGATTATAATGTAAAGAACAAAAACATTATTAATGGAAAGATTACTAAATAAATTTGTTTTTGTTTGGTTATTTTGCTAATAAAAATAAATAAATAATAAGAATGACATATCAAAAGAAAAAAAGCAAAAAAATTAAGATAAAATTTCTCTGAGATTTTTTATTAAAACATTATAAGAGATCCTCTTATCCATAATATGTAGACACCATCAATAGGCAATCATTTATCTTTCAATTGTCAGAAAATAGAGAAGAGTAAAACATAGGATCAGTGTAGCAATTCAAGTGCTTTCTGAATTTCTAATGTATCCATCTTTTCATAGCATCAATGGAAAATCATTAATATCAATTAAAATTAAATGTAAAATAAAAGGGGAAGAGGGGAGTAAAAAAAACCTATTTATTTAATGTTCGATTTTTCTGTGATACAAGCTGAGAGTAACTAAATAAGTACTTTATATTATGGGATATATACAATGGAAGTTAAACTACTTGCATTATAATAATCATATTAATATTAGGTATAACATCTGTCACTAGTTCTTTTACAATATAAATGTATTCTTTATATTTATGGGAAATTATATAACCATTATTTAAAATTGATAATTTTTGTGAAGCTAATATTATTAGATTATTACAAAGTGTTTTTATTATGCATCTGTACAGTTTTATAAATTCAATAAATATATTTTTAAATAAATAATATTATTAGATTATTTTGGTATACAAACAATAAGCATATATATATACATATTCCACTTAATATATATATATATATATATAATGTCAAATCATTCCCCAAATGTTATGTTTTTTTAGCAATACTATTTTGTTAATAAAGATAAAGTCTGAATTTTAAACAGCACAACCAAGAAATTATCTCTTGATCATTTGTTGCAACGTTGTTAAGTATATTGAAATATAGATTTAAGAGTGAGAAATTTAAATTAGCATTGATCTTAAATTGCTCATAAACAAACCTGTTTAATTTGTGTATATGAAGAATGACTAATACATTAGTCATTTTAACTTTGCAGTCTCCCAAACATAAATATATAAGAAATAGATATAGTACATATCACTAACTGGAAAATTCAAATCTAAAATCCAAATCACTACCCCAAATGTTATGTTTATCAGCACTGCTACCTTGTAAACAAAGACAAAATCTGAAATTCAATTAGCATGATCATTTGCTGAAAAAAATATAATATTTGTGGGAGTAATTGAACATTTTATATTTGCATTTTCAGTTAGCAATATGCACTGAGTCTATTTCTTATATGTTTAAGTTTAGGAGATATATAAATTAAACATATTTGTTTATGAGCAATTTAAAAACAATGCTACTTTAAAATTCACATTTCTTGTTTCAATACACTTAACAACATTGCAGTAAACGATCAAGATATTAATTACCTCTTGATCATGTTCCTGATCACCCAACTTTATCTTTAATCACAAGATAGCATGACTGAAAAACATAACTTTTGGAAGGGGTGATTTGATTCTTTATATTTGAATTTTCAGCTAGTAATAATTACCGGGTTTATTTCATATATATATGCATGTACTGATAAATTTTCACAAGTTTGACATCATACTAGTTTTTCATTTCTTTCTAAATAAATAAGTGTTATTTAATGATGTGAAAATATGTGTATATATATATGAAAGATTTTATGCATGTTTTCATAAATTATGTAAAATAAAAGAGGATAATATTCAAATAATTTAAAATAAGAGAAATACATTAATAAAAAATTATAAAAATGTAAAAGATTAGCAATTGAATAAATCCCAATACTTCATATTATTTTACTTCTTGATCATACTATCTATAGTTTGATAAGTATTATTGCTTATAATAATAGAACCTGTCTACTAATAACCATTAAAATTTAAATGTTTGAATATACCAATTTCTTGCCTTTCCTGAGTAAAGGATTGATATATATTCTGATGGAGCAAATGGTAAGAGATTAGTGCAAGTCATTATATGTTTAATTCAAAAAATAAATTAGATCTAGTATGCCTCCATAACTTGAGCATTAAAGTATTTGTACTTTATATTAACCAGTAATAAAGCAGACATTATTCAGTCAAACCACTCAAATATCTCTCTTTATAAATCATCAGGCACATAGAAGATGTAATGGTGACATCAATTACAATTACACTCCAAATATAAATCCATAATCATTTTTATTGTATATAAATTATAAACAAAATCATTAACAATTGTATTTTTATATTAAACTAATATAAAAATACAACCAGAACACCATCATCCCAAATGTTCAGGTCATAATAGTAGTAGTAATAGTAGTAGTAGTAGTAGCAGTAGCAGTAGTAGTAGAAGTAGTAGTAGTAGTAGTAGTAGTAGTAGTAATAATAATAATAATAATAATAATAATAATAATAATAATAATAATAATAATAATAATAATAATAATAATAATAATAATAATAATAATAATAATAATAATAATAATAATAATAATAATAAGTAATGAAGTAATGAATAATAATAATAATAATAATAATGAATGAAGAAGAAGAAGAAGAAGAAGAAGAAGAAGAAGAAGAAGAAGAAGAAGAAGAAGAAGAAGAAGAAGAAGAAGAAGAAGAAGAAGAAGAAGAAGAAGAAGAAGAAGAAGAAGAAGAAGAAGAAGAAGAAGAAGAAGAAGAAGAAGAAGAAGAAGAAGAAGAAGAAGAAGAAGAAGAAGAAGAAGAAGAAGAAGAAGAAGAAGAAGAAGAAGAAGAAGAAGAAGAAGAAGAAGAAGAAGAAGAAGAAGAAGAAGAAGAAGAAGAAGAAGAAGAAGAAGAAGAAGAAGAAGAAGAAGAAGAAGAAGAAGAAGAAGAAGAAGGAGGAGGAGGAGGAGGAGGAGGAAGAAGAAGAAGCAGAAGATTTTTATTCAGATATCTCACTTTATTTTTTTCCCCTATTATTATTGTCACCAACTAAACAACTAGCCATGTTAATGCTTGTATACAACTTATTGCTCAATTAACATGCTTAACCTTTTACATTTTTTTAAATATTTTCATTGCTTTAATTTTAGTTGCTTTTATTTTTATCCCTCTATTTAGAATGTTGTTAGGCTTCTCATCATCACAATTACTGACATATCAATTGCACATCTAATACGACAATCCTTTATTGCTTTTATTTTCATCTGTAAACTTAACCAATTTTACTTCTTGTTAAACTTATCCTAGCTTTCACAATTAGTAATATATCATCAGCATTTCTGATACTATGAATTATTAAATTTATCTCTATCAAATAATATTCCAAATTTGATTTATTTATGTTACACCTTTTTCTATATTTATCTCTTTTGTAAGATGGTTCACAAAATACAAAATATAGATAGAAAAATTGAAATTATTTTGCACGAATAAAAACATCAATTCTTTTTATGTAATTAAAAATATAATAGTTTATGTCATAATAAAGAAAAGATTATAAATGATTTAATGAGATGAAAAATGAAAAAAATCACAGAATTAATGAAATTATTAAAAAATTAATAAAAATTTGAAAGGAATTAAGAAATGATAGAGTTCATTATATTCTTAGAGGTCACAGAGTTATAGAAGTACATGCTGAAAAAGAAAAAAATGATTAAATAATTAAAAAAAAATAGTTATGCATATATATTAGAGGGGAAAAATAGATTGTAGTAGTAATGGGAGGGATTTGCCTTTTAGTAAGTATTTTATATATATATAAAAGCAATCAATATTTTATGAATCATTAAATCATATAGAGTATATGTTTAACTTTTATACAGTTCAATATTTGAATCAAAAGTTTGTTACATTTTTTTATTTTTCTACAGGTGGATAAACAATAATTTTTGATTTCTGGAATCAGGATTTGATTACATGGATATTAAGCACTAAGTTTTACTTTATACACTACACATATTTCTTAATACTTTAATTATATTTTGTCAGACTCCATGGATTAATCTTCAAATAATTTTAAAAAATAATTGAATGATTGTTTATTGATGTAAAGACTCCAACTTTGATCCAAGAAGCTTTGATTCATGATTGTGTTATTTCACCACTGTTAAGCTACATAGAACATTTGAAAATTTACAGTAAACTTTTTTCAAATTATTATAAATGCTGATAAACATTATTTGTTGCACTCTACTATCATCAATTAAACTCGAATAAATGATAGTGTTATATCTAAAACCCGACTTATTTTTGGTTAATGACTTTTATCAATGAGCATGCCCACAGCAATCACTTTTATTATTCATACTATTCAAGCAAATGATCTTAGATTTAAAAACTCTAATGTTTTAAATCCAAGTTCCATAGTTATACAAGTCTGACCTTAGACTTTAATCATAATGCAATTGCAGACATCTTTGATAAGGAATGACATATATCAAACAAATTATCAGGTGACTCTTTCTAGTTCACTTTCAATATCATGCATTAGGAGTAAATCCACTAAGTTTTTATTTATTATTCAAATTTATAATATATATCTCTGAAATAGAAAATATTACTTGTAATGTAAATGTTAAAAATAAGATGGAAGAGTCATGTGATAATATATTATTTATAGGTATCAAATAAAATATCAAGTTCATCTTATAAAATTTTTCAAGATCTAAATTTTTTTTTAAAAGGATTCATTTACATTTTTTGAAATTTATCTTCTTGACTATTAAATTATATTTAATCATTAAAATCAGTCAACACTGAGTCAATTCATTATAATATCAATAACAGTCAGCAATCTTAATCTGTTGTCAAGGTAACCTCTTTTTAACAGTATTTTTATCATAAATCATTCTCAATTTTTATCTGTTCATCATATTTGTCATTTTTGAATTTAACATCATTATTAGTATATAAGAATAAATTTTGTTACTTTTTAATAATTAAGTTATGGATTTTATTATATATTACTGTTAAATAATTCAATATTGTGAGAAATCTACTGTTTTAAATTATGAATTTTAAAAATACAAATATGTCCTTTCAAACTTTATATATATCAGTATCATGGGATTTGGCCTACACAAATCTTTACTGCCTCACCCCCCCCCCCCAAACTAAATGCAATAGTTGTTTTGCTGAAATACTACTTCAGGTGCTTAATACATTTATTCATAGTTATTATTAGAAATATTAAAATGTTGGATTGATATAGATTATCATTAAAAATCGTTATGCTTGTTAAAATAATTATCAAAAAATTTTAAAAGATTTTAAAAATGTTGTTTAAAATCTTATTTTAATAAATGAATTTAAAATGTAAAGTACTTTCTGTAAAATAAATTAAAAAAAACTTTTTGCAGCTTTTGAAATAAAAAAAAAATAGAATAGCTTAATGCTTTCATTAAAATAAAAACAATATACAGAGTAATAATTTTGTTGATTTATTTATAATTAATTAATAAAAATTCATCTCTGATTTATTTTTCCATATTTGTATCTTCACTTAATTCCAATTTTTGAATGCATACAAAGCTTTGATCAGGATATAAGGATTCATTGTTTCTTCAAATTGTTTAACTATTTTTATAAAACATTTTTTAAAATCAATATTTTTTTATAGTATGCCATAATTCAAAATATAATAATAATCATCTTGTATAATTACTGTTTTATATAAACTGGGTATTCCTATAGAGTGTTTAGATTATATTACAATTAGCTAAGAAACTCAATATCCAAATTATAATATTTTTAAAATTCATCCAACTTATTTTAACTCTTTATCACAAACTCTTATAATTTATATGTCTTGAAGTAATTTTTGGAATTACTATGTTGACTTCTAAATGAGATAGTTGACTTAATTAGTGAGAACTTCCTAGCTTCATACTCTCAAATCAAAATGCTTTAGATTTGCCTATATAATTAGAAAGTAGATTGAAGATAAGATGGCCACTCTTATATTTATAAAGTTGTAATCTTGTGTTAAGATTTGTAGAGACCCCTCTCATGGTAAAATTAGGCAGACAAGGCACATAATATTAAGGTTAAAGCCTTATATGTATTTATGCGCTGACCATGTACTTAATAAGAATTAATGTTTAAAATACTATTATGAGAACAAAAAAATAAAAGAATCAATAATTCAAACAGTCGTAATATGTATGCTTTATTCAATTCCTATTAAAGTGAAAACGTATATATTGTGAATTAAAATTGATAAGAATAATATTTATAATTTCTTATTGTATTAGCCAGTTATTGAATTATATATAGTTCCAGAGTTGTTTCTCAGTTCCCTGATGGAACCATTAACCACATAATTATTACTTTTTTTTTTTTTTGGAATGTGATTACTTATGCAATTATAGAAGAAAGAAAAAAAGGCTAATAAAAGCATGGTGATTAAATACCCACTTTTTTTATTTAAATAATTTTTAAACTACAGTGCTATTTAAAATATATAATGCAGGCAAGAACTACCTTTTTTTTTTATTTAAGCTCCCGTTCGCTGCTTTTAATTTCACCAAAATCAAGCTTCTCAGACCATAAATCTATAAATGTACAATTATATGTGTGTATAGTCATTCTCATAAAATGCATTTTCCATTAAAAAGTGCAATAAATATTTGTTGATTGTAACTAAAGAAAAAGTCTAAATAAGTCAGGAACTAGTTTATGCATAATTTTTAAACCGGAAATTTATATCATCAATAATATTTAATAAAAAAATACTATTTTATGGTAGAGGTCACCATATAAAGATATTTGTCAATAGCAAAAAAAAAAAAAAAGTACTAATTTTTTACATTAAGAAAAAAATCCTATTTTAGCTCATATTTTATTTATGAGAAGAAAAATAGAATGATTTTTCTGATTAAAAAGTTTGAAATTACAAATCAAGTTTAATTGTACTTTTAATTGCGTCAATTTAATTTTTAATGATGGGTTTATTTGTAAATATAGATTAAAAACAACTAGGTTCCATTACTTGGTTAAATTGAGTATAACTAAAACTGCAATTCATTTGTAATTTAAACTTCAGATTTTAATTAATTGTTTATTAAGAAAGGGAGAAAAAGTAAACAATTTGAGAGCATTAATAAATTAGCAGAATATTTTAAAGAGATCATGAAAAAAATAACACTAAGTTAAATAAATTAATCTCCAAAAACAACTTTTCTAAAGAAATGAAGTTTTTTTCTTTGAAAGAGGGAAAAAAAACTTGCCATATCCTTCTTTAATTAATTTGATATATTTTATCAGCGCGAATTACCATAAAATTCTGACTTGTGTGCATTAATGCAGTAAAAGACATTAGAGTTCAAGTCCATGGACCAAAGCTTGGCTAAATATATTTTCATATTACTTTATAGTAATGAGTAGATTTTTTTCTCTTATATGTCAAATGCGTTGATCAGGAAGCGAACCCGGGCCAGCCGCTTGGAAGGCAGCTATGCTAACCATTAGGCTACCGACGTTTGAAGTAGAATATTTGAAAGCTAAAAGTCCATAGATAGCATCTTGACTGCAACTTCCGGTTAGTGCCAGATTTATCTTTAAGGTTGGCAGCCTGAAGTCTAGGACCCCAAACTTTAGTTGCCACTAGGTAAGGTGTGTAATATTTATAAACTGTCATAGACCATTTTTAACATAGGCTATCATAACATATTGTAATCTTTAAATAATCTTTCAGCAATTTTCCTTGCTCTTCATTCCAGAATAATCCTAAGCCAGGAACTCAACACTAGCATAGATTTATGTATTGATTTTGTTCTTCCAGAAAAGTAGTGAGACTTTTAAGTTGAAATCACAATTGTTCATATATCTACGGAGATCATTATAATTTTGATCAGTCAAATTAGTAATTAAATTGCATTTTTGTTAATGGTAGGAAAGAACATGCTGATTTTATTAATGATTTTTAGAAGCAGATTGCAATACAATTGTCAATGAAAAACAATTCTTTGAGAATTTTGAAAATATTATATAGAAGGTTTTTTTTTTTACTTTTCTCTTCCTGAATAAATCTCGTTTTAGATACTCCCAAATTTTTCTTTCCAAGAATTTGCTTTTTATTTTCAGATTACAATGCAAGAAGAATGTGCAAAAGATTTGAAAGAGATGCTAGCAAGCATAAGATACTTGAAAATGATACAGTATAGAAGACTAACCAATGTTTTTTTTTTTTTGTATCAGCTACTGACAGAAGTAATAACTGTCAATAATGAGGAGATCAGTATAGTGGAGTAAGGACCAGATTTATGCATAAACTATAGCTAGCAGTTCAATGTTTTTTTAAAATAACAGTGAAACATTTTTATTGATAAAATTTTATCAAGTCATATATTTATTTACAGCATCACATTAATTGATTTTGTTAGCAACATTGGTAGACTAACAATGATAATATGTTAAATATTAATTATTTGTTGTATTCCTGGGTATATATAGGATGAAATGAGTAGAATTTTATTTCATTAACAATATATGTTTGACGTTGAAAGGACAAGTAAAAAAAGTACTCCAGTGCTTCATTGATCTTAAATCCATCTGCTTTCTGCAAAATTCTGCACAAAGTCCTTTATTTAATTGTTTAAAAAATTCTTTCTTGAATGCTTTTTTCAACTTTTTAAAAATTAAATTACTCTTTATAATTTATCTTTCTAATTTATTAAGGTGTCTAAAATATCAATTTTTTTTTTACTATCATATAAAATAGTTAATAGCTTGAAAATTAAAGTTAATATATGATGGTGCATCTTAATCTTCTGGTGACATGATATGGTTTCTCCTTAATTGAAGTCAGGAATCTCTCAGACAATGTGTCCAAGAAAACCGTTAGCCAACTTATCTTCTCTTTCCATTCATCACTCTAAGTTTTGCCCATATTCTTCTCTATCCCATTTCCACATCATCTTTGTCCACTCCATGGTCTTTGTATCTAGATACTCCTTATCTTTCTCAAACCCCAGCATGAAGACTAATAACCCACTTTCTGTACAATCATTTGGTCTATATTTATTCTCCCATAACTTTATTACTTGAACCCCAAAACTGCTGGTAAGCATGTACATTCAATTAACAGATGCCTAATATTTTCCATGCCTTCCTTACATAACTTGCAGACTAAATCACACACATTTCTCCATTTATGCATATATTCCCTTTTTGCTAATGATCCTGTTCAAGACTTGAACAATAAACTGCTTTCCTTGCTATTATCATAAATTAACTCACACCCAATATTCTGTTTATATATATATATATATATATATATATTATGCGAGAAGTAAGGGTACAATATATATATATATATATTTAGTGGTGTGATGCACTGTGACTTCTCCTTATATGGAGTCAGGAATCTCTCAGCAACTATGCCCAAAGAAACCTGTTAGCCACTTTGACTTCCCTTTCCATTCCCCATCCCAAGTTTTCCCATATTCTTCTCTATCCTGTTCCATCCCATTTCCACAACATAATCTTTGTCAACTCCATAGCCTTTATATCTAAAACCCCTTTATCTTTTCCCAAACCCAGTATAAAAACCCAATAACTCACTTTCTGTATAATCACTTTGTTCATATTTATTCTTCCACAACTTCATTATTTGTATACCCTTTCTGCATTCAGACATTTACATTTAATAACAGATGCCTAATATTTTCTATGTCTTCCTTACACAACTTGCAGACTAAATCATCCATATTTTTCCATTTATGTGTATATTCCCTTCTTGCTAAAGATCCCTTTCTACTTTCCTTGCTATTATCATAAATTAACTCACACCCAATATTCTGTTTATTTCTATAAATATTCAAACTCTTTTTACTCTCCATCTCCCTATTCTTTATTAATATATCTATTTTTCTATCCCATTCCTTAACACTATAATACTCAACAATTCTTCTAACACAATCATCCCACCTTTTGTATAAATATAGTGACATAAATTCTTTACCTGAATCTTCTGCAAATCACATTATCTTTCACATTCATTATGTTGCCTATCCTTTATTCATAACCCAATTAAATATTATTTTGGCTATTATTTTATTATCCATAATTTGCAATCTACTGAACATTTTCATTTTGCATCTCTCATATAAAAACTTGACCATCCCATTTCCTCCTTGAATTGCCCCCTTTGCCATCCACACTTCTGCATGTCTTCCTACTTCTCTTTGTACTTTTTCTAAGTAATCTAATACCCCTTTATTAACACATAATTCATCATTACCATATGTTAACCCTGCTACTGCCACTCCCTTTCATACAATTCTAGCTACAGCATATTTATTATATGAGAACACTTTAAATTTCTTTATCAATCCCTTTCTTTTCTTTGCTTCATTTATCAATTTTTTCTCCCATTCGTCCAAGCAATTTCTGATTACTTAAGATGATTCTCAAATAGTTATATCTATTCACCACACTTAACTTTATATCCCCCAGTAAAAATTCTTTGTCTTCTCTTTCCTCAATATTAATCATTACTTTTGATTTTTTTTCACTAAATTTAATCCCTATCTTTTTTACCTACCTTTGTGCATGTCCTCAGCATGAATTTCATTCTTTCTGCATACACAAAAAAACATCATCCATAAATAAAAGACCCAACAATGTATATATTGGTCTCTCTACTCCTCTTCCTAGTCTTTCTATTGCTCTCTCCATTTTTCTCAAATACAACAACAAAAAACAGGTGACAGAGGACATCCTTGCCTTAGTCCCACCCCATTTTTAACTTTAACTGATTCTATATTCCATAATTATTTTCATATTTCTTAATAATATCCACTAAAGCTGCATCCATTCTCAAATTTATTAAACTTACACATAATCTATTTCCATTTACTCTATCATACACCTTCTCTATATTTATAAAAACCATATATAACTGCCTACCTCTATTCTTACTCATATCCATAAGTTGGGTAACTACAAATAAACTATCTCCTAAATGCCTATCTGATTGAAAACCTCCTTGCATTTCTCCCACTATATTATTTTTCCCCATCTATTTTGCAACCCTTCCAGCCACCATATATGAGAAAACCTTATATAGCACTGATGTTACCGCTATTGGTCTATAATGGTTTAACTTTCTATGATAATTACCCTTCCTGTTTACTGAAACAGATTTAATTACTCCCCCCACCCCCCAGTGACAATTTTGTATGCTCTCAACATTTGATTTTATTATTAAACTGTTATATATCAGAATATAAATTTGACTTTTTACAATTACAAACAAAATAAATTAAAAAAAAATCATATTTGAACTTTGCAAATAGTTAAAAAATAAAATCATATTAAAAACAAAGAATGAATTTATCATTTAATGATTGGGAGCAACAGATTTTGATTCCATAAAATCAATGAAGTGATGACACTTGTGTTTAAAATGTTAATAAATAAGTCAGTATCTGATATATCTATAAAATTATGCTTTAAAACATTATTTTAAAAAAAATAATTTTTATAATATATTCTAGTGGATAATCAATGACAATGTGTTAGCAATCAGTTTGAAAAGGTAGGTTTATTGGAACTCTGTAATTTGCTTTGTTAAAATTATGCTAGCACTTATTATCTTCTATTTTTAAAAACAAAACACGTATGTATAAAATAAATGTGTAATCACATATACTTTTGATTTGGAATAATTATTACATGATTATTGTACAAAAATAACCACAAATCTTAATAAACTTCACAAAAAAAATAGTCATTTGAAAATTTTTATTGGAATCTCACAAATGACATGAAATCCAATAATAAAGATCAAATGCATAAAATGTAGCTAAATAGTTGGATTGTTACCACATTTTTTATTGTCCTGACATTAGATTTTTTTAAATCTAAACATATGTGAATTTTGCTATTAAAAAAAAAACTAGCAAAATATCTCAATAGATGGTTGTACAAGCAAATTGACTCCAGCACTTTTTCTCAATTTCACTCTATGAAGTTCCTCACAATGATGAAATATCTGATTAATAATATAAAAATGTTATAAATATTAAGATACTAGAATAAATTATGTGAAGCAATGGTAATTTATTATTAATGTTGATCTAATATTAGTACTAGATCGTAGTACCTGTTGACTGAGATAATTTAATTTACGTAAATTTTAGCATTTGATAAATAAATTATTTAGATTTTATAAATGATGTATTAAAAATGTATTTTTTTTTTAATGAAGTATTTTTTTTTAGCTTTTTTGAATGTTTTTAGAGGCAATTAATTATTAAATTCTGAATTCAAAACTGGAAAAATTATGTTTTACAAGATGGTTATTAAAATAATTGTACAATTTGTTCTTTGAAAGCTCATTTAGTTGCTCAAATTGAAATTTATTTATTTCTTAAGCTGGGAATTTTTAGCTCGTAAGTTTGCTACTTGAGCACTGCTAAGCTTTACTAAGTGTAAATATATATGGTCAATAATAAAAATTAAAAGTAATTGATTGACTTTACTTCTGATAAAAATATTTTAAAATGATCTCATCAACAATAGTGATAAACCATTAAACATCATGTGACCACCATCTCTTATGCTAGCACATAACTGTTATTAAATAGGCAAAACTCTCCATACAGTAGTGCCACCCTGTGCTAAACAGATTAATCAATGGATGCCAGAAGGCTTGTGCATAAAATCCACATCTAATTTCTACTTATCCAATATCCCCAGACTAGTTTCTGGCTTGTGACCTTCTTCAGTGAGGAGTCTTGGATCTGAGAGCACTGCACCTTGATCTTAGGATCTAATGCAACCCTCCAGCAGCCACCTTTTATCTCTACTTAACTACAAAACTATGAGAATGAAATCAAAAACACAATATTTTCAATCTAAGCTTAATAGCTTAAAATCACAATTGGGTCTGAACTCAGTTCAGCACCCATACATTTTGGTGTCTTTGGCTCTTTAACAACCATGAACACCACTAACCTATTATGCAGGATTGGTGTTAAACCACTAAACATCACATGATCATCTCTTATGCTAACACATAACTGTTATTAAACAGGCAAAGCTCAATGACAAAGGCCACAAGCCAGAAACTAATCTGGGGATATTGGATAAATAGACACTAGATGGGGATTTTATGCACAAGCCTTCTGGCATCCATTGATTACTCTGGTTGGCACTACTGTATGGAGAGTTTTGCCTGTTTAATATATATTCAGCATGCAGAATTGTAAATTTATATATATATATAATTTTCAAAGAAATGAATTTATTTCCTCTTTATTTTGTGAAAATTGAAATTTCTAATGTATAAAATCTAGATGATAATCAGCACTCAAATGAAGGAGCCCAGAGAACAGAGATGGTCATATCAGTTTAGATGTGGCAGATGCTGGTAGGGAAAATAAAAAAAATCAACAAGAGAATAGGATAAACAAAAGAGATCAGAAGACCTGCTAAAAAAATTGGAAGAAAGCAATCAGTAGATAAAAAAAAATCAAAAGGGAGCAGAAAAATGCTGGAATATAACAAAGCATTCATATTAAAACTTGAGAGCTTATGTAGAAAACTATTGTGGGAGAAAAAGATGTCTATAATATCAATTAAATGAATCCAAAATCTCCTAGTCCAAAATGGTTTAGTATTACACGCAATAAAAATATTTCAAATTCAGAAAATCATCAATTTAATTACATTGTGCATCTTGGAGTGATAATAAAATCACATCAACAGACAAACCACCATCAATTTCTGGCTTTTAAACACTCTTTGTACCACATTGCTAAATATCACAACTTCAGTGATTTGGACATGGAAAACTAAGTATATGTATTGGAAAATTACATACTAATCTATCCTCCATCTTCACATGACAATAATAAGCTTTTTTAAATATAAACAACAAACAATTAACAAGAAAATTTAAATACTAGTCACTAGAACAGAAATATTATGACTTCCTACTTAAACTAAACATGGAAGCATTACTGCTTTAACATTTCTTTCATTATAAAAGGAACTGCATTAATGTTGATGATGTATGCAGGCTTTGCAAAAAAGAAACTCAAGTCAAATATTTTTTTCTTGTCCTACATTAGATAGTATTTGTGATGGAATTCCAAATTTATTCAAAAATAGAATGTATACTATACAAACATTCCTTCAATCCTATGTGAAAAATAACTTTGCACACATTAGAGTCAGTATATTTATACTATTCTCAATATGGTTTACCAAATGCATATTTACATATAATACAAACACAAGAAGGCATCCAAATATCTTTTGGAACAAAGTAGAAATAATAAGGTTAAGAGATGAAAAAATTTCATCAACAAACATCCACATCCACATTGTCACTAATGCGAATAGACTCAAGCCTATAAAGGTGAGGAAAAGTTGGACAAAGAAATAGGTTGTCATCAATTAGCCCCCACACACCACCTGATATCACTGTTTCCTGTGGTTCGTGGTACTATTGCACACTTCACAGGTTGCTACAGTATGATGTAAGGGTGTGTAGAGTTCAAGTTGTCCTAAGTCTTTGCATGTGCATTCAAAGTACTTATTTTTTATACGACCTGATGTAGTTTTAGATAGTATTAATTGTAAGACAAAATATGCACTTTCTTACACATATTTTTAAGCTTAAACGAATTTCAAAAGTGTATGGTCCAGCATTATATAGAAATCACATATAAAACATATTTTGCACAGGGACAGTTACAAGACTTTCAAAGCATAAGCTTGGCTTGGTCAAAGGGGAATTTTCAAATCGAATTGTGTTTTGTAAATTGTTTTAAAATAGTGTTTAATTTTTTTTTTTGATCAGATGTTAATTGAAAAAAGGAAATTTTATTAAATAATTTTGTTTTTAAAAATGTTGTGTATGTTGTGACTGATGATCCTTCAGATCAACAAAACCATCGGATCCCTCTCCCTATCAATTCCAGCACTATGTACTGAGATGGATGTTTTAAAAATTGTCTCACATGTGATGGATGATCCTTCGAATCGGCAAAGACATCAGACCCCCCCTGCAAATTCCAGCAGCGCTATGCACTAACACGTAATAGTATATAAAAAAGTAAATCAGACCCCCCTCCCTGCAAATTCCAGCAGTGCTACGCGCTAACATGTAGTAGTATATAAAAAAGTAAATTGTAAATCAGCCTGGTAACGTTATATCTATTGGTTTTTGACTAGCAACAGCGACATCAGGCGGGCGCGGGGGCTAATCAACGATAAGCAAGAAATCTAATAAAAACTTAATTACATAAAACAATCACATTGTAAAAGACAGAGTTGAAAAATGGTCCCTTGACATTCTTTAGTGTTGGACAATAATATATATATATATTTGATCTCTTTGTTATTAATATTTCTAAGGGTAAAGGTATATATTTTTTTTGTATAAATTTGTTCCCGCCCCCCACAATTCTTCATGTAAATGTCAAGTTGTCATGATGATATATGTAATGGTATTCTTGGTTTTTTAAAAATTGTTTAAAGTTCATTTTGAAATTAAGAAAATAGAATAAAGTAAGCAACAAAAAAGATATTTAAAAAAGGACAGAATTAGTCAGATACTAAAAAATAAAAGAAAGCAATTAATAAAAAGAAATGCTGCTAAAGAAAAATAGCAGACAACCAAAATATGTTAAGATAAAATATTAATCAGAGAAGATAATAATAAAATAATGACAGTGTTTAGGAAGATATCTAGAATATAATGAGAAATGGGGGAGGATAAGAAGTAGTAGGACAAAAAATACACTTGTCACAAACAGAGTATAATCTGAAAGGAAGTTAAAAGAATAGATCAAATAATGGAGGATGGACAACTGGAATTTACAAGATAAGAATAACAAGAAGGAATTGGTAGAATAATTTGAAGAGTGAAAAAATAATTAATAAGACAAGTGCAGGATCTACTATCAAGGATTACACAACTGAGGAATAAAGAATTTGAAAAATATAAACACAGAAGTGAAAGCAATTACTAAGATGAAAAGTGAGTTTAAGTATGTGAAAAGGCTACATGACAAGGTGTTAAAAAGAATAAAATTAAAGAAATTCAGAAGCACAGCCAATGGAAATTAGTGAGGGATATAAGAATACAAATTTCAGAACATGAGCTATATTAAGATGATGTAAATAGATTCATTGAAATAAAGCAAGTTAAATGATGCAGGAAAAACATCTTGACAGTTTAGATAGATCTAGTGCCTTGGAACTTTGTAGATTCATTATTGTTGAATAATGACTCTTCATTATTGGCTGTGGTTATCATCCAAGGATCAGAAAATTACCAATGAAAGCATTATCATACAAGCCAGAAATTCCAATAATATAAGGAAAGTATGTTGCTTGAATACTGGACCAAGTAGCATCAAGATGGTATACAATATAAAGTATCACAAGAGATACAGAATAAGTATAATAGAGATCTAAATCCAGTTTTTTCAATAGCAGATAGTCAAATAATTATTAGATATAATTTGCCATAGAAGATGAATCAAATGATTATGTGTGCAGACAGAATTATTGAGCAGATAGCAAAATTTCTTAGATACAAGTGTAACAGTAGCTGGGTTCAAACCCTGTTACAAAAGGAAAGAAAATGTAGATTTTAGACATTTTTTTATATTATTATGCTATAATTATTTTGGAAAAGTTGCACAGACAAATGCACATGTATTTTCTGGAATGAGGGATTTAGGTATAGATTTGAAGTGGCATACGTGTATATAGGTAAATATTGTTGTTGAAAACAAGAAAATAAAAATTTAAAAGATTATAAAGCGTGTAAAAAAAAAAAGTTTCTTTTACAAAGATAACTTCCCGAATTAATTAGACAAACGTATCTCATTGTTCAAAAAAGAAAAAAAACAGAATCTAACTACTTGAATGGATATCTCATTTTTTTTTAATTAAACAGATTTTGTAGAAATAATTTTTAAGAGAAATGAATATGGAATGCCCCATTATTTATTGAACTCTTTTTGATTTCTTTTGTTTAATTAAAGTCGATGAAAAGATTTATAATTAAAAAGTTTTAAGAATTTAAAAAAAGAATTAGATAAGTAAAAGTCGAGATTGCTAAGTGGTTTTTCTTTTGTTGACATTTTATAAAAAAATCTATTTTTGAAAACAAAGGAATACCAGAGATAAGGAGGAAGGAAACTTGGATTATTAATTAATTTTAAGAAAAACGGACAGTTGACATTTGCTGGTCTGACGGGGAAGAAGAGCAGGCATTATAAAATATATTGAAGAAAATTTAGTAAGAGATTTTAATAAATTAGCTGCAAAGCAGAAAGATGGGGAATAAACTGTGTGAACTGAAATAATTATGAGACCTCATGGATTGCATGGGGTAAAATCACCATTGTGCGGGGTCGATGTTAGGACTCTAGCCCTTTACCTATCCCATGTAAATATGTACCTCCATCAACATCTCCAATTGCACTTCAGAACCACAACTATTTGAATTTGGTGCAGATCGTCCGCCAATCCGGAATTTATCCAAAAGGAAAAGTAGAATAAATATGCTACGTTAGAGGGACTAAAGGATTGAAATATTAAGTAGAAGAGATGGATGCCATATTTTGCCTATGCTAAATCCCAGGATTAAATTACGAGTGCACTTGGAAACATATATGCAGGTTCTACAGACTCTGTAATACCGGTAAATATACACATATTATATCATTTTAACCCATAAATCTAATCCAACTTAACTGTGTGATTATCTAGTGATAAACATGTATTATTTAGTATTTTTTTGTGTTATTTTTTTTTTTTAAATTGTAATTCATTAAAAATATTTATCGTATATATGAGTGTGCCATTTATTGTTTTTCTTAGAGTAAATATTAGTGAATCTGAAATTAAATTGTTAATTTGTTTCGATACACATTATATAATTTATATATATATATATTCCAAAATCAGATACTCATGTGTGCTAATGTGCATCCAATAATAAGTTAAAGCAAAGCAGGTTAGATAGAAAGGTGTGTGAGGATTTTAAGGTTTATTTTAGACTTTAATGGGAAAATAGAAATTTATAGAAAAGATTCAATTTGAAAGTTCGTTCACCTTTCGTTTCTTCTTCAGCACAATGCGCTACCACACCCTGAGCATTAAGACAGGCATCGAGTTAAATTGCTGAGTCAAACAAATATTTAATAGGTCCTACAATTCTTGTTAAATAGCAAGATTGGCGCTTGGCAATGAACAAAAAAAAATACATTGTCCATAAACATAGAGATCTAATTAGAGGTTAAGTTAAAGCTGGGAGGGTTCGATACAATTACCTTATATACGTGTGTTTTGCGGTCAGCTTCTTCTCTAACTCCTTTTGAATGACCCGAAGTTCGGGAAAACTTCGTCAGAGGGGTGAATGACTCAATTTTATGGGAAAACTTCATAAAGGAAGGGCTATCAATAAGGCACATGTCACCATATAAATTCACCCTCAGAAAAAAAGAATAAATGTAAATTTTGGTTTGATAAGGATGAATGTTTGACGTCAGATGATTTAAAAGTTAAAAACGTACACGACAAAGAGTCACAAAATGTTTCACAAGTCAATAAATGCAATAAGGTATAAGGGATTTTGGCTTCAACTTTAAAAATAAAGAATTCCTAGAATGAGATAAGGCCAATATCAGTAGTATAGCTTTTAAAAGTAATACTAGATATAACTTATGAGAAGAAAAGGCTTAATTTAATGGCTCAAAAAGAGAACAGAATAAGTCAGAGGACTTGTAATGGGGACAACCTGAACAAGAGTTCATCACTGCCCCAGCACTATTTAAATAAAGATAATCAGTGAGATTGAAGAACAAGATCGAGTTATTCATCCACACACACAAAAAGATTTAGAAACAATTTCAAGATTTATATTAAGGTCCCTACACTATTGTTCAGCAATGTAAAAAAGTGCCTTCCTTAGATGAGAGGTGCAGAGAATACCAACAATGCCAAAATCTTTTCCAGAAAAATATTAGTAATGAACTTATACTTTAACTTGAAAGGAAACTAGTCTTTATACATGCACTATAGAATTGACACAAACTCCCCTGCCAACAAGCGTTATAATCAACTTTTATTAACTGTGTCTACATTAGGGCTATTCTATAAACAAATCAACTTTTATTAACTGCCTACATTAGGCTTAAAGTGATTATGAGTAATTGGCAAATTACTTGGAAAAGTTTAGTACAGGGAAGAGAAAAATTGCCATTTTAATTACCTGTGACCCTGATTCTTATTAATTTGAATATATGTAATAATTAAGAATATAACAATTATATATATATATGTAATATTGTGGAACAAAATGTGTAAATGAATAGAAAAGTAATCCAGATGAGATAGTCTCATCTGGGTCACTTTATTTCCATCTAGCAGTTGGGGAGGGGATGATGGTAGTGGAAGGGCTTGAGTATTTTTCTTCTCCTGTTAGCTGCAAGATAACTTGTAAAATGGGAATTTAGCAAGATTAAACATAGTAAAAGATTTACGTAGATGAAATGATCATATGACAAATTTAAAACGTCAAGTTTTCTTTTTATTGGGCATAATTGGGAAATGAAACAAAAAGGGATATTTTTTATTCTTCTTGTGTGCTTTCATTTATTTATTGTTTTGAAAAAGAAAAAGGGATTAAGATCTTTAAATGTTTATATAGAAATTAAGATCTGTAAAAGTTGCTTATCAATTAATTAAAAAACAAAAAATTAAAATCTATAAAAATGGTTTATCAACAAATTAAAAAAAAAAGGAGAGGAATCTTTTCCTCTGGAGAAGGGCTGTTTTCCAAATTAGTGTATAAATAATTTTTTTTTTTGAAAAAAAAAATCGTTTTTGTATAAAGAAAATCAATTGACCAAGGCTTAATGTAGAAATTTCTGAGATAATTATGATTTAATGGAAGACTGTTACCATAGTTGTTTTTTAAAAAGAGTGTAGGTTAGTGATTTCACTCTTAACTTTTCAATTTAGCAGGATGTCAGAATTTCGACTTTTGATCAATTCGCTTGGTGAATTTTTTTGTATTATACATTAACGTGTAAAACAGTATATTTTATTATAAATTATTGCTGAAAAATTTGTGATAGAAGGCAGGAAATTCAAAATTCCCACTCTTACAAAAGACATAAGCCCCACCCTCACATGTTCAGCCATTGTCTGTAAAATGTTCTACATTTTATGATTGTTTAAAGTAAATAGTTCCAATGACCAAAAGCTTGTTTATTTGTGAATTTATTACGGTTTTAGATATTTAAAAAAAAATAATTTACACTATATTTATTAGATATCAAGAAATATAAATTAATAAATTATTTTGACTTTAAATACTTTATTTTCAAAAATATGTTATATTAACAGCAAATCTAAACATAACCTGAAGCAATTTACAAGCATAGTTTCTACGTAAGCAATTTATTTATATTTACGAGTATGAAATATCGCAATTTTGCAATAAATATTCAAAAAATGTAAACTTTTAAAAGATGATTTGTTAGATATAAGAGAAATAATTATTTGTTTGGATGTTTAAAAATAATAAGAATTAAGAAATATTTCATTGATTTTATAAAATAAAAATAATCTTTTTAGAAACGATGTCTAAACTCTTTGTTTTGTTTACGATCTCATTTTTTTAATATTTACAGAAACAAAATTTGAACATTTAAAATTTATTTTAGTAGTAAACAAAAATATCTATTAAATGATGTCAAATTTACTATTTTCAGATAAGTAATAAATCATTTTATCATATATTTTATGTTGATGTGTAAGACAAAGAAAAAATATTAGAAAATGCACATCTTGAAAGAGTTAATTTTTTTTGCTAATATGTAGAATAGTATAGAGTTTACAAGAATTATATGCTAAGCTTTTGCTAAAAGCTGAACATTACTGACCAAGGAATATAGAAGGAAATACCTCTAAAACTTTCAACAAACCCTAGGTATTGATCCATCCAAAATCATGACTATATCAACCTGTTAATCTGAAAATTTGAGAAAGCCATAAAAAGTAGTAGACTCAAAAGATTGACTAAACCTCTATCTGTAAAAATTACTAGAAAACTAAAATAAATAAAAAATCCATGGTAAAATGAGGTATTATTAAAGTATTTATATTGAATATTTTTTTTTTGTTGTTTTCTCATCCCTGGTGTTCAACATGGGATGGCGTTGATGCTAATCAAAAACATATACATATAACGATTCCAGGCCGGACCTAAATGATCGATTTGATTTAAAAAGATGATTTCTTAGATTTGTAATAAAATATTCTACTAATAGTATTATATGATGTTAGTTTTTTTTATTTTTGTAAATGTTTATTAATCTTATATTGTTTTTGAGTTTGTGTGTATGTGTCTTTAAAGTTACGGTGTTTTTCTAATTTTTTTTGGACTTTATGTGTTTTTTTTTTGCAAGAGTAAATCAATAATTTTATTTAAAAGCAAAACGTAATAAATCAATGTTTATTAATCTTATCTTGTTTTTGAGTTTGTGTGTCTTTAAAGTTACGGGGCTTTTTCTAATTTTTTTTTGGACTTTATGTGTCTTTTTAAAGTTACGGTATTTTTTTTGCAAGAGTAAATCAATAATTTGATTCAAAAGCAATTCATAATAAGTCAATGTTTCTTAATCTTAGATTGTTTTTTAGTTTCTGTGTGTCTTTAAAGTTACGGGGCTTTTTCTCATTTTTTTCGACTTTATGTGTCTTTTTTTAAAGTTACGGTATTTTTGGTCGAGTAAATCAATCATTTTATTAAAAAAGCAATATGTAATTCTAAATCTATCAAAAGTAACGTAATTTATATACTACAATTTAGAATTGATACCCGACTACTACTAGTAAGGCCTGTCATTGAAAGACTCAATTGAAAAATGATACCCGACTAATTTGCTTTCTTTTTTGGGGGGGCAGTAATGAATCCGAAAGTGGGTTGTTTTTGTTAAGCCTGTCTATATAAAAAGGGTACCATTATTGAAATACTAAATTTAAAAATGATAGCCAACTACTTTACATTTCTTTTGACAGTAATTAATCAGGAAGTGGGTTTCTTTTTTTTGGTAAATCTTGTGTGTATATATATAAAAACCGTAATTCAAATACTCCATTGAAAAAATCAAACCCCGTTGAATTTGTTTTTTTTTTTTAAGACAGTAATTAATCAGGAACTGGGTTGTTTTTATTAGTGTGTAGATATAAAAACTAATCTTATTTTGAAATAATAAATGTCAAAAAAAAAAAAAAAAATACCAGACTAATTTTCTTTTTCGGACAAGTAATTACTAATAATTAGATACTGGGTTGTTTTTGTTTGTGCGTATATATATAGCAAAAGTAACTGGTCACGGACGAATTCTCGTGAAAATGGTACTTTTCGCGTGATCCTTCAAATTTTTTCTGTGCCGCATTCTTAAAAGCAATTTTTGAGGGGTACCCATTCGTAATGAAATCTTCAGGACATTATTACTAAACTTACAACAGTAAAGTAAGTTACAACACATTAAAAAAAATAGTCGTCTTATCAAATTTTAAAAAACTACAACTGCTTCAAATACACACACTCTCATACGAAACTACAGAGAAAATAGATATTCTACTATTATGAGAAAATAATGAACAAAATCAACTACTACGGCAGCCAATCAAGGCATTTCTTTCTCTTTGCTTTTACCATAGAAAAAAAGCCATAACCAGCAGCCGTCTGGAACTCTTTCTGTTTTATCATAGAAAGAAGTCTCTTTGTGTTGGCTTCTGTCGCCGTCACCGCCTCTGTCCAACATAACGTGAGGACTCTTTTCTGCATTTATAATGTAGAAAATTTCCTCTTTTGTTGGGTGAATGCCGGTGAAATGGTATATTTCTAGGAATTGACCTAGAAATAGCGACATCTCGAGGCGAACACCAGGGATGAGAAAACCTTTTTTTTTTATTAGATTAAAATTGTGGGACATTCACAATTTCAAAAGAAAAAGGGGAGATTCAAGTTAAATTCTATTTTTTTTTTTTATTGTGAAATATTTTTTTGGAGTTGATTATTGTAATGAAATAACTCATTTAGATTATTAGTTAAAAAGAATTAGAAGAGCATACTAATTGTTATATAGAATTACATATAGGATTGATCAATATATATTGAAATATAGTGTATATACTTAAGCTAGATTTAATCAATATGTAATATTTTGGGTTTGTCATTTCATTGCCTAAATTTTTTATTGTTTATATGTTAACTTTATTAAGTAATTGCTTTAAAAATAAGTTTTTGAGCCTTTATTCTTCTAGCTGTCTGTTCTGTGATTTACCAGTGCATTTAAATGAATTCATCATAGTATTGTGCTATAAGAGATTTCTAAGTTACACCAGTGATATTATTTATTAATAGAATGTGTATACTTATTTTGTTTCTTGGGTCCTTTTGATCCCAAAACTAGTTCAGACATATACATATGATTATATATTTATATGAGTGTGCGTGGACATCCAGATGCTTTTTTATGATCATTTGCATGGTGCAAAGATCAACTTCATAGATTAATTTGATAGCTAGTAGTCAGCATACTGGATGGTCCAACACATTGGTGATCAATATTTATATATTGATCCTAGGATTTTTGACATATTTAATTAGTTATTTTAGCACTTTAAGTGTATGCATGTAATTGGAAGTTTTTTTCTTATCTGTAAGTTTGTCATTGGTTAGATGAGGACTAGTCTAGATTTTATTTTATGTATTTTTTTTAAAATCCATTCATGATAGATGATTGTTGATTCTCAATGATTGTTTTGGTCATGCTATCATGTTTACCACTTATCTGTTGTTTAAATATTTACTTTCAATATTGATTTTGCTCATGGTCATTGATTGTGATGTTTGGAGATGATGATTGATATTCCATCTAGTTATCCATCTAACATACCATTCATTACAATATTAATGTCAAACCATCATTTACATCATAATGCATATTTAATCCCAAACATTGTTTAAATATTCTATTAAATTATAATTTTAATATTTCTAAACAATTAATCGCTATTTTAATATCCTTGTTTTTATCTTTAATATACATCCTTACAATCAAATAATTTTTTTTGCATCAACATTTAAGCACATATTATTAATATTCTCCATTTTAATTAAAAATTCACACATATAATCATTATGTGTTATGATTACAATTATTGGCCTAAGTGGTTATGTTTATTTTATGCATTTTTGCTGTCCAAGTCTAATTTTGACTATTATTTTTACTAATTTTAATAAAGCATTTTTCTTCTAATAATTTGTTCATTTTACCATTATACATTTTATTTTTCATTGTTATACTTAGATTTTATCTGCCTTTAAAAATTTTAATTCCTTATATTTATTCTTAAATTCCAATAAGATTTTTATTTCTTACTAGTTTAAGTTATTATTCTTCTCTTTTATAATAACTCATTTTAAATTTTAATTTATTTAGAATGATATCTTTTGTTTTTAAATTATGCAATTCTAATTTTGTCTTTATCTCTATTTTTCCTTTCTTATTAATATTTATGCTAAATATATATTTTAAATCTTTATTTAATATAATCATTTTTTCATCAAATTTATCTTGTAAGTTGATTACAAATGTATTTTCATTTATAACTTAATCTCCTTTTTATCTATTAATTTTTTTATTATTATACATTTTCGTAGTCACAGGTTTCTTTTTTGCAAATAAATTTTTTTATTAGTTTTTCTTCATTCAAAGTAATAATTATTCTTATTACAAATATTTCTTAATATATCCAAAACTTCATTTTTTCTTTATATAATCCATTAATTGTTTTTTTTTAACAGTTTTCTTTCAAAAAGTTAGGTATAATTTCTATTTGTTAGTCCATCTATTACTTTCCTTTATTTTATAGCTTAAATATACATCCCATATTTATATAAATGTTTAAACTATATCTAACCAGATTCATTTTTATATTATTATAATTCATCCCTTATTTCCTATAGTCTCTTCTTTATTTTTATCTTTTTCAAATTTTCGTTCTTTCTTTACATATTCTGGTTTTCCATTCTTTCCAGATCACCACTGCTTACTTTTTAATACTTCCAAATAAGAATACTATTTTAATTTAAAACTCCGAAATTCAATTCTTTTTCAAATTTAATTTGGTTTTTATAACTAATTCATATCATTTCTTAATTGATTTTTTCTTTTTAAATATTTTATTTTGATTGAATTCACATAAATAAATATTTAGTATTTTCCTTCATTTGTATCATTTTCATATGATCATTGTCAAGACAATTTAAAATTCACTAAATTGAAGTTAATGAATAATCCATCCTGTATATAAATTATAAAATAAAAATCAGACATACTTTTTCTATGTTAAGCTATAAACCCACACTTACTTATATCTTTCCTGTTCTTTTAATTTATATTCTTAAGTTTAACATATCTAATTGTCAATTCTTATTTATACCACCAGAAAGAATAAATATTAAATTAATTACAAATGTGAACTTGTTAAAATAATCTAACCATTTCTCTTCCATTTGCTTTATTAAAAACAGTTACCTCTCTTTCAATAAACAAGACTTCCTTTATCATTTTTTTCTTGATAAGATTATGGCATTTTCAATCATCGTGATGTCATAATTAAAACTAAATTTTTTTAAAACTTACAAGAAGTAAAATGAACCAAAACAATGGACCATCAAAATATTATAAGACTAGGCGAAATATAAATTAAAATTGATGAAAATATTGCTGGATATTTAAATTTTTTTGAAAATGTATGTACTATGAGTTATAATTTTTTTTTTGCAATTATGTACTGCCAGAAAAGTATTTAAAAATTATAATTATACAAATATTTTTGAAAGAAGGCTATTAAAGAATACAATTAATGGAGTGCATTAAAAGTTATTAATGATCATTTATGTTATGCACAATTATTGCTTTGGATAACAAAAATAATTTTTATTTATATAAAAAAAATTATGAGTAAGAAAACAAAATATGAAAAGATGAGGAAAAAAATAATAGAATGAAAAAATAAATTACATACAAAATGACAGTAATGATAATAATTATACACAAATAAAGATTTAAAATATATATCTAGTAAAATTATTAATAAGAAAGAAAAATTAGAGATAAAGACAAAATTGCAACTGACAGAAAAATGCAATATAAGCATAAAAAAATTGAAATTAGAAATGAAGAGTTAAAAGATATCATAATGTTAAAGGAATTAAAAAAAATATGAGTATAATGATAGAGCAGAAAAATGATTACATTATAAGAAAATAAAATTTGTAAGGAATTTAAGAAAAAATATAAAGAAGTAAAATCTTTAAGTGCAGATAAAAATCCAAATTTGGTAATAATAAATAAGAATAATAAAATGAAGAAATTATTAGAAGAAAAATATTTTATTAAAACTAATAAAAAATAATAATCCAAATATGAATAAAAAAAATAAATAGACCTATTTTGATTTTATATAATAAAGAAAGTATAAGTAAAATTGATGTGATAAATTAAAACTCATGGATATTTGATTAGTTTTTATACACGAACAGCCAAAAATACATAAAATGAATGAATTCCTTAGATCAATAATAAATACATATTATGTGATATACCTGATTGAGATTTACAATAATGAAAATTGTATTAATAATTCATATGCATTTTTAATGAAAATAAAGGATTTTATAAATAATTATAAAAGAATGTACTTTACAAAACCTAATAATAATGTGTACATAAATATTGGGTGAGAAAAAAACAATTGATTTGACTGTAAGAATGTATATTGAAAATAAAAACAAAGATATTAAAATTAATAAATATTTAAGCAAGTTTTGGAATTAAGTACAACTAATGATTCATTATGATCTTTGAAGGTGCAACAAACAATGCTTCTTTTACTTATTTTTGAGAAAATATATTACGGAAATACAGTGTATATAGGATTTGTTTTGATCTGTTTTATAAATATATATACTTTATAATCCTAAAACCTAAATTCATTACAGGATGACCAATATTAGACTGATTAATTATGAAAATCGTACTATATATTATTAAGCAGCAACTTCAGACTTAAAAAGATTTTGTAATTGATTCTAATTTAATTTTGGCTAATCTTTTTAATCTACTTATTTATTTTTGATGTATAAAGCAATATGCCCAACAAGCATTACCATATTTTTTTTTATATTTCATTTATTAAATTTTTCAATGCATTTTTATATAAAATATCTTTTATATCGATTCTATAAAGTTTATTAATAAATTTTGCTATTTCTACTTAAAAATACTCGTAGACTTGCTAATTTACATTCCTCCAAAACAGATATATTATTAATATAACCAAGAATATTTAAATATTTTATTAACATTTTAGAGACTGTGCTTTTTTAATTTAATGATCCAATTTTCAATAGACTACTTAAGAGTTGATTTAAAGTTTAATCCATTGGGAATATGCATAATGCACTTATGTGGAATAAATGAAAATGTCATCTTTTGTAGACTGTATAGAGATAGGTATCTTTTATAAATACTAGATTTATTTTTCTGTGTGTGCAAGTATGATGTTGCATAAGATTCTATTGTTCCTTTTATATATGCAACCTTTAAATGTTATTTCATAGTCGATCTAACACAAAAAATCGTTAATAAAGCTATTTTTATTCATAGTCTATCATTGATAATTTTAGTAAATTTCTATTTATCTGAACACATTTCGACTATGACTATGGTATAATTTCCTAGGATTATATTTGATTTGGTTTACAAAATCAAATGTTGAGTTGTTAGTTTCCCAAATCTTAATTCTTCCTTCATTATTGTGTCATTGCTTTATCTGTTTTGTAGAAGCAAGCACTGACAAAATCCAAATCAATCACAATAAGTTGTTGACTTTATATGGTTTTAGTTTAGAGAAGATTTGTGAAATTAAAGCTACAGAGAATTTATTTAGAGATTTTTTTTTTTTTTTTTGATTATATATTTTTTGTACAATAAGAACTAAAAAATAATTCTTGGCTTGTTTTTATATTATTATATTTTTTCGTCCAAATTTTAATCTATATATTTGAGGTTGAGTTTTATTAATGTAATTTTCTTTGTATATTAAAACAATTAATTTACTTTTGTCTTTTTTAATTTTTCCATAAACTACATACACACACACCACAAATCCATGTACTATAATTGATGATTGATTTTGGCTACACTTATTTATAAACAAAACTATTAAAATAGATATGCAATGTCTAAAAGATGAATTAGAATTTGGAAAAAAAAAACCCAATCAGTTTGACCTTTGATTTTGTGAATAATATCAAACAAAATAATCCCCAAAAATTATATCATAATCTCCACGGACAAAGTTAAAATGTATATATAAATAGGCAAGAGTTTACTAAAATTATCAAGAGCTATTAAATAAAAAGTAGAACAAGAGTAAAATAAACTGCATTGAATTAACTATGAAATAATGGCAATATTTAGAGATGAAGCTAGGCTATGGGACCACCAATCATTGAAATTATAAGCAAAATTGTATGGGCACATACTGAAAACAAAACAATATACTAACTTTATATGATTCATAAAAGATGTACAGATGATATTAATAATTTGTGCTTCATGTTAACTTGTCATATGTAGTCCCAATGAGTTAAATGCCAAATTGATTCTTAAATGGCCTATTAGAAATTGTACCAATAATAATTAAAGTTCTGAGAATTCAAATTAACAATTAAGTCAAAAGCAAGTAGAACTACAAACATTAATAGAACACAGACTAAGAGATTTCAGAATATATTTAAAAAAAAATGTGCAGATGATATTGATAATCTGTGCTCCATATCAGCTCATTATATGTATTTCCAATGAGTTAAATGGTCTATCAGAAATTGTACCAATAATAAATTATAGTTCTTAAAATTAGAATTAAGCACATAGAATATAAACATTAATCAAACATAGACCAGCAGATCTGTTAATAATCTTTATAAAAGACATTCTATATGAAAATGCTCTGAAAAATGTAATAATTGGTATATAAAGCATTGCTAATGACCAATGGGTATAATTGTGTTATATATTTAAAATAAATAAATCAATTACAAAGATAGGACAAAAAATATTAGAATCAGTTACAAAATTTCTTAAGCCTGAATATTGATCTTTCTATCATTGTATACTTGAATGTTTCGAAAGGGACCATCCTTTCAAATATGGGAATGAAATCAGAGCAAATTTTGTTTTGAAGACAGGCCCATGCAACCTACACTCATGACACAGAATAGAATTAAAAAAAAACAACCCCAAAATAATGGAAATTATTTATTTAAATATACAACATTTATTTCTATTAAAAATATGTTTCTCTTAACCAGCTATATATAAAACATACCATTTATTAGCCAAGTTTACATTACAGATGTGGATTTACAACCATCATTATTTTTTTTTGTTGCACTGAATACTTTCCTTGTTTCACAATCCATATGTCCAAGCAATATCTGTAATAAGCATGCATGAATCATGGTGAAAGTAGACTATTTTCAATAAATACTCAATCTACTTGGTTCAGCAAAAAGTTTTCAATTTCCCAGCAAATCAAGCCTTTTATGAAAAGAAATTGTTCCAGAATAATTATACTTCTGATTAAGAAATCAAATTTTCTAGAGAATTATTTGTATGTTTTTATATCATTCATATTGAAAATTTATGAGAGAAAAATATTCAATTTCAAAATGTTATAGAGATAGTAGTTTTTGATAGTTAATTTTATTAGAGCAAAACTTTAAATCATCAACAGTTTGAGTTTTTTTAAGTGGGCATGGACTAAGATCATTGAGCAGATATAAAGTACTTAAGATTTTTGAATTTCTTGCTAAATTATAAAAGGCAAACACATATCACAGTTTGATGATAATCGTTGGGTAGATGTTATTTCCCATGTATCAGACCTTAATACAAAAATGCAAGGGGAAAAAATATCAACTTTTTGATGCATAATAAAACATTTATGACAAAACTTTTATTATGGAGAAAGCAGCTAAAAATAATTCAGTAATTTTTTCTAATCAGATCAGTTTTGCATCATACAAAATATGCAGATGTAATAGAAAACTTGTCTTCAGAATTCGAGGAAAGATTTTCTGAATTTGTTGCAAAAAAGACCAAATAAGAATACTCACTAGAGCTCTACCATGAAGAATTACAAATATAAATGATAGAATTGTAATCAAATTCAGATTTTTAAATTTTATAAAATCCATTTCCCATACCATATATATCTATAATTCTCTTCCTTAATAAAACTGACAAAGACAAAAAACAGAGCATAGCTTAATGAATATTTACTTACCTTAGCATCAATTAATGTCTGTCTGAATATTTCTTAAAATGTAGATGAATGTAAATGTCAAAAATTACATTATTAGGCAGAAATTTTTGCTTTATTATTAGATATTTTTCTGTAAGTTTTTTAAAAATACATTTCACAATTATTTTACTTTTGTGCAATTTTTTTACACAATAGTTTGTGTATTTTTTGAAATAGTAGATACTTTATTTATTTTTACTCATATAAATATACAAATGTTTAATAATGATATTTTGTGCAGTGTTTCTACAAAAGAGTATTTTTTATTTTAACTTTTAATATAATAAAATTTAATGCAATTGCATTTAATTAATCAAAATATCTCTGAACCCACCATATTTAGAAACACACCATATCCTCTGCCCTTGAGAGAAAGTAGTGTGACCCACTAAGATTTCACAAAACTTCAAATAGCTGGTTTATTAAAAAAATTCAAGTGTTTGTTCTAGGATTATATAGTACATATATTTTATTAAAACAGATAAAACTCTCCATACAGTAGTGTCACTCAGTGCAAGCCAGAGTAATCAATGTATGCCAGAAGGCTTGTGCATAAAATCCCCATCTAGTGCCTACTCATCCAATATCCCTAGACTAGTTTCTGACTTGCAGCCTTCGTCAGTGAGGAGCCTTGGATCTGAGAGTACTGCATCTAGATCTTAGAATCCATTCTGGCATCCATTGATTACTCTGGCTTGCACTGAGGGGCACTACTGTATGGAGAGTTTTGCCTGTTTTAATAACAGTTATGAGCAAGCATAGGAAATGGTGATGATGTGATGTTTAGTGGTTTAATCTCATATATTTATATAACCAGGTTAAGATACTTCTTACATATATTTTTTATATTTCTGGAGCATGAGAAGGAGAGATGGCCAAAAATATTTAGGATAATTTGAGAAGAGAAGGACAACCTGAAAAATAAAAGAAGCATGGTTTAACATATATTCAAAAAGTGAATGAGCTGATCCACAGGCAGTATTGAAATTAATATGAATATTAAAAATGTATATTGTGTTCAAACAATGAAATTATTTATTGATGTGCCATTAATATGATGTGAAAACATCGAAAATGTATTGAGCAAGGAAGTAATTAATACAATTCAAGCTTTGGCAAGTTAAAAAATCTTAAAAAACTGAGTTTCTTTAAGAAAGATTTTAATTTTGTAGTGGGTTTTAATTCGTATACATTGTGTTTTTCAAGTTTTATATATATCATTTAATTTTGATATTCAGAAACCATGATTAATTAAATATGCAAAAATAAAGGTTAAAATAAAAGGATATTATATAATAAAAAATGCACTTTGGTCCCGTGCTATGTATATACTTTTGAATAATGCATATATTTTCAAATTTTTTCTATCATTGCATTTTTCACTATAGTCCTATCATATCAACCATGTATTGGCGGATAATTAAAAGTGCTAAGGTCATTACTGATTCTATTTAATACATAAATAACAAAAATATTTTCACATATTTGTAGAAATCAATCCGTGTCTGCTTGAAATTCATTATTAAGAGGTCTGATACACTGAATTTAAAATTGAGGTACAATTCAAAATGAATTAGTCTAAAAATAAAATTATAAATAAATATTACAATTTTCTTACTACACAATAAACAGTGAGCATTGCCAGTCACTCAACAAGCTTTGTGATAAATGCTTAGCCAGAGAAAGCATTCAAAATATGTCAGGACTCCCCCCCCCCTCTGACCATGGTTTCATGCTTTGGCATTCCTCAGAAGGTAGCGCCAGACACTAGATCTAAAAATACAACCCACAATGTCTAGAGGAAATGTAATGTGGATAAATATATGCAAAAACATAAACTTAAAGAGTCCCAGCACATCATGACAGATAAGAAAGCAATTAATAAGAAAGTCTCCTGTGATACTCTTTCTAAAACTGGACTACTTAAACTAATAATTAGCCATTCAATTATGCTAATCACCCATTCACATTTCTTTAATAAATCTTGTAACCTTCTCCCCTCTGTCCATTGCCATGACTATGAGTAATATAAGTTAGTCAAAAGTGCATTAGGCAAAAATTGCTAACTTCACAGATTTTAAGCTTATCTCGAATATGTTTTTGCACATATTTATCCACATTAAATTTTTTATTAATAATTATAATAAGCTGAAACTTTTAATATATTAGTTAGAACATAATATCTTCTAAAATATTTTTGTGAAATAAAACGGTAGATATTATTCAATAACTAATTTTTAAACAATAAACTATGATAATACAGAAAATAATTTTATAAATTACAAAACAGAATTGGTTGGTATTTTATTTTATATCAAAAAGATTCTTCCAGTTTTATATGAAAATGTGAAAGATATAATTCATATTATTATTAAAATAATTCCTTCCTAATCAAACTGCAATTACATATCTGCTTTTTAATTATAAAAATGAAGGTATTTAATATGTATATATTAAACCTTTCAAATAAAGCAAAGAAAGTCTGCTTTATTGAAATAAAATTCTAATGTTGATTTGTGATTAGCAATATTTAGGACTTAGAGCAACCATTAAGCAGTTTCATTAAAATTGGTATTATGGGTCTTACACTAACAATTTAAAAGTTAACTATTATATAAAATCTAACTCATATGTTACAATTTAATTGTTTAATCACTTTTATATACATATATAGTGATATTAAACTCTTACCATGTATATTATAATTTTCTAAAAATATATATCAAACTATTTATGCACATGTGTGTGGTTAAAAGTGGAAAGTAGCAAATAATTAACAAAGATCTGGAAATATTGTTTTTTATTACAAGTTAAAAATTGGAATTACTTCTCCAATCAACTTTGTACAGTTCAACAGAAAAGTGCTGATATAAATTTCCTGTTTATTATTATTTTTAAATAAATAAAAACTATAATAATTGTGATTAATACAGGACCCAAATGATCACTTGTATTAAAAATAGAATTATTGAGCACCTGTAAAACAAATTAAAAAAAAACAGAGAAATAGACACAAAGCATTCAAAGCCTGGAACAAGCCACACTCCTACCATCAACTAACACGTGATAGGTCGTCTACACAAAACATCCTGAGAATCTGGAAGCACAAGTATTGCTTTCATCAACTCTAACCAAGCTTTGGTTTATCAACAGTCAAATAAACCTTTAAAAGTCCAACATCTGTACAATACTAACAATCAAGACATAATACAATTTTTATTGTGTTTTTTACGTTTACTACTGGCCGAACCAGATCTTGGTAAAGTATTTGTTTGAGAACGAGATGCAAGAGCTTCATTACTAACATAGGAAATGCGTACACCCATACGCCGTGGTGGAAGATTGTAAATATCCTCATCGCTACTTGTACTTGAACATGTACTACAGTATTTAGAAGAAGTGTCCATACCAACTTGCATATTTAAAAATTTATCGACAACAGCATCTTGAATAGCTTCAACTTCAGGCTCTGCAGGTTTTCCACCATAACTTTTGCTTCGAGGTAATTCTTTTACCATTAAATTTTCTGCTGAATCTTCATTTGTCTGACTACATGCATTTTTAGCTCCTGATTGAATGCTGCTAGTACTAGAACAAGTTTCAGTATGCATAGGATTTGTCCTTTTGCCATCAAAATGAACACTTAAATTTTTAGATGAACTGCTATTGCTACGATCTCTCACCAAACTGCTCTTTCGTGGACAGTCAGATGGTACTATTCCATCTTTGGTTAAATCTGGCATAGAATATCTAGATAATCTTTTTTGTCTCTTTTCTAAAAAATTTTCAGAGTCTGAAATTAGAGAGTCTAAATTTAAATCTGACCAATTAATAGGGTCTCTATTCCTACTTGTATTAGCTGCATAGATATCAGTCATTACTTGAGAATTTTCACTTTCTTCTGATTCCACCTGGACTGAAGCATTCAATTGTGCTACATTCTGCCCTCGTGCACATGGCACTGAACAATATATTAGTCCTCGTTTAGGTAAAAAAGGTTTACCCAATAATGAAATTCGACAGGCTTTGCAACGGAAACATTTATCATTAGCATGCCAATGTTGTCCTTCATGCATCATTTGTCCTTGATCAATTCCAATTGGTTCTCCACATGTGTTACAATACTCTGCAAATAGAGATTCATAACAGCGTAAACAATATGGCCGACCATCTTTCATTATGTAACGCTGACCTCCCAGCTGACGATCGCATTCAAAGCAGGCAAAATGTTTTAAATGCCAGCTACGACCTTCTGCTTCAGTACATTCATCTGCAAAAATTATCTAAAAAAAAAAAAAAAGGGTCATTAGTCATAAAAAATCAATCATTGGAATTAGTTGTAATAAAATTTTTGTAAACATATAAGTTTATACATATATTTTTATTATAAATAATTTATTAATAAATTTGTAATAGTTTTTATCATATATTATTGAAAATAATTTTTATTAAATATTGTTGCACAACCATACATTTGAGTGTTTTATGATAAAGTTTATCAAAAATTCCAATAAAACAACAAAAAAAAAAAGCCAGTTTCCCAAGAAATAATGTGATGTTTAAGAACTTATGTGATAAGTTCTGCACAAGATCCCTTCAAATAACTAAATCAAGACCTTTTTATATTTATTTTTCTTTAAAATAGTCTAGAGATCACATATTAGTCTGTCACTCAAATGATATGTTGAACACAACAATTCTATTTAACTGATCAAAGTGAAACTTTTTATTAAGTTCACAACTGATCACAGGAACTTTGTGGTTGTTTCTCCTACTTTATTTAGCACTGTACTAAATAGAGTGTATAGGGTATATATGCATTGCGAGTTTTTATAATGTAAGTATAACACTTTCTTAGATCAAGAATGGGTTAGAATGGCATACTGTATATACCATTGTATTTATGTTATGTAGACATATATTCTAAACATAACACTATTATTAATATCATTAAATAGTCTACTTATTTATTTTGAAATAAATAATTCGATGAATATTCAAATAACTAATTGTGCATGCTTATTTTCGACTACAATGGACATTACCATTTAATAGCGATATTTCTAAACAAAGGATACACTTCAAATGTAAACCAATCTACTTGAAAAATGGTATCTTATACTGGACACTCTTTTGATGTAGTTCGTTGATTCAATTTTAATCCTAGAAAAAAATATAACAACGCAAACATAAAGTCTGTATTATAGGAGTCTAGTATGAAAAACAATTTTTTTTTTTTTTTAATAACTACATTTGAATCGCATTATATATTTTTTTTTTACTTTGGATGTAGGTGCAGAACATACAGACATTTGAAATAGAATTAAGTGCGATATACTTTCAAATAGTGATTCGGTTAATGCAGTTATATGTGATGCAAATATAAATATGTGATTCCATAATATTCAGGTAGATTGCCACATACTGTTTTATTTACTTCTGATACATGTGTGGCAGATCACGCAGCTTGTTTTTGATCCACGTATATATATATATATCAAGTGCACAATTACAATCATACACACAGATATATATATATATTTAGCAACAGACACGAACCTTCATTTATTTAAACTTTTTGAATATCTTTTGAATTGCATACTCTTAGAAAAAAAAAACATAAAGAACCGTTTATATGAAAAAATTTTCAATTTATTTTCTAAATCTTATTTTCTCAGGTATAAACTAGACAATATTTCATCTTCTTGGAAATCAAAAACATTGTTTTCATTAAGATTTAGATGGACTTTTATATCTTCCGACCCCCCTTTCTTTTTTCTAACAACAATGATCGGTTGCTTATTGATTTGATTATATATAACTAATTCTTGCCCATTTCCTTTATGTAGGACAGGTTTACAAAGAGTTTTCTATTATTTTTACATAGTGAGAGGCCGTTTTTTATTGCCCTATGCCTTGCTGGACTCATTCAAAAGAAATAAATCTTTCTGAAAATTTCTAAACTAAACTAAATTACATCTCTAATTTAATATACAGAAAGACATTTGTCATTTTATAGACAAATATGCTGAAAGCAAATTCTTTAAAACATTCTGTATGCTATTATTACAGCTTATAAAATTATTTATAGCTATACTAAAAATAAAGCATTATTGAAAATTCTCTAGTACAGTTCTAAAAAAAAAGAGATTATTTTGAAGGGAAAGAAAGTAGTAAGATGAAATATAAAGTAAAAGTCGCAATTAAATAGGTTACAAAACATCTTAAAGTTATATAAAATATTTTTATTTCCTTTATATTGCATTCAACTTCTATCTATTTATTTAAATCAGTGCTATTCACTAATAAATAACATTTTTTAAAGAGAGAATATCTTGAAAGAATAAGCATGAGATAGCCATATGGTATGGCAACACATATAGTATACGCTTGTTTTAATGACTGTTCTTTAGAACTGACAGCATATGAGTTAATTACTTTCAATAATTGCAGTAATCAAAGTCGTTTGTTTGAAGTTTTAACAATTACCGTTAGCACTACGATTTATAACGAAACCAAGTTTATAAATTCTCTTTATTTCTAACTTATTTAATAAATAATATAACGTTAATCAAAATGAGTGATTATATATTATACGAGTTGCTTAGATAAAATAAAAAGACTTTCGATTCAATATTTAATTAAAACGGGGGTGGGTGGGTGGGTGGGTTACTGCCTTACATTTTATTCTCGGAATCGATATATATATATATATTTCATTAATGTAAAATAAATCCAACCATGATCTGATAATTGTAGTGGAAATAAAAAACAAAAAACAAATGTATTGTATTTAATACATTTTAATCAATCATGTATAAATAAAATCAAAAATAATTGAGGAAAAACTTTACAATAATTATTAAACTTCTAGATACAGGGATACTCATTTAAATTAACGACTCGACTTATATATAGTCATACATTTTTTTTCCATATGTTAAAGCATTGGCGGAAGCGAACCCGCGATAACCTTCTGCAAGCAACTGCTTGCTTGCAAGGCCGCTGTGCTGACCTCTCGGCTATTGATGCTTGACATTTTTAATACAACTAAATATAATTTCAACACCATATTAATAAATATATAAATAGGATTATACAGAAATATTTCACTACTAAAAATAATCACAAGAAGATTTGCTAAATAATATTAAAAATCTATATAACGCGCTATTTCCCCCTGTCTCCGTTTATTGATCTACAGCAGTAGTAGTCAACCTGGTCCCTACCACCCACTAGTAGGCATTCCAGCTTTCATGGTGAGCGGTAGGGGTTTTGTCCGACACTGAAGCACTTTATTTTTTTTAAAATTTTAATTTAAAAAAATTTAATAGAGATTTATATGCTTTGGCTTGCTGTAACTGTACTTTATAAATTTTATAAAGTAAAGTTACTTCCCTACTTTATAAATCACCATTACTGTGGAACCGGTTAAATTTTTTTACTACTAACAGATATACAAAAGTGGGCGGTAGGTATAAAAAGGTTGACTACCTCTGATCTACAGGGATGAGTATTCTGCGACTGAGTTTTATTTCTGGTAATCTGAAAAATGCTAGGCTATATTTTTTAAACTTTACTGGAATAAGCAATAAAACAGGGAAACAACTTATAGCTAATCTTTTAATTATTTTTCATTCCTGTAAAGAGATTAAATATAAGTCATTGTTTTTCATTTTATTATACATGATCAGTAAATTGAAAGGTTATTTACTTTGTAAATTACAAATTGTATCCTACATATAAATATTACTTAACATTGACAATGTATTGTATAATCTTTCCCTCCTTCAGAAAACATCTTTCACTTCATATGAACTCCTGGAGATGCCTGGATGATTTTCCTTTTCTCTAACTATATTGGTTTGATATTGTAGCTATTTTGTTAGTCTTAGGTAAATATTTAATTTCTTGAGGTTTCTGCACCAAAGTCTTCAGCATCATTTATACCCCCCCCCCCCCAAACTCTTCATGCTATTGTTGCTAGGGTTATCATCTATTTCATCTTTAAATAACAGGTTTATGGCAATGTCTTTGATTATCTATATGTTTCCAGAAAACATAATTATTCACAGTTTTAACACTTCCCATTTGATTAGGTATTATTGCCATGCTATATAACCCTTCAGCCATATTCTGTTTTAATTATCCTAATCCAAACCGTATCACCCACTTAATGTTTTGATTATTTCATAGAATAAACTCATGAATTACTCTTATCAGAAATTAAGAGTGATAGTTTCATCTTCATTTTTTTTATTCATAAATAATTCAACAGACAATTATTCTGTTGCTGTAGGTGGCATGTGATGATGCAATATGGCTGTACATAATATTTCATGGATGTCAGCCTAATTAAGTTTTTTTTTAAAACTATGAGTTGCTGAATTGCCTTTCAGTAAATCCATATAATTCAGGATAGCATGAAGATAATATTATATATCTAATATTTCCTTAATTCACAAATTCTTCAAACTTATTGAATATAAATCCAATTATAAACATCTTATCTTGGAATTACCCCATAAAAAGCAACTCTCTCTCTTAGCTTTTTTACACTTTCTGTATTCTTTATGGACTTATATTCTGCCCATTGTGAGTATGCATGAATATCATCCACAAATTCTTCAAACTTGTCATGTATAAATCCAGTTGCAATACTTATTGTAAGACAGCCCACAATAAGCTAATATCTCTTAGCTTCTTTGTTCAATTATTCTTTACAGATTTATATTTGACTCATCTGAAGCATATATTGATTATGGCATCCTTTACAAATTCTTTAAATGCATTATGGTAAGAAGATAATAGCAAATTAATTTTAACACCTGCTCCCTTCCATGTAATATAACATTGTTTCCTATCAGACTGTGCTTCATTTACTCTAAAATGAGAGAGAATTCTTTGTCTTTGTGTTGCCATCTTTCAAAAATCAATTTCATGAGAACTTAATATTCTTTGTCCACACCCATGCACACACACACATATATAGCTATAATTTTATTAAGACCTGCGTGAATAACATATCTATATTATTGATTTCAGCTTCATCTGTATGAATTTCTATTTTGTCTGATATTCTTGGCAGACCTTTGTATGATAAAATTCTATTTGATGCACTAGTTTAAAACTATATTCTGATAAAAATGCAGCATGTCTGTGAATTTTTTTAATTCCAAAAATAACTGTGAGCACTTTTTGTTAAATTATAATTTATCTTGGGTTCTTGACATATGAAGGTGATCACTTTTTCACTCTCATAGGCATTTATAGATAATACTATTTTTAAGTTATTATTAAAGTCATTAACAATTTATCTGAAGTCAGTAGAGTTTTAGTACATGTGAAAGTCTTTTTTTGAGCTGTCCTCACACTTTAGCTTCTGATTTTTTATAACGAAGATCATGTATTAATAATACTAAGTGAGAGTTTCCCTTTTAAAAAACCCTTGTAAAAAAGTCCTAAAAATTCTTGATGTTTGCAGACATATAGATTTTCTTTAACTACTCTAATGTTTTCTGGAGTAAATATTTCTCTCTGTCCTTAGTTTATTTCTTCTATTTCACAAATACACTTTTCAGGGTTTAATCTTACTCCAAATTTAGCTAGGTGTTTATATACACTCATTACTCTGATTTTAAGAGCTGCTTCAGATATTGCTATAAAAAGTATGCCATTATAATATCTTAATAGTGTATTATTCTCCCAATTTCTTGAATGAATGTATTCCTTGTAGTCTGGAAAACATTTAGAGTCATTATAAATCCAAGAAGATAAATGATTGCTTAAAAAAGCCTACAAACATTGTAAGTGTTAGTACCTTTGCTGAATCCTTATATACTGGAAACTCGTAATGTTAAATCCTTATGCCAAGTATAGCAAAATAAGATATTCAGTACTTATCCTAACATTTAGCATTGGATGTATGTTTTTACACAAATTTTTATTTGCAGTTATATGATAATAACAAGAGTAACATACTTGGATTTTTATTATTATTATTGGTGTTCCCTTTTTAACTAAGCATCGAAATTTCATCTTCTATTTTTACATTTTGAAAGTCAGATAAATTTTGTGATTTACATACAAACCTGTTTTGTATTTTAACCCTTTCATGTTCAGATTTAAATAAATTATGAAAACAATCCAGAATTTTTTTTTCCCTATAGAAATATGCTTTACTATGTGAAACAACTGCTAAAGGATTGAATTCATTCATAATTTAAAATAAATTGTAATTTTATTTTTCACAATATATACATTTAAACCTGTATCTTTGAAGTGTAGTCTAACTGAAAATTTGACAACTTCACACACACACATATAAATATAAATTGTGTGTTTGAAGATTAGATATTTCAATATATGGTAGATTTATGGATTTATTTAACAGAAGTTCATGATCTCTTTTTAATATTAGTGATATTCTTACACACTATTTATGTTCAGCAAGATATTGCATTTACATATATTCATAAATGTCTTTTTCCCTGACTGAGCACATCAGAATTTTTTACTAAAATACTTACAAAAAGATGCTAAAGAATCATTTTTTAAAACAAATCTGTAAATAGAAGGTACTTAGCTTTTTGCAATATTAATGCCAATTTATTTTGTCAGATAAAAGGAGATTCTCTTCTATCTGACCTTCATTTTATTATATTTGTAAATAAATTAAGCATTGATACCCGAAAATACTGAAATTTCAAATGAACAGCAATCTTCATTTTTGTATAAATCCGATTGTTCCAAATAATAATTTAAATATAATACTAATGATTTTAATCAACAATCATATGTAATGTTAGAAATATAAATCTATTTCATAGAACAAATGTGTCCAAATACTTTAACCCATGGTCAGATAGAAGAGGATCTCCTTTTATCTGACAAAATATTTGGCATTGATATTATAAAAAAAAAAGGTATATTTACAAGTTTATTTAAAAAGTAGATTTTTTAGAATCTGCTTGCAATATATACTACACTAATGTATTCAGACATGTTTGTTCCATGAAATAGATTTATATTCTTAATGTTACATTTGATCAGCAGTAAATACATGTTGTTTAAAACCATTAATTTATAGACTCTATTGAAGTTTTTTCAGTTGCATTTTACTAATTTTCCCACCTGTTTATTATTTACAAATTACCAGTAGATGATTTTTCCCCCTACTCTTCTGCTCTCTGGAAAACTTTTGCTACAAGACCTATATTTTTGCAGATATCACATTTTTCATTTGAAATTAACTACATGCTAAATAGCCTTCTTTTTCAGAGCAAAAACACTTCCACTTTCTTGAATCATATCCCCCCCCCCTCCGATTTTTCTTGCATTTAAACTTTCAGTTTTATTAATAGACACGCGTTAATTTTTCCTGCAAGCAGTATTATTTTGAAATCGTTTGCATAGGTTTAATACTAATTAACATACTAATCACTTTTATAATGATATCTGAATATATGAGGTTTGTATTGGCTAGAAGTTATTGTCACAATATCATATCTGTTATTTCCCTTAAAAATTGTTCAGAGGAATGTTTTCTTCATGAAATGTTTCTATAGACTGCTTTTTTAGCTAGATCTCAAGAGCGATATATTTTCTTTTTATACTCACTTTTTTGAATTGTTTTCTATTTCAGAAATAGAATCTAGTCATATGCTTAAATGGTACAGGATTAAAAACAGTTGTTTCTCTATTATTTCATTATAAGAAAAATCAGAAGTTGATGGATTACACATTCTATTCGAGACCTCCCTTCTCTCTCATAAAACATAATAATGTTTCTAGCTTTGATTTATTGTTGCCAGTCTTTATCTAATACAAAAATTACTCTATGTAGGCCATTCTATTAGGTTCCATAATTAATCACTTAAGTCATATGTGTGTATATCTGACCAAATCAGTATTAAGTTAGTTAATTTATGAGTTTCTTGTTCCACCTTGGGTATTAGATCATTGAACAGAGGTGAAAGGATTGAATGTTGGCCGGATTCTGGATCCCAGCATCCAGATTTGATCAGTTTTAGTGTATTTTGCCTGTGTTCTAGATTTTGTTATGTGGAGGGACAATTCTTACCATTACACCATAAGTTGTGTAACTACAAATAAACAATCTCCTATATGCCTATCTGACCTAAAACCTCCTTGCATTTTCCCCATTACATTAGTCTCTTCCATCCATTTTACAACTGTTCCAGCCACCATATATGAGAAAACTTTCTATAAAACTGATGTTATCGCTATCGGTCTATAATTATTTGAACTTTCTATGATCCTTACCCTTTCCTTTAAATAATAATCTTACTCTTGTATTACTCCAACTACCTGAAAAAACTCTCTTCTGTGCCATCTTATTAAAACATAATAATAACTTTGCTTTTGCTCTATGCCCTAAATTCATTACCATCTCTGCTGTCCATCCATCTAAACCTCTCACCTTTCCAATCTCTTCCCTGCTTCATTCAGTTAATTTTTTGTGAACCTAACATTCTCATTACTAAATGCTTTCATGTTTTCTATCACTAAGTCCTTCACATCTAACATCTTTTCTATATCCATTACATATCTATTTAAGATTCTCTCTAACTCTTCTCTAGAGCTACATTCTATTCCCTCATCATCTATTAATACTATCTCTCTCTCTCCCCTACATGTCTCCTTTTAATGTAATTCTCAAATTTTTTACTCCCATCTCTTCCACTTTTATTAATATCCTCCAGCAATTTACTATTCAACTTCATCCTCTCTCTTTAATTATCCATTTTAGCCAACTTTTTTAAAAAATACTTTTCCCATTTAGCATTTAATATCGTTTTCACTTTCTTTGTTCTTAATATCACACTTATATCCTCTGCATGCTTCTTTCCTCTCTTTTATACTTTTACTCTCATTTTTTTATTACTTTTATTCTTCTGCATATTCTCAAATAAAACCTTATTTGCCACTTTTTCTATTTCATCACACCACTCCTTATACTCACCCCCAACCAACTGTTCCATGGCTTCTTCAACTTGTATTTTATACTCTTCCAACTTATTCTTATCATTCACTCTCCATCCACATCTTTCATTATTGTTTCTACCTTTATTTCTATCCTCTATCACATTACTAACCATTTCTATTACAATAAAGTTAGATCACTATTACATACTCTCTCTTCATTATCAAACACTTTAATTTTCCGTATTTTATCCATTCCCTCTTTCTCTACCAATACATAATCTATTGTGTGAAATATATTATTCTTAGACCATGTGTATTATTCCTCATAAATATTTGATAAATTCCCAATGCTCAAATTTTCTCTTTGACAAAATTCCTTCAAAAACTGACCATTCTTATTATCTACATAATCAATTTCTTCATTCATATCCCCTATAATCATTATTCTCTTCCTCTTTTCTTTAAAACTCTGTATATCCTTAACTAGGCATTCATATATACTACTGTTCCACTCCATTACAGTTTGACTATCTCCAGTAGCTATATACACTACAGCCACCTTCCATTCTTGTCTACCCAACCTTATTTCAAACCACAAATGCTCTTGACATTTAACAATATTTAAATATTTTTTCGATATAACACCCATACACCATCCTTTTTCTTTTCTATTTGTTCCACATCTTCCAAAATAGGTTCTTCTTCTTCTCTTAGATGTGTTTCCACTACTGCTAATACCTCAAGCTCTTCATTTTCAATTGCTTTGTTTAATTCCAGCCACTTTTCTGGTCTCCTACCACCTTGCATATTCAAAAACCCAATTTTAACAATTTCTTCTTTCCTAACTATCTTACCATTAATCTTACAGATCTATTCCCTCTCCACATCTACACTTATATCTAAATCAACCCTCTTTTGCTTATTTCTTATATCCCATCTATTCTTCTTCTTTTTGATAATATACAAGCCCACCCTCCTTTAAAAGTTTCCTGAATTATATTCTTTAAACATCAGACTCCCTAAAACTTCACTTCCTTGCTTTCCTAAGTGCAATCCATCTTTACTATATAACTCCCTCTTTCCAATAAACCAATCCCATACATCCACAAACATATTATTTCTCTCATACAATTTTTTCATTCTTTCATTTATAGAACACACCCTATCTAACAAATGCCTCTTGTCAAATCTTGGTAATACTCCAACTACCCCTACTCTTCCTTTAATCTTACTCAAATTCCTAATCAATTGTACATACTCATCCAATATTCTCTCTGATGGCTCTGACAAATTATTAGTCCCTACCATAACATATACATCTCTATTATTGTTTTCTTACTTTATCTGTCACATTCCTAATTCTAGTTCCAGGCAAATATACTCTTATATACCTCCTATTTTCCCTTGCAATTATATCCCCACATTCTCTGATTAGTGAACCTCCTATCAATACTGTCTCATAGTCTACTTTCTCTATTCCATATGTAACATTTTCTACCACCTTATGGACCTCCTTATCCATTTCTTCCTTATCATTTCTACTCAATAATTCCTTTATCTGCTCACACTTTGTCTCTAACAATTTTAATTTTACTTCTACATCTTCACTTCTTCCTCTCTTACTTATTCTCTGGCTAACCATCTCCATTGCATTACTACTTTCTTCACCCATATCTCCTGACACTCCACTAAAACCATACTGTGTCCTATCTTCCTTAACTACATTTTGCTCCCTCTCCCCTGCCTTTCTCTCTAGCCTATTTACACTTAGAAACCACTTTCTCACCTCTTTTATCACATTTATGCACTGACTACATAAACAGAAACTTGTTACACCCTTCATATTTAATAATATAATAATAAATTATACTTTTTTATATATTACAATTTACTAAAGTTCTCTTTGCATAATATCTCATGCAGTGTTCTTACTGTTTGTTTTTGCCCCCACTAAACCAAATGTATTTCTAATAGACCCCCTGAAGGGAAGAGCAAGATCTGAGTCTGCAAGTAAAAATAAGAGTCACAAATTGATAGTTTTAACCATTTCTGCTATGAAAAATTATCTCAGGTAAGTGATGTTATATATCTTTTTTTTCAGCATTTTATGACAAATATGATGAAGTTGTTTATGAAAATGTTATTTTAACATTTATCTTTCAAAATTTAGAATTTGTGAACAAATGTAAAAACAAAACATTTAAAAAAGTATTAAAAAATCTTTTTTTTCTTAATTTTTTTTTGAAGTAATGACTATTTTATCAACTTTATTACATTCTTTCATATTTGCTCTTTCTAACTATGTACCTATTTTTATATTTATTGCATTCAAACAGAAGATATATTGTAAATTATATTTGTTATAATTTTTTTTTAAATTCAAGATGGCGACTTGCAGAGGAGGGGGGGGGTTTAAGAAACAAAATGAAAAAATTATAATTTTTTTTTCTTTAAAAACTATAGCTATCAAAATATTTTACTATAAATATGCTTATGCGCTTTGCAGATTTTAACTATAAATGACTGAATACTAACACTTCAAACACATGATAAAGTCTTTGGGAAAAGATAGAGTGGCCACTCTATCTTTTCCCAAAGACTTTATCATGTGTTTGAAGTGTTAGTATTCAGTCATTTATAGTTAAAATCTGCAAAGCACATGTGCAACATCTTAATGCTGTTTAACTATTACAGTTTATAAACATCGCACTATATAAAATAATTGATTTATAAATATGCTTAATAAAATATTTACTTATTAATTCAAATATTTATATATTTTGAATTTAAAATAAATTAATTCTTTCTCCATAGGAACTCATTCTAATTGTTTATTTTTTTTATATGTAAGGTGATTGATTTTTGATGCATTTTGGGCATCAATTGTCACTACAATTCCAGAATAAAGGTGTGCAAAAAAGGTTTGGTTAAAAAACTCATGTGATTAGATCTAAGGTATGCAGAGATGTTTTAAAAACAATAAAAATTTAAAAAATCCATAATAACATAAATTAAACCATTAAACATAACACAAATTATTATGTTTAACTAGAATGAATATTATAGATTGGTTAAATGAAATCCAGTTAACAAGAATATGTTTAAAATTCCAAAAATGTATATTTGTCACAGAATTGAAATATTTAAAACATGTGGGCTGAAAAATTAAATAGCATCAAATATCAATTGTTAATAAATTAGTAGATTAACTGAGTAGATATCATGTCTGAAGAAATGTTTTAAATATAATATAAAGATATAAAAACTGAACAGTTCAAATTATAGTGACTATGTAGACATGGAATGAATATGATATGAAGATCTTTGATTGAAAGGTATCATGAGAAATATGGGTGATAAAGAAAAATAAAAATAATTTGAAATATCACTAAGGAGGAAATCAAAAAATAAGATAGACAAAAAAATAAATAAATAGAAAGATTGAAATACTATAAAGCAAGAAGAAATCACATTTATTATGTAAAAAAAAGAAAGAAAGAAGATAATGTTAAAAGGAAAACATTTATAGTTAGCTACAAACTGAAAATTACAAATATAATGGCATGGGGGAATGCAAATAGTCAAATAATAATTAAAAGACTTTTTTATTATTATTAATAAATTCAACTAGTTTTAAAAAATTATAACTTCAAAATTACTTGCTTATTAAATAAATGAAATAATAAAGCCTGTTTCCTCAATTTGAAAATATTTTTTAAAAATTTACTAAAAAGACTGACAATTTCAAAAATTATTTTTCTAGTTAAAACACAGACATATATAGGATTACAATAATGTTTTATGTCTTCAGATTAAAAAAAAAAATACATATATATCTATTTGAAAAAGTCAATAAATATATAATAAAACTTTTTGTCATTAAAAAAACAAAAACAAGTAATATTTTCCTTAAGGTTTGCGATGATGCTATTTTTGTAACGACATTCAATACTTAATATTAGATGATGGAAATAGCTCAATGTATAAATACACAATAAGTAATGTTTAAAAACATGATTATGCTCAACAATAATGAAGAAAAAGTTGAAATATTTTTCCCCATTCACGATGAATTTATACTTGATAAATTGCAATACAAATCTGTAAACTAAAATCTTAAGGGATACAATTGAAAATATAGTAATCAAAACCAAATGACTATTTAACTCAATACATGTGTGCATATTTATAAATATATAAATAATATCATAACAGCCAAAGTTCAAATCTGCACAGAAGTTTTAAATAAAGCTGTTTGAAGGTACATTAATCAATAATCATTTTTACAATAATTATTTTGAATTATTTCCATTACTTGAGAGTTGTTATTTCTCCCCACTTCTTCAGGTGTCTGACCAGTGACAGTACTAGCATGAGGACACACACAATATTACATTTAAGATGATAACCTAATCAACTAGGCTCTTCAGACAAAGGCAATAATTAATAAAAATATTATATACTTATCTATGATGGCCCTTCTGAATTCTCCATTCTTTTTAAGAGCAGATTAACAAAGTTTACAAACATTGTGAATTTTCACATTAGATTAAGTTATGGGATTATTTGTCATTATCATGTAAGTAATCCTAAATTTTTATCTTTTTCATTTTCACTTTTTACACTATATTCAAGACTTTTATCAATTCTAATAAGAATTATTTTACTCTATCATCTTAATCTTTACCAATTAAGTGCACATAATAATTATTAGATTTACATACCACTGATTAGACTAAAGAAAATATTATATGTAGAACTCATAAATACAAATATCTGTTATTCAAAAACTACTATCCAATCATTTAATATCATTATGTGATATTATGGATGCTGAGATCACAGCATCTCAATATATAAGTTTTTTTAAAAAAATATTTTAACTAAATTTCTCAAGAAATAGTTTTTTAAAAGAATATTTTCTTCCATATTTGTTTAGTAGTAGTATGATATCAGATTTGATTACCATACTTGAGCTGTTTAATTTAATGATGACTGTAATAAAAAGAATCAGTTTGATCAACTGAATGGAACTGTTAAGCACAACTTACTTTTTATATTTATGTTACAAATGATGAATGTATATTTATTTATACGGTAAAATTGTGATTTTTCCTTATTTTTTTTTTTATAAATAAATTATTATTTGTATATTTTTTGTAATGTACATTATGTATAGTAATTAAATAAAATGGAGTATTTATTTATATAGTGACATCTGCAAAGCACATGTGTATTAGCTTATTGGCTTATTAATATTATAAATTATGCTTTATGTAAATAGCTTACTAAAAAATAACAAAGTAATAATAATCCATTTCATGCATTTGAGGATTTTTTATTTTTATTTTTATGATTTATTTGAACTTCAAATGCTTTTATGAAATGGATTTTTACTTTATTTTTTACTTCTTAGTGGATTTACACAAAAGCATTATTTTTTTTAAAAAACTTTTTTTAAATATTATTTTATTTTTTAGTTATAAATAAAACATATAATTTCAATCTAAATAAAATAATTTTCTTCATGTTTCTTGATTTTGCCAGTTGTATTCATTTTAAATTTGGAATTTAATATTAACCAAATTTTACTTTGTTGGCTCAGTTGTTAAGGTTCTTCCTGGGAAAAGTAAGGTTGTAAGTTCAAATTTTAATCAGGGACTGAATTTTTTTTAATTTTTAAAAATTCAAAAATTTGGACATTGTGTCAAAAACACAGACCGAACAAGTTAATATAAAACATTTGAAATATATTATTTTGCTAATGTAAAAAAAAAAAAAAAGAACAACAAAAGTAACATAAAAAAGGCTCTTATTGCAATGTGAGTGCACATTTTGCAGCACAACATTGAACATTTCCATTATATACATACCTATAAAAATTACTGAATCTTATAAAAAGACATGAGATTCTGATTAAATTATTATTAAATATGAGAATCAAAACGTTTGAGAAAATTAATAATATATATATAATTTATGACCCAGGAGATTGGCTAAAAGATTTTCTTTAATAACTATGATTCACTTGAGGGGAAAAAGTCTAATTCAACAAAATATTAGGATTTTTAAAAAATGTTAAAAAGATATATACTTTTAAATAGCTCTGATATATTCTATTTGAAGAATATTCTGGATTAAAATAAAAGAGAAATATGCAATTAAATGATTACTTGTATTGTTGATATATATAGAAAAATAAATTAATAGTTGTTTCATTTATCTTGAAAAGGCATGGGATATGTAAATTGAATTTCTTTGTTGGAAATATTGAAAATTGAAAGGAAATGCCACATTGTTGTAGATATAGCAAAGATTATAAGTCAAATATTTCATTCATCTCTTGCTTATTTAATACATATTTAGATGGATTACTAAATAACTGTATCATAACGATAGTGTTAGCATTAATAGAAGGATTGTTGATTATATTCATTTGCTAATGGTATGACAACCATGGTAGAAAGTGAATTAAAAAAAATGGCCGAGCTTGTAGAAAGTTTGGAGTGAAAATAAATGTAATAAAACTAAAACAGTAAAAGGAAAAGTTAAAAAAAAAGATTAAGAATAATCAATGGACAGGAAATTGTAGAGCATATTAAGCCTTTTAAATAATAGGAAATTGTGATGAAGATATTACTAGAATGAGACTTAAACAAGCTTTTAAAAAGAGTAGAAAATTATTCTGTGATCCACTGGAATTAGATTTAATTATAAAGTTTTAATTTTGAATATAACTTTATAACGAGCAGAAACATGGTTAATTAAGAAATTGATGAGATTGGAGATTTTAAAAATGTTAATTTGGAGGATAATAGAAAGACAAGTTCAAAAAATAAAACCAGCATCTTTTTGAAAACGGAAATAAATAATAAAAGTAGGAAAATCACCAAAGATATATTGGAAGGAACAATAAAGGATATGAGAAAAAAAGAGCCAAAAAGTTCATTAATAACGTTAAAAATAAAAAGAGCTAAGGTTTATGAAGAAAAGGACAAGAGACAGAACGTCGGAAATGAGGGTTTATTGCAAGAAATCTTATCTTTTGACAATAACTAATGATAATAAAATTGCTATGGTATTTTTACAATATTAGAAGAATGAAAAGAAATAAACATTTTGTATAAAAGTTTAATATATTTTGTAAAAACAGCATTTATTTGCAAAAATAATTATTGGTTTTACTAAATTGCCTAACTTATTCTATACTTTCATTAATTGTTGAATTAAGATTTACGCCATTATTTTAATGAGATTTGGTATGGAAAGTAGCTTATAAACAAGTTTCTATGGATTAAAAGTAAGCGATATGTATAGTAAGAGATGTGTTAGAAATAATTCGATCACTACTAGACTTTCCTTAATAATATTAAGACAGAGTCGACTTTACAGTTCTCATTCCTTTTAAAATAAAGATTAGTTTTTATTTTAATTCGCATAAGATTAATTCGCATAAAACATTTTAGAATACCCCTTTCTTATGCTGGAAATGAAAAAAAAAAAAGACCGTCTAGATCTGAGATGACACTTCAATTAAAGCTTTCAAAAGAAACTCCTTATTTGTCTTACCAATCAAATGAAATTCCGCAGTAAAAGGAAACGCATAACATGATTAGCTTTCCTTGACAAGTTTTCTCAAGTCACTAAGAGCAATCAAAACAAAACAGCACAGCTGACAGAAAGACACAACCTCAAGTTTTTCATTGCTTATTGATTAGACAGCTTATTTTCCCCCTTTAAAAATTTGAAAATCTTAGTGAGAAAATATCTCAAAAGAATTTCTCTATTCATTAGATGTGATTAATAAAGTTTAATTTTATTTGCAAGTTTGTCATCTAGGACGAAAACCGACTAAAGCTGTTTTAAGTTTTATTAAAGGAAAAGATGGGAGAAAAGAAATGAAACGTGATTAGAAAATGGATTGATCAGTTTCTCATAATCCAACTATTTTGTTTTAAACAAACAAAACTTCGCAAGCTACTTGAAAAATTTGAATAAAAGTGCAGTATAAAACTTTTTTAAAATTACCATCAATATTAGATGATTAAACAAGATTACGAAGTCATAGTCGGATGCTGTACTCAAGCTACCGACAAGCTTCAGAAATGGTGAACAGTGAAATATGATTATTAATAACAATTGGTATCCGACCAAGGATATTTCCTGCTAACTAAAGAATACGTATCCTGGATCATCAAAGACTAGGAATTTTTTTCAATACTTTTCTCCTTCATTCAATCACATAAGTCATTATGAGCCACTCATGCCATCTATCAGCTCACTATGCTAATTGTAACAATGGGATTGTGTTTATCATTTTTAATTATTGACATTTCTGATTCCAATTCATTTTTTTAAAAAACTCAAGCTCTTGAGAATTAAGAAGGCAGGGATGCAGACAAAAATAGAAAGCTGGAAGTCATTAGTTATGATCTTTGTTCAAGGCAATACTATCACTAATGAAGTGGTTGAAACTGGATTTGAGACAGAAGTTTTAGCTGGGTAAAGATTCTATATTTAGACAGTAGTATTTAAAAATCACTTTGCTTACAACAGATGTGAATGAGATCTAGAAAATATGGTTTAAAAATAGCCTACTTCATATATAGTCTGGCTAGGTGCCATGTTGGACATATTATTCATTAAATACCAGGAGGCAGTAGAAGTAGTAATAAAAATTTCTAAATATAAGTGTAAAGTTTACTTGACAGAAACTCATCAAGATTAAAATGGAAGTCAGCACTAATGGCGAATGAGCTGTCAAGATTTAAGATCAATATAACTGCTCTTAGTGAAACTCATATTCCAGAAGAAGGGAGTTTGATAGTTACAAGTTTTTTCGGAAGGTCAGATCAATTAGTAAACGAATACATAGTGTTGAATTTGCAATAAAATCTAATTTAGTATCTTCAATTCTTGGAATGTCTTGATGTCAATTGAAAGCTAAAGATCTTAAAATTTAACATGCACAATAGTAGCAGTTCTCAATTTATTAGCATATGCTCTAACATTAGATTGAGAAAATTCTGAGAAAAAAAGTTTTATTCCTTGCTGGATAGAATTATTATAGTAAGTCTATTTTTTTTTATTGCATATATTGTTAGAATAGTAGATTTAGGCTAAAAGTTGCTGAAAATATTGGCAATGAAACTCAAATGGTCTGCTATTGTTGAAATTTTGCACAACATATGGATTGATTATCACAAATACTTTGTTGAGGTAGAAAAATTTTGGTACCTGTGAGTTTTTAAGTAAATCAATATGGCAGCCTATATTTTCAATAAATCAATAGTTTTGGCTCCCTCTTACAAAAATGTTTACAAAAAAATGCCTGCTAGAAAACATCGTATTTAATAATTACTTTTTATTACTGTTATTTTAAGAAAAGAAATCATTGTTGAAAAATTAATTACAATATTTACAGTTTATTTTTTTGGATTAACTTATTAACAGAAAAATGAAAAACAAAACGATATTTACACTTTATTCATGATGGCAGCATGCAATTATATCATGGATCTATAATGCACACATTTTGGGAGGGCAGGATCCTCTATCTTTGGACATAGTTCACTGCATAATGTTCTGTTACAGGAAGGTTCCAAATTTTTATCATTATGACAATTTAGCAAAAAAAAAAAAGTGCTGACAAAAAAGAAACATGCTGAATTGAAACAAATTATGACAATGTTAAGAGCGTCTCATTGCTTCCCATGTTAATGTAAGTTAAAAAAAAATTGAAATAAAGCTTCTTCATAAAATGTATCAGAATTTATTTCTTTTTTTAAATTTGACAGTCAATTTATTAATGTTGTTTTAATTTAACAGCTAACCCATCTTCTGTAGATTATTGGTCCTCAAAATTGTACATTTATCAAAAATACGGGATGCCATCTTGGTTTACTTGAAAACTCACAAGTCCCAAAATTTCTATAAAAGAACATTTTGATGCATTCATGTTCAACTAGATTACATTATAATTAGAAGTCAGAAAACAAACACACACACAAAACATTATTTGAGCCTTTCAAGTACAGGTTGTTAATCAGATCACAGATTAATATGCATAAAAATTAAAATGACAATTACATTAAAAATAGGCCTTATTCTTATCAGTTTTAGCTAGAAAAATTTATGTTCATTCTTTAAACGTATCTACAATATGTGATATATTCCAACAACTATTAAAACCCTAAAATTGCTAATTCAGACCTCCAGGATTGTCATGTTACTGTGGCATGGAATTCTTGGGTTTACTAAAAAGAATAATAATGATTGATTTACTGACTTGATTAAAAATATGTAGCCTTTTTTATTTGACACAATAATAAATTATACATGGAGTTTCATAATAAATATAAAGATTTTAAGGCAGAAATTCTACAACAGAAAAAAGGCTTAAAGTGATTGGTGAATTCAAAATGCAAAGAAGAAATACACTCATTTGATCTATTCATTTAGATATGGATAAATATATCTAACTTAGTAATGTTAAAACAGCTCTTTGCAATCTTAAGATATCTGGAGAAAATTTAAAATATGCGGGTGTTAGTTTTAAAAATCCTAAGAATACATGGATTCACAAAGTTGTGCTACTTTATCTTAAGGATGCTTTCTCTCGTCTAATTTTTAAAAATAATGGGAGTAAACAAAATTGCAGTAATTATTATGAAGATTTTGTTCAATAGTTTGATTCCAGTCATAGATGAATCGTTACCAGAAATTCAATGCAGTGTTAGAGGTAAATGCAAGAAAAGTATTGAAAATAAAGTTGATTTATAAATTGCTTTTATTGAATTGACCAAGACCATTGACTCAAATTAATTCAGCAGGTCTATGACATTGTTCAAATTAGATGGTCAAACATTGGCGGTCTAACAGTTAGCATAGCTGCCTTCAAAGCAGCTAGCCTGGGTTCGCTTCCCGGTCAACACTTTGACATATAAAAAAAATTAGATGATTGAGAGTTTATTTGTATTATATAACTTCTAGATGAGGGAATAAAATAAATTGTTATTACTATAGATAGAAAATCTGAGGCATTTAAAAGGAAAACAGTTATTAAACAAGGATGTTTAATTGCACTAACAATGTTTTTGATTTTTATGATAATGGTCACTGCAATTACTTATATGCAGCTTAATGAATCAAGGATTAAAATGCATACAGATTTGATAGTAAAATTGATTAAAAGTAAAAACAAAAACTTCATTGGATTCTGGATTTATAATATGCTGATGAAGATGATTTACATTATATAGTTAATGTTTTGAAAGCAACATACAGAAGACTTTGATTTATTAATTCTTTATCAATCAGTGATAGAAGTAAATCCTCAACAACTTTTAGCTTAGATAGTTATAATTAAAAGGTAAAGTATTTTACCACTGGAAAATGATTGTTCAACTAAATTAGTTATATATAGAGTTATTATTTTTATCTAATTTATTGCATGGAGGTGATATGAATACCCCATTGATGCAATATAAAGACATTAAAAAAATTTCATTTAGGGATCCTCTACAAAATTTTAAAAATACAATAACAAAATCATAAGATCAATTAATGTGTTCGTCAACTTTTTGAAGATGTGAGATTGTAGAATTCACTATTTTAAAATCATATCTTCATTGGATTGGTCATGTAAAATGAATGCATAATACAAGATTTTCTAAAATAATATTTTATTACAAACCAGTGAGAGAGGTAGAATCCATTTAAAATTGTTATAAGGATTATCCCAAAAAATTCTAAAAAAGTACAATATTGATTATTTTCGTTGTGAATATGCAGAAAATAGAATACAATAGAGAACTATAATTAATCAAGATGTTTTCAGAAAGAAAAGTTTTCTGTAGAAGAAAATAAAGATCAATCTCACAAAATATCAAATAAATTTAAAAATGGATCAACATGTTCTACATGTGAATGTATTTAATTTTCAGAGTGATATATTTAATCATCGCAAAAATCATATCTAGTTCAGTAAATAACAGTAGTAGCAACAGCATTATTTTTATTACCATTCTTTTCTCTTGGGAATTGAAATGACTATTTATTTGCAAGTAGCTGCTGATAATGATAAATTATAAGTATTTTAGTTATACATTCCAATTATCATTAACAATGTATGTAGACATTAAAAGCCTAATAATGAATATGTATTTGGACTTGCAACAAATCATTTTAATACTCAGCATGCATATTATTTGACCAAAGGCAAGTTAAGTGTCTAGGCAATAGTGGGATAGAAAGATTTTTATAAAAGTTCTTAGAGAGAGATAATTTATTTCTGATAATTTATACAAGAAATAGCATAACTGCTTAGAAAATATACTATATGTCTATAATTTTGAGAGGTATTACAAGAGAATGTATAGAGTTATAGAAGAATTAAATATAAATATAAAATAAATCAATTATTTTATATAGCGCGAAGTTTTATAAACTGTAATAGCTAAACAGCATTAAGCTGTTGCACATGCGCTTTGCAGATTTTAACTATAAATGACTGAATACAAACACTTCAAACACATGATAAAGTCTTTGGGAAAAGATAGAATGGCCATCTATCTTTTCGAACCCAAACTCTTTTGTATGGGCAAATCTTAAGTGTCTGAAAGTGAAAGCTTGAAGATATTAAATAATCACTAATATCTTCATGCTTTCACTTTCAGACACTTAAGGTTTGCCCATACAAAAGAGTTTGGGTTCGAAAAGATAGATGGCCATTCTATCTTTTCCCAAAGACTTTATCATGTGTTTGAAGTGTTTGTATTCAGTCATTTATAGTTAAAATCTGCAAAGCGCATGTGCAACAGCTTAATGCTGTTTAGCTATTACAGTTTATAAAACTTTGCGCTATATAAAATAATTGATTTATTTACATATATTTAATTTCAAATAAGAATGATGTATCGTAAATTCTAGTAATTTTCACCAGCGTCATTCATTCAAGCATGTAAAAGTAATTTAAAGTGATTATTTAATATCTTCACGCTTTCACTTTCAGACACTTAAGATTTGCCCATACAAAAGAGTTTGGGTTCGAAAAGATAGATGGCCATTCTATCTTTTCCCAAAGACTTTATCATGTGTTTGAAGTGTTTGTATTCAGTCATTTATAGTTAAAATCTGCAAAGCGCATGTGCAACAGCTTAATGCTGTTTAGCTATTACAAATATAAAATATAAAACAATGTATGATAACTAGAGAAAACTTATTATTTGATGCAAGGGTAGGAGCTTTGGGTATGAAGGAAAGCAGGCAAAAAAGGGATATAAATTTGAATTATAGATATGGAAATAGGAGGCAGGGTCTTATATATATATATTTTGGTATATAGAACACTAAAAGAGGATCAGAAGAAATAAAAAGGTGAAGAGAATAAAAGAGATAGAGTTATTTTGGTTAGACCATTATAATGAGAATGGGGAATATGAAAATAGTATATTGAAACCAACAAAATAGCTTTTATTAAATTAGATTAAAGGGGGTAGAGACATCAGTACAGAGAGAATAATTTGATGTTTGTAGATTGGAAAGTACCAATAAGTTGGAATAAGTGAATGTATTTATATTGGTACAAAAAAATTTTGGAGAGAGAAAATTTTAACTTGGCTAAAAGTCTCTAGCTATATGGCCAATGTATCAAAACTTTTGATTATTCAAAAAAAGCCATATTACATCATATCATATCACAAACAAGTGATAACATATGATTATTATTGGTGGTAGATTGCCACTGTTAAACACCCTCTTAACATAGGTTATTTTCTTATCTCAATATTTACTTACAATGTATAAAGACATTCTAAATAGTTTGAGATTCTGATATTGATTGTTTCACAATTAAAAAAGTAAATTTTTAAATTGTCAACAAGTCAACTCTCTCTCTCCCCCCTTTTTTTATATATATATTAATTTCTTTAAATGGTTAGTTTAAATAAGTTATATACATATATAAATTATCTTTTTTTATATGACTAGATCCGTGATAATCATTACCCCCCCCCCCACAATGCATATTTTTATAAACTGCAATATGATAACTTTTCATGTTATAAATTCGAATTATATATATGTTTAAAAAAATAAAGTAACAAAATTTTTAACATTTACTGGATATTTTAAAATTTGCACTTATGAAGTATATGGTTCTTCTAAAAAAGTTACAAATAATTTTGTGACTTTAAAATGTTAGTCATTTTGTGAGTGATAATAAATATTCCAAAAGAGTGAATGAAAAAAAAACTCTTAACAATAATAAAATGTATAGATTCATTCATTATGGTTTTATTGCTTAAGTTGAAGCACCTGAAGTGAAGGATAAGTGTAATCCATAGGCTTTAAGCTCCATAGTCTGCCCATAGCATTGATTCACACAGTAAACTGAATCATTGGAAAATGTAAAAACTTACTTTGAATTAGGTTATTCTAGAAAAATGCTATTTATTATAGTTACCAAGATTTATTAATTTGATGTAATAAAATAACTTGCAGAATCAAACTTTTTAAAAGACTGACATTTACAAAGTCAAGATTTACAATAGAATGCTAATACATTGTACAGGCTTAAACCTGCACTTATATATGTAATATATGCAGGTTCGAACTCAGACTTTCACACGATCCACCACTCTAAGTGCCATCTCATATTGCTGACCCATCTGATCACACACATGTTGAAAAGATAAATAATCACCAATATACATATTTCATGCTAAACCAGTAATCATCAGTTGATCTAGATTACTATCTTCACACATATATATAATCAGTACTCAGCTTTATATTAAGATAGCCAATCTCTATACCTTAATGGACAAGCTTCAAACTATTCCAACTCACAACTCTTTAGCCTTCCATTTCATTGAAAATCTGATGATGCAATATTCAAAGCCCTTGTTAGTGCCAAGGTTGTCATCCTACCCATACTGACATATTAGTCATTCTGACCCCTCATGTACAGTGTGTAAAAGGTCTGCCCATCCCTCACATATGTATGTATAAATGGATTATTCTCCTGTACATGAGGGGTAAGAATGACTAATATGTCAACATGGATAGGATGACAACCTTGGCACTAACAAGGGCTTTGAACGTTCCATCATCAGATTTTCAATGAAATGGAAGGCTAAAGAGTTGTGAGTTGGAACAGTTTGAAGCTTGTCCATTAAAGTATAAAGATTGACTATCTTAATATAAAGCTGAGTACTGATTATATATATATGTGTGAGGATAGTAATCTAGACCAATTGATGATTGCTGGTTTAGCATGAAATACATACATTGGTGATTATTTATCTTTTCAACACGTGTGGGATCAGGTGTGTCAGCAATAGAATGCTAAGTAAAGCTTAAATGTTATGCTAGGCAATGTAAAATTTTATTTCACGTACTGACATATACATTTTAATGATGCTGGTTTCCTTAAAGTTTATAATGTTGCTTTAAATTTGTAAAGCTAAAAAATATATTAAGAATAAGGCAGGTAATAACAAGCTACTATCAATGATGATCAGGTACTACTGTCTACTTTGTAAATCTGCCTTCAGGCAGAAAACTCATCATAAATATTCAAACAAAATAGTTTATATATTTCATGTATACGGGATTTAAACTCAGACTTACACACAACCCTCAACTCTCCATGCCATATGCAGGTTTAAGCCTGTATAGTGTATTGATTTATATATTTCAGTAAATATATATCAATATTGTAAGTATATTATTTAATTATAAAATATCAAGTGAAAATATATTTGAGGTATTGCAATAGTTATAAGTAGTAGTAGCTTGCTTGGCATATAAAAAATATATAAAAAAAAACAATAATTACTATAATATATAATAATTCAAACTAAACTTGTATAGGATGGAGTGGATGACTGGAGGAACTTAAAAGTCTGGGTTCAAATCCCCTCTAATTAAACCTTTTCTAAATGTGGTAAACTGTTTAGGGATATGTGGCATAATATTCTCATTTTCTGTGCAACATCTAAATTTTTCCAGAACTAACAATTTTCACTTCTATATTTGAACTACTCTTTTCTATGTTTTATCAGCATAATTATAATGTTATTAAAGATTTCTTTTTTGCCATTACATCGATATATCACTCTTTGTTATCTTCTTTATCTTATCTTCAAAATGTGACATTATCAATAAAGCAAGTCATATATAACATGGCATTGCTTTTATAAGCTTGTATTTACAAAAATGTAATACAGAGAGCATACCAATAGCGCAAACAAGCTCTTAATTAATAAGTGTGGTAAGAGAAAATATTTTAAAATCTCTATCCGAAATACTCTCGAAAACTTTAGTTTCTACTTAAATATTATGTATGAAATAAGTGCTGGGTTTTGAGTTGATATTTTAGATCTAGTGTCTGAATATTCTAGCTCTTCATTGAGGTGAGCCATAAGCTTGAAACCAATTAGTCTGGGGATAAGAGTATTTCGGATAGAGATTTTAAATATTTTCTCTTACCTCACTTATCAATTAAGAGCTTGTTTGAGCTATTGGTTATTGAACATATATGTTTAGATTTATTATTCTGATTTTCATTTTTTTTGTGTGTGTATTTGAGCCTGCTAATGTTACATTTCAAAAGAAATTTATTTAAGAAGAAATATTACAGATACACATACTTGGTTATACAAGATGAGTAAGTGAGATTACATTGCATATAGATTAAGAAAATTATGGTAATTGGTAAAAGAACTATAATGATTTGGTGACAATGATGAAAATAAGTGATAAGCATAATTCACTACAGGTTGTCTCTTATTTTATTTCAAGTTTATTTTTGAAATTATTTGAGTGTCTTCTATTGTTACTATTATAGAGATATATGCACCTTGTACATCTTAGTACATAGAGTATAAATGTAGTAGCATGGATTTTTACAAAGTTTGCACTTGGAAATGATTGTAGAGTGAGTAAATGGTGCTGTTCTTTTTCCTATGCATTGTATTTGTATAATTTCTGAAAGCTTCTAGACTGCTGCATTGAAACAGGAAATGATTTTGATTCTCATCTTCTCTGTGGCATAGACCACATATGGCATCACTGTTGTTATAGGATCCTTTATATTTGAGAAAATGTAATGTTAGTAGTGATCTCATGTTTAATTTGATAAAAAATAGCATGCTGTAATTCTTTTTCATTCATTTAGTTTTCTTCAAATGAATTAAAAGAGATTCACTTATATATACACATGTATTATATCTGCAAATTGAATAGAAGCAAAAAAAAAATTCAATGCATTAAAATTTGTGTTACAATTCTATTTGAAGGTAGTAAAACTGAGTTCTTAAGTTCATGTGGCCAACCTGTAAGCAGATTAGAAATGCATGTAAAAAACTAAATTCACTTGCAAATGTTAGATAAGATAGCAATATAAAAGCAGAAAACAAAACATACAAATACAGCAATACAATGATGGATAAAAAAGATTTAATTAATATAGTGAGAGTATTGAACATAAACATAAAAAACAACTTACTGGCTTTCATATCTAAAAAAAAAAATATCTTAAGAATACATATACCTCAACTCTCCAAACAAGAAATTCTCAAAATACTGAAGAAACATCAAAATCCAAGATTCTTGTTAAAAAAATAAAATAAAATTCAGAAAACAATTTTGCAGAAGATTATCATATATTGACAAATAATGAAATACAGTTCAAAAAATGAAATTATTTTTGATTCAAACCATATAATAAAGCAGATCATCTCCATTAAAGAAAGTTCAAATACCTATTATTGCAATCATAATTTTTGGATAGAAAATATTCATGTATTCAATGTTTGTTTGAAGGTCTTTTTTTTGATAATAGCATTTTGCTTGTAGTTATATATATAATTATATGTTGGACTATTTCCATCATTTAGTTAAAATCTTAACTGTTTTTAGAAAAATTCAAACTTTATACTTTTCTAAATACATTTTGATACTAGTAATAACATATACTTATTAATATAAAACACAATATTTTGAGATATTTAAAAAAAATCTTATTCAGCATTAGTCTAGCATAGGAATTAAACTGGTGGACTTATGAATGCTGAATTTAAACTAATGCTTTATCCAATTAGGTTAATCTGCCTGACAAATTACTCTCCAATAAAAATTTCAAATCTTCCCCAATTGCAATCATAGCCAACACAAAACTTTACAGAAATACCTATTTTAGGTCAGATATAATATTTTTATATAAAGAATAGTTTTTAATAAAGTAAAATATATGTTCAATTAAAATTGCCATCTTTTTAGAATAGTTTCAATGCCATTTATTTCAAACACCATTTCTACAATTGTGGTGGTAAACATTAACATATGACATGCCCATGAGCGTGATTTGAGTCCAGGCTGGATGAAACATGGGAAATTTTTCAGGTTACAAGTGCTTTAGATTCCTAGCATTGATCAAATATGATGTACATGATGATGGGAGATATTATTCCTATGGCTACTGAGTTTATGGTGAACCATTATAAACATTAGCAACTATTGTTTATATACATGTATCTTTGACAAATTTTCTTGTTATATGCATAAGAAAGTTCACATTTGGAATTTTAAGAAACATCCTCAATGACGAATAGAATCATGCATTGTATGATGTAAAGGGGCAGACTCTAGAGCTCAAAGTCCAGAAATTGCCATTTAGCTCTGTCATTTCTGGTACACGAACTTCTTATGAATTGCTGAATAACACATCTTTAGATTCTTTTTTTAAATGGTGATTAAAAAATCCAATAAATCCCAATATAAGAGTTTTTCTATATCATTTGTCTCTTTTTCTTTAATATTCTATAATAAAAAAATTAGTTTATGAGCAAAAGAAAAGTAATAAATAAAAAAATATAAAAATTTCTCAGAACTGATTAATATTTTAAAAATTTAAAGTTAAATCCTGAGATTCTCATTATAAATATTAATTAAAATTTTAAATTAAAAAAAAAAAAAGTAATTCAAACTTCAGTGGAATAAAAAAGTAAGTTTGGGTTAATGATTCGTTTTATTTTCTTCTTAGTTTGTACAGTGTTCCTGTCTACCCCTTTAGCAATATTAGCATTTGCCCTTTCGTGTCATTCAAGTTAATCATCGCTTTCCTTTTCTTTAGTCATCATTAAACTGTATACATTTTTATTTCTTAATGGTTTTTCTTTATCTATTATAATTGGTTGTTATCTCTCTCTCTTTTTGAATTTAAAATTGTAATGAATGGAAAAAAGTTTTAATGTTCCATTAGTAGCATCATTGTTTTTGTGATAAAGATATTTCAGTGACAGAAGCAATTCTCATGTTCAGATTGGAAGACACTTATCAAAAATAAATTTATTAAAATCTAAATTATTATACAGTAATATTTTCTTTTTTTTCGTTTATTAAGCAAACGTTTACCCCCCTCCCCTTCAACAATACTCTATTATTATAATAAATAATTCATTTCTGCAGAAATTAATTAATTAAAATAATTTTTTTTTTCCTTTTTAAAAACCAAAGTTCCCAATAAGAATATTTTTTAATGCTCATCAAATATTGGTTGGAAAATGATTTGATAAATAGGACTCCTGTTTTAAATTTTTTTTACTCAAAGAAGAAACCACCAAAGACTAAAGAAAAAAATAATAGATAAGAAATAAAATATAGTATTTACTGTTAAATTCATAACAAATCTATGAAATTAATATATTCAACAATAAAAATAAAACATTCATTACTGAACTTATGGCAAGAAGTATATTAAATGAAAACATTTATCAATTAAACCAAGACAGAATAAATAGATCTTGTTCAAATTTTACATTGAAGTTTCTTTATAATAAAATGTTAAATGAAAAGAATCTATAACATATAAAATGCAATCATAATATTAAGTAAAAGCATGAATTTTTTTCATTCTTCTGCATGGTAGAACCACAACGGCTATTAGGCTCTATATTCACAACCATCCAAGAGATTTTGATGCAAAAATGTCAACCATCTCTATTCAATGCATATTTCTTGGCCATCACACTCTACCAACATTGCTGAATGAAAAATGGTGAAGCTATTTGAACAAATTTAACACTATAGAATACTGCCATGAGTTATTTTGTTATAGTATCATCCAGGTAGCATATGTCTCCTTACATATTAAGATATATATGTAGCTATGTACATTTTATGATGTATGTTTTTTATTTTTCCTTAAATGGATTGTTTTTAAAATTTCATTTCTTTATTTAACCCTTTCCTGGAAAATTCATGTCACTTTGGGGTCATATTTCCAATTAAATTCAGTAGTCATGATTTTAGTCAGTCAGCATTTGAATAGTTTCTATATCCATAGTTATAATGAAATCTTGTCATAAATATTTCATAGCATGAGTTATCAGTAAAATATAAAGTTCCATGCTTCAAAGGTTAAACTGTGATAAATTAGTTTGCACAAAATAGTGGCACTTGTTCAAATTTTATTTGCAAAGCAGAAATGATTATATATATATTTTCAGACTGTTTTTGATAATTTAAAACAAGTTTTATATTTAATAAATATAAAATGTATTTATGTTTATAATTATATGATGTTTTTAGAAGTATTTAAATCTTGAGAAAAAAAGACAAAAATACATTATTAAATAAATAAAAATAATTTTATTTCCTTAAATAAATGTATAACTTTTATAATTTATTCACTTTTTTAAAATTATGCTTCAAATTAATTTTAATAAAAATTTTGTTAAAATAATTTTATTTAGACAAAACATTAATTATTTAAACTGAAAGCCATATATGTAAATAATTATTTTTTTTTCAAATTTAGTCTCAATTTATTGCGTTACTTGACGACATAAATAGTTAATATAGTTTTTGCCATAAACAGATTGCTTTTTGGAATTTCATTTCTTATGGATTTGCATTTGGTATGAATTATTATCACTTAACACATTTATTACTACCAATTACTTTTTTAAAATGTTGCATTTCATCATAAGCTAGTCCCGATGTAAAGCACGAAACAAAATCTATTCATTCTGTATTGCTTTCATTGTTAAATAAATTATTTTCAATGCTAAATTTATTATTTTTATATTTTTATTTAATACTTATTGATGAAAGTTTAATAATAAATATTTTATTGCCTTGTTAAGTAAATTATTTTCATTGCTTACTATATTATTTTCATGCTTTTACATTATGCATCTCTTTCCATAAATCCTACCATAAATATGAACATTTTATTTCTTATCAATTGGATTTTTCTTTAATTAAACTGATACATTTTTTTCATAGCCGTTTTTAATGTAGACATTAGAAAAACTGAAGAAAAGTAGATTAAAGAAATATTATGTAGAACATATATTCCCTTAATAAACCATGAAGATTTTTATTATCTTTAATCTAAATTGTACGTCAATGAACATTAACAAAAGTACATGACAAATAAATATTCAATGATTAATTTTATTTTCTGGTTTCACTATATGTCATGAGTTAGTTTAAAATGGAGAAAAGGTTGCCATAAGTCCTTAAACTATATTCATTCTTAGGAAAGTAAAATGTGAAAATATGAGTATACAAAATACTGCTAAAAATTTTCTAGAATATTGATTGTTTTAACAATCATAAAATATTAGTAATAAATATTATAACTTGACTATGCTTAAATAAGATTTAGAAAACACATAAACCAAACCATATTTTATAAAGAACCCCATCTAGTTTCATTCATGCATAATTTCACATTGACTATCTATTGATTGTAGGCAAGCATGTGTCAAAATAAAGTACATGAACAATTAATGGATTGTAGAACTAAAATTTAAATGAATTATACTGTGACAATTCAAAACAACTACTGATTTGACATTCCCCATAATCAAATTTTATCTATGTAATTATTATTATTTCTAAATTTTATCAATATTTTACTTCGTACTATCTGAATATTTTATAAAACTTGAAAATTTTATTAAAAAAAACCATCTTGATCAATGTAATAAATTAACATTTACATAAACTATATGAACAAAAATGTCAGATATATCTAATATTGCAAATATTAATACCATTTTTTTTTTTAGTAATACAAATTTTATTTTTTAAACATTGTTAATTATTCATAATAAATATCTGTATGTAGATTATTTCGTCCATTTTTTAGGCCTTAGATATCATACATCTTATATATTTTCAGATATAAAATTACAACCAAAACATAAATCACAGATATAATTTTTCAACATCATTTTCTCTGAACAGTTATTTGTAACAAAAATTTCAGTGAGGTTCTTTCCTTAAAAAAAAAAAAATCCCTAGTTGATAATTATATATAGTAGAAATTGCTGTAAAACATGGTTACACATACATACATACATACCCATCTTTGAAAGCAAACTTTATTAAAAATATATATCATGAATATTCAGAGTAATAAACAATATTTATATTGCAGTAATCATAATAAGGCCAGAGAATACTCTCTTGATGACAACATGCTAAATCTTACACAATAGTAAAATGAGAACACAGTAATATATCAAAATAAATTATAATAAAAAATATTTAATGAAAGAGAAAAAATGATAATATAATTACAATTAGTGACACCCTAGAAACTGAAATTAAAGTAAAATGGAAAAAGTTATAAATCATTTGAATACTAAACATTATCAAGCAAAACTATATGCTGAGTAAATAATTTATAATAGATAATAAAATATGATTATTTCTAATAATTTTATTATTTCATGAAGTTGAAATACAAATTTATTAGTTATTAGACAAATTATGTGATTTAATCAATTAATTAGAGAACCTGATATCCTGAATATTGTATAAACAAATAGATAATCTCTGAAAGATTTCAAAATCTTATGAAACTGAGTGTCACTTAAATTTGTTTTTGATACTATATGGTTTCTTCCTTTCATAATAATTTATTATTTGACAATGTAGTTTCCTTTTGTGATAAACCATTTTATTTACATCTAAACATTCATCAATCTTTTGTTTTAATTTTTTTATTAGCTATTAGAATTTTAGATTTTTATGAAACAATCTCATGACAGTGTTTAATTATTATAGGTATCATTAATTATTTTAACATGAATTCCAATTTACTTGATATTTTTTATTTAATCTTTAATACATACACAGTAAAAAAATAAGCACAATATGTTAAATAAATTAATGTACATATATTTTACAATGAAATTAAAGAATCAGCATAATTTAATATATTGCTATAAATTAATAAAAATAATTAGCAGATGTACCATTTTTCTATTTGTTTTCTTTTAGTCTACTTAGTTTGTGATGTCATTTTTTTTAAAAAAATCACTAACTTTTTCTGAAAATATTTACTGTAATCAATTTTAAAAAATATAAATAGATATATATTAAATGCTTTTATTCACCATGCACTAAAAAGCATTAACAGAAAAATTATTTTATCTCTATTTATTTTTAACGTTTTAGTATTGGTATAGTAAAACGATATTGTACTTTAAATTGACACATATATACAATTTCTATTTTGTTACATCATTATATGGTTGTAAGTAATGGTCAATTTTAATAAAAATTTTCAATTTAATATAATGATTAGTAAAAAAATCTATTATTTAATTTATGAAAAAAGTTAAAATATACTGTTTCTTTAGTGTTAAATTGAAGTTATTTTCTTTAAATCAATATAATCTATTTAAGTTATAAATATGAAATAAAATTGTGCTATTTATTTTAAAACAGTATTTATAATTAATACAAGTTAATATTTTTATAATTATTAATGGTCAAATAAAAAATTATTTATTTATTGTCTTAAAATGATTTAATTAATGATGAAATAAATTTACTACCTGGTTCTCAATCCAATTTATTACTTGTTTAAATCATAAATGTTATATTTTAATTATATTCATTTCATAAAAAGTTTCTCAAATCAATAGTTATAATAATAATATAAATTATAAAATTTATGCATCAAAATTTAAGTTTAAACAAAGAGTATATTATTATTAAAATTAAGAAAATAATAATTTCATATTATTAATAAAAAATGTAGACAAATTAATTAATATTCATTTTTTGTCAGATGTCTGGAAGTAATTATTAACAAATCAGATATTGTGAAATTTTTCCTGTAAATTTATGATGAGTGCTGATAGAGGAAAAAAAATCAAGAAAATTTTCTAGGTATAAACTAAATTTTTTTGTCTTAAAACTTTAAGTATACATTTATTGAAATATTATTATTTTAATCTGAAAAGTAATAATTAAACATTTAAAAGCATGGAATATATCTTAAGAAGTTTATTTATCAAGTTCATTATGGAATAAGAAGCCAAACGATCCTCATTAGTATACTACAGGAGCTGCCTATAAACTTATGATAAAAAAAAACTTCATTGAAAAAGATAAAATTGTATTTTAATAAGAAACCCTTGCAGATTAGAAAACCATTTTGCCTACAGAAAATGCAAAGGAGATGTAAGGAATTTATTTTTTTTATTAATTTTCATATGCAAAATGTTAGATAACATTTTCTATTAACTCTAATCATTAGTAATGATAAAAATAATTACTTTTATTTATTAAAACTATTGACATATCCAGTTATAAATTGATTAATGATTTTACTAGGATGATAATGGCCCAAAAGAAGAAAGATTAATGCAGACTAAGTTTTATTCAAAGTTTATTAATACTAATTGTAATATTGTCTAAGTATTTTTAATATATTAATTTGTTATGTTTGAATTATTCAGAAATGAAATTGGAGAACTTTATAATTCTATCAGTAAATTTTTTTGAAGTTGGAGTATGCAGAGAGAAATAAAACTTTTTAAAAATATAATAAATATCTTAATTAAATAATCAAATTCATATTTACTAAATGCAGAGGAATTATTTTATCAATGATATAAGAAGTATGAACTTTTGATATAAGAACTTATTATTATTATTGATAACTAACATTTATTTGGATTTTCTTCATGTTTCTATCTACTCTATGAATAATGGAGAAGAGTGTGAAATCTTTTATTTAGTTCAAAAAGTTGAAGAAACCTTTTTGTTTTTATTACTTTAGTATATGAACTAGTTTTTAAGATAGTATTAAATACTCATAATTATTTGTTCATATGTTGTTATTTTTAGATTTAAGATTTTAGAGAATTTTTTGTATAAAAAAAAAAGTCAAAATTTTTATTTATTTTTGATTATGATTCTATAACATAAAAGTTATATTTATGAGATTGTCATCAACAATGATCATAAAATATTATAATTAAGATAACTATTTTATTTTTAGCATAAGATATTGGTATTGAATTATTTAAGCCAGGAATCAGGTAAAATAAATGAGTAATATTTATTATGGGTGTGTTTACACAAAAGTATATGATAGAGAAGTGAATATATTTATTATAACCTTAATATGAGTATATAAGTGTATGTATAATTGATCTCTGAATAAGTTAAAGGTAAATGACTTATTATATTTATAATAAATTATATCAGAAACTATTTGTTTTGTTTTTTTAATCTTCTTGATATGTTCAAAGTATGAAAATGTAAGGGTAAGTTTCGATATTATCTGTGAAATGAAGAATGATATTTTTACGCAATTCTAAGTATTTTATATGGAGTGTTAGATGTAAAATAGTGGTACAGCATAGTAGTTTTTTTATTGGGAAATCCTGTAGTGGTATGGATGTGTTATTTAATGTTAAGTATGACACAATATAAAGTAAGTTAGAATATTTGTGATATATGGATAGTGACATTTTTCAAAAGCCTGTAAGAGCTTAAAATAGAAGCCAAGATAGAAATTAAGGTAGACACAAGAAAAGGTGGCCTTAAGTTACATAATCCATTATATCATTATTTCTTATAGTTTTATAAGGAAACCATTCCACACTTATAATCATAAAAATCATACTGGTATATACATCATATTAAAAAATTGCAGATTTAAGCAATGATAATAGCTAAACTTTCAAATGATGATAAGATCAATCCATTTAATGCAAGGATTAAACATAAAATAAATAAGATGTTAAAAGAATGTAAAAATAAAGATTTTATGAATGTTTTTTATTGAAATGTCTGAAATAGAAGAGGTATGATATTGTAAAAAAAACCCGGATAATTATTCATATTATTGTAAACAATATAATAATGTATCACAGCTTAATGAATATTTAAATAATTAAATGTTTATTTTTTAACAAATAATAAATGTAGAAAGAGTATAAGTTATAAAGTTATAATTAGATCATAATATTTTAAGAAGATTAAAGATAAATTAATGATAATATAAATGAATAGATTTGTGAAATATTTAGAACTTGATCAAATACAAATGGTATTTTATGGATATATTTTAATATGGAAATATTAAGAAATATCTTAATATTCACAGAGTTAAGTATGGAATATTTTGTTAATGTTATTTTTTTTTAAAGTTTGTATAATATGTTAAATATTTTTTTAAGTAAATATGAGATGTGTAAATTTTTCTTAAATTTCGTATTACTACTGTAATAAAATGTTAATGTTGTTTTAAAATTAACAAAGTGTTGAGAGTCTCTTTTCTTGTTTTCCAAGTCATTATTCATCATCCTAAACACACATATTATACTGATTAAAAATATTTGGCATTATTATACATAATCTAAATAAAATAATAAAAAAAAAATTGTAATTGTTAAAGATTTTGATATTGTATCAAAAATATAAATTAATGTAAATTTTTCTTCATCTTACTCAATAATCATAATGAAGACTGATAACTAGTATGCCATATAAAAATAATTGGATTATAATTAATAGTGATAAGTATTAGTTAATAATTTTAATTTAATTTTAGTCAATTTTTTAAGAAAATTATTAAATTATTTTGAAAGGGAAGAATTGATTAGTATATTTGTTTCTTAATTATTTTTTAAGTGTAGCTAGATGTAAGTAAAATCCATCTCTACATTAGGTTATGTAAATTAATTAATTTATTTAAAAAAGCAATTATTACCTGAGATGTTGACTGAGTTTAGGAATATTAATAAAGAAGTAGTATACAATTATTTTAATAAGTAAACGAATATGATATTTTGTTATAATTAAATTTAACTTTAATGTTAAATATAATTTGCTTATTTTAATTATGAGTCATGGAAGTATTATTGATATTTTAATGAAAAAGTGTTTTGTAATATTACTATGCCACTGAGGGTATACTTTTAATATATACTAAATGTTAAAAAGAGATACCTTACTAGATGATTAAACAGCAAGACTTATGATTCGTTATTTTATTATTAAATAATTTATTAAGATTGATATAATATATTAAGACATGAAATGAGTAATATTTCTATTGTAAAAATTTCATGTATAAGAAAGATTTAGTTTGGCTGAGCTAGAAGTTAGTTATTGTTATTTACATGCATCATACCATAGTAATTGGGGGGGGGGGGGCGTCATCCGGTTAGGGTATAATATATATCATTAAATATTTCTGCTGTAAGTTAATATATAATTCCTTGTGTATATAATTATATATGTGTGTAATAAATCATTGAATGACAAAAATATGAAAATATTCTTTTAAGTGAAAAGAGCTTAAAGCTTACCAAAACTATATTGCAAATGAACTTCATTTAATACATTTGACACATATAGTTTATCAATAGATATTTTTTTTCTCATGTTCATAGCATCGGCCGGAAAGCAAACCTGCTAACCCGGGACAACTGCTTGTAAGGCAGCTGTGCTGACCTCTCGACCACCAATGCTTTACATCAATATTTTTGCAATAAATTAATAAGTATTCTTCTTATGTATATAATAAAGCATCAAGTAACTCAAAATCTGAAGACCTCCTTTTTGTTGAAAAGTGTTTGACATATTTTCTTTTAATTCAAAATTTTTTTTGAAAAAAAAAAAAAAACTTAACAAAACTATATTGTAAACTAATTTTATTTTATTTTAAATTAAATGAAGCTTTCAATTGAACCAAAAATAACACGAGCATTACTTAAAACATATTGAAGTTCTAAGGAGGAGTTATAAATTTGATATAAAAATTTTGCCACCAGTGTTCTTTATCTAAAAAACTAGATCACCAAACTCAAATATTATAGTACCTTATCACTTTAGTAGGAATTTAGAAGAAATGTACCAAATTTCAACAAATTAAATTGAATTTAAATCTATATAACCTTCATCAAGCTTTCAATTTAAACCACAAAAATCTCTATAGTGCCGACCCATAGGCCTTATTTAAAACATTGAAATACAAAACACAAATTTGTAATTTGATAAAATTTCCCTGCCCACTAGTCCAGATCTAAAAAAACTAAGTCAACTATCTAAAATATTATAGTGCTCTATCACTTTGGTAATGATTTAAAAGAAATATACCAAATTTCAACAAATTATATTGAATTTAAATCTATTAAATCTCAATTTTAAAGTTTTATTGTAACTTAAATAATAAAAGTGGTCATAAGAGTTTACAAACAGAGATTATAACTTAAATAAAAGCATTTAATAAAAATAAATTGTTAAATAAATTAACATACATTTTTTAAAACAAAGTCAGTAAATGTTCATTTATTAAACATTTTGTAAACATCATTCAAAAGATTTTAAAATTAAAAGATACAGTGCTGTTTTTATTTAACATTTGTAATAATAAGTAAAAAAGGGGGAAATATTTGTTATTTTGATTACGGTACCATCATAAAAATTTTAATATATAAAACACTGTAAATATATGTCAAATATTGTAGATATCAATAGTTTTAATTTAATATTTACATTCAATGTTTAAATTTTCAGCAGGAGATGTGTACTGTTGAAATATTATTCCAATGTTCTCACCAAGAATGATGGACTATACTACACTACCATACTATCTTAAATTATTAGAGAAAGCACCTAATTGCTATCAATTAGCCTTTCTTTGGAAGATTCAGAATTTATATCAAAATACAATGGAATGTAAGAAAGATCTAATGGCATTATACTCTTAATCTACAAAATAACAGCAATATAATTAAGACTTTCTGCTTAATATAAAAAATTATTGAATAATAATGCATTGAAAATTTTGAAAAATTTAAAAACCTCAATTTCCAATACATCAGTTATAAAAGATTTTTATTTTTATGAATAATCAAATATCTGCTTAATAATGCTACATTTAAAATTTGAATGACCTCTAGGATTCCCATCTGTATAATACAGTAATGCAACCAATCACATATTGACCAAAAACTAAAAAGTATTAATTCTATGTGTTTACAAAATAGCTATGGATGACTTAGTCATCTTATTATCATCCAAACAATATATCTATCAACTAATTGATATTCTGAACAATTATATAGAAAAATATCTCAAATTCTACAAAGAAAAATTATCTTCCTAGAACAATTCTCTTAAAAAATTAAATGTCTACTTTCACTGCCTCATTACATAAATTTGTAGGTTACACCATTTTTTTTTTCTGTAAATACTACGAGATCTGAAATCCAAAGTAAGCTCCTCTCTTTTATAGAAATTGCAAGTAATCAAATCCATACCTAAATACACTACAGTAGATAAAAAATTATTTGGAACAAAAATTAAATATCTGGGAACACATATATAATAGTACGTAAAGAACAACTAATTAATCCACCACAATCTAGATTTAAATTTAAATATTTGGATTTTTTTTTTTTTTTGGTAGGTTTTTCCAATCAATGTCTTTCTAATCAAAAAAAATTTTTTTTTTTGAAGAAACTCGCTATATTCACTAAGAAACTATGGAGCATTTCCTAAATAGCTGCCCAGCATGACAAACATATTCAAACACAATAGTTTCAATTATTAGATCTTAAAACCTTCTGTCACTCATTTATTAAGCAGCATAAGTAGAAAACTTTTCCAAATACACGAATAACTACATTTACATTTTTTATCCTAAGGTTTTTGTTTTAATCAAACACTTTAGAAGCTTCAATCACTTTTTCATAACAAACTAACTAAAATAAAGAACAGAGACCAAGTACTCACTCCAAATGATATCTTTTCAGCTATATGGAGTTTAGTGAAACTACCGACATCATTGTAAATTTCAGACCATAAAAAAATATCTTAATATTATATATTAGTTTATGTAAAAATGTTCTTCCTGTAAACTCATGTAAGTCTTCTCCTTAGAACATGAAAACACATAATGTAATGTTCTGATATCTGCATAGCATATTTAAATATGTATTATGTAATGTAATATAAACTTTTATTAGCAATAAAATATGCTTTAAAACCAAATATATATATATATCTGAACTACGAGTGATATGATAATCATTAGTTAATAATTGACTAATAATAATTATTAATTATTTATTAAAGTGGATGGTATTAAAGATATGCATGCAGGAAGTTTGATAATTATATAACAAATTGTAAGAAATTTATATATGCCATTAGAAAACAATGTTATCTATACAAGTGTCTATATATTTTATCTAATACTTTCTACACTGTTGATTATATTTTGTACTTAAAAATATATATATATATATATTAATTCCACTTTCTATTCACTATTTCAAACAGGACACATTACTTTATCTGCCTATAGGATTCTATCTTTAGAAATATAACTTTAGACAATCTTAATAATTACTTTTAGTACCTTTCTTGTAAACTAACAATCTTTTATGTGTACCTTAAATTCTCTAACCTAAGGAAGGTGAAGTAAGTAGGAAATATAGTACTATGATCAAAACACCATCAAAGGTAGCTTGAAATTTTTTTTAACACAATTTTCCCCCCTAGCATTTCAATTTTAGAACAATTTCACAAACTTTCATAAACCTTAAATCATTGAAATATAATTTTAAAACAGGGGAAAAAACTATTAATTTTATTTCATTTTCACAAAGTTATTTTACTTAAGAAAAAAAAAGTATTATGTGGTTTTATTAGCTTACGTTTAATTCACTTTAGACAGCATTAGCTTATATTTGAGGTCCCCAAAATATATATTGACCAGGTATTAAAAATTTACATATTTATAAAATTAAATTGATATAAATATTAAGCTTTAAGAAGTTTGAAATTTCAAGCCATTAGCCTGAATATGCATAAAAAGATCATTAGATGGAGTATAGTGGAACACAGTACTTCCTGCTAAAAGCCAATTCACAGAATTTGTTTATATTGTCACTTACATCTACAATTATTCATGGTTACATAGTACTGTAGCAGACAAATTAATGCTAATATTAAGCTCAGATAACTTATCACTTTAAAAATATTTTCTTTTTATTATACCATTTTTTGTCCTTAAAATTACCATGTTGCCCATGATTTCATTTATAGTTTTTGACTTGACATCTTCTGTGAAGCAATTTTAGATTACATCAAAAAAACAACAACAACACTCCTATAAATTATATCTTTAATGCTGCTCTATCAGGTTTAATATAGTGGTGAAATCAAAAACTAAATTTGTAAATCAATTTTTATTTAAAATAAACAACAACAACAACAAAAAAAATCCTCAGTATAATTAATTGAGTGGACCAGCAGTGTTCAGACAATCATTTTGATGTTAGATATCACATAGTCTAAACAAATAATCAAGCCATTATTTTTAAAATGTTTATTGCTAAATATTATATATAAGTTTAATGTATTTTATTATACTTATAAATATTTTAAATTTCACCATAAAGTAATGAATAGATTAAGCAAAGAGATACATGGTTATCCTTAAGATCATAATATGTCTGTTTTTGACAGCAAAAATAATTATATATTCCTTCATTTCTAAATATCCCACTATGCATGATTAATATGATAGAAATAAAAGGGCTACTTAATAACTACAGTGCATAAGCCAATAACCAGAAATTGATCTAGTAATAAAATTATCACATGGGATAAGGTAATATGAATGGATACCATTCAAAAATAATAAACTGTAATTCTAATATAATGAATAAAATTTTTATTGCTTTGATCACAAAATCTTTTTGCCTAAAAAATTAATGAGTCACATTTATAAAAAAATAATCATAAACAATATATTTCTTTCTCAACATTCACACATAAACTTTGATTTTAATTATAATGCTAAAACTAGAACATATGAAATTCTTATTATCAGAATATGCTTAATAAATATATTTCAACCTTCATAAAAATATTACTTATAGGCATGTAAATGTGTACATATAAATAGTTGAACTATACTGACTTTGATAATAATGTTAAGCAGCAGAAATAAATAAAAAATTGAGGAAGAATATTTAGAGAGGAAAGATGACAATCTGTTCCTACTCTTCATCATCATTTGAAATCAGATATAAATAACTAAAAATTTAACTCAGAAGAATATAAATGAAGGCAGAAAATGACAAAGAAAAAAGAATATATATTTATCCAAGCATTATTAAATTACTACTAATACATAAATTCTGAAAAACATTCTCGTTTGAAAAAATTCTAGGCATAAATGATTTCATGACATTCATCAAGAAAATATTTGATATTATCAGTCTATCTTGCCAATGCTTTTCACTTAATCTTAAAAATTATTTTAGCAAACACTGCTTAAAATTCACTTCTATTTTTGCATCACAATTTTTATAAAAAAAATATAACTTTTAAATTACAATTCTCAAAAAATGAAACATCCTGACATTTATAAATTTACATTTCTTTCCACAATAATATGCATATTTTTTAACCATTATATATTTCTCCTGTTAATGGCATAGTTCAATCATTATGCACTATGATTCTAGCAAGAATTTACTGAAAGCTGGTTTAGTGCTATTGAATTTTATTGTACGATCTTATAACTTTTCACAATGGCTTGACTCAGTCAAGTTTTTGGAGAATTTCATTACTATATGAAAAGAGATTAATAGTGGATAATTACAGTTTGAATCAGAGCAAAAATACAGTGAAAGCAGACTGAAATGCTGTAATTATAAGAATATTGGAAAAAAAAAAATAAATTGATAAAGTTCATTTCTTTTTTGCCTTTTCAAAATCATAAATAGGTTTACAAACAATATTAAAAATACATAAAAGAAAGTTTTCAGTGGGTTTGAAAAAAGTTTAGAAAGATCTTTCTCAGCAATTTATTACGAAACTGATTATGTAATTGGCATTGACAAAACTCCCATATTTTATGAAGTAAGCTGTTGTAAAATGAATTATAGACAACAACAAAAAAAAGGCTGAAATTTTTATTATATAGATATAAAATCTTCTTAACTAAAAAATTGTTGAACCATGTTTTTAAAAATAATCATAAATAATATATTTCTTATTTCAATGTCCATACATAAATCTTTATATGATATTACAAAATTAAATAAACATTTTGCTAATAAATGGTAATAATGATCACATAATTAATACATTTGACAATTTGTCATGTAATCTCTTCTTTGTTTTCTAGATAATTCCTATTCAAAAAATTATCAACCAATCAAAAAATTTTCTTAAAAAGTTTCTTTGATGAGATCTATTATGAAATAGCTGATTCTTTTATTCTTTTTAAAAAATTAAATTGGGTATCTGAATTCCTGAGAAAAATCTTTCTCTTCTCCCTTCCCCTTCCTCTAAGATGTTAACCATACTTGTTGGTAAAATGTTAGGAAAATTTAAGAGACTATGGATCTCATCATGGAAATCAATTAAATTTAAATGAAAAGCATTCAAAAAATGATTGAATTTTTATTATATTTCAGTTTACTGATTTTTCAGTGAAACTCTTCATTAACAGTATCATTAATTGTCAAGTATCGATGGTTGAGATTTGCTTCCCAGCAGATGCTATGTCACATGAGAAAAAAAACAACAGTATCATTAATTTTACACCCCTTCCCCATTGCACATATATTAAGAAAGGCAAATTAAGTATATAAATTGATATCCAAAACATTACTGTTTGTATTTGTTTGTGGTATAATAGTTATAATTTGAGCCAAGTAAAATTTGGAAATTTTTCATGCCAAAAGAAAAAAAACTTTTTTTAAAATAGCTGACTTAACCAAATCAACAAGCCATTAGCCAACTAATATTAATCAATAAATCAGTGTCTAGCTATTATTAACCAGAGAGAAAAAAATACCAGATAAATCTAGGTTAGTTACATAAATACCTACACAACTGACTATGTAAAATATATAAAAAGTATAACTTTAACACAATGTGATCTTCAGCCACTGGTGGGGTTTTCAAATTCTTATGGGTGCCTACTCTATATCTTGTATTTTTATAGAATATAAGCAATAAATTAATGAAATTATATACATTTTTGAAAGAATATTAGGTAATACAAAAATTAAACAAAGGTATTTGCTGAATCACTGTAATGAATAAGAAGGTCATAGACTGATGGTTGAAAAATTTACGGAAACTAGAAATAATGTTTAAATATATATCTGTCTACTTAAATATTTTATGAAGTGCTCATCATGCTTCATAGAAACTTAGTTGCAAATATAACTGATAGTATTGAAAGTGCTCAATTGAATGATTTCCAAAATAACAATTCTAAAAAGCAAGTTAAGAATATGACAAGCAATGACAAAATGATCATGTTATCATTTGGTCATAATACTCTATAATTTAATTGTCCAACTTGTCTTTGGATCAAACACTTAATATATATTGTTATGACTATCTTGTATATTCTTCAATATTACTCACATTCAAAAAAGGCAAATGATTTTATTCATTTGTTTGAAGAATAATTTTGAGCACTAAATTTACTTGTGAAAAATAATGCCATATGTGATTAGAGTTTGTAATTATATATGTAATGATCTTTAAGTGAATATAAATTTTATACTTGAACTTATATTAATAGAGATAATCAAAAATCAGTAATTCATCATTAAGGTTTATACAAGAATATTACTCTTGTAGATTAAATCGTAGTAAAATATAATTTGTCTAATTATTAATGATGATAATTTACCATTTGTTGAGAGATGATGTTTTAGAGAATGTGATCTAATGTATATAATATTTTATAAAAAATTATAATATAAGCAAGCAAACATTATACAATTTTCATTATCAATATTATGCATTTTTTCAAAAAAAAAATTAGATTTTTAAATTTCAAAGAAATTTTTTCATACATGTTTTAATAACTTTCAGGAAATATCAAGACAAATAATTAAAATATCTTTTTTTAATATTAAACATTTGATAAAAAATAGCAGCTGATACTGTGTCTGCCATTTTGTCTAGTGGTTGACGGGAAGACTAAATTTAATGAGAAAATTGACTTAGGAAATGAAGAGAATGGTGTATCTTGGCAACTAGCAGGAAATGTAGACAGTTTGGCTTTGCTGACTTTGATAGTATGTCAAGGCTCAGAAGTTGGGAGCATTTAAAACATTGAGTGATACAAATAAGAAAACATTGATTACTAACATTAAAAAAATTACTTTTTTTAAAACTCTAAAATAAAACAACAGATTGTAATTATTTTCAATCAGATCATTTGTAGACATAATTAATTTAATCCAGTAATTCTAAATTATTAAATTGTATTTATAAATTAAACCAAAGACAACAAATTTTAAATATCAATTGGAAAGTGATTTTTTTTTTAAAAATGTAAGGATAAAGAAAGAGAAATTAGCAATAATAAACTTAGAAATAAAATGTTTTATAATTTAAAATACTAACATAATGTTTAATAAAAAAATTGAATTAAAAAAAATTGGGATAGAAAAGAAAAGAAGTTTAAAGTAATTTGAAAATTTTTTTAAATAAAAAAAATCATTACTAAAGAATAAAGACTATTATAATATATAAATATGCTGTGCATTTAATTAAAATATAATTTGATGATTAACAGTGTAAATAAAACTCAGTAATTAATAAAAGTAAAATAGTTGTCAGTATCAAATATATATATATATTTAAATTTTTAATATCTTATATTTGTATATATTATGTCACAAGCAGTTTGCCAACTTACTCAGAGCGCGAAAAAAAGACTCTTTCCAATATTTCTATATAAACTGCTATTATTATAAGCTGTCCTTTTTTATTATAAAGTCTCAGGATTTTGTAATTAAAAACAATGCAGAGATTTTCTACTTTTAATTCTCTCTTTGTACTATTTTCATCTTACTTTAAACTCCTTTATTCTTACAATGAAATCCTTAAGGACAAAGTTGATTAATTATAAATAATAATATATTTAAATATGCATTTTTCCCTAAGAGTTTTATTATTAATAATTTTTATTCTATTGTTCAGAATTATGCATTTTTAATTTTAACAACTGAATATAATATTCATTTATATATAATAATTATTTTCAAGAGAAGGATATAATGCATATGTGTTTATGTATTTTTCAATATATATATAACTAGAACAGAATGATGTATTTCTAATTTAACTAATAAATATTATTATGTTGATATAAGAAAAGGCAAGATAAAACTGATTTGATATTAAAGGTCACCTGCTGATATCTGTGTTCCTGGCTAAAATACTATAAATTTATGAGATAGTTATTGTTTTTCTTTATGCAATGATATAAGTGCCTAACTGTTTATTCATTTTCATGCTTGTATATGGGTTTATTAATAAACTTTATTAACAAGTATTATTATTGACATTAGCAATAATTGTTATATATTTGTCCAAGTAAAAAAAGGAACTGGTATTCTCTCCAAGCTGCCTAAAAAGTCCTCTCTGGATCAGTGTATGCATTGTATATATAAAGGATAATAAATATATATTTTAAGGATTCTTTAAAATAATTTTTAATATTGTTTAAAGTAATTTATAAAGCACTTAATAAAAGCCAGCTGTAAAATATTATAAGTCAACATTTTTTCGAATATAAATGTGATGCTACCACTTCTGTTTATTTTTATTTATTTGTTGCTTAAATTGAACTAAATACCATAAAGCAAAAATCCATAGTTTATATATATATAAAGGATAGATAGATAATAAATAAATAAAGTACACAGAAAAAAATTTTTTTTTTCAATACGGTAGAAAATAATGGGAGCCCATCTCTCACACTTATTTTTATTTCAAATATTTAGCTTAGCTTATTAATATATTAGTATTTTAGTTAATTACTGGAGGTTAACACATTTAAAAAATCAGGTAAATTCCAATGCCATTTTAAAATTGTGTTAATTAATATATATTTAAAATTTATTTTATCATGTGAGAATATATTTAAAGAGAAACAATAAAAGTTTATCAAATTCAGTAGTAGTTCTCTTTGCAGTATTGATGGTATTTTAAAATTTATTTTTTCAACTGACATCCTAAAAGTTTATCAATTTCACAGTGAAAGTTTATCAAATTCATCTAAATTGTCAATATTCAAATGAGGAATTAAATATGTTATACACAAATACAATTTAATTTATGTAATATTCAATTACAATTTAATTAAAAATATATTTATAAAATCATAATTTACCTTGCTTTAACAAAAACCATACTTAATTTTTTTTTCCCCAACATGTGATGTGATGTGATGTATTTTGGCTTCTCCTTAAACGAAGTCAAGAATATCTCAGCAATTATGCCCAGATAAACCTGTTAGCCATTTTATTCTCCATTCCCCACTCTCAAGTCTCCCCATATTCTGCCCCATCCCATTTCCACAACATAATCTTTGTCAACTCTATGGCCTTTATATCTAAACCCCCCCTTATCTCTTCGAAAACCCAACATAAAAACTAATAACTCACTTTCTGTATAGTCACTTTGTTCATGTCTATTTCCCCATAACTTCATTATCTGTACCCTTTCTGCTTTCAAGCATTTACATTCAATCAACAGGTGCCTAATATTTTCTATACCTTCCTTACACAATTTGCACACTAAATTATCCATGGTTTTTCATTTACATGTATATTCTCTTGTTGCTAAAGATCCCGTTCGAGCCTTAAATAATAAACTACTTTCCTTACTATTATCATAAATTAACTCGCATGCAATATTCTGTTTACTTCTATATATATTTAAACTCTTCTTACCCTCCATACTAGTTCTCCATCTCTCCAACTCCCTATTTTTTATTAATGCTTCTATTCTTTTATCCCATTCCTTACCACTATAACACTCAACAATCCTCCAACACAATCATCCCATCTTTTATACAAGTATATTGATATAAATTCTTTATCCAAATCTTTCGCATACCGCATTACCTTTCTCACCCAACTTGTTGCCTGACCTTTATTCATAACCCAATTGAACACTATTTTTGCTATTCTTTTACTATCCATAAACTGCAACCTACCAAACATTTTCATTTTACTTTTTGCATCTCTCATATAAAAACTTGACCATCCCATTTCTCTTTGAATTGCCTCCTTTGCTGTCCACATCTCTGCATCTAATGCATGTCTTCCTACTTCCCTTTGTACTTTCTCTAAATAATCTAAAACTCTTTTACTAACCCATAATGCATCATTACCATATGTTAACCCTGCTACTGCAACTCCCTTCCATACTATTCTAGCTACATCATATTTATTATATGAAAATACTGTTAGTTTCTTTACCAAACCCTTTCTTTTCTTTGCTTCATTTACCAAGTTTTTCTCCCATTCATCCAAGCAATTTTCCTGATTACATAAGATGATTCCCAAATACCTATATCTATCCACCACACTTAACTTTATATCCCCCAATAAAAATTCTACATCTTCTCTTTCCCCAGTATTTACCATCATTATATTTGATTTTTCTTCACTAAATTTAATCCCCATCTCTTTACCCACCCTTGCACATGTCCTCAACATAATTTCCATATCTTATGTGATGTGATGTATTATGGCTTCTCCTTAAACGAAGTCAAGAATATCTCAGCAATTATGCCCAGATAAACCTGTTAGCCACTTTATTTTACATTCCCCATTCTAAATTTACCCATAATCTGCTCTATCCCATTTCCACAACATAATTTTTGTCAACTCTATAACCTTTATATCTAAATCCCCCTTATCTTTCCCCAAACCCAGCATAAAAACCAATAATTCACTTTCTGTATAATCACTCTTTTTATATTTATTTTTCCACAACTTCATTATATGTACCCTTTCTGTTTTCAAACATTTACATTCAATTAACAAATGCCTAATATTTTCAATTCCTTCCTTACATAATTTATAAAATAAATCAGCCATATTTTTCCATTTAAATGTATATTCTTTTGTAGCTAAAGATCTCGTTCGAGCCTTAAACAATAAACTACTTTCCTTACTATTATTATATATTAACTCACACCTAATATTCTGTTTATTTCTATATATATATTTAAAATTCTTTTTACTCTCCATACTATTTCTCCATCTCTCTAACTCCCTAGTCTTTATTAATAAATTTATTCTTTTATCCCATTCCTTACTACTATAACACTCAATAATCCTCTTAACACAATCATCCCATCTTTTGTACAAATATACGGATATAAATTCTTTATCCAAATCTTTTGCATACCACATTACCTTTCTCACCCATCTTGTTATCTGCCCTTTACTCATAACCCAATTAAATACTATTTTAGCTATTCTTTTATTATCCATAAACTGCAATCTACCAAACATTTTCATTTTACTTTTTGCATCTCTCATATGAAAACTTGACCATCCCAATTCTCCTTGAATTGCCTCCCTTGCTGTCCATACTTCTGCATCCAATGCATGTCTTCCTACTTCCCTTTGAGCTTTTTCTAAATAATCTAATATCTTTTTACTAACATATAATGCATCATTACCATATGTTAACCCTGCTACTGCAACTCCTTTCCATATAATTCTAGCTACATCATATTTATTATATAAAAATACTGTTAATTTCTTTATCAATCCCTTTCTTTTCTTTGCTTCATTTATCAAATTTTTTCTCCCATTCATCCAAATAATTTTTCTCTGATTACTTAAAATAATTCCCAAATAACTATATCTATTCACCACACTTAACTTAATATCTCCCAATAAAAATTCTACATCTTCTCTTTCCTCAGTATTAGCCATCATTATATTTGATTTTTCTTCACTAAATTTAACCCCCATCTCTTTACCCACCCTTGCACATGTCCTCAACATAACTTCCATATCTTCTCTTTTTTCTGCACACAAAAATATATCATCCACAAAAAAAAGACCTGACAAAATATATACTCCCTTACTACCTATTAACGGTATTTCTATCCCTCTTCCTAATCTTTCTATTGCTCTTTCCATTTCACTCAAATACAACACAAACAAAATAGGTGACATAGGGCATCCTTGCCTTAGTCCCACACCATTTTTAACTTTAATTGATTCTATATTCTCTAATTGATATATATAATAATTATTTTCATATAATTTCTTAATAATATCTATTAAAGCTTCATCCATTCCCAAATTTGCTAAACTTATCCATAATCTATTTCTATTTATTCTATCATATGCCTTCTCTATATCTATAAAACTCATATATAACTGTTTACCTGCATTCCTACTCATATCCATAAGTTGTGTAACTACAAATAAACTATCTCCTATATGCCTATCTAATCTAAAACCTCCTTGCATTTCCCCCACTACATTATTCCCTTCCATCCATTTTACAACTTTATTAGCCACCATATACGAGAAAACTTTATATAAAACTGATGTTACCGCTATCGGTCTATAATTATTCAACTTTCTATGATCCTTACCCTTTCCTTTAAATAATAGAATAACCTTACTCTTGTATTACTCCAACTACTTGGGAAAACTCTATTCTGTGCCATTTTATTAAAACAGGATAATAACTTTATTTTTGCCCTATATCCTAAATTCATTACCATCTCTGCTGCCCATCCATCTAAACCTCTTGCCTTCCCACTTTTCAATTTCTTCTCTACCTCATTTAGTTCATTTTCTGAAAAGCTAATATTCCCATTACTATATTCTTTCATATTTTCTAACATTCTATCATTCACATCTAACATCTTTTCTATATTCATTACATAACTATTTAAGATTCTCTCTAAATCTTCTCTAGAACTACACTCGGTTCCCTCATCATCTACTAATACTAACTCTCTCTCCCCTAAATTTCTCCTTTTAATATAATTCCAAAATTTTTTACTCCCATCTCTTCCACTTTTATTAATATCCTCCAACAATTTACTATTCAATTTCATTCTCTCTCTATAAATATCTATTTTAGCCAATTTCTTCTTTTCTAAGTACTTTTCCCATTTAGCATTAATATCTTTTTCACTTTCCTTATTCTTAATAGCACACTTATATTCTCTACATGCTTTTTTCCTTTTTTTTACACTTTTACTAATTTTAATTTTAATTGTAATCTTTTAATTAGTGCTGCCCTCTTTTTGTGTTTTTATGGCATCATTCAAAAACAGTTATAATACAGGTTTTCCATGCATTTTTATATTGCAAATTACAATTTTTTAAAAAACAATCAAGTATGATGAAGCATAAACTTATAAGCTAGTAAAATTCTACTCAAAAAGAGAAAGAAAATCATACAAAATTAATTAAGCTTGCAATATTTATTGAATTATAAAGTCATAAATAAACATAGATAATTGTAACTAAGCTTAGCAAGTGCATTCAAAGAGTTATGTTTTCATTTCTTTTCTTTTATACTATTTATTTTAGATCATGTGTAATGGATTAAATTAATACAAAGACCATTAATTTTGTTAAATATTAATTTCATTAAACAAATATTGATTTTCAATACTTTTTCTAAATTTACTAAGCTTAAAAATTCTTAAGGGAAACTCATTGGGTATTATTATAAAATTAGCAGTTTCTTCAAATTAAAAATGACTTGGATCAAAAATCAATAATAGACAATTATAAGCAACTAGTAAATAGTGAAGTTATTATTATTAGGTGCAAACAAGTCAGTGTCAAATCCTGACAATTATTGGATTGACATTTCTCCAGTTTAAACTAACATTCATAAGTTTTTCAGTCTTTCTAATGCACAAATAAATAAATAATCAAATGGTTTTATTGCGTGAGCATTCATAAGATCAATTGCCAGAAGAGACAGGGCTGAATGCAAACCGTAGGTTTTAAATTCCAGGGTTTGTCACTCTATTACTGCATCAAAGCCTACAGGACATACATACCCCTAAATATGATGATCTAGTTTATCCATGTTATTGGTGATTACCTTCTACTTTCAATATTAATTTTTCCAAACATTATATATTTTTTAAAATAAAGTGGATCATCTCATAATATGTCAAAATAAAATAATTATCAATCAGATTATTTTTTTTTGGATGTAAAAAGTTCGAATGTAATCTAATTACTCATTTTTCATGTTAAGTTGTGAAATTGTCATCACTATAATTCAAAAGCATTGCCACTTTTTCTTTTCTTTTTCGATATCCAACATTTTCCTACTCATAGTCATGAATAATTCTGATATTCACTTTTAAAAAAAACATCTTACACCTGAAGACATTTATCACGCTTTTTATTGTAACTTAGTCCAGTGATTTCTAAATGAAGTTGTTGATTAATGATCCAAAAAGGCAGAAATTATGGACTTCTATGTCTTTATTATCAAGTTTAAAGTCAGCAGCTATGCTTATTGTGTTGTTTTTGGGCCCTTCATATTTATCTATAAGACACATTTTCACTATACCTTTAAGAAAAATTAATTTTAATCAAATTATAAAACAATATTTTAATCAAATTATAAAACAATAAACAATGAAAAATCTATATGAAGAGACTCATGACAAAGTAGTTTGTGCATCTGCTTATAATATCCACAACATATTGTTTAAGTTTCAGGATCATTCCAATTTTTTAAAGTCATAAATGAGTTCAGAAATTTTCTTACAGATAGTAAACCTGTAGCTAATCAAGCTAATAATAGAATATAGTACAGTAAGTGAGTATTTAGCTAATATTAGCTAGAAGATAAAGATGCCATATTAACCAGGATTTTAAGCAGATGAATGTTAATGCACTGATTACAAAAACAGAAGAAATGACTTAAATATAAAGTAATTTTCATCACCAATAGTGGGCATACCAGATGTCTGAGATGCTGAGCCCACAAAGTATCTTTTTACCTGTATATAATTTTTAATATGGATAAGTAAATTGACATAAAAAGACAATTACAACAACTTTCCTAAATATATTATAGACAATGTTTATTAAATGCATAGAAGCAGATTTGCCACGTAACACCACTTAAGTACTATGCTAATCAATATATTTAATTTATTTTGTGAATTGTGTTACTACAGGACTAGTACATGATGCTCAGAACCTTTCTGTAAGTTAATTCTGAGTGCATTTAATAACAACAAAAATATTGAAAAAAAATGTATTGCATGTTATAGTGCAAAGTGAATAGATTATTAGAAAAAAATATGAATGAAATTTTATTTAAAATAAATTTATTTACAAAATTTGTATTTTTCTTGATTTCATCTAATTCAACAAATTTTTCATTTGCAATAGCTAATCAAGAAAAAAATCTTTTGCCAATTAATTATGTCTTAAATTTTTTAATGATGATAATAAAATTTAAAAAAAATATTTTTTTTTGTTATTAAGATCATAAATTGATTCATAAAAATAAATATTCTTAAGTGCACATAAATGAACTTTAACATGCTGTGCAAATAATGGACATAATTTCTAATATGAGAAGTTTTATTAATTTGCATTTAAAGAATGGTAGACTATAATAAACTATACTTAATGATAATATAGTATCTGTCTTCAAATAGGAAGGTAAGAATATTTAAAATTTTCTTGAGGTCAAATTCTGACTAAAAATGAAGACTGTAATAAGTTTGTATAAATGTGTTTGTAAGTTTTGAAGATACTACATGAGGATGAATATAAAAAGTATAGATAAAATGAAAAATGACGAATGATAATTATAATATATATATACTTTTAAATGTGGGGGATTTGAACTCAGACTTTAAAGCACCTTACAACTATCCACACTATCTCATATCATTGCTACACATGATCATACACATGAAAAATGATCAATAATCACCAATATATGTATTTCATGCTGAACCAGCCCTCATCAGTTGGTGCAGATTATCATCTCTCACACATACATATAATCAGTGCTCAGTTTATATTAAGATAGCAAATCTTCATACTTTAATGGATAGGCTTCACTCTACTTCAACCTCCAACTCTTCAGCCATCCATACCATTGAAAAATCTGATGATGGAAAGCCCAAATCCCATGCTGATGCCAATATTGTTGTCTTGCCCATGTTGTTGTCCTCATGTCATTTTCACCCCTCATGTACAGGATCATATCAATTTAAATACATAGAAGAGGGATGCAGGCTTAATGTTTAATATTTGAAATACAGGCACTCTTCATACACCTGTAGCCTAATTGTAAATATAGGGGATTTGAATTCAGACTTTCAAGTGTCTTACAACTATCCACACTATCTCATATTACTGATACACATGATCACACACATGTAGAAAAGATCAATAATCACCAATATACATATTTCATGCATGGTCCTGTACATGAGGGGTCAGAGTGACTTGAGGTCAACATGGGCATGACCTGTACATGAGTGGTCAAGTGACTTGGGGTCAACATGGGCATGACACAATATTGGCATCAGCATGGGATTTGGGCTTTCCATCATCAGATTTTCAATGGTATAAATGGTTGAAGAGTTGGAGTTTGAAGTAGATTGAAGCCTGTCCATTAAAGTATGAAGATTTGCCATCTTAATATAAACAGAGTACTGGTTATATATGTGTGTGAGAAATGATAATCTGGACCAACTGATGAGTGTTGGTTCAGCATGAAATATGTATATCAGTGATTATTGATCTTTTATACATGTGTAATCATGTGTATCAGAGATATAAAATAGTGTTGATAGTTGAAGAGTGCTTGAAAGTCTAAGTTCAAATCCTCTATATTTACAATTAGGTTCCAGGTATATGAAGAGTGTCTGTATTTCAAATATATAATTTTAAAACAATCTTGATTAAAAAAAATAAACTGCTTATTGCTTACAAAAATCTTTATAATTTATAAAAATGCACCTTTTCAAGATGAAAAGTAGAAATTATTTATTTATTTCTTATAACTTATAAATACTAAAAATATAAAAATAGTAAAATGATAGTGTAAAAAATAAAACAAAATTACTTGCTTTAAATAAAACATTTGAAGAAAATTCATATTAAGAAAGTTGCTGATAAAGAGTCTTGCAGGTAGTGGTAGCATAACCTACAAATTGAGTCTAGGTGTTTTCGAGGTTTGTGATAATGGTGTTCTAGTTGTATTTTTATGCTGGATTATTTCCATAATCTAATACGTGTATTGAATGTCTTCAGAAAAATTTAACTTTATGTAAATATTCCAAATACATTCAACTGTTAGTAATAGCACATCAAACAGGTTAATATATGCACAATGTTTCGATGGGTATTATTCTCCCCTCTTCTTCAGGTGTTGCTGGCCTGACCAGTGACAGTACAGCATGGGTTTTGAACCTGGGTTCTTAGATTCTTGATTATTGAATTTTTAAGGTAACACTCTAACCAACTGAGCCATCCTGCCAAAGGCAACAATCAGTAGAAATTTCATATACTTATCTATGAGGTTCCTCCTGATTTCTCCACTTTTTCCTAAGAGCAAAGTTTATTAGTGGTTTCCATACATTATGTATAGTCACACTAGGTTGGCTTATAGGATTTTTTGCCATTGTCATGTGAGTAGCTTCTTTAAATTTTATTTGTATTATTTCTTCTCTGTCCAATATTTTTGTAGTTTCCCAATTGAACATATATTCATGGTATATACATGGTCTGCTAATTTAGCACACATCTGTTTTCTCTCTTCTAATCATCAGTTTATTTTCTTGCAAGCACTTTTCAATGGAACGACTAGTCTCACCAATATATGTTTTTCCACATTTGCATGGTATTTCATAGATGCAGTATTTTCTTTTCAGCATTTTGAGTTTAGGCTTTGGAGATGTTAATACTGATTGCAGATTTTCCTTAATTTGTCTGCTATTTTTGGAATGTATGGGTACACTATAATACTGATAATTATTTTCTCTTGATGGCTCTTTTTGTTGTCTATTTAACATTTTCTTAATAACAGCTGATGGACAACCATTTTTTATAAGAGTTTGTTCTATATAAATCTTTTCTTTTTCCAAATCACTGGTTTCTGAATAAATTTCTTTTGCTGTTCCATAGTGACAATATAACTCTATGTTTTGTATTTCTGGTGTGATTGGATGTATAAAAATACAACCAGTCTGGGTGTACTTGGTAATCAGTCTATGGATTTCTCTTTTAGGCATTTCGCTCATAGATAATTCATATAGTTATCCAATAAGGCTAGGGAAACGGGCTATTTAGCTAACATTAGCTAGTGAACAAAGCTTCCAGATAATCTGTTTGAGCAGATGAATGTTAATGTGTTGACTGTAAAAAGCAAAAAAACAAGATAGTCATCACCAATAGTGGAGATATCATATTCCTATAGATGTTGAAGTTATGATTATTTTTATCCTTGGAATAAATGCTGAGAATGTGTTTGATTAAATAAGTAATGAATGTGATATATAGTTTAGCATAGTTGGTGAGCAATGACTTCAAGAGTTGAAGATCCTAGATTGAAATTTAATTTGTCACTTCTAATAATTAAATATCATTTGTCACTCTACATGCCTAACCATTCTATTAAATATTTTACATTAGAAAGGGAAACAACAAAAAAATGAATTAAAAAGAAATAACAAAAATAGTATACCCATTAGAATCCAAAGACGAGTTAAGTGAAAAAATATGGCCAAAAAGATGAGCCTTTTCTTAGACATTGCAAAATGTCATCATTTTTAGAAAACTGTGAAAATGAGCTGGCCTCAAATCTAGAAGCACTTCATGCTATATTTCATTAGCTATCATCCTCGTTCACTATGTTCATTTGATTTATCCCAACTCCAAATAGAATGATAATGAAATGAGTTTGTTTTAATTTGACTCTAAAAATCCAAGCTGCCAAAAGCTGGGTCTATCCAAAAGAACTACTTCAAAGACAACTAAATATCTTGTGTTGAATAATGTTTTTACTAGTATTTACATTCATTATATTTTCTCATGACATTTCAAACATGTGTGTGCATATTTATAAATCTTCATTTCTTTATGCAATTTATCATTTTATAATTGTTAATTGTTTATATATAAATTTTCAAATTTACTAAGGGTGAAAGCACCTTCACTTACTCATTAAAAAAGGAACAATATAATTAAAAATTATGTTAAAGTTAAATTATATGTTAGAAGTAGTTATATTTGTAACAATTATTTCCTCTTCCTTTTTAAAAACATGTAGAGCATTTTACAAACTTTGATAAAATTAAAAAAATGCAAATATTTTTATATTTGAAATAAAATCTTTTAAAATATAATTTGACATTTAACAAAACTTCAAGAGGATTATATTAAATAAATGCGATAATGATGCATATTTCTATAGCTAAATCAAATAAAATATTAATACAGACTGTACAACATTCTTCCAAAATCCTTTAACAGGTTTATGAAATTTATGGAGATAAACAAACTTACATGTAGTGACAAAACAAAATAAATGTTTGAAATATCAAACAATATCTTAATCTAATTTAATATAACTTATTAGTAAATATTTCTTAAAAACATTAATTTAATAAAAAATAAAATAAATTGAAATTCATTATTTATATTTACTTGATTATGACAAAATTTTGTGTTTCTAAATGAAAAAATTGAATATAATAATAAAAAGGATTCCTTATCAAAATGATTAGTAAAAATGTTTAAAAAATATTCCTAAAGCACTTGTTTAATTACATATATTCTATGCTCTTAATAAATAAATTTGAATGTTACATAGTTTCTATTAGTTCTTAATATTGACTCATAGTAAATCAAAAGACTTCGTGTATGTTAATGTATAAAAGAAAATAATTGATATAAAAGTGAGCAGAGTAACATCATGCTCTCAAACCAAAATGCTTCAGATTACCCTATAAAATTAAGAATTTAGATTAAAGATAAGATGGCCGCTCTTGTCTTTATAAAGTCTTTACTTTGTGTTTGAATTTGAGAGTTTCCTCTATACTCAATATGACATTCTTGAGCTATTATATAAATTATTAAGGTACATTAATAAATAAATTTGAATGTTAAATTATTATTGTAGTAAATATTACTTTTAAAAAATTAATTTAATGAAAAAAAGCAAATTCAATGTCTATTTACATTTACTTGGTGATGAAGAAATTTTGCATTTCTAAATGAAAGAAATTCATCATATGAATAAAGATGGCATCTTATAAAAGGGTCTGATGAAAATGCTTAAAAAATATTCCTATTATGTACTAATTGTTTAATGTATTATTACTATAGGGAATACTGCTTTAAATGATTTATGAGAAAATAAATTTAAATTCATAATCTACTTTTTTCCATGACATTAATTAACATTCATTACTTTTTTAAAAAAATAATTGCAAATTAGTTTGCAGTAAAATTTTCTCATCTGAAAGTTTATAAAACATATGACTAAAAATCAAGCAATGTATTGTAGTTTATATCATTTTAGCATCAATTTAAAGAAAAGATATATAAAAAAGTTAAATTATTTAAAAACAACATTTTATATAGGTTTGTGACAAAGTAAGAAAACACTGAGAATGAGATGATAGGTTACAGGTTTGTTCTATAAGTTATTTTATTACCAGATTTTATATATATATTTAAAAACTAATAAATCTTAAAAAATTATTATTAAGTGTTGTTAACAATTCAACATTATTTTATTGATACAAAAATTATATTTTATAGGATTGTTTAAATTTATTCAAAAGTAAAAAAATAGTTAAATTATTAATAAATCTTTTGAGCTTGAGTTACAATAATGAGGATGAAAGCAATAACAAGCTTCTATTCATAATGATCATGGATACTGTTCTTAATTTTAGTGCTTTTTACCAAGACTTCTTATAAACAAAAATCTGTTTTTCTTCAAAAAACATAATATACTAGTTTAATTATATGCTGAACAAGTAGTAAGTTCATTTATCCTATCATCATCAGCTTCTAAAGGCAATGCTTTGCTACTGTGCTACATCGTTCCATCTTCAGCAATTAGCTTCATATCCTTATGAAAAAAATATTCAACTTCACTAATCACATTTTTAAGATAGAATACTCATGGTCTGCCTCTCAATTTTCTTTCTATCATATGATTATTTATTTAGACAACAATAAATTTTACACCTTATGACTGGCACATGAGTCAGATTACTGCTAGTCTTGATCAAAGAATTATATAAAGTCAAAAACCTGTTAATTTTTATGATTATGCTGTAGCCACTAAATGGTATGGATATATTCTTGAAACAAAAAAAAAATCATTTTGGTATAACAATAATATTTGACATACTAAATAACCAGCCTACAAATATGACATACTATTTAAAGACCACTATAATAAATTTGACTCTTTAAATAACATCACATTAAAAAATGAATTGTAAAATTATATCTAATAAACAATTGGAAATGAATACTTCTTTTGTTAAATACTTCACTTATTAAATACAAATACATTTTTTTTGTTTGTCAAAAGGTTTCTAATGATGGTATTTTATTTGTAGCTATATATTGGACTACTTTCAACCATCTAATAGGACTGTTAAATGTTTTCAGAAAATTTCAAATTTTATGTATATTTTCATAAATACATTCGATTATTAGTAATAACACAACATTTTGAATGCTATCATTTTCCTTTTTCAATTATTGATGGCCTGACCATTGGGTTTTGGGAATTGAACCAGTGATTCATGAGTACTGAATTTAAGATGATTTCTAAGCAACAGTTACTCTGTCAAAGTCAAAGGGAAGATTTATGATTGGTTTCCAAACATCATAGTTTATCATATTACATTGTCATATAGAATTATTTGCCATTGACATGTGGGCAGCTTTTTAAAATTTTCTTCTTTTTATTTTTCCTTCTCTGTCCATTATTCTTAAGTTTACTGAATCAGTTGGAAAAACAAAAGAATACTAAACAGAGAGAAAAAAATAATAGAAAGAAGACAATTTAAAGAAGCTGCTCACATATCAATGGCAATAGCTACTAATCTAGTATGCCAATCCATAATGTTTGGAAACAAATTATAAACCTTGTGCTTGAAAATAAAAATTACAGAAATTAGGATGACCATTATAGTCAAGTATATAAATTTTTTACTGACAGTTGCTTTTGATGAAATGATTTAAATGTTTAAAGAGCATTAACTTAAATTTATTATTCACAAAACTAAAAATTAGTGATTCAATTCCTATCTGAAGAAGAGAATAATATTACTAAAAGAATGTTTTATGCTAATGTATGTGTTATCATTAACAATTGGATTATGGAAATAATCCAATAATTTAAAAACACATTTATTTACTGAAATACTTATTTCAATTCATTAATATCATACTTATTAAATACTATACTGGAACATAAGTAGAATTAGTATTGGATGAATCATACCAGTGCCATATATATATTCCCCCCCCCCCATATTTTAATGGCTAATAATTTTTTCAATGCCCATGGTTTTACACCGTAAATGTTACAGTTGTCTCAAACTCACTAACAGATGTTAATTACAGCGTTAAGTGCACTTTTTTTTGTATACAATTGTATAATAAATATAATAAAGACTTTAATGACAAATGCAATAGTTTTATATATTCTATTAAATTTATTGCATGGAAAAAATATAAACCAGTCAAGTCTTGGTGGCCTAGCGGTTAGCATAGATGTCTTCCAAGCAGCTAACCCGGATTCAATTCCCGGTCAACGCTTTGACATATAAAAAAAAATATAAACCTTCTGACAAAACGTAAAACCAAACTGAAAAATTTCATTTAAAAATGTTTTATAGTAAACATAAACATAATTTTCATGGAGGTAGATTTTATTTGCATTACAATCTCAAAAACATTGTAAAAAAAAAGCATTATTGATTATTTTTATGAGAATAGAATACAATGGAAAGCTAAATTGAGTGAAATGTTCTAAGTTTTCCATAAAGAAAAGTTTGCTTCAGGAAAAGTTAAAGATAACACCACAAAATGTCACATAAGTAGACTAAATAATATATGTAGACATCCTTGTGGTTCATCAATTGATATTTATATTCATTGTACAACTCACCTTTAACTCTTTACTTTTAATTTTTTTGGAACCCCCCCCCCCCCAACATATTTATTTATTAATTGGCCACTAATACATATATATTAATAATTTCAATGTTAATTTGAGGAAGAAAGAACATTTTATTAAAAAAAAAAATAGTATATTTAAATTGCTTAAATATTAATTATATGTTTTGAATTTTTTTTATAGATTTAAAAAAATGTATTCTGTAGATTTTGTAAATATTGTTGACTATTTAAAATACTTTATTTTTTATTAGTGTGGTTGCATTTAATTTAATGTAATAATTTCTTAAATTTTTTATTGTCCATATGTTCATGAGTTTATCACATGATATTTTATTTTTTAGAACATTATATTGAATGGTAACATGTACATTATATTATTTTATAAAATGAATGGTTAAAAATAATATTTATTTATACTGATATTATATTGTTATTTTCTATATTTGTAATAAATACAGTTTTTAATAATTATAAACATAATTTATAAAATGCAGAAATTTATCTTCATTGAATAATTTTCACTCTATTGTAAAACCATTTATTTACTGCAAGCTTGAATAATCAAATGGACACAGAATAATGCTACAAAATCCCTACTTTCAGGCAGATTTCTGGAATTTATCTTCTTCAGTGAAGACTAGGATTCAAAGCCTTAACTAATAAACTCGATGATTTAATTCTAGGTTAGAATCCTAGTTTTTACTGATAAAGATAAAAGTCAGAAGCTTATAGTATCTGACATCCATTGATTATTCAAGTTTCTAGTTTATAGCTTTAGGATAGGTAAAAAAATTACTGCTCTTGGAAATGAAAGAGGAACAAAAGATGTTATGATGGGCATATTGTGCAGTGTTTCCATTTATTACAAATGCAAATAATCACATGATTCTCTCTATGTTTAACTTTTACATTAGGAACAACCATCTACTCTATCATTAATGCTAAATGACTTTAGAGTATAGTAGTATTCTAAATATAAATATGTTTCCCAAAAGTACAATGTATTTACAATGAACAACTTAGAATAATTTATATTAAATAAAGTATATTTCTTTTTTTAAAAAAATTAAGTATGTTTGGTACATTACTATTTATTTATGTAAGGTTAGTAAATGTATATAACCACATTCATATAAAATATAATTATCATATCCTAATATGATTAAGATTGCCCTAAATTACTGTATATAATAAATCCTGAATTCTACATTAACCACAAATAATCTTCCAAAAATAAGTTCTATTATATAGTAAAACTTAATATGTGATAATTATAATCTTACCTTAAATTTGATTTAAAGTTCTTATACATACTATAACGGGATTTGCGGTTTTCCATATATATCTTACGCACATATATATAATCTTGAAAGATTGCGTGTATGTGTATATATTGATACACGTATATGCGTAATTGTTTAAAAAAAATATTTATTCTTAAATTATTCCATTTTATTGCCCAGCATATTTATGAGCATCAATTTATGACCTCAAGCGCCAATCCTATATTTCTATGAGAATTATGCTGGGATAGCTGGAATACCAATATGGAAATGCCCCTGGACTAGCTCTGCTCAGGGCTGGTGGTAAAATTTACTGGCAGTAGATCTAACCCTCTCTATTTCTTTCTACTAAAAAAAAACTCATAACATAAAAACAAAACCATTCATTTTATACACATTTATTAGCAATGATATTTACATATCTATAAAAAAAAAACATATATTATTTACGTAAGTTGAATTAGTGTCTCTTTTCACTTTTAAATCAAAGATTCATATCAGTTTCTTTTTTTTTGTTTGCTCTTTTCTCTCTTTATCAAAACCCATACACACACAAATATGCTACAACATGTATGTTGCGATGAAGATTTAATTATGGATGAATTAATATGTGAATAAAGACAATAAAAAATAATTTGAACTCTCTGTGCAAAAGAAAATAAATTTTAAGTTCACAATTGTGTCAAAGAACAGTTTTCTGAATTATGTGGAGTATGCTCACTAAGAGTTACATATATACAAATAGAGGGAAAAAAGTATATGTGTTTCCCCGGGGAATTGATCAAATTCACCTTGTGAAAAAGAAATCTCCGGTCCTTTGTTGGTGAATGGACTTTTTTGAAGTCCGGATTCCATGGCTGAATTCTATTTATTTATTTATTTTACATCTTATGACGATCCAACATTGTTACTTATTGAGGCAATTTTCCAGGCTTGACGTCCCTTCTCCGATACTGGCAACTGCTATACATTCAGGGGAAGGATTCGAACACCTCGCACATTGAAGCTTCTACCCCAGCCTGACCATATTTTATCTATATATAATCTGATTTCTGGATTGTTTTTTCTGTATATCAGTCTAACGTCTGCTTTCTTCCACTCTCAAACTTATAATAATCCTTAATTCCTTTTTTTTTTAATTATCAAATTTATCTTTCTTCTCATTCATTTTCAATTATATTTCCAATCACATTCCATATGCCTTTGTTGGAATGCACCACAAAAGCTTTTTACACCTATTTCTTTCCAATTAATATTTAATTAGAATTAGACATTCCAAGATTTTTATAATAATTACTTCCATTGTTCTGCAAAATCACTGTCTTCCATCTTGACATTTATAGTTCTTTTGTTGACTTAATATGTATATATTTAAAAAGTTTATCAAACAAAATGTTTTTTTTATTATTTATTTTGTGAATTTTCATTTTTAATGGTTCAAAAACACACTCACACACATACATAGCGATGTGTATAGCTGGGTTTGGCAAAAGAAAGAGAAAAAAAATCAAAGCAAGTGTATAACCCCCCATACCTCTTTTATGAGTTCTTTTTAATTAAAATAACTAAATCAATTCAATACAACCACGCAAATGACCATTGATTGTACATCAACTTGTAAATATTAGTTTTGTTAGTAAAGTAATATATATTTTTAATAATACGTTAGCAATAAGATATATATTTTTTTAATAATGCGTTAAGTATACGAATACGTATTTGTCTAATTATCGCAACAGGGTTTGATTATACCTGCCCTGTTGCAATACCCCCCTCCCAGAAGCCTTCAAATATGGTCTATGGATTTGAATGGCGCCTAAATTTCGTGAACCATTCGTAATGGCATGAGCTTGAGGGAACGAGCATTGTACAATCCCCTTACTCCTGCCCAGTATTTACCCAGAATGCATTATCCCCTTGACACTTAACAATAGGGAAAGATTCCTCATATAAACTGCAAAATTTCTTACAGATAAATTTCCCATGTTCGCTCACATGTGGGGTTTTCACCATCATCATTAAACCGATGAGGCCTTTCTAGTGTATGTTTGTTTCTTTCCTGACTCCTCTTCAAGGGTGTATGATATGCCTGCTCTTGGTCCTCCTCCACATTTATTGGCATTTCCTTTGGCCCTGGTATTTTGGCCTTGATTAATTTAGGGGCATGTTTGCCAAACTGGAGCAGCACAGGAGAACTCTGTGGACTCGTTAACTGCCCAATTTATGTAGTTCAGTATTTCTGGAATCTTTTTAACCCATCCTCGGTGATTAGTTGGGATGTAAGTCCTAAACAACCTACCCAACTGACACATCACCCGCTCACATGGGTTCGATTGCGGATTCCTAATTGATGTCAGTATGTGTTGAAGCCCTGACTTCTGAACCCATGCTTGCCATTCTCCAGAGATAAATGGTGTGCTATGATCCGAGAGGATGCTTTGAGGTTTTCCTATCACCGTAAAATATTCCTTTTCAAGGAGACATATGGTGTTTCGGGTATTTGCTTGAGTCATGGGATATGCAGCCACAAATTTACTGAATAGATCATACACCACCAACAAATATTTTTTTCTACTAAAGGCCGGCAATGGTCCATAATAATCTATTGCAATCATCTCACGTGGCTTCTTTGGGATTATGGAGCTCATTGCCCCTGCATAATTCCTATTAGCAGGCTTGCTTTTTTTGACAAAGTTCACATTGGCTGATCATCCTCACAACAGTCTTATGCATGCCTCGCCGATAAAACCACTGTCTAAGGCACTTTTCAGTTTTCCACACCCCATAGTGTCCATATATTTGGTGGAAATGAGTCACCACGGCATTCCGCATTTGCTGGAATATTACAGGTCTTCAACTTTCCGGTCCCCTTTTCGTTCTGTATTGGAGAACAGCTTGGTCAAGTTTGTATCGGTTGATCCAACATCTGGACTCATCATTGTTTTCTCTTGTGTTCCTTTCCAGTTGTGTGATTATTTGACCCAACTGGGCATCCTTCCTCTGATGCTGGGCCAATCTCTTAAGATCATTCTCTACCCCTTCATTAACCCTTAAGTTTATTCCTACCACATATAAATTTTCAGCTTTAAGATGACATGATGGCAAACACACTGGGTTATGGCTAAGAGCATCAGCTACAATGTTATCTGACCCCTTACAGTGCTTTACCACATAATTATACTCTTGGAGGTATAGGCTCCACTGCACCAACCGACTATTTGTCAGATAACTGTGGTTAATAAATTCTAAACTCTTATGATCCATAACCACAATTATTTTTGATCCCAACAACAATGTGCGGGGTTTTTGGAATGACCAAACAATGGCTAAAGCTTCCTTTTCTGTGGCAGTGTAATGACGCTCAGGACCCTTGAGCAGCCTAATTAAGAAATACAGCACTTTCACTTGACCATCCTCTTGAATCTGTGATACTGTTGCTCCCAGCCCATACCTGCTGCTGTCAGTCTGCACCACAAAGGGTTTCTCAAAATCAGGAAAAACCAGCATTACATGTTTCATGAACTCTTGCTTCACCTTCTCAATGCCTGGCTTTGCTTTTCGCCCCACTCCCACACTACATCTAATCTAACTAGTGGTTCCATATGTTGAGCAAACTGCTCCTGAAAACAGGTTGTAGAAGTTACACATACCCAATAAGGATCGTATCTGCTTCTTGGACCTAGGTGCTGGGAAACCTTCAATGGCTGAGATTTTATCTGGATGTGGCGGGACACCCTGCGATCCTATAGGTGGCCCAAGAATGTAACTTCCTCTTGAAAGAGAACACTTTTCTTCAGGTTTACCTTGATCCCTTTATTCCAACATTCCCTTAAAAACATTTCCACATCTTTGGTATGTACTTCCACAATATCCGATGCCACCAATACATCATCCACATACATTGTAACTATTTCCTTGACCTCATCAGATAATACCCGGTCTAAACATCGCAGTAAACTGGCCCCACTGTTAATCAGGCCGAATGGCATACTGTTAAGCTGATATGAGCAGCCATCATACCTAAAGGCAGTTCACTTACGATCTTTTGGGTGCAGTCTTATCTGCCAATAGCTTGCTGTCAGATCAAATGTTGAAAAAATTTTTTTTCCTTTAGATCTCCCAAGCAATTCTTGCATGGGTGGTGGTATGTTACAATCTGGGACTGTGACTTTATTCAATTGCCTCGCATAGAGTCATAACCGAACGGAATTATCCTTTTTCTTGATGACAACTATCGGGTTACAATAAGCTGAGGAGTTTTTTGATATAATACCATATTCCAACATTTGATCTATCTGCTCCTTCACCTGCTCCCTATATTGATGAGAAATTGGGTATGATTTTGCCTTAAATGGTTGTTTCATTTACCTGAATCCTTTGTTCAAACCCTGGGATCATGCCTGGCCTGTCTGAAAATACCTGATTGTATTCCTTCAAGATCTTTCTTAGTATTTCCTCCCCCCCCAGCAATCTTTGCCTGGTCTATTTTTTCTGTTATCAAGTCATCATTGTGTTTATCAGCAACTTGCACAGCTCCTATTGGACAATCTGTGCTATCCATTATAAATTTAACCACCTCTCCATTACACGTGTCTTGTCTACGTTCGTAGTTCAACTTGCATTTATATTTGTATAAAAAGTCAGTTCCTAATAAGACATCACAAATCAAATTTTTCATGATTAGGAATACATGGGGGCAACTTACTCCTTGGATTTTGACATCCAGCCATATTTGTTTGGGTTCAACCTTGGTCTTTCTGTTGTTGGCCATTGCCACTTGTACAGCTTTTAATGGTAGAACAGCTATATTTGATTGTTCTTTGGTGAGTTTATAATACAATCTTTCTGTTATTACAGATATCTGACTCCCTGAATCAATAAGTGCTTCTACTTTTGTCTGTCCTGCTGCTATCCATATTTTCGGACATGTTTGGCATGCATAACTCGGTACACGGTCCTCCCACAAACAAATTAGGTTCCCCATGTGTTTTGAATTCAGTTGCTGTCTGAATATTATGTCTCTTCCTTCTCGAATCCATCTCATTTCCGCACTTATTTCCATTTGACTCAATATATTGTCTATTTTTTTAGATGGGTTGTCTCCATCTTCCTCTAGCATCAATCTTATTCTTATTGGCAGGTTTCGGCAGACCATCTTCACAATCTGTTTCACTAACAAATTACATGCTTCTAATGTCCTGAATGTGGCTACTTGACACCTAAAAAAATGTACATATCCCTCTGGTCCATCCTCTTGAAACTTCTCTCTTATCAATTGGGATCTAATATTGTCTTACCTTTCTTCACTCCAAAAAGCTCTCTCCAGGGCTGTCTTGTAATCTAAAAATGACTGCGGTTGGTGTAGCAATGAGTTCCACCAATCCATGGCCTGCCCTTCTAGGTGGCAAGATGCTATTATTGTTCTCACCTTGTCTGGTGTTCCATAACACACAAAGTATTTTTGAAAACTCCTAAGGTGATCTATTGGCATCTCTACCTTCTTCCCCCCAAATACTTTTATTCTTATCAACTCCATCCTCTTTATGTGATATATATATATTTCTACGTGCTAGGTTCCAAACCTCCAAACCCCCAAAGCACAGCGCTGCTCCCTTCCCGGACTTCCTTACGCCTTCAATATTTCACTATGTTATTTCAACCCTCTTGTTTTCCACCTTTATAAAACTTCGCTTTGAAAACTAGTACAGATAGACTATTGAATCCATAACAAACTGAAAGTTCTTTAAAACCCAGTCTAACCTAAACTGATTACTTTATGAAACACTTTTATATTCTGCACTCAGTTGGTATTTTTCATATAGCCTAAAAAGTTTTTTTTTATATAAACTTAATATTAACTACATCCAACTCTGTCAATATAATATAACTTCCGTTCTCCTAATTTTTTCTTTTAGCTAAAACAATAATGATCTGACAAACCCAATATGTATATTTTTATTTATTTTCTCAAAAAAAAAAAAAATTCATGCTAATTTCTTTAATTTTTTCTTTCCCTCATTGACCTACTTCTCTTAAATGCCCTTTTGTTGGGTCGCCATTATAACAGGATTTGCCGTTTTCCATATATATCTTACGCACATATATATAATCTTGAAAGATTGCGTGTATGTGTATATATCAATACACGTATATGCGTAATTGTTTAAAAAAAATATTCTTAAATTATTCCATTTTATCGCCCAGCATATTTATGAGCATCAATTTATGACCTCAAGCGCCAATCCTATATTTCTATAAGAATTATGCTGGGATAGTATTCCCTCATTGACCTACTTCTCTTAAATGCCCTTTTGTTGGGTCGCCATTATAACAGGATTTGCCATTTTCCATATATATCTTATGCACATATATATAATCTTGAAAGATTGCGTGTATGTGTATATATCAATACACATATATGCGTAATTGTTTAAAAAAAAAAATTCGTAAATTATTCCATTTTATCGCCCAGCATATTTATGAGCATCAATTTATGACCTCAAGCGCCAATCCTATATTTCTATAAGAATTATGCTGGGATAGCTGGAATACCAATATGGAAATGCCCCTGGACTAGCTCTGCTCAGGGCTGTTGGTAAAATTTACTGGCAGTAGATCTAACCCTCCCTTTTTCTTTCTATTAAAAAAAATCATAATACAAAAACATTCATTTTATACACATTTATTAGCAATGATATTTACGTTTCTATAAAAAAAAACAAAAAACATATTATTTACGTAAGTTGAATTAGTGTCTCTTTTCACTTTTAAATCAAAGATTCATATCAGTTTCTTTTTTTTTGTTTGCTCTTTTCTCTCTTTATCAAAATCCATACACACACAAATACGCTACAACATGTATGTTGCAATGAAGATTTAATTATGGATGAATTAATATGTGAATAAAGACAATAGGAAATAATTTGAACTCTCCATGCAAAAGAAAATAAATTTTAAGTTCACAATTGTGTCAAAGAACAGTTTTCTGAATTACGTGGAGTAAGCTTACTAAGAGTTACATATATGCAAATAGAGGAAAAAAAGTACCTGCATTTCCCCGGGGAATTGATCGAATTCCCCTGGTGAAAAAGAAATCTCCGGTCCTTTGTCAGTCAACGGACTTTTTTGAAGTCCGGATTCCATGGCTGAATTCTATTTATTTATTTATTTTACATTTTATGACGATCCAACATTGTTACTTATTGAGGCAATTTTCCAGGCTTGACGTCCCTTCTCCGATATTGGCAGCTGCTATACATTCAGGGGAAGGATTCGAACACCTCACACGTTGAAGCTTCTACCCCAGCCTGACCATATTTTATCAATATATAATCCGATTTCTGGATTCTTTTTTCTGTATATCAATCTAAAGTCTGCTTTCTTCCACTTTCAAACTTATAATAATCCTTAATTCCTTTTTTTTAATTATCAAATTTATCTTTCTTTTCATTCATTTTCAATTATATTTCCAATCACATTCCATATGCCTTTGTTGGAATGCACCACAAAAGCTTTTTACACCTATTTCTTTCCAATTCATATTTAATTAGAATTAGACATTCCAAGATTTTTATAATAATTACTTCCATTGTTCTGCAAAATCACTGTCTTCCATCTTGACATTTATAGTTCTTTTGTTGACTTAATATGTATATATTTAAAAAGTTTATCAAACAAAATGTTTTTTTTATATTTATTTTGTGAATTTTCATTTTTAATGGTTCAAAAACACACTCACACACATACATAGCGATGTGTATAGCTGGGTTTGACAAAAGAAAGAGAAAAAAAATCAAAGCAAGTGTATAACCCCCCATACCTCTTTTATGAGTTCTTTTTAATTAAAATAACTAAATCAATTCAATACAACCACGCAAATGACCGTTGATTGTACATCAACTTATAAATATTAGTTTTGTTAGTAAAGTAATATATATTTTTAATAATGTGTTAAGTATACGAATACGTATTTGTCTAATTATCGCAACAGGGTTTGATTATACCTGCCCTGTTGCAATACATTTAAAACTGGCAATAACTTACTTTAAATAGAAGACTTATTTTTTTGTTGTTGTTGTCATAGTGACTGACACTTTTATTTTTTATTTGATGCATATATACAAACACATAAATTTATGCAGATCAGGGTTATGAGTTTCAGTAAAAGACTAATAATAAATTTTTATTATAAGTAGGACTAGCCCTAGAAATTATGCTACCCTGTGCAACAATAGCATATTTAGGGCTTCCCCTTAAAAATACTTTTTTAATATCTTAAAAGTTATGATATTGTTTAATCTAGGCTTTGACATGTTTGATAATAAATTCTAAGTAACAGCATTAGCTAATGAAAATTCATAAGTTAATAAAAAATGATCATAAACATATACTTTTTACAGAAAATGAGAGCCAAAAGAAAATAATGCATGCAATCAGTTTTTACACATTTATGCAAAATTTTGTTTCTGAATATCATTTTTTCTTTCCAATTTTCATTTGCAATTTTGCAGCTGATAGTTTTTTATTTTATTTATTTATCAGATGTATTAGAATATTAAAATTGTTTTAAAACCTAAATCCTAATAATTATATCAAAAAAATATTAACAATGATTGTAAACTATATTTATGTAATTATATTTCTATTTTTTAATTAACTGTTTACTCTTAATCAATTACATTATTACATTTGTTTGATCTCATTGATTTATTTTTTGAATCAAAATTATAAAAGAGTAAATTTTTATAAATATATTTATCAATGAACATTTTAAAATAATATTAAAAAAATATTTTATACAAATTTACAAAACAGACATTTTGGAAAAAAAAATCAGATTGGCTTTTAACTTCAGCTCAAGGTCAACTCATGGCCAACAAGAAATTGGAAATAAATGCATGATATATAGTGTTTTGCCAAGCCACATCATCTGATATTATCACTGACACTATATTATTTTAAAAGATTATAATTTAAAAAAAATATACAACGAAGTTTTATGATCTAAAAAATTGACTGATTCTAGCAGAAAGGAATAATGACTTCTTATCTTTCAAAGGACTTTATTCAACAAAGTAAAAAAATATTTTATTTCTTTTCTCTACATATTATTAGTGATTGTTAGGAATACAACTAACCCAATGTTTTGAAAGCTAGCAAAAGTTTCACAATTCGATGAACTGTTTTCTATCTGAGGTATTGCAATGGTGGCAAATGGTACCTTTTAGTCTTTGCTTTTCACTTGAGATTTATTAATCTTTAGTATAGATTTCTTTCTTATAGGCCTGAAGATATCTGCAATTGAGATCAGGTATCAATGAAAAGGTTTTTGTTTGTTATTCTTGTTTCTTTGACATATATTATCCAATTTATTTTTGAATATGTTAGAGTGCCTTCTTGGGTTATAGTTATATATGAATTTACAACTTGTAAACTGTAAGGCACAGAGACTTCTTTTTTGATTAAATCAAATAGGCAATTTATATTTTATTTTTGAAGAATGTGAGTATTATTGAACAAATGTTATTAAGTTCTTGAGATGGAAAAAAAAGGTGATCCAGTGTTTCTGAATCTTTGTGGCAAAGAGAACATAGATGGTCTACATCTTGGCAATCTATTTTATATTTTATGAACCTTCTTATGACCTATTTTTCATATAGTTTAAAGACCAATTTTGTTTTCTTTAAAAATTTGCCGCCATGTGCAAAGACATAGGTTGCATAGTTTGAACTAACTCTGATTGTAGGTGAAGTACTGATTAACTAGTTTTGCACTTTTATTCACAGAATTGTCTCCATTACTATATTATAAATTGTGTGCAGAATTTTGTTATGCATCATTAAAAAATAAAAATAGAAGCTTTTTTAATAATTAATGATTTTATTATTTATTGTTGATCACATCTCTGAGATAAAAAAAAAAGAAGCCCCAAAACAGTACTATTTTATGAAATTATAATTCAAAGCTCAATATCAATATTTATTTTGGGCCTTAAAAACATGATTTACTATTTTTAAAATCTGGTAATCAGCTGATAGGTTAAGATAAAGGCTAAGCGTACTTAAATGTAGTTACCATAGATCATAGATTCTTTGATTACAATCGATCTTTTAAATCCAATGCTTTTTTTCTTTCTTTTTTTTTTTTTTTAAAAAAATGTCCAAGATTATTTACTTCTATTTATTTTTCAATATTTATTGCAGCAAATTAAGTACTCATGATAGTTTCTACATTTAAGTATTCAGAAATTAAAATGAATTTTTCAGTTTTAGATATTACTTTTTACTTGAGTAGTTTTTACACTGTTATTGTTTTCGAATTGGATTATAAATTCAATATATTTATTTGTCATGATTTTAATCTTTATAGTAAAACAGCACTGGACAGCATATCACATTATTTATATATGTTTAACAAAAAACAAAAACAAAACAACAATACTATGATATACAGTATAATCAAAAAACTTGTATATATAGAAGCAATATTTTCCATGTTTAGGTGGATTAAGGCTGTCATTAAATACACACAATATATATATATTGCTTATTAGGGAGAGGAGACACCAAAAAAAATTCAGTTCAAAATTCAGATGGCTTGGTCTGACCATCCGATAGGCTTTGAAGTTAACAATCTTATTTACTTTTAATGCTGATATTTAATTAAAGCCGTGCTCACCAATAATAATCCTTTCTCAGGACCAAGTGAATTTTTGAGAGATTACAGATCTAAAAATATAATTAAAATACAACTAAAATGTTTTATTAAAAAATAATTTTTCACATTTCTTTATTTTTTAAAATAGTAAGTTGAATTAATACCATTTTACAGTTGCACAATATCACGTGATCACATTCAAATACAATAATTAAAGTTTAATGATCCCTATCCAGAATTCATTTTATTTTAATTGCCAAAAATATTAATTTTTTTACGACTAACAATTTTTTTTATAATAATAAGGGAGAGCAGGAAGAAAAATAAATGCAAAGGATTGTTTTTTATTAATTATATAAAAAAAAGGTAATTAAATCAAAACCAGTAGAAGACATGAACTAAAACATCTTAATTAATAGTTAACAAAACTTGCTGTATTGATTACAGTTTATATAGGCTTGTTCTCATAATGACAGAATGCAAACTATTTTTTAGCCTCGAGTCAAGTAGAAGCAGGAATCCATGCAGCTTTACAAGGAGATGTTTCCATTACCAGCAAAAAAAAAAAAAAATCAGACATGGATTTTTTTTTTAATTAAATGACAATCACTGACAGTTTAAAAGTGCTTTGAATTATTAAGTAATTTTTATTTAGCCGCAAAATAAACAAACATAACAGCAACATCATTTACAAAATTGTCAATTTAATATTATACTCTTGCAAACACGCTCAAAGTTGAAACGTTCGAATTTTATTATTAATTAAAGTTCTAAAAACAAAATCAAACAACAAAAATAATTAAAAAACTTAAATGACAAAAGCAGATGATTTAATTCATTAATAAAATGTTAGTCAGTTATAAACTCAACACTTGACTAATTGAGATTCAATTCAAAGAAAGATCTTTAAACCTTTTGAGTCTTCCACTTTAACTAAAAAATTAAAGTGCTCATAAGGATTCCAGTAAGGAAAATAAATCAGAAAACTGAAGCAGAATTGTTCATTACTACATTGGTTCTTGAGAATCATCTGACATACCAGTAACTAACTATACAAAATAAAAATGTTTCCAGGATATGTGAACTCAAAAGTAATTCAGTTACACATTTAGTCTGACAATAAAGTTCACAGATTGGTAATGCCAAAATAAAAATAAAACCACATTTTTCAGTTTTTTACTTTTATTTCTTCCAAATAATCTCTTTTGATAGAAAATACTTATTGTTATAATAGTGAATCAAAATATTTTTCTAACTTGTTTTGTAGTATATATAGTCTCCAATATGTGTGCAGAATCCGTTTGCTAAATCTGGCAAATACAGTGGACAATTTTGCATATAAACTTGATTTTTGACCAAAAATTATCAAACAATTAATGAATTACGACTTGGTGCATTATCATGAAACAAATTCCAACTACCAGAGCCATCAATTTTTGCTATCAAATACTTTTAAAACTTTTAAAATTCACCACCTTATGGTCATAAAAAAACAATGAACATAGTTTTGGTTTTTGATCAACTTTTCAATTTCCATTAATGCTTTGTATTTGGATCATACTGGAAATATCATGTCTATAAGTTACAATTGATTTTAGGAAATTTGAATAATTTCTACTGGCTCAAATTATTTCTCTGGAATGTTGAACTCTAAACAATTTTTGATCAGCTGATAACTTGTGTTTGAACAAATCTTACACAAATCTCTGTTTTTCCTAAAACCTCTTTTAAATTAACTAAACTGTTTCATGATTGATATTGAGAGCCTCTTCCATAATTTTAACAAATGCATGATGATAATTTTATATAAAATCATGCATTATTTTCTTTCCTTGTTATGATAGTCTGCCTATATGATTATCATCTTTTAGCTTCTCTTTACCTTCTAAAAATCATTTATGTACTTGAAAACTGTTTCACATTTCAAACAATTATCACTATAAATTTTTTGTATTATTTTATATGCTTTTGTGATATTTGTGCCAAGTTTTCTATGAAATTTTATCACTGCTTTTTATTTGTTATTTTCTATATAATGGTGTTTACTAGTAATGTTTTAAATGCCATTACTCATGAATGTAAGCATACTATCTCATTCAAATTTGAATAGAATATTTATCATAAATTTGAAGTTTAAAAGAAAATATTGAATTGATAGATGGTGTCAACCATTCTTGAGTTATAAAACAAGTCTTTAATCTAGCAGACAAAAAGTTATTTTTTAATAATAGAATTGGCAAACAATTGAAAGATGAAATGACTGTGGGATAATTTGGACATGGAGACAAAAAAGAAAAAGGAAATAAATTTGTGAAATTTGAAGCTAAAAAAAAAATCTGTGGTATGTTTTTTTTCTTTAAAAAAAGTTTTTGGAAATTCAAATGAACTTATAATAGAGTTAGATTATATTTCATATAACTGAAAAAAGAAATGTATTTCAAGACTGAAATGTGCTTAATAGATTCAATCCAGGAAGTATTCAATAAATAGTGAGATGTACATTTATGTGATGTAAAAATTAGATATACAAAAACTATTACGAAAGACTATTTTAAGAATCTTTAGAAATATTTCATTGAAGTTAAGTCATAAATTGCACATGATTTTAAAATAATGACATTCAATCTTGAATTAATTCATTATTCATCAATAAACTTTTAAAGGAGTCTTGGTAATGTAAGAAAGAAAATGATATGAAAATATTTAAAAACAATTCATTTAGAAGAATTGAATATCTGGTATTCTGTAAAGTGGTAAGTAAAAAGTAGAAAAGAATAAAAATATCATAATATAAGATCTTGGTACTGGAAGAGAAATTGTTTTAGCAAAAAGAATGAAAGATAGCAATATTATTAAAAAAAAGAGATATAAAATATGGGAAAGCATTCTGCAAAGAACGATATGGTAATAAAGAATAAAAAAATCCCAAGTGCTCTACTATTACAACTATTTATTTCAAATAAAGAGTTGAAACATATCAAATCTACAAAAATTGAAAATTGCCAGAAAGTAATTGAAGACATAGTAAAATTATTGATAAAGCTATATAGTAAATGTGTAAATGATAAAGATGTACAGATGACTAAAAAATTTTAATAATGCTGATATTTAATAAAACTGAAAAAATATTAGAAATTGTAGACCATCAATCTTCTAAAAATTTTGTGAAAAATCTTTACTAAGATTATTATAATTCATCTTCTTCAAGGATGGGCACACTATGCCCATAGTCATTTGCGAATTAGCACAATGATTTTTGTGCTGCCCATGTATAAGTGTACATTTTTTTTTAGATTTTCTCACAAAAGTTAAAATATATAGACAATCATGGAAACAATGCATTCTACCAAAAAAATGCCAAACAAAACTTATTAGGTTTGCAATTGTGCATAACTTTTGCATATCTAATAAGCTCTCTAAAATTTCTATCATGAAATTTTATTTCATATTCAAGTTATTGCGGAAACAAAATTCAATCACATAAAAACATGTACATGATCACACTACTTTCCTTTACTGAGTATCTCATGTAAAAAAAAAGTAAAAACATTTTTTTACATGCAGCCCACTAGAGACCTTACAGAAGTCCATGTGACCCGAGACCAAAAAAGCTTGTACATTCCTGAGCTAATTTATACAGTCATGGTTATATCAAATTTTAGTTTGAGAAACATGAGTATAATGTAACCATCTTATTTAAGCATTTCAATCACCTAATTTAAATATAGTTTCTTGAGATACTCTTAAAATGAAGCTCACAATGATATACTTAACATCCATCAGAAAATATATGATTTTCTTCATGCATGCTACTTTAATATTTTTTCTTCACTAGGGATTACCAGCATAAAATTTTTAAGCACCATGTCATATTAAATCAATCAATCTTTTCAGAACACATATGCTCAGTTATGTTTTTTTCTATTATCTTGATGATAAAATGATTAAAATAAATAGGAGCTGAACTTAACATACAAATTTTTTTATATGATTCTTCTAATATTTTTATTGTTATTGTTGTAAATCTTTGATGGAAACAGTGCTTAAATCACAAAATGAATTTAATATATTATTTAAATGATCTGCAGTTTTAAATTAAGAGGTTATCCAAATCATAACTGCTCTACCAACCCATTTTATAACTGGCTCATTAGCTTCTTTCAGTATTGGCCAAAAATAAACCTTTACATTTATTGAAAAAAATGTAACTTAGTCAATATTCCAGTCATCTACTATTTACAACAGAAAATAAAAAGTTTAAAGGATAAAATTGTTCATGAATGTTTTATTTATAAACTCATAATAATAGATTGCTTTGATAGACACTGAGATTTAACTTCTGTAGTGATTTATTTGACTATAGATTTTTTTTTTGTCTACAATCTTTCATAATATCCACAAACCATTTAAAAAAAAAAGGTTTCTAAATGTAAATGAATTATTTGAGCAGATGTCATCAACTTTGAGTCTATCAATTTTGAGCACTACATATTTCAGAAAATTTGGAAATATGCTAATCAGACATGAACAATTTGAATCCTTTTAAGCTCAAACATTCTTTCTCAAAGTCTTGATAAATGTGATGTTAATCTCCCTCTAAAACAATCTTTACTACTTTCACAGTATAATCATGAGTACAGTATATGTAAAGAAGTTATATTTCAATTATAAATTTGATTTATATAAAATATGTTTACATATAATAGAAATTTATTAAAAAATTTGAAACGAATTGAGAGTAATGGATATTTTCTATTTTTCTCCTCAAGATGTATTGTCAAAAAAATATTCTAATAGTAAGGACTTTATGTCATATTAGTTTAATCTGCTATGTACACAACCTGAATTTGAATATGGGCTTTTTCTTACAGACACATTTGAGATTTGTCACTTTTGAGGTACAAGATAAAAATGAAGAACTAATATGCGATTTATTTTGGAGATTCTGAAGCTATGGATTATCTCAGGTAAAAAATATTATATGTGGTTTGAAAGATAATTTTGTGAGGAATACAAAGAAATTATCAATGAAGATGTAATTTAAATTTAGTTAATGATAAATTGGAAATTATGAATAAACAATAAAGTAATAATTATGTAGAATGTTGAAATTTCTTTTTTTCCTTATTTTTTCTAGTTTCTATCAATGTAAAGCTTTTTGCTCTAACATTATGAAAACTGAAGTTATTGTGAAAATTGTGACTCTAAGTCAGTTTTTTAAAAATTCAATATGGTGTCAAGGATAGTGAACTAGTTCAAGAAGAATACATTTTGGAGGTTTTTCCTACTGAAGCAGACTTAATGGATATATTGACATTACATGTTAAATATATCAACTTTTGGGCATTGCTTGCATAGTAGCCAAGAATAAACTTGCAAATCATTTAATCATATCTGTCATTATATTATATTCTATTTATAATTTTTAATAAAGAATAGATTAAATGAATAGATAAGTAAAAGAATTAAATATATGAAGAAATTGATAATTTTAATAAAATGTTTTTTTTAAAATTATTTAGTTATTTTAGAAAATTAATTTTTCTCACAGCTCATTAACAATTTTTTGTTCAATATTGTATATCGTTAAACACATATGCAAGAAAATTATGAGCTCACATAAATGTTCTACATTATCTTATACAAGTTGAAGAAACATAAGAATGAAAAGTTAAATTAAAAAAATACATGCTAGATATGGTAAATAAAAAACAAAAGTAATATCTACAAACTTAATGTTTGAATTGCAGAGCAACCAAAGTGAAACTTCTGAATATTAGATAGATTGAAGGTTTTTATAATTAGATAAGAATTCATTTTCTAAAATATTACTGGAGATCAATGCATTAGTTTTATTAGAAAATAAAAACAACAGCAGTAAAATGCATTATATTTTATTTATAATAATTTTTTGTACTTTCCAATTGTTATTTAATTTTCTTCATGTGTTTATATAAGTAAACTTTTTTTTTATAAATCAAATATAAATAGGCTGGATAACACAAACTAATTTGGGTGATCAATAAGTATTTATGTGCTAATTAAAAAAATAATAATACTATTATAATATGATACAACCTCAACAAATAAAAGAGATGATACACACAAGCATTGAACCCATAATTTATCTTCACCTTAAAAATTTTTCTTATATTAACTTCTTTCTCTTAATGTTTATGAGATAGGCACAAGAATTATTTCCAAAACTTAGTCAAAGATATTATTAATTGACAAATTAAAATGTTTCAATAACATAATAATCAAATAGTATAATACCTGGGAGTTCAAACGATGTTCAAGCACCAAAGTGGTTGTTCAGGAGCGATGATCTAAGATACTTGAGCATCAAAGTCTGCCATTCTACCACTGTACTAAATCACCTGGAACTTTTTGTGACATTAATAATAGATGTTTTTCAATCAAGCCACATCACCATACATTAAAAAATAAAACCTTATGTTTTTTTATATTATATTTTTATAATTAACTAAAAAATCTTAAGAATAAAGAGATTGAAAATTTTGATATTTGCTGACAGCAAATTTTCAAATCAGAGAAGACCACCAAAAAAGACAATAAATTGGAATTGCTGACTTATTATTATCATTACCAGCAGAAACTTACTGAGTACGATCACTCCAATTCCAACTGACAAAAATGAATAAAAAATCACACCAAGGATGAGTATTGTGATGACTATAGAAATCAATCTGTGAAACACAAATACGTTCACATATAAATTACACCACAGGTTATTTTGTTTATTTGATATTTTGCAATGTTATCTTTTAATTTCTTTTTGCAGCAAATTTTCTTTTTGAAAGACTTCAAGATTATGTCTAATTGAACACCTCTACTATAATCTATTCTCAGTTTTATTTTCACAAAGAAGACAATCAATAATGAATTTCTTTATAATGTTTTTGAGATAATCTTCATGAGATAAATAGGTCTGTCTCTCTTATGAAAATCATATTCAAGATCATCAAAAAATATATCTTTAGAAAGTTTCATATTATATGTTCATTTGACAAGTCCAATTCAATCACAACCAGCAAAGTGAAGAATATATTGATTGGTTTTATAATCTCATCATTATTATTTAAAAATTTTAGTGAATTCTTAAATAATTTTTTTTAATGTTTTTATAGCAGATCTTATTCTTATATACAAACAATAAATGTGATGAAATAACTGCTCTATATATAGTCAAATAAGTTTCAGTTATTTCACTATGATGAAGTAACCTATCTTTTAACTTATTAAAAGCAGGAGCAGCATATTTGAGTCTGTAGAACCTAAACACTTAAATCCACCTATCTACTTAAACCCTCCAAGATGTTTAAATTGGTTCACCTTCTTCAGATGATAACTATCAAAATTAAAAATTGCTGAAAGCTGATGAAGAACTTTAGTTTTTGATCATTAATTATTAAACCAATGCTTTTATATAAACTGCATTCAAACACCAAGTACATTCTGTAGATCACCTTTTGAATTGGCGAGGACAGTACATTCATGATTGTATTCTAAATTAATAGCCAAAAAGATGAAATTCTTGTTTTTGCTTTTAACTGATTCACATTAAAAACCTTATCATCAAAACTATATCATATCTTGATTACTGATTTATTAAGTCATTTATACCAGTTCCAAAGATCATTGTGTAAAAAACAAACAAACTAATATCCATTTTTATTTAAAATGGAAATGGATTTTCTATCTGCAGTAATATTTCCTTTCATTCTATCAAGTAAAAGCTATATAACATAAACCAAATTTGGTGGATAACCAACTAATTTCAATAGTTCCATAGATTTATTCAACTAATTTATAAATCATTCCTTTGTTCCTAATATTTTTCTCACATTTACTTGATAATAAAAAGCATGCCTACAGAGTTTCTCAATTCTCTAAAACCACACAGTCTCTAATAATTATTCATCCACGAGTGAAAATAATCTACTCAATAAAAATCCTTAAAAATACCTTTGCAGCAGTGGATAACAAATGATTTCCATAAAAATTACTGCAATCTTATTTATTCCCATTATTTATAAAAAATTGAAACAACAAAATCATTCTTACAATCATATGGCATATAATCACAAATCCTTATATTCCAAAAAAAAAAAAAGTGCTAATATTTTTGAAATTAACATATTATCACTGTATTTTAAAACTATTCCAGATATTTTATGTGGACCTGCAATGTTTTTATTTTCAATATTACAAAAACCCATCTTAACACCACTGAGCAGATATTTTTGTCCAAATCTATGCCAGAAACAAGAAAATATTTGAAGATTTTTTTGTTGTGTAATATGCTGTAATTAAGATAACAGATATTTAAATAAGTCAATTATTTTATATAGCGCGATGTTTTTACAAACTGTAATATTTAAACAGCATTAAACTGCTGCACATGCGCTTTGGATTTTAACTATAAAATGAATGAATACTAACACTTCAACCACATGATAAAGTCTTTGGAAAAGATAGATGGCCATTCTATCTTTTCCAAAGACTTTATCATGTGGTTGAAGTGTTAGTATTCATTCATTTTATAGTTAAAATCCAAAGCGCATGTGCAACAGTTTAATGCTGTTTAAATATTATAACAGATATTGTATTACATATGACATTTAAATAAAAATATTATATATAACAATAATAATATACATGAATAAGCATTTATTTTATAACGTCTTGCGTGCGATTATGATTACGATAGAATGACAGCCTGTTAAGCTAATTGCGCAGACGCTGTGAGAATGTTATTAATAAATGAATACCTTCGAACAACCACATGATATAGTATTTATATAAGAGTAATAATAATAATATGTACATATATTAATAATAATACATAGAGTCTTTTTTAACATGACTTTATGCTCCTATCAAATGTTATAAACATCTATTTTAATTGTTAAATCTATAAAAATAATAAATAATGTATTATTATATAAAGTATTTAATTTTAATGTATTATTATTATTATTATTATTTAATTTAATGTATTATTATATAAAGTATTTAATTTTAGAAAAAAAAACAATAAGTATTTTTTTTATAAATATAAAAATAAACTTTCTTTTTAATAATAAATGATAAATTGCTTTTTAAAAAAAAAATAAATGCAATTAATTGTTAGCCCCTTTCTAACTAAAAATTAATACAAACAAATCTTTTCATAGCCTGTTGAGAAATGATTTTCACAATAATATATTACATATAAAATATTAAATGCTCCATAAAGTTAACATATAATAAAAAGCAATAATGTTAAGAAATTTTATATAAACATTTACAATGAAATAATATAATACTTAGTAATCATTTTTTTAGTGATTTCATGACAAGTTCTAAATAGCAAATACCTATTTATGATCTTTCATTCCTAATAAAATAATTATTAGATTGTATATTAACTTGTTATCAAGTAATTATTTAATAAAACCATTGATAAAAATGAAAAACAAAAATAAAGTAGTAAATGATTTTGTTCACTTTATACATAATTACACATATATACACATTGAAACAGCAAATTACATTATGTTATCTAAAAAAAAGTAAATAAACAAAAAAAATATTAAAACTTATTAATTTAATAAATTTTACAATATAGTAGCAAATTTTTCCATCTCAAGATGCCATACATGATCATGTTTATTAATAAAATTTCTTCAGTTTATATTGAAAACATATATATATATTATTCTTTCTATATTGTCCTTTTTGAATTTGATGTTCAGCATTTCACCATTAATAAAATATTTTCTAAGACTAAAGCTAAAAGTATTAACATTTTTTAGAACATATTTAAAAATTAATACTGATTTAAAAACATCAAAACAACTAGAGGAAATAGTCTGCTAAAAACAAGAATGCTATTACATTTTGATAAAAAAAAAAACCTTATTGGGAAAAAAAAGGTAGCACCTGGAGCATTTTTAATTGTAATGAAAATTGGACCTTCCAGTATTCTTTTTTTTAAAAAAATAAAATAAAAACATTGCCCAGTAAGTTTTTTCTTATTTTTATTTTTTGAGTGAATGTGAATGAGTGAACATACACTCAGTAAAATATGTGAAAATGTACTCTCTCTATTTATTATTAATAATTACATTATTAATTTTATTTATATTATAAGTTCAATTTATATATGCATACTATACATATAAAAAAGCATTTGTCTTATATATATATATGCATAATAAATAAAGTACAGTATACTTGCAGTTCAATAAACAATACATATTCTATCATAATCCAAGTTTATCAACAAAAAATAAAACAATATATGCAATGAGGGTCTGTGGTCCCATTACACATACATATTGCATGCAAAATATGTACATTGTAAATATTATTAAATGACCAATTTCTTTTACAAACTAATAAACTTAATTTTTTTAATGATTAAAAGTAAATTTATATTGAGATAATTCATTTTCATATAGTATTAAAATAATTATGAAAATTGTGCAAACCTGAAAGTATCTATCAATTTATTTTTAAAATCTCATATATAAATTTTCTATATATATATTCAAATGTAATTTTTGTGAAAAAATTTGTTAAAAACAAAAACAGAACTATAAATCATATCACCATTTTGAAAATATTGTAAAAAGGAAAAAAAAATACATACAAATGATATGTCATATAGATGTGTAATGCACACTTTATTCTATGCTTTCAAAAAAATACCTTTACTGACTTTTTGATCTTCAAAGGCTACTGCTGAACTAAAATGGGTGATGGAACAGAGACACGTTCAAAAGAAAGAGTAAAAAATAAATAAAAGATTGTTTTTAAAACATTATTAAAATGACATATTTTAACAATAATATAAGATGCTTATTAAATTTATATTACAACTTTAAATTTAAGATGGGTGAATAAATGGTGTTAGAATGGTGGCAAGCAATGACAAATTATTACAAATAATCATCAAATATTTTTAAACTACAGGATGTACACTTATAACCCACTTAGTGCTTGGCCTCACTGTTTTGATTCATAATCAATTACTCACTATAACAATCATAAAAAGTTTTCAAAAATATTTTTTGGTAGCCATTTGTGAGACTGATGATGTCAAAGAATAGTTATTAATGCCATGTATCCAAAAGCAAAATAGCAACTTTCATGCTGAAATTGTACAGTACAGAATTTATTCATAATACACAGTATGGTACACAATATTAATGCTGTATACAATATTTTGATTATAACTTAAAATAAAATTAATGAATGTACAGTATTTAATTTTCATCCAGCATTCTTGCAAGCCAATCATATGTAAAGTAAAGATTACAAAACCCCCAAAAAGTGTTTTTTATTCAGTATAATTAAAATCTTATCTTAATGACATACAACAACTAAATATATTAATACAGTATTAAATGTGAAAATGTGTATATTAATTTAAAAACTGTACATTATTTATTTTTATGGATTAAAATTTTTACTAACAGTACTTTGCTTATAGTAAAAATTATGATCACTGAATTGTAATTTAGTTATTGTAATTGTTATTTTGGGAAAAAATGATTTCATAATAATGAACTTTGTAAGATCAAAAATTACTAAATCTAAATTAAAAATAACATTTAAGCTATTTGATTGATTTTAAAATATCTCATTTGTTTCAGAATTGGGACCATTATCACAATTGTACTGATAATATATTTTCAGTTAAAAAAAATGTGAGCAAAATAATACAAATAAAATGAAAAAGATTTAAATAGTTTGTATCTCTGACTTCACTTGTACTAATCTAAAAAATTTTAAGTTATTTCTAAGAAAGTAACTACTGTGCTTAATAAAATGCGACATCTCATGGCAAAAAAAAAAAAAAGGTGCAGCATAGCATATTTGTATATAAAGTCCTGTTTGTTAAAATTTGTTTGTTTTGATTTCCATAGTACATATTGTAAAAAAAAAAAACTACATATTTTTACAATATTCAAACACAGAATTCATTAGATACATTTTTTTCTTTTTCAATATGTAAAGAATATTTTTTTAAATGTTAATTGTGATTAAATTTTGATAATATACTGTATGCTACTTTTGCTATTCTTACACTAATGATAAAGAACAAGTCTTTATAAACAATTAAATAAGTTATAAACATTTTTAAAAAAATTCTAAATAATTTCATGTAAGTAATATAATAAAGTAGTACAAATTTAAAAAAATCAAACTTCAGTAAGTATTTTTTTCAACGCAACAAGAAACAGTTGCATGGAAGAACACAAAAAATTATTAACTGCTAGTTTACTTTCACTTTCTTATTTATTTTGCTACACTTTTGGGCAGTTAAAAGATGTTTTTTTTTTCTTTCTTCTAGTAATTCTGTTTAAAAATGTAAAGCTACATACATTTTCAAGTAAAATCATGGTTAATATGACCACGAAAAAATAAAAAAATTCTTTAAGCTTAAAAACTGAAATGGATATCTTAAGTCAAATGGAAAGGATATCATAACATCTGTTCTATGGATTTACCTATGTTTTACCATTATTATTTTTAAAACAAAGATAAAATACAACAAAATACTCAAATCATCTATAATAATATTAAATAGTGCTATCACACTTATAACGAAAAGCTATATAAATTAATATCAATCAATTAAAATGACTTAGTGCTTTCGAGAAAATATATTTCTCATAATCATAGTCTGTTATGACTCATTCATTGGAATCGTTCTATATGTATAATATGCAATCTCTATGCAAATGCATCAATTAGCCCATCTTTTTGATACAGCAAAACATGCTTCTTTATGATTAAAGGCGGAGGAGTCTTCTGCTATGAAGTAAGCCTCTTTTACCTTACGTTTAACATAATGCCTCTCAAACATCTATAGGTGAATCAAAACTTCCCAAAATCATAAAATCATGGCATCCCATTTGAAAAGAAAATCCAAGAAGTATGTCAACCATTCATTTTAAACTTTTTTCTAGAAATCCTCAAGCATCAACATCTGGTGCACTACTCCAACCCTCCCCCCTGATCAAAGGAGTTAGAATATAGCAATAAAAGCTGAATAATTATAACTAATGAATGGATTACCAGAAAGAACAACCTTAAGCTAAGTTTTTTTTTTTACATAGATTTAAGTTATTCTTATACATACAAAACATATTTTAAGCACATATTTGTATAATAAACATCACACAATTTATACAAGCATATAATGTACAATAATGATTTTTTAAATTATTACATATACTAGGTTACATTTGTTGGTCACAGCTTACAGTGTAATTTTTAGTTGGAGTAACCAGCCAATTTTTTTCTCAAATGAAACAATTATAACTATTTGCTCTTTATAGATATATTCTCATTTAATGATGAGGTTTGGCAAGTCAATTGCCTTTGCTAAGCAGGATAAAGGTGTATATATTATGTTTAAAAAAGTAAATAAACACATATGTATATATAGCATTGCATAGCGTAAGAAGTATTTTTAGAATCATTGCAATGTAGTAAACCTTAAAAATTTGACTCCTGTTCATAAATTCATTCAGTTGGCTTCTAGAACTAATTAATTATAATAAATTAGAACCTTCTGTATTAATAAATTTATTTAATTATAGAAATTATAAGCAATCTATAGATGTGACATCTTCTTTCTAGTGGTAAAAGCTGAATCATATTACAACTGTGTTTCTGTTTTGAAGTTAACGCATTAATACTCATCAGTTTATCCAGATTATCTTGGGAACAGTAACTTTTAAATAAGAATATTTTCATACTCATTTACTGATCAAATGTAAATGGCTAATTGAGTTTGTTATGGCTGGCTATTTAAAACCTTAAACTGATTTGGGAAACATCTTCAGCTGTCTGAAAAAATCTCCAAACTCCAATCAGATTTGAACTCCAAATCACAGCGTTAGCATAGGAATATTCTTCAAATTCCACCACTCTTTTTTAAAAATCTAAAAAAAAAATATGATTACTATGTTGTTATTTATTTATAATCACACGGCAACTCCCATTTTTCATTCTAACGCCAAAGTTTATAAACTATGCTGTGCTTTTAAACAACAGGACAAGCATATCATTTTCTAAGCAGTTGTTTTGAGAAGAAATATCAAATGCTGAATCTACATGTGTATATACGCACACACAAATGTTTAAGGAAAAGAAAAGGTTTTATTTTCAAAGGCAAGCATATTTTACTATTTATTTCAATGTAATTATAACAATGAAAGGGTGAACAATACACAAACGTGTTAATCATTAGAATAAATTGTTTAATGAACACCTAATTTGTATTTCCTGATAGAAACACCCAAATAATAATAGAAAGCTGTTTGTGACAGTGGATTACTTCACAAACCAAACAGTCTTGACTTTTATAGCTTTCTAAATACAAGTACTTATAATGGAACCATCAGAATGAAAATCGTTCTTTATTCAGGTACAGTTAAAGGAAGTTGAAAGGAGTTCTGATTTAATTAGTTTAGTGAAGAATGTACACTTTGTTAGTTACCTAGGTGATTTGTTAACGTACAATCATCTGACTGTTCTAATAAATAATTTGAAATTTGGTAGGGTATAAATCATTAATACGTTTTATAATTTTTAAAATATATTTTTTTCAAGGAGAGCTAAACAAATTAAAAATAAGCGAAAATAAAGCGGTTTTCACTTTTGATTAGCATATAAAAAAATAACTTAAAAAATATCATCACTGTGAATCATGTGCACTCATATATATATATTCAAAGACTAAATAAACAGACACGACTAATATCAATATTTACATATTGTCTATTAAATAAAAAAAAAAATCATTTTCAAAATATTAATAAATTAAAATAAAAATCAAAAAAATAACTAAATAAATACAGAAAGTCCGCTGAACACACACATGATTAATGGGATCGTAATTAAATAATTATAGAAGACTAAGCAAATGTACGAGTAATTGAACACAAATATAATTTATATACCTGGAGTTTTGGATGTAATTATGTAAGGAATTTGTATTCAGACTTTCAAGCTCCCTTCAGCTCGGATAGCTAAAGGGAGCTTCAAAGTCTGAGTTCAAATACCTTATATAAGTGCTTACTAAATGTTATCAATTTTCTCAACTGCCAGAACTTATTATTTTATGCTATACCTAATGAAGTAACATTTTAAATTTAATCTTGAATGCCCATACAAAAAACACACACTAAAAATAATAAATACAATACAGTAAAAATTAAAATATATACATACATTGAAATAAATCATCATTATTATTAGAAAATATTCGTAAATGAGTTTGCTGCTCTAATTTTGGAAAAAGAAAATAAAGAAAGTCACATAATAAAAAGTGAAAAAGTAAAGAAAAAAAGTAGAGACTGAAATCAGAATTGCTGTATGTATAATTAAAGGTTGGAAATGTGGTTGCACAATAACATAATCTCACTAACTCAGTTCTAGGAGATTACTGTATGATCCCCATTTCTTTTGCTTATACTAGAACTTACACTAGGTGGCACTATTATGTGGAATTTTTTTTGCTGTTTTATTGCAAACTCATGAGAATAGCATAAGAAATTCGTTACTACAATAAAACAGAAACTAGAAAGAAAATAATGATGATTAATTTAATTATAAATATTATAAAATTATTAGTGAATTAAGTTAAGAAGATAAATTTCATTTAGACATATATAGAATTTTTTTATTGACCTATGTGGTTTAATATAGAAGTAGAGGAGCAGATGGTAGTTGATCATGGTTCAACATTGTGCATTTCATAGCTCAAATGTCTTAGGAATTCCTGAGCAATAAATAATTGGATTATTTTTGTTGTGACAAAGATTCTTGCAGTAGCAGAATGAATCTCAAAATCCATTAATCACAGCTCAGCATTGTCATTTCTGGTGCTCAAACTTCTTAAGAACCCCCAAGCAATAAACCATTAGATTGTTTTATTTATATATTTTATTAAAATACAAAACCATAAAACTATACAATACTAGATAAAAATCCAAATTTTACCAAAATCCTTAGATGACCATGGTTTCATCTACTAAACAAATAGACCTTCTCAAGTGAAAATCAAACTAAAGAAACAACATATATATACAAAACAAACAAAACTTCCCATAATTCATTTCAAAAAAAACAACAACTTCCCTTTATATCAAAAAGTTTTATCATTAATGTTTCCTTTACTCTTCTCTTTAATTCATTCTTTTCATAAAAAATAACAGTTGCATTGTCAAACAATATTTTATGACCTGTATTCAATTCATGAATATATAAAGCTGAGTCATGATACCTATGTTTAATTCTACTTATATGAACTTTAATATCCTTTTATTAAGACTAAATTTACTCTTACCTATATAAATCTTACTACAACTACAAGGAATCATAAATAATAATAGGAATCCTTGTAGTTGTAGTAAGATTTATATAGGTCAGAGTAAATTTAGTCTTAATGAAAGAATTAAAATTCATATAAGTAGAGTTAAACATAGGTATCTTAACTCAGCTTTATATATTCATTAATTGAATACAGGTCATAAAATATTGTTTGAAAATGCAACGGTTATTTTTTATGAAAAGAATGAATTAAAGAGAAGAGTAAAGGAAACATTAATGATAAAACTTCTTGAATCTGAGGCTATCAATCTTATGAAAACATCTCTTGATATAAAGGGAAGTTGGTTTTTGAAATGAATTATGGGAAGTTTTGTTTGTTTTGTATATATATTGAAGTGATCAGTGTGTATGCACACACAGAGCTTCATGTTAGTTGTTGGAAATAGTATATATCTATAGATTTGTAAAGATCAAATATCTAATTTTTCATTTGTTTTTTTTTTTTTGTTAAAAAGAATAATATACAGATGCATGTGTGTGTGTTGATGAATGAGAGGGCTCATATATATGTATATATTTTTTATTGAAATGCATTTTTTTTAGTTATATATTTGGAAAAGAAAATATATATTTCTTTGTCTTGAAAAAAGACAAAAAAAAAATTGGAAAAATATAAGTTGACTCATTCTTTCTTTGGAAATAACAGTTTTTACAAGTCTATTTTTTTGAGGCAGAGATATGGTTGCATGGAAATGCTAATTATTTTCTCATCTTTAAAGGCAGTTAAAATGCAGTTAAAATTTTCATACCTTGGTTTAATCTTAATGGGATTTGCCAACTGGTTTAAATTAAAAATCAATCAAACAGTCTATTTTCATATAAATACTGGGCTAATTTTTCCAATCAAAGAGTCAAAAAAGTCAAAGAGTAAAAATAAAGTTGTTGGCAGTGAAAAAAAAGTTTTTTTTAAAAAAGTAAACAGTTTTTAAGAGTCAAAAAGAAAAATCAGAAGTAAAAAATTAAAGAAAAGAAGAATAAAAGTGATAGTCAAAATCACTCTCTAATAGCCAAATTGAGTATATATAAGCTGATGACAGGCAATCACCATGGACTGTGAGTAGATAAAATTTACCTTCCCCTCTGGGAAAATCTCCAGAAAAATGCATCTATAGAAGAAAAGAAATCTAATTGATTCCATGCTGCTGCCCGAAAAACATGGAAAACCAACTTTGAATCCAGTCTATCCTGAGTCCAGTAAAGCCAAAGGTTGATCCTGATATGAATGAACCAGTAGGAAAATAGCTGCCTCAATCAAAGTGACAGAGTAAGCACTGCAAGTATAAACTTTTAATCTTTCAAGATAGAATAATTAAATGTCTTCTATAAATAAATAAAAAACTCTAGACTATCTAAGTTTAAAATTCACAGATTTGTAATTGATCAGTAAAAGACTATCTTAAAAAAGATGTGTTTCAAAAGGACAGTGATATATATGAGTGTTTTAATTTCTTTTATTATTGTTTTTAACAAGTCAATTTGTGTTATAACTAGACTACTTATTAATGGTAAAAAAAAGAGTGTAATGTCTAATTCTAAAATGAAACAAAAGATCTACTATAGAGTTTATAAATACAGCTTTTATATATTTATTTTGAGATATGCCAGTAGGTTCTCTTTAATTATAAAATATTCACTTTATTGATTAGTGTTAATTATGCCAAATTCAGCCAGTATTGGAAGATTATATTTTACTATTAGATCAATTTTATGCATAAATTTATTTATTTCAAATCTTAAAGTGGGAGAGGGGTAACGATTTTTATAATTGTAAAGTAAGAAACAGTCAAACTTAAAATTCTTAAATCGTGTCTAATTCTGGCTGGGTAAAAATGTCATTTATTTTTTTAAAAAAAAGAGAGAGAGAGAGAAAAAACATCAAATACCTGGATTAAAATTCGCCATTTTACTTCTATATATCTTGTTAATAGAAATTAAGAATATAAATGAGTGTTAAAAATTATTATATATTTGATTTAGACTAAGATTCTTTATGACAATTAAAAATGAAATAATATATATATGCGTTTATTTATGTGTTAAAAAAAGAATAATAATAATAATAATAATAATAATAATAATAATAATAATAATAATAATAATAATGATAATAATAATGCTTCTTTTCTTGAATATAAAATGGGCAATACGTGTTCATCTCACTATATATATATCTATGTATTTAGTGATGCATGCATTTGGGGAAAGAGTAATATCTCAGCAGTAGTGTTTTTGCCACTTTAGCATTTTGTGGTGAGCTTTATATTTAAGTACTTGGGCGTTTTATAGCCTATAAATATGGTTATCTTAAAATTTCCCATTACTACTTATGAAACACAGGCCTAAGAAAATATCTATACAGATATGAATTAATGCTTTTTATGGGCAATTATATCAGTGTTGCTTAATAGAATGTTCTGTGCCTATATGGCTTTTAATAATGAATATATGTCGAGTAATGCTACGCGAGCTGCCAGACGATATTTCCTGGAGATAGCCGTGTTATTGAGCTGATAAATGGTATACTCTATGACGATAGGGATTCAAAGTCCAGCTCCATTATTTCCTACACGTCACGCTGATTGCGAATGTGTTTTCATATGAACTTCTATATATGTTCTATTGCTCGACAAAGGAGATTGGCCCATGTTTGCCAATGCCGCTAATAATATAGCCGGCACAGGATTCAAAACCAGATGCCACTGAACGCTGTAATTAGATTTCTTGATCATGCCTGTTGGTAATGCTGTGTGGGATAAATAAACCATATTTACCATATAACTATTGATAATGAAGGTAGCTAAAATTATGCTTTGGTCCATAAACTCCTGCTGGGAATACTAAAAGTAAATATAATAATAAAAAATACTTAACTTTCCCTATGTATGTGAACACACACATAAATTTAATATACATACATTTCTGGCCTCTAACTTAATATAACCAGATATTGTGTTACTCTTGACAAATCGGCATATTAATGTTTATAGTGGCATATTTCTTAATCAAATATTATCATTATTAACATAAAAATTTGTTTTATGCATACACACGTATAATACTAATATTTACTATGTGTTGTAATTATTGTTTCTAGTTAATTCGTAATACCCTTACAGTATCATATTGATTCATAATTGTTGTTGTCATGAATGCCAGTATGACTTCATTGTAATGCACACACACATCTAACACTAATGTTTAAATACTATTGAAATTATTATTTCTTGTTCCTAACTTGTCATTATTGATTATATTACTTCATTGTAATGCTCACCCACATCTAATATTGATGTTTATTATTGTAATTGTTATTTTTTGTTCATAATCTTGGTTGTCATTATTGACGGGTAATTCTTTGTAAAAATCATACCTTTATCCTAGTGATATCTAAATACTGTACCTTTGTAAATAACTGATAGTTGAATATTGTAATTCTTTGTAAAAATCATACAGTTCTCCTATTGATATCTAAATACTGTATTATTATCAATAACTGATAGCTAAATATTGTAATTATTATTTTTTGGTTTAAATGTAACCCCATACATGGATCATAATAAGATCCAAACATTGTTATTATTATTGTTATCTTCGAGTGAATTGTGTTAATAAATCATATATATCTATACAGTTGTCATGTCATTCCCTGGTTCATCATATCCACCCAATTATGTCCACACTTAGTTAAATCATTATTTATGTATATATTCAAAATCTATGAAATACTTGAAATAATATTCTGAGCTATATCAAAGTATTTGGTGGGTATCTTAGATTAAATTAATAATTCTAGTGCATGACAGGCTAAATTTGAATTGATAGAATCCTTGTTTTACCCTGACCACTGGGACCGAAGAAAAACAATGACCATTAGTAGCATCAGGAATGTTGGTTGGATAGTGGAGATTTTGGAGCACTGGCAAATAGGTTAAAGCTTAGTACTGTTCTGTGACTATCATATCCCGAACATGCTGGGTTTGAAGTACTTTTGCTAAGTCTCTGAATCTTGTTGGCTGATCACATGATTCTGACTGTTACATGGTTGTATTTTACAATATGTTGTTTCTTTAGTTCGATTTTTATTTAAGAAGGCCTATTTGTTTAGAAGATGAAACCATGGTTGTATAAGGATTTTGGTAAAATTTAGATTTTTATCTAGTATTGTATTGCTTATGATTTTGTATTTTATTTTATTACTAGTATAGTGTTAGGCAGTTTTGAATATATTTTATTATATGCATAATTATATATATATAATTACGTTAAATATTCTTCTATTTCAATGAAATAATAAGATCAGTTAAAAAAAAATTATGTTAGAGACATCTCAAAAGAACAGCAGAGACAAATATTTAATTAAATACCAAATATTTTATAATATCAAACATAAAATAAAAATAAAAATGAGTAAGTAAATTTACTATTTATTATTTGTTATGATCAAAGTGACTAAAATGAAGATTCTACTAGTTCATTACTGAATGAAATAAAATGGAATGAGTGATAATGAACCAAATAGATTGTTAAAGAAGAAATACTTCTGTGATAAAACAAAACAAAACCCAAATTAATAATAAAACTATAGTTTAACATTCATATCAGAATTAGTATTACAAGTTACAGCATTAAGAAAAAAAGTTAAATAATTTATTTCATTTTTAAAAATATATTTTACCTACTTACTTTAATAATTATCTATTTATTTAAAGTTGAATAATTTTATAAAGAAACCAGGACAGATTCTAATCAGAAAATAGATTAATTTCTATTTTTATCAAGGCCCTCATTTCTGCAACTATATGCATATATTGGACAACTAAGGGCATCACAATTTGTGTTTGACCAAAAAACATAAGCCAGAAAGTAGCTAAAATTCAATCATCATTATCTGCTTAACATGAGTATTTGTTAATGAAACTCCAATTAACACCTAGGAAAAACAAATTCAGGTAGCTTTATTGCTGAATGTGGACAAATAAATTTTTTGGGGGTTTTCAAAAAAGCTTATTTCTTATATCATAAGTCTTCAATTGGTTTACAGACTTTCTGTGCACTAAGAAAAAAAGATTTTGATTTGAAATAATTAGATAATGAAATTATATCTTGAGTTAGTGATAAATCTGATATACTTAATAGCTTTTCAAACATTTTTTTGTGAGGCAACTTGTCTTCTGATATCTGGTGGAGAAATATGTGAAAGGACTAGTAGCTACAGTGAAGAAACAGATTGTATATATAGATAATATTACTTATAGTAGTGTTTTAATGTTTATCAAATAATAGTGAAACTCAAAATTAAAAAAAGCTATCTTTTGAGTATTTGCTTTACAATTCCAAGAAAATGTTAGCTAGCTTTCCAAAAAAAGGGTATTTCTAGAAGTTATTTTAGATCTAATATTTGTCTATGACATAAAGATACTTCTAGTAGCATGAGATAAAGCTGTCTTTCAATCTATTGTTGCAGAAGATTACATTCTATTTACAAAATAATTGACTGTTGCTTAGATGCGAAGTTGATAATACTGTGTTTATGGGCTTAAGGTTAAGATCTAATTTTTGAAAAAGATTTCCAAACTTTTTATATCTTTATTAAGTGATTAATATTTCTAATAAGGATCTATTTTTTTGAAGTCAATATAAGACTAAAATTTTTATATATTTATTAAAAACATAGAACTTAAATACATTATTAAAAAGTAATTGTTAATTCCATTAATCAGTAATAAAACAAAACTATTAGCCAATACATAAAAAAACAAATAAACAAACAACATTACTTTCTTCTCCTATGTTAATAATCCCATAAGTTTCTATTTACTATGGTAATAAAAGTTTTATTCAAATAAATAAATTATGTTCTTTATTGATTATTAAAAAAATAAAATACGTATGTGTGTATATGTATGCAATAGAGTATCGATATTACTATACATATAAAGTAATGGTAAAGGTTTTGGAAGCATTTAATCATATGTTGATGTAGAATATTATGTAATGATATGTGCAGCTGGCTTGTTATATCTATTTTTAATCATTTAGTCAGTCCCACAGTTGGGTACTAAGCATATATATATATATATATTCAAGATAGCCTGTACCAGCCCAATTCCCATAACCATTTCTTTTATAATACTAATTTATCAATTGATCATTACAACATATTATTTTTAATCCACTCTCTCTATGATATCAACTTTTATTTTAAAAGATAATAATCAATATGCATTGAGAGCACCCCTATCAGATTTCATATTGGCTGATTCCACAGTGAAATTGACTTTTCTTAACTTTCTATGTCCAACATTGTCATTCTCTGAACAGGCTCATAGTGGAATATGAATGACTATATATAATCTTGAATATATATATAAGTAAAAATGTTTCATCCAAAGAATAAAGAATTTCATTTACATTAAAAACATAATAAGAAAATTAATAACTACAACTACAGAACGTACACTTATCAATACAAACAGATGTAGCTCTATCTGTACCTGCAGATATGTTCCTTCATCCTTAACATAATTTAATGTAAATTACTTAACTAAATTCTATCTCTTAAAAAAGGTTATAAATAATAAATGCATTATATAGAATAACAAAAAAAAAAATATATATATATATATTGAAGCGGAATCTGTTGCACACATTCAGCTCCACTCTCTAATAATGTTTGAAACCACCAAACATGAATTCAAACCTAACCATTTAATTATAGACCACCGGGGAGTGAAGGTATACCAATGCGCGTGGTTGTTTATGTATGTGTAAACTTTAAATTCATTTAACATTAATATGCATAAAAACAATTATATATTTTCATTACGGTAAACAATCGTGCGTATGTGTGTGTAACAGATCAATTTTAATAATTTAAAGCGTTGCATAATGTATATTTTATTTATACATATATTTTCATAGAGAGAAAGTTCGAGAGGGGAATGTAAAATTAGTAAATAAAAGACTTACCATCTTCCAAATTATAAAAGAAATTTGTTTTATTGTAATATAGATTGATTTAGCGTCATGATTAGTTAACGTTGATTCCGCAGGTCTATTTTCAGCTTAAAGTAGACCAAAACCAACTCTCGAACTTAATCTCGTTTGTAGTCCAAAATATGCTGTATCATTGTAGTTATTAAAACATCCGGGAATTACCCAGCGGCGGTGATAACGAGTATAAATACAACCACATTTTCTAACTAAGGAGAAGACATGTCATTTTTCTAACGCATTGCTAAGGGGAAGCCATGCCCCTCTGAACGGCAACATGATGGGCTAATAAACATAGATTTGCTTCCCCGGATCTCTCCAAAAATCTAACCGATGCCTAAATACTCGGAAACCATCGTTCATCAATTGCTGCCAAAATGAACTTTATATTGAGTAAAGAATGGACCGAAACCTTAATTTCGTCAATTTGTCATAAATTAATTCCTTTATCAAACATGGAACCAACACGTGCGCACCGGCTGGAAATTCATCGGAAAGAAAGGTAATTCCTTGCCGTATAAACGAACTTTCATCTTAATAACCCTTTCTATTGTAAAATATAAATGTAAACATTTCTAGTTCTGAAATTTCTCCTAACTTATTTCGTGACCGGTAATGCTAAGCCGATTAACTGCCTAAATAATGACCTCTTCTTTGTTTTATTATTTCTGTTTGTTGTATATTTAAACTGTAATTCTCACTTTCTAAACTCGATTGCTAGGTTCTCACTCTCCTTGTATTTTTATTTTAATGTGGCAATGTTTATTTAATATTATGCAAATCATATCAATTTTTAGTATGCTAATAACTCGATCTGGCGAATCAATCCTATTTATTTTTGCTATTCTGCCATTGTGGAATATTTAATCGTAAACGTAAGCGTATTCACATTATAAAATTCGCCCGATCGAGAGATTTTCCTAAACTATGTTTTAATAATGAATATTATGCTTTTCACTACTATTTGAATTAAATGATTTACTATTGCTCCACGCTATTGATTAACATGATGAAAATTGAGTATTACCTAACTTTAATTCAGATCCTTATGTCTAGATGATTCATTTTATAAATCGCCCCGCCATCTAACGATAATTTAAGTCACTTAGTTCTCGGGTGGGTTAATATGTGTTTAGCGAAGGAATTTTAATGTTTTAATATTTATCCTTAAGATATTGAATAAACCCTTTAAGTAAGTTGTATGCCCCGTTTGGGATTGCCTTTAGATCATTATTTCATTACGTTAGACTTAATTAGTATTTTAAGGCTGTATAAATCAGGGTAAATCAAGCCTGACAGCTTTCATAACGTGTTCCAGTGATAACATTCCTAATTCAGAAATGACGTTGTCATGCGTTTTCTCGATAATGGAATACTTATATATAAGCACAATTCTCGACAGAGCGTGGAGACCTCAGCTCTTACAGGTTATCTTAGGTTAGGTAAGCACTGCTATAGGTTAACATCCTACGAGGTGGAACCATAGTATCTTGCCAAACCAATTCCCAATGCTATCCGTCACAAATGCGGATAAGATTAATTTTCTTCGCTCCCAAATAAATGAAGCTCATCGTCCACTCAAGCCTTATCATGCGGTTCACACGTTATCGTTCTTATCCTTCCATATGGTTCAGATGTCTATACGCTGTAATGATATAAGTTCCTAAGTCATCCCAAAATTCTCGTTATAGTTTAAATTTAATTAACTTTAGTATATATACATTATCGCTTATTAGCGCTACCCATCCTTCGTTCAATCGCTGTTAATACATCATTAATTAACTATTGAGAAAATCTATAAATGCAGACTAGCACGATAATATCAAAATGATCATATTTTTCCTATTTCTCTTCGCAGATAAGAAATAAATGAATCATCTCATAAGGTTCCAAAATAATTGATGTATAATTAATGTACCTTCCCTAAAATCCAAATGTAATCATATGTTGAATAAAACAAACCTTCGTACCGTTATTAAGTTTGATCATATTCTGTGTAATTTAAAATCTTATAAGCATTCATTCTAAAAACTATTGTCATTGGTTATTTTCCTTAACTTAGAAATATCATAGCGTGAGTAATATCAACCCGTTAAATCACATTAGCATACTAAGCCGCAGATTTCAAATAATTAAGTTATCATTATGTATATTTATTGGTGCATATCCATCAAACCTTGTTATGTTATCCGGTTTGACATGGAATGCCCAAGTGACCATAAGTGAAACCTAAATCGAATATTCAATATATATAATTTCTAATTCATTGTAAATCCCCATATCTAGTGATTCACATGATTAATCAATTATTATTAATATCACGTTTAATAAATTCACATTTAATAAGCTATTTTTTGGATATTTTTGTTGGTTTGTGCGTGCACATCTATCATTACTTTGCATTATCAATTAGTTAAGCCGTAGGTCTCTTGTATCTTTGCTGAACCTTCCTGGGCCGGAGTAAATTGGAGAGTATGCTGCTATCATCAGAAATGTTGTTTGTAATGTGATAGACTTGGGAAGTGGGCAATAGGGCGGAGTTCATGAGTATCTTTGACCTGTGTATCTTGTATATGATTGAACTCTAGGTACTTTTGCTTAGGTCCTAATTCTTGTTAGACGAACATACAATTCTGACCGGTACAATATATATATATGAATTATTTTTCTAAGTATGACTATATTTTACAGATGTATTTTCTTTTAAATATGTATATATTTAATTAGGATTATTCTTACAAAGTTTGAATGATTTCCCCAACTTAGCAGTCAGATGGTTGGAGTTCTTCATTTGACTACAATCTTTTGGTTTCTAATCTGGCAATGACTTCATTGATAATTCTATGACTATTTTCTTCTTTAGACAATCAAATTTACATCAGACAAATAATTAATTTAAATAGACACAATTTTGGGAGGTTTATATAGCTTTTACATCATAACATATTGGATCTTTGGTTATGTTAGTTGAAAAATCAATCAAGTCAAAAGAGGATTCTCAGCAGTGCATTTTTTGACAGTTGCTAAATATAATAACAAACATTAACATCACTATATAAAGAAAATATAATTATGCTTGCAGTCTTTTTCATTAGTGATTCACTCTTCATATCTTCAATGATTCTATAGCAGTATTTGCCTTTCTCACACACAGTACATAGTTTTCTAAAATCTTTGAATGTGTTTACATTTCAATTCTCTTTTCCAAGCTTGGTAAAAAGAATTTTAAATGATGGTTGAAAGAACTTGAAAAAAAAACTGAACTGAATAAGATGAATGAGAAGTGCAACTTAAGAATTTGTTCCAAGTAAGCCTTATATACTACTATATATCTATAATGTTATATTGTTTTTCTGAAAATAATCTTAATAATATATATTGTTTTCATGAAATCAACCTAATTCTCATATAAGTGTTTCCTAAATAAAAAAAACTTTCTATTATATTTTTCTGATTAAGTATTTTTACTTACTATTTTTTTTTTTGTTACAAGAATTATTTAATTTCCTAAAAAATTGTATTCAAAAATTTACCAAGAAATTATTTTTTATTTAAATTTTTAATAAATATTACAAATCTTTTCATATCAGAATTTTTTTTTTTTTTAAAAAAGCAAATAATTTACTAATACCAGCCCCTTTCCCCTTTCAAACTAAAATTCCATTTCCATCATTTCTTTTCAGAGGTGAATAAAAAAGTTATATCTTCCCCTTTTTCTTCAATTATATATTTATTGATATTTTTATACATCAATGATGAAGTCATTATAATATGTACAAACTTATAATGCTTAATGAATTGTAATAAGCTAGTCATAACGCTATTTCATTTACACTCAATAAATGTTACATTATTTTACATTCTTTAACTGAAACAATACCAACAAGTAAGGCCATGAGACTGGAATTCATCTAAATAACAAATGATAAAATACTATAAAATTAGACGATGGCATTTAGAAAATTTGATGTTAATTCAATGTGTTACATTATTTACAATGTCAATGACTTGATTGTGTAAGATTCTTTGAAAAAAAAAAGACTTTATATAGTTTTATCATTAAAATTAGAAATAAAATTACAATGTTTATGTGGGATTGTTTTATTTTTTTTTCATGGTAGTTGAATAAAGATGGTTTAATTTAAACAGTTTGATTCAATTTTTTCATCAATGCAACAATATATAAAATATTGCAAAATTTATAGATAACATTTGGAAGATTTAATATCTCTCCAATTTGTCTCTGGTTAATAAATATTTAAATATTGATTTGATTATGCAAGTTTTTTTTTTTTGTTTTTGAAAAATTGAGTTTATATAGTCTTGTGGGTAAGTGAGTCTTGGATAAATCGGAATTCAATATCAACATTAAATGAATTATTTTAAATAGGGAATGAATTTTATGTTTGATGAAAGACTAGTCTTCTCTCATATACTTGAATAAAGATAGTTGAGATCAGACACATGTTTTTCAGAAATTGTTCAATTTTTTCATTAATGTGGCAACTGTGAAGATTTGATATTATTTCAGTATATTGTTACAGTATTATCATTTTTATCACATAAATTTGATTGTAGAAGATTCTTTTGAGAAAATGAATCTAGATGAAGTGGACATTATTAACATCAAATAGATCATATTAGTTGTATTTAAAGAGAGCAGATCACTATGTCTAATGTGAGATTGGATTTCTCTCATGGTAGTTGAGTTTGAAACAGATATTTGTTCAACTTTTCCATCAAAGTAGCAACAGTTAAAATATTATAAATTTGTAAATGGCACTTTGAAGATTTGCTATCACTTCAGATGTTATAAATAATTGATTATACATTATTTGCAATAAAATAATAATAATATTGATTTATTATAAATGATGCTTTTTTCCCATATGTCATAGCATCAGCCAGGAGGTGAATCCGCAACAACTGTCTGCAACCAACTGCTTGCTTGCAAGGCTGCTGCACTGACCTCTTGGCTAACAACGCTTGACTAAATGATGCTTTTGTTTTAAAATTCCATTAATCAGCAGAATTCAATAATTGCATAAAAGTGATAGTTTGAATAAATTAAATGTACTTCAATTAAATTGAAGCCAAACGTTATAAATTTTAGAGCTGACAATTGATGGTATAACAGCACTTTTTTTTTTTACTGGGAAAATGTTTAGATGTAATGAGAGAAAAAAGTAGAGTTATAGTATTATTTATTTTTAACTGTCAAAATTTCTAATTTGAGAAGGTTCTGAAATCAATTGTGCTGGTAATAATAATTTATTTAATAATAGTTAAAAAAAATCAAGTCATACATCACGTGACTTAATTTAATAAGCTTGTATTACAAATGTAATATAATGAGCATGTAAATAGCTCTAAACAAGCTTTTCTAATAAATGCTGCAAGAGAAAGCATTTAAAAATCTCTATCTAGAATATCCTTATCCCCAAACTGGTTTCATGCTACTGGCTATCCTCAGTGAGGCACTAGAATATTCAGACATTAGATCTAAAATATCAGCTCAAGTTCAGCATTTATCTAATACAAACTATTAAGTAAAAAATCTGAAATTTTCAGACATCTATATGTCTTCAAATTCAGCTATCTAACTTAAATAGCTATATGGCCTGAAGAGACTTGTTACACCATATATTAATAGCCTTAGCAATATAACATCGCAAAGCTTTGAAAGCCAAACTATAACAGTAAAAAAATCAAGTCATATATCATGTGACTTAATAAGCTTGTATTACAAATATAATATAATGAGCATGCCGATAGCTCTAGACAAGCTTTTCTGATAGAGAGGATAACCAGTAGCTTGAAACTAGTTTGGGAATGGGAATATTCTAGATAGAGATTTTTAAATCCTTTCTCTTGCAGCATTTATCGGAAAAGCTTGTTTAGAGTTATTAGCATGGTCATTATATTACATTTGTAATACAAGCTTATTAAGTTATATGATGTATGACTTCATTTTTTTACTATTATAGTTTGCTTTCGAGGCTTTGGCAAGGTTACATTGCTAAGGCTATTAATATGTGGTGTAACTGAAGTCTCTTCAGGCCCAAATAGCTATTTAAGTTAGATAGCTGGATTTGAAGACATATAGATGTCTAAAAATTTCAGATTTTCTACTTAATAGTTAACTATTCGATAAATGCTGAGTTTGAGCTGGTGTTTTAGACCTAGAGTCTAAATATCCTAGCACTTCACTGAGGATAGCCAGTAGCCTGAAACTGGTTTAGCGATATTCTAGATAGAGATTTTTAAATGCTTTCTCTTGGGCATTTATTGAAAAAGCTTGTTTAGAACTATTAGTATGCTCGTTTTATTAATAATAGTTAAATAAAATATACTTAGTTTAAAATAATTTTAAACAAAAATGATATATTATTGTTTTCATTAAAGAATGGCATTGCATCTACTCCTTTGACTATAATAATGATATCACAATCTAGTAAATTGAAATTAGATGCATATAGAAATTTTAAACAAAATGTTTTTCGCCCAATAATTTTTAATATCAAAAATATTCAAAACTAAATATATATAAAGATACATTCTTTTTGTACGTTATTTAGATAAAAGTCCAACAGCTATTTGTTATTATTATCAAAGAATACCATCATAAACTTTTTTCATCTCTCCTAGAAAACAACAAAAAAATCAAGAAGACACAAAGTTGACTCAGTCGGATTATTATAAACGATAATTTAATGTTTAGAAATATTTTCTTTTAAATTTTAATTAAAACGCCAACAGGGAGTAAACCGTTTTGTGAAACTTTCGATTTTTTATTGTTTAATATTTTTTACAAATATATCACTTTATACGGTACATATATATATAATTAGATATATATTATACATACAGTATTATATTAAAAATAAAAATGCATTTTACCGCACTGTGATTCTTAATAAATCTTATTAACAATTTATACATATGGGAACAGTCTTCTATTCTTCAAGAATTCAGCAATGTTATCTTTTTTTTGAAGTTAATTGATCATGATAAATGAAGATCCCCTGTTGTATTACAATAATAAAATTTCAAAAAACCAAAGACAAAAACAAAACGCAATATTAAAACAAGTACTATATTCAGTAACAATATAATAAAAAAATATAGGGTTATAAAGAATTTGAGTAGCATATTTGAATATCTAAAAATGCTAGAATAAATGAACAGAATTATAAATATTCATTTATATAAGGCTAAAGCAATGTTCAATGGATTTTCTCAAAAGATGAAAATAAAGATTGATAATGACAAGTTAGAAGAAGTTAACAACTATAAATAACTTAGATTATTTATACAAATGGAAACATAATGGATGAAATTAATCATAGAATTAAACTTGATTGTTTGGTAAAAATAACTTAATACTAAAAAGAAACATGCCAATGTGTTTGAAAAGGAAGGTTTTAATAAATGTGTTTTACCAGTTGTTATTTATGGATCTGAGATGGATACTTAGCAGAAGGGCAATACACAGACTTCAGATGACTCAAAGAAGTATGAAGAGATACATGTTGCAGTAACAAAATACATGGGAATCACTGAAAGAATTAAGAGACTTAAGTAGAGTTGGGATGGATTCATTTCTAAAAAATATAATAAATGAACAGCTGAAATCTTAAATTGGATTCTAAGACATTGTAAAATACCTAGAAAGAGATACGTGAGATGGATGAAATAAGGAAGCATGCAGAGTTAGTGTGAAGAGAGGCTAGAGATTGGAAAAGATGGAGTGAACTTGAAAGACCTTTGTCCTGCAGTACATTGATAATGGTTGAAAATGATGATGGTATAAATATATAAAAGTTTGTACCAAAGGACTAGCCAGTAACTGAAAATTAATCGAATTCTAAATTTACAACACATATAATTTAAACATTGAAAATATAACCCTACATTTTTATGAATTTGAAAGAGAATAGATGGCAAACAATGGTAAACCAACACTGAAGTTGATCCAATGATTAATTTAATAGTACAACTCTAGTGTATATTTATCTAATATAATATATCATATACTCCACAATTAATATATATTATTTATTTTATCTCTTCTTGCCTACAGTTTCAACTGTCCAGCAGACATCATCAGAGCTCTTATAAACCTCACCTCTGATGATGACTGCTGGATTGTAGGAAAGAGGAGATAAAATAGATAATATATTAAAGTGCATTGTGAAGTGTAAATTGTAGAGTATATAGTATATTATATTATGCATAATTTAGCAATGCAAATAAGAAGGAGAGGTGAAAGGAAATTTGCATATTTATCTCCAGTTGATTAATTCTAATAATCAAAACTTTATCAAAATTTATAATATAACTTAGTATCCAAACACCCTCACCATGAAGTTATTGTTTGGTCATGGAATTCTAAAACTTAAATAATTAAACCTACATTCATACAGAACATGTAATCAAATTAAAAATATTTTATAAAAATAGTAGTAATATATACAAAAAAGAGCATTATATAAAAATTTTGAAATTCTTTAATGAAATAAAAAATGAAAAAATTATACATACATTAAAAATAATTATTGCAAAAAAAAGAATAAAAGAAATTTGCTATTGAAAAATAATTACACATCAAACAGGAGGAGGCATGAAACATTTGCCCTGGATAAAAATTTATATCCTAACTGCAAGAAGCAAACATTTGGTTAAAAGGATCTTAGTGTTAGCAATTTCAAATTAAAAAAAAAAAAAAAGCTTCTACTGTGCTATTAAATTAATTTCAGATCTATTTTTATTACTATCTTAATTAAAGAGAAAATAAAAGAAAGTATTTTTTTTTAATAACTAATATGGCTCAAAAAATAATTAGAATGCAATAGAAAAAGATTATAATTTACATCAAGAATCAATTACTTAAGGGAGATGAAAAAATTTACACCCAAAACCTATCAAACTCTCTGCAGGAATAGAACAACTTTTCTTTCAAATATATGTATATATACGAAAGAATTTAAATATTATTTTATTAAAAAAAAACAAAACTATTTATCTTACTTTGTAGTAGTTAGCTAACCAAATTTTATAATTATTAAGGCTTAAAAATATTAAATTATAGTCTTAAATTTTCTTAAAGTTTATTTTTTCTTTTATGATAATTTAAGTGTTCATTTAGTGACGTTTATTTTTTATAATTACAGACAGATCATAAATATTAAAAACATGCCCTTGCATCAAAGTAATTCATTTTCCAAGCCTATGAATCACAAACTATTCAAAGCAAATAAGCCACCTACTTAGAAAATGACCTAAAATTTATCATCACCATAATAAAGTCAGTAAGCCCTTTAGAAATTTAACAATTTCATTAAAATTATTACTGAAGTTATTTTCTTCTTAATATTTTTAAAATATCACTAAATTCCTACCATATATATATATGTTGCAGACATTAAAATATTTTAAAAATGTACATTAGACTTAAATACATAATGATAAATTTATTTAGTAAATTTAAAATAGAAAAAAAAAATCACACACATATTCAGAATACCAAAAATCAGGACTTACTGATAATTTATAATAATTATATCATTATTATTAATAAAGTATAGGCAGTTACTCAGTAGGTCAAATAACATTTGAGCAATAAAGTGACAAATTAAGAATAACAGTTTTATTTAATTAATCAAATTGATGTCCAGTATAGTTGTTGCAATGGTAGAGAGGCAGATTTTGGAGTTTAAGCCCATGGATTGTCTCCAGCTTTATCACTTCTGGGACTTGGAAGTTTTAATAAACTTCTGATCAAGAAAGCCATTAAATTATTATTTTTTAATTAAATTGATTGATATATGAATGTTTCATGCTATGAAGAATTGGCTTCTGCGATTTTGTTGCAAACAAGTGCAGTTGTTTTAAAAATAAAATCATTTATGGATAATTTCACATTCTGCTTTTCTAAATAATCATTCATTTCTTTATGAAATTTTATAATATTAGCCACATTAATATCAATGATAAAAAATAATGAGAAATTGTCTGTATGGATTCTAGAAGACATTTAGCAATAACCTGATAAATACTGGACATTGGACTATCAACACAGACTTCCAACAGCTGGCACTATTCTACTTGGTAAAGCCACACATATATAGTGGCAGATAATATATCTTGTCCTGCAATCTCATTTTTCAGGACCACTTCCACTTATTATTAAAATATCAATTCCCTTTTTCAGCTGCTAGGTTTTTTGTAAGTGGAGATACAAAAACATGACAACCTGGAAGTGGTAATAAACCCTAAAGAAGACAGAGGAAGGAATACCAATAAAGGTGGTGGTGGAGTTAGGGCTGCAGAGGGAGGCTGAGATGGTTTAGACCAGCAACAGGTGCTGAAGTAGGGATTGGAGTTCCAGTATCTTTATAATTTTTAAATGCTACAACATTCTTATAGGAATATCTTTATATCTTGCAGAAACTAAAATTGTTTCTAAATAACCATCTTCAGGTGTCTCAAGGCTCAACTGTAGTCTTGTCAGTTTCTATTTCAGCTAATAAATCATTTAATTTATCCCATTCCCTTGTTCCCATTTCCATGGTTGAAGAAAGAGCAGGCAAAGGTACTTTGATATGTGAGGGAGACCATCATTATAACTATATAAATGACATAAGTGATAGAAGGTATGTGAGAAGTAGTTATACAAAAATCTGATATTGGGCTTTGCTGTTTTTCCCATGAATGCAAAACCAATTGTGAGAGGGTACATAAGAAGATAGCCTTCCACCTATAATTCTACAGAATTAGTTCCCAAAATAACAACTTGTGCATTTCATACTGCTTAATCTAAAGGGACCCAAAATCTCAATATATCAGTTGCAGCATATGTAGCCAAGTAAATGCTTGCTTTCAAAACCAGGAAGAGAAATCTGTACAGATAAGTAATGTAAAACCTAATATTTCTATTGATACTTCCATCAACAGCCTTACAAAGACTTCAGCAGATTTTATTGATTCTTACAGTCGGCAAAAATGGAATGAAACTAAAATGCATGAATATTGGTTACATGATGAAGATAGACAACTAGTGGGGATCTTCCATTACTTAATATGACCACAATAGTTAATTCAACTAATAAAAATCTTGCAGAAAAAAGTGCCTTAACTAAATGAATTTTCTTTCTTGCTGGTCCTAAATTAAGATATTATGTTAAAACTATTCTTTAATTTTGTAGGTCAGATGATGTGAAAATAAGTAATGATTATAATTTAATAGATCAATTTGTAATCTACTGCCATGGTATAATATTAAATTTAAAACTGCTGCCGAAAATTTGCTTTATAGTTGTTATAGAAAAATTATGCGACTCATTTTAGAAAATAAAATGCCATCTTTGGGTCTTTATCTCATCAAATCTCCAAGGAGAGTTATCCTCCAAAAGACCCTGTGTAATTTGGCATAGTTAGAATGGTAGATCAGTTCATGGCTCAGTTCTGCATTACTTCAATTATTTGAACTTATTATAAATTTCTGAGGAATAAAGTATTCAATTATTTTTACTTTCTCAGTTGGAAATCATCCCCAAAAACTTTATCTCTTGAATCTATTAATTTCATTGCAGTGTTAATTACAAGTGATATAAGTTATGATTTTATTATATATATTATAAATTGACAAACCAAAGCTTATAAATTAATACACACAAATATTTAAAAAAAAATAAACATTGTCTACAAGGAGTTTAAAATGATAATCATCATGTACAACTTAAGTGCATCATATTACTGTTGATAAATGATAGAAAAATAAATGGGAAATGCTTAACATTATCAAAATAGTAATTGATTGAAAAATTCAATAAAATTTGGAAACACCTGCATAGATTTGTATATATCTAATAAAACAAACAGCATAAATCATGGCTAAATTTGCCACAAAAAACAAATGCATCAATTGAGTTCTTTAACCCAAAAACAACACAAAAAAATATTTAAAATAAAATGACAGTCAATTTCAGTATTTATCTTGATTTCTATAATGAATTGCTATCAGGTACTAATTTTTTGATAATGTCTTAATGATGTAAAAGGCTCATTAAAGTTTCAATCAAGTTATAACATTGAGATGTGGAATTGTATTGATAGAATGACAAACTACTACTGATGACATCACGGATCAAAGCATTTAATTCCATAATTATACCAGCTGAAAACTTAGAATACAATTTGTTACAGTGAATATCATGAACATTCAAATATAAATTATAATATTAAAAGAATATCCCAGCAAAATGGAAAAGTTTATAAAAAAGAAAATCATAATTTCAGTGGTTTATAAAAACATGACCCATTCCATACCAATAAGGAGCTGCATTATATTACAATAATAGTGCTTTATTTAATATTTAGTCAGCACAAGATCATTTAGCTGATTTTCTTAAGTTTAACCCAGAGATATTTGCCTGATAGCATAGAACATTACTGAATAGTTAGTTGGGTTGAATATATGGCAGCTGCCCAAAAGTAAAATTTTTCAGCATTGAATGAAAGCTTTTCTCAACATAGTGGTTATATATTCTGGAAGCTCTTTAATTTCAGCTTCAGATAACCATTTGCTCTTAAAATTTGTTCATTTGTCCAATAAATGGTAATTAGATAAAGTGAAATCAGTTTTACTTATTAAGATATTAATGTGAGTAGGAATAATCTTGGCAGTAGCAAATGAAATTTCTTTATTTCAAAATACTGTCTGGCATTTTTTTTTTTTTTTTATCAGTGAGAAGAATTGAATAATATTGTCCATTGATATGTTTTTTGACCAATGAGAAATTTCATATAAATGATATCTTTGAATTCCAAAACATACCAGAAATGATGCTTGCCATTGTGATGGGGTGGAGGAATTAATGTGATCTATTATTTGCAATCATCTGATGAAATGGAAAATTAGGATGGATCATAATTTTAAACATTTTTTGTTTGCAGTTTTAAAACACCATACTACAAATTAACAATATATATATGTTATATTGCTTTTCAGAATATCCTCAACCTCAGACCGGTTTCTGCTACTGGCTTCCTCAGTAAGGTGCTAAGATATTCAAGCATTAGATTTAAAATACTAAGCCAAGTCCAACATTTTATCTAATGGATAACTATTAAGTAGAAAATCTGAAATTTTCAGACATTCATATGTCTTCCAATTCAGCTATTCAGATACACAATATTAATAGCTTTAGCAGTATCAAATCACCAAAGGCTTAATAGCAAAAAATATAATTACAAAGAAATCAAGTCATATATCACATGACCTAATTTAATAAATTTGTAATACAAACTTGTTAAATTAGGTCATGTGATATATGGCTTGATTTCTTTGTATATATATTACAAAAGTGATTCTTATTCTAAAGTATCATATTTCATGATCTAAAAGTCATTAAGAGTTCATAATTGTTATACCATTTATTATTCATATTTCTATTATAAATTCTCATAATTTACATTTTGAAAATTAAAAATATAAGAAAGTTGATTTACTCGCTAATTCAAAAAATAAAAAATAAATAATTACTTCCAGATTAAATCATCTTACATATATCTTAATATAAAAAATTTGCTTTGGTATCACAATTGTTCATTTAACTGAATCTTTTTATCAAACCAATTCTGTAAATAACCTTTCACAATCTAAAAAAAAAAAGTTCAGACCATATAGAAATACTAACATTAATTAAAAAACATTCTGGGTAGAAATATCCTGTTATTTACATATCACACATACATATGTAATATTATAAGTATGGACTAATTCCCCTGATCATCAAGCGCTTTAATAATCTTTGTGCACTCTCCCCTGAACATCAACTTTAAAAGCATAAGTGTACATTTATGCTTAGAATTTATTTTCTATATAAGCCAATCTTTGTTCACCATACTTAAATCAGGGATTCAATTTACTGGGTGTCTGAATATAAATGATCAATTGAATTGTACAAACCTATTCAATCTACTGCAGGATAGAGATACAATCTCATTTTTAGCCATCTGCAATGAAATATAAATTTAAAATGTATAATAAATTTTTCTTTTATGATTATAATTTATCAATATTCATGCTTACATGCTACACTCAGAAAAGCTTAACATTATAATACATTTGTACTTATTAAGGCTTAGTGCTTTTGAGGGCAAAGTACATCCTCATATTTATAACATTAATGTATGCATAATAAGGTTTATATCTATATATAAGGAGTAAGTTTATTTAAATTTACGTAAATTATATTATCCATTTGATAAATAGGAGAAAGCATGATTCCTTCTTATTTATAGCATTAGGATTGTTAGCAAGATGTCAGGTCTCTTTAATTTTCTGCTCGGAGTCATTTTGCTTGATGCATGGGCTCAAATATGTGGTCATTGCATGTTAGTAATGGAGGAAGATTGACTTATGTTCAGGTTTATTTATTGCCCATTTGTAAAAATATCTTGATTGAGATATCCTTGTAGAGAGGCATGCATGTGATTCACCATAATAGATAATTCTACATCCTGCCTTGGGGCATGCATTTTTACATCGTGTGTAGAGTTTGGTCATTATGGAGCCTGTCCTTATAATTATTTATAAGCCTATTTATTGTGGGAGGAGTATGATAGCTTACTCAATGTGTTTGTGATCACATTATATATATATATATATTTGGCTACCCTTGGTATATATGGGAGCAGTATCCAAAGCTTATCATTCTTGGGAGGGGTCATTTTTATTTTATTGTAAAATTGTTTAACTCTCCTTGTGAGGTCAGACTGCCTAAATCCTATCCCACTTACTTCATTTAGATATTACTCGATGTTTGATTTTCGATCAGCTTCATACTTGCTAATTTGTGTTATTTATATAGCACATATGCATAAGTAATATTAGAAATAAGGACCAACTCCTCTGAGCATGTTTTAATAATCTCTGTGCACTCTCATGAGCATCAACTTTAAAAGCATAAGTCTACACTTATGCTTAGAGTTTATTTTCTATATAGAAAATAAACTAAATAAATTCTAAGCATAAGTGTACACTTATGATTTTAAAGTTGATACCATGGGAGAGTGAATGCATGGAGATTATTAAAGTGCATTCTCAGAGGAGTTAGTCCTTATTTATAATATTACATACTTATGGGTCCTATATAAATAACAGAATATTTATTACAATAAATTCAAAATTTACTTTGTATTTCATTGCAGGTGGTTAAAAATGAGATTGTGTCTCTCTTCTGCAGTAGATTGAACAGGTTTGTACAATTCAATTGATAATTTATACCTCTGCCACCCAATAGATTGAAGCCCTGATTCAAGTATGGTGAGAAAAGACTGATTTATGTAGAAAATAAACTCTAAGCATAAGCATGCACTTATGTTTTTAAAATAGATGCTCATGTGAGAGTGCACAGAGATTATTAAAGTACATGCTCAGAGGAGTTAGTCCTTATTTATAATATATCATTGTATTATATTTTAATTAGAATTTCTTTAGTATTCTTGAATTATTAGATCATTAGCTACATCAATGATTGGTTATTCATATTAATCAAAAGATATTGTTTTTTTTTTAATATTATAATGCTCATTATCTCATAATAAGCAGATAAGCTTATTTCGGTTTGAATAATGAGATAGTAAAAAATACTAGAGTTATTAATCTGCATCATTTCACTTTTTCAAATGGATGATTGATGTGGTGTTTCATCATAGAAGACCTATTGAATTTTAATTTTCATGAAAAAAAAAAAAAAAAGGGAAAGCAAAAACAATAATCATGAAGTAGCCATACTGAACTATCATTAGGTCTATTATAGATTTAGATTTAGTAATTTGGAGTCTGTATCCACAGGTAGTTTTAAGACTTTCTTAAGAGAATTATTTAGAAAGTTTAGTGTGGGATTTTTTCTCCAGATACACAGTATTCATCAAGAAGAAGATACTGTCTGCAAAGTACTTGCATTACTATTCTTACTTACTAATGTCATCTAGCAGGTTATTTTTAGAAATTATTTTACATCTAACTTTAAATAGATGAAGATAATGAATTGGGATGGTCTGAGGTTACTTCTAAGTAGCACAGATAAAATTGTGTTTTAGCCTATTATTGCAAAAGAATATTTTCAGATCGAAACGTTTTCCATTATTTAGATGCAAAATTGAGCATAGTGCCATTGTCAGATTAGGAATAAGACAATTTTTAAGATTTTCAAACTCTTTTTGGAAAGGATCTCTTTTGTGAAATCAAAACAGTGTCATCAGTATAGAAAATTTTTGAATTCTCATTTTAGAATATCACTGATGAATAAATTAAATAAAGTGGATTAAAAAACTGAGCTCTATGGTAAAATGTTATGTAAAATTTTGTATATAATAATCATTTAGAAGCATTTCAATATTTTTTATTGGAAAACACTTTGTCAAATCCTATATTTAAAGATTTTAAACTTATAGAAAAATTTCCAAACAAGAATCAAAAGCTAGGGTTGGATCAATAAAAGTAACATCAATTTTTAAATTTATTTTGGAAGCCTATTTTAATGTGTTATTAAAGATAAAATTTGTTCACAGTAGCTTCTCTCTAAGCTAACACCTATTCCATAGGTAGGTTTCCAAATCTGTCATTATATTCTTAATTTAACAATCATTAGCTATGTGATTCATATTTGTATTTAATCACATCTACAAAGGTTAGTGGTTGATTAAGTTCATTTATAAAGCAGAAGAATAAGTGCAAAAAGTTATGAATTGTTTTGGAATTTGGATGAATGTCGAGAAAGAAGATCTAGATTTATGATAAGTCTTATGAAGCAAAACTACATTTTGAGTTATTGGCAAATCTGATCTAGTTAACGGCTTTTTATAAATTTTTTGTGAGGCAATTTTACTAATAATATCTGTATGAAGGAATAAATGAATGAATAGGAAGCTGTTGCAAAGAAACAGACTTGACTATATCAGTATTCAAATAAAAGTTGATCACTTTTATGTAAGCTTGATAATTTGTAGAAACATCTCTAAAAGAACTATCACTGTCATTGCTAATGAGATCATCAATCTTATATACCAGATTTCTCAATTAGAGTGTTAGAATGAAAAAAAAAATCATTACAGCAGAACGATAAGCTTTTCTCTTCACAATGTTCCTATAATGTCAATCTAATAAATAGAAGATATTAATGAACTTTGGACTTACCCATGATTGTCTTAAATCAGGAAGTCATTAGCAGATGATATAATTCCAGAATTTCTAAAAAAAAATTTGCATCTAAAGCCAAAACATCATTGGCAAAATTATTGGGAATATTATTAAAATGAAAACTATTACAAAAATTTGACAATAACAAAGCTATAATAATCTTAAAACCAAATTAGACCTAAAAAAACAAACAAACCCTCATTTGTCCTTGTATTTTCTTGGATAATACAAATCACCTCACAATTATTAAGTGAAAAACATACTATGCACTTAATAAATTCCATTCAATGTTTTTCTTTTTTTTTCAACTCTAATTTCCATCTGTGTGTATAATTAATTCCTTTTCCATTTAACAAGTACCTAAATACTTTTGCTCTTCCACTTTGAGATAAATAACTCCCATTTCCCATTAGACATTAATATTTTAGATTTTTCCTCACTAAATTTAAAATTTCTATATTTCTTCCTATATCTCAACATATCTTTAAAACTATTTGGAAAAAAAAAAAAAAAAAATGGATGAAAAAGAGATATGAATGTGGAATTGAATAAAGGGATAAAAAGATTTTTTAAAAAGGAAAAGCACAAGGACTAGATAGTAAAGCAACTAAAAAGCAATAAGCTTGTGAAGAAAATTATAATAAAATTATAGATGCTAATAAGATTCCAGATGAGTGGAAGATTATAAAAATTAGATTATTGTACAGTGAAATGGTAGTGAATTTCAAACACTTAACTAGCTATAAAACAGTATCAATTTTCATAGTTTACAAAATGTTTATTTATATATTAATGAATAGGATTAGACTTAAATCAAAGGAAATTAAAAATTTCTAAAGATTCAAAAATGGATTTCAATCAAGAAGATGAATAGGGATTTATAGTGATACAGTGAGGAAGGTATGCTATTATTTATTGCATTTTTAGATAAAGCAAAGGCATGTGATAAACTGGATAAAAATAGATCATAGAGAACTTTTGAAAATATGGGAATAAAATTGGACTGTTAATAATGAGTTTTACAAAAATAATTTTTATAAATACAAAGTGGAAAATATAAAATTGGTGGAAATTAAGTATTTTAATTGTGTTAAAATAGGAATGTCTATTGGGTTAGACAGAAAAATTGGGGCTAGAAATATTCATAGTGAAAACCAGGAAAATATTATATTATAGTGGCTCTCTTTTTAGTGGATAATATGACATTTTATTACAAATTCATAGAATATTTTTTCAAGTTTATTTCATCACTCTTGCATTCATTTCTCTTTGCATTTAACAAGATAACAATCAATTTCTTATTTCTCTTTTTCAAATATCTTCTAAATTTTTACAGATCTTACTTCTTACATGTTAATTTCATCAATTACTTATTAAGTCTATCCAATTTCCATTTTAATTATCTTCTACTATCCCCTCATTCCCCTTAAGTAGCTATCCCATTGAATGCCTACTTTATCTTTCAACATTGGTTTTTTAATAATCTCTTTATAGTGCATATATCTAAAGCACCTCCACCCCCATCTTCTCTTATTAACTTTATTGTTTCTAAATAAACACTCATTTGCAACCTTCCTCACCAAATCCATCCATTTTTCATAAATTTTAAACTCATCAAGTTTTGTAATTATTTTCAAAATATTATTAAACTTTCTTAATTTAACATCATGTCTTATTTCCCATCAATATCTTTAATCTTTTTATATGTTTTAAATATCCATAATTCTATCAGCATAAAATTATATTATTGCATATATCCCCCCCCCCCCCCATATCAAACACTTTAATTTTTTTAATAATTTCTTTTAAACTATTGAACATAATCAAAGAATATAGTTCAGATTCTGCCTCTGTATTTTACTCAAATTCAAAATTTTCAACCAACCCTTCTCATAAATCAATTTTTATTAATGTCCCATTCATACTTTCCATTCAATATTTTAATAATTTTGTGCATAATTACATGGAACAAAATTTCAAAAATACTTATTAATTAAACACTTAAATGTATTTTCAGTGCAGAGCATCTCTTCAAATATTTTAGAATTATTCTTTTAAAATTCATCTATATTCCTATCCAAATATTCTCATTCTTTTCTTTCACAACCTCTCCATTTCCACTAAATAATGCCACACATTTATTTCTCCATACCCAATTCCAATCAAATTCACAAACGTTTTATATAATTTCTTTCTAAAATATTCTTTTTAATAATATCATTATATCTAATTTGTCTCTATTATTCATATTTCTGAACATTTAATTTTTTTTCATCTATTAAATGCCTATTTAATCTTGATATCAAGGCTAATTTTCTTCTAAAAACCTTCAATTTTCTCCACTTATTTATATATCTACTTCTTTCATATTTATAAAAAAACATTCTTAGTTCTTAATGAATAATATTTCTGTAGTATAATTTTCACTACACCACTCTCACACAAGGTAGGATTGGTTTTTATCTCTAGTCTAGAGAATGACTACTAAAAAATTATTAATTCTTAGTTCTTTTTTAAAACGTTCTTTTTTATATAACTATTTCAGATTTTATCTATAAAAAAATTCTTTAGTACTTTTATATTCCCAACTATCATTCTTTTTAATCAACATTTTCCTTTATCATATTTATATATATCTATAAGTATATCCTTTTCTTTTCATTTTCATCCCAAGCCCCCCCCCCCCATTCCTTTCTTAACTGAATAATAAAATTTATTACCTCTCAAAAAATGTAATTATTCCTTTTAAATAAATTTTTATTTCTGATAAAAGTACTTCACACATTTCCTTAAAATAATACCATTATTGTAGCAACACTCAAATATTTTAGCCTGAAATTAATCCTACAAACCTTATTTTAATTTACACTACTATTAAATCTTGATACTAATCCTAAGAATCTTCCTGCCCATTCCTTTTTGTCAAACATAAAACTATTTCTTTTAAAATACTTTAGAGCTTCTGTAGTATCTTTATCTGTAACCTTTATATTTTTTGTTCAATTCTTTCTAGAGATATATTTAAATTAATATAAATATTTGTGAAAGAAGTCCTTTGATATGTGACTAATACTTTTTTTAGGATATTAATGACATTAGAAAGCAATCAAAAATGTCAGAGAAAGACAAAAAATGAAAGAGAAAGCAAAAGATTTACTAAGAGTACAATTAAAGGATAAAAATGTGGCTGTATTGTTACAATTATTATGATGATAGTGAGTGACAAATTCTTGCAGTTTCTGAATTCATATGTAGTCTATATATATAAAGAATAGTCAGAGACAGCTAACTTACCTGAACTACAATAAAGATGGAGACTATGTAAACAAAAGATAATATTGTAAATAAGTTCCTTGTTGATAGGTAGGATTTTTATAAGTTAATGATATGAATACGAATCAAGGAATTCTTATTTCTCTACAGATAAAGATTGTTTTTAATGACGATATAAAGCTATATGGAGGAGGGATGTGTCAAAAAATACAAAATCTTATGAATTAATTCTGTAGTTTTAGTTTTCTTACTTAGATATCTGTTAATTGTGAAACCTTTTGAGTAATTTGTTTAGTAGTATATATATTGTTTTGCAATAGTGAGAAAAATTTTCTTTTGGTTTATTTGAAAATGTTTATATTATAAGACAGCCTATAGAAAATTTTGACACAAATCAAATTAGTTAATTTTTGATAATAACAAATCTTACAATTATAAAATCTATGAGTATATAAATGTAATCCATTTTTAGCCAGAAATTTAAGTAAAGAGTCAGAGTAGATCTGTACACATACTGTATATATATAAAATAAAATTTTAAATTGCAAACCTATCCTAAGTTTGTAATTTTTTTTTATAAATAAAAATATGGATAAAATAAACATAAATACAGATAATGTAGTCATCATAGTTAGGCTTACTTAATTCATAGGCAAGAATTTTTTCTTTTATAAATAAAAACACGAAATAAGGTAGTATAACAATATCTTAAGTTTTACATAGTACATATACATATTCACATTTAGCTTTAAAGAAAAACTTGATTTCTAAAGGCAATGATAAAAAAAAAAAAAAAGATAAAATTGGTGTCACCAAATAAGCATTTTTGACATCTAAAGATTATACAATCTGATATAATTATCTATGGAATATACATTATCTAAACCACAATCTAGCAACACGACTATTGTATAAAACAGAGAAACATTAAAAAAATATAAAACGCTATTATGTAAGTGATGCACGACACACACAAATTTCATCCTTTTCTATAATCAAAAAATAAAAAATAAGTAGTGCATCATGTATCTAGTCCAGGAATCTCCAAATTTATTCAAGCAGGATATATGTTAACTATCCTTATTTTTAAATGCAAGCCAAGTCACTGCTTTAATTTACTTGAAGAATTAAGTCTTCAAGATCAAGATGGAAAATACAGAATAAAGAAGTTCAAATATTTGTATACATTTAACATTTAAAAAATACAACTTTTCAAAACAAATGAATTGTAAACTCATCCCAGGTTCATTGTCTCCATAAGACAATGTTTTCAGTCAGTATCGACAAATTTTATTATATATAAATTTTACAAGTGACAAATAATTATTAAAAAATATATAATTGCACATACATAAATATTTTAATATCTCTATTTAAAATTCATTCAAAGGCCATGGTCATTCTTTAGAAACATCTGATCTGGAAGCAACAACAAACATTTGATATTATTTTCTATATTTACATATGTTATCTCAAACGATCACTTAAATAAACATACAGGAGTATACATCTATTTTAATTTTCATATTTACAAATTTATATTTACGGAGAAATTCTTTTTTTTCAATGAAAGAGATCATTTTCAAAATTTTTATACTTTCAATAAAATTATACAATATATTTTTTAAAAAATATAATTTGAAACTCTTCTAAAAAAAAATTCAGAGGAAAATAATTTTTAGTCAAGCTTAAACTTTAAATTATATACATGTACAAATTTTTAATATAATTAGATGATATCGACATTCAATGTGAATTAATGTTGTTGAACTAAACATAAAAAAAAAAACATAAATAGAACATAAATAAAAAAAACAAACAAACAATAAACTGAATTTAATGTTTTCATTCTTAGCAAAAAATGTACTATATCACAAATAAGTACTTTTATAAAAATATAATTATTTTTGTTAATAGCAATAATGGTTATAAATAAATATTTTAAAGGCATATTGTCTATCAATAGATATTTTTTTATATTTCTTACCTCATCGCAAGCAGCGCATCTCGGCTTGAGAGACTCAGCGTGATGTCGACCACAATAAACCTTGCCATCTTTAAAGAAGTAGATAAGATCCACTAGTAATTCTAAACAAACACCACAAATGAAACAGGCAGGATGCCAACAAACTGAAGGACCAGCTCGGGATATAAATATTGATATGTCTCCGCAGGAAAGATGCTCTTTACACTTGAAAAAACAATAAATAAATAAATATGAATAACAAAAAAATATATATATGAAAAATTAATACCTATAAATATGTTATATTTGCATACTTACATACTTGTTCTATCTATCTATTCATTCATTTTTCCTCCATCTATATCACTGATTATATATGATTACATTAATATTAAAATATGAATAACATTTTTCTAAAAAAATAATGAATGGCTTTATTGCTCAGAAATTCCTAAGTTTGAGTGCCAGAGATGACAGAACCGGCACGATTCAAGGAGTTTAATGTCTAGAGAAAGCCACAAATCATAAGGAGACTTCCTTCTTAAATTATTTCATAAAAGATTTAATCAAGCATTGGTGGTCGAGAGGTCAGTGACAGCTGCTTTACAAGCAGTTGTCCGGGGTTAGCAGGTTTGCTTACCGGCTGATGCTATGACACATAAGAAAAAAAAAAGATTTAAAATCATTACAGATATTTATGAAGCATATTGACAAAAAAAAAATTAATGTTATTTATAAAAAGCAATCACACAGATATTAATAGTGTAACAAATGTAAAGATAAAAACTTTCACTGTACATACATACAAAACAAAAACCTACTAGCAGTACATGTGACCATGGTAAATAATTTCAATGAGTTAGAATGTAAAATGATTTAGCATTAAATAAATATTATATTTTTTCAAAATTCATTTTAGCTAAAAAAATCATAATAAAATATGTGTAAATGCTATTCAAACATTTCAAAATATTTAGAGATTTTAAAATAAGAATAAGACAGTTTTTCAAAGATATTCTTTATTACTTTCATTGAAACACAAATTTAACAGGGAATATATATTTTATTTATTATTTTAACAATGTTATTACAATATTCTTGCCATCCATGTTCTCAAAACCTATGATTTCAGTAACCCACAATTTGAAAATACTAAGTAAAAAAGCTAAAAATTCCTAAATATGAATCCTTAAACTTTATGTTTTATTGCTTATACAAGCAATCATTTCTCTGTCAGTCATTTTCTCCATTGACAAACATAGTCACTCAATTTTTAATCTTGGACTCTTAGTTAGACACATGATATGACTGCGATAAATTATTAAATTGAAATTGATTCAAAAAAGCACCAAAGTTATAGATATTAGCAATTCTGTTTTCCCTTATATGATAAAAAGTGAGAATATTTGAATTAATAATGAAATAAAAAAGCCATATGCTAAAGTTATCCAGATGTTTATGTGTGTGCAAATGTAGTCTGAATGAATTTATTACCTTGATGTCTTTATCTGTGTACTTTTTCAATTAAATTATATGATAGATATGACATATATATATACTTGTTAAAAAATAAACATCACAAGCATAAAGCTAAACTAGTCAATATATAATTAAAAGTACCTCAAATCCAAAATTCAACCAGACCAGCAAAACAAATTAATATTAAAACACAACCAAAGGTTTCACTGCTAAAAACTACACAATATATATAATATTAAACATTACCCACAAATTCATTCCCTTCCCATCCACCCTTAATATTAAAAGAACTCTTAAATAAGTTAATTGCTTCAGAATAATATATTTTCAATAATAAAGATTCTTTAATTCTTATTTTGATTTCATTTCTCTCAAAAAAGACAACCTTAGCTTCATCAAAATCAATAGTGTGGCCTGTATCTTTTTCATGGACATACAAAGCAGAACTAAGATATCTATTTTTAACTCTACTATACTGTCAATTATAGATTACTGTGCAAACAGTCATGAAAACAACAAAGTTCAGATTATTGTGTAACCAAATATAGGTTGTTGGCGCAGTTTGTTTTCTTGTTACAACTTATCCTAGCATTCACAATATTTCAAATTACATTATATATTTTTTGAACTATTTACATTATTACATAAAAACAGTTCAGTAAAATAATGCATCATTATCTTAATTTTCTATCATTATTTGTCTGTTGTTTATTTTATTTTATTTTGACACTAGCCATGATATACTTAACAGTTTCTTGTAATAATTGAGGTTTTACTTCATTAACAAATTATAACTCTATAATTGTGCTTTATGCACATGTAATGAAGCTATATAGTGTAGTAATTAATAATCTTAATTAATTGTCAGAGTACTTTTGGGAAGTCTAAGTTCTCATAATCATAGCTCATTAGCGACCCCACAGATGTAAACAGAAGAGAAGCTTGCTTCTGCATTTCCAAAAAATGTATACTATAATCAATTTGCATAAATTTACATAAGGCTTTATTACAAGCATTTCTCAATTGGTAATGAGCTATGATGATGGGAACTTAAACTTCCCAAAAATGCTCAGATGATTAATTAAGATTATTAATTCCTACACTATATAACTTCATTACACTGTGTAAAGCATAATTATAGAGTTAACAGTTTCTTATAAATTTTGTATCAGACAAATTTTCTTATAATATCTAATGTAAGAGTAAGAAGCCACTGGGAGAGAGAAGACTTGAGTATGCCAATAATATTTCTCATAAGTTATTTAACTGATTATACAAGTTTAATGTGAATATTTTTTCTTCAACAGGGCAAATTATCTGCAGAATGTGCATCCCAATTCCAGGAAATACCAGCTAATTTTCCAATATTATTCTTGAAATTATTTTAGATCTAATCTTAGATAAATGAGGAAAATATTACATTATAGGCAAAGATTACTCCCAATAAGATTGTATTTCATTTAATACTGCAAAAAGTTATATTCAGAGTACTTCTGAATAAACATTATAAAACTATCTATTTATACATCAATAAATATATTTTAAATAAAAAATATAATTATTTAATAATGCTTTGTATTAAATTATGTTTCTGTAATTATAACAAATGTATTTTATATAAGTCAATAAAATTCTATTAATTTTTATAAATTATAGTAAATTGATATATATAAATGATAATTTTTAAATATACATTGAATATATATTTACAATAATATTAAAATTAGTTTTAGAAAACATTTGCAGACACAGGAGGTTCAGCTTGACCTCAAGTGTGCAATGTGATATGGACAAATGGTGTGTACTCATGGTATGCAAGTAAATCTGGCTTGATTCCAGATAACAATGAATGCACTGTTGCATTGGTGGGGATGGGTCTGCACTCCTCTTCTTTTCCTCATGTGTGGTGGAGGTAGTCATGAGGAGCTTGGTTCATTTGTGGGGGTGGTTGGTTATCACTGCCAAGCCCAGGGATACCTGCCAGGTGGGTGAAGGTCACTGCCCTCCATTGAATTTTGCCCTGAGAGGCTGCTGCACCACCTTGATAAATTGTTTATTAGGACAGTGTTGATTTGAGCTCATTATTATTTTTGTTTCCTTAGTTAACTTTAAAATTAGAGCATTTGTAAGGTGGTTGGTCTGCTTTGGGCCACTGACATATTTTGTAGCTTTGATGGAGTTTTTGCTTCAATAATTTTGCAGGCATGGGTCTGCACTCCCCTTTTCTTCCTTGGGGGTGGTGGCAGTCATTAGGAGCCTGGTTTATTGGTGCAGGCTGTTGACAATTTATTGCCGTTACCCGGAAAACCTGCTGGTAGGGTACCTGGTCAAAGTCTCAGCGCCATTCTTGCTCTGGTTGGCTGCTGTGCCCTTGATAGATTGGTTTTGGGCAGTACAGATCTGTGCTCATTACTTGTTAGTTTTTCCCTAGTGGGCTTTCCAATTTTGGGCAGGTAGACCGAATGTGGTCCCTGCACATTTGGACTGTTAATTGAGAGAAAGAGGTACCTATAATGGTCTTGACATGGCTCGGCTGCGGGTCAATAGTTTATTATCCATGTACAGATACACATTAATCAAAATGATAGTAACCCTTTTATGGATATAATTGTTATCGAGCATATGCACTTTATATAAACCTGGTCAATAATTGTTTTACCATGTAACATTGAACCCATTGGAATCCTCAACGGGTAAGTGTACCCGGAAATTTTTGTAATCTTTTAACTAATAAAGGGTCCTTTTGAGAAGAAAAATTATTTTCCTAACATGCAATATCTCCAGTAAGAAAAAAAAAATTGCAGTTATTTTACTTTATGGTAGTTACAATCCATTAGCTTTTAATAATATTCGAGCATTGAAAAATGTTCATTAAAAAGTTTATTGTTATACATTTGTTTTTTATTTTCTTTACTCAATTGAAGTTTGACCCCCCCCCTTTTAATTATTACTTCAAATAAATAAATATCACCAATCACTTGAAAGAATGATATTCATCACTTTATTCATCATTAGTAATCATTCAAAAGTGGGTATGGCTATTTTAATTGCAGACAAAACAAGTTAGAAAGATTAAAAATAAATACTTGAAGATGAATTTTTATGATGATTATATATATCAATCTGTGAAACACAAATACATTCACATGTATCACATAATAATCCTTTAGCTTGTTTATTTAATATCTTGTGATGCTATCTTTTAATTTGCCTAATTGTAGTTCTCTATTCTATTGTCAGTCACATCAATAGAAGCAATAAATATTATATTTGAAACAATTTTAATAACATAAAAGATCTTTCTTTGTCTTTGAAAGAATTTTTATAATGTAAATGAGGTCTTACCTTTCCATGTAAACCATGTTCAAGTTTATCCTAAAATATTTTTTAAGAAATCTTTTGTTAATTTACTTCATAAGCCCAATCTAACAATGATGTGCCTATGCAATAGTAAATTCACCACATTAGTTTTATGATTTATCACTATATTTTTTAATATTACAGAGCAATCATAAATGCAGTTTTTTAGAGCCTTGCTAAAATCTTTGCCATGTTTCAATACTGAAGTTTTTCTTTCCTCTTAAAAAGCAACCAAGATATTTAAAATGGATAATCATCTAAATTAAAAGTTGCTTAAAATTTTATTTCTATCATATACTGATAAGAAATGTGAGTTTTTTGAAAATTAATTACTAAACCAAAGTTTTTATAGATTACACTCAAAACAATAAGAACAACCTGTATACCATTTTGAGTGGCATGAGTAGCATCATCATTTGGAAGTCAAACCAGATGGAGTTTTCATTTCTGTTTTTAATAAGTTTTGAATTAGAAATTTCATGTCAAACATATATAGTTAGTATCTTGTTGCCTGATTAATAAAGTTGTCTATAAATGGTTCCAAAGACAAAAATAAAAAATAAAATTGGAGCTAATATACATCTTCATTTAACGAAATCAGTTTTTATATCAAATGTCCTAGATTTTTTTTATCAACAATAATAATCTTTTTTCTATTTTATTATGATGAAATTGTGTAATATAAACAAAACTTTGGTGCACAACTAGCTAATTTAGACTAATGGTTAACCATGTTTACAATGCTTCTTGAGTCTCTAAAACCACATCGAGTCTCTGAAAGCAATCTATTCAATAAAAACTTCATTAAGCAATAAATTGTAATTATTTTGGTAAAAATATGGCATAGAACTGACAGAAGATTGATATATTCTCGTATCTTCTTTATCATTTTATAAAGTGTCAGTATAACTATTGCACTCTAATAATCTGATACATTTTCATTATTTACATTTGGTATTTTATAGTTTTGCCAACATTTTTTCTACTTGCTCATCTGTATATTGATAACTAAATAATTGAACTCGGCCCTGCAAATAAATATCAAAATCCTTTCTATTAATTACACCAACCAACAAGTGAGTGTACAATACTAATCACATCTTTTCTCCTGCATCCTCCCATCACCTATTACAATTGATCTGAAATCATAATTCATATTATATATATATTTTATTATGTTCGCTATAAAAAAATGTGGAGGAATTTATACTTTTTTTCTACTTTCAACTTTTTTTAACTAGTTACATTCCTACTTCTTTTTTAAATCTTTTCTATTTGCTGCTATAGAACAGTAATTCTATTTAGAAACAATAAGTTATAATATTTGACAATAGGTATCATAAAAACTAAAAGCACGAGAAAAAGAATACTATTAATAATAATGCTAAATCAATATCACCAGCAGCAACAATAATCTGAAGCCTAAAATAACAAGAGCAGAAGCATTGTTTATCATAAGAATAAACATTTTTTACAGTTTTAACAATATATGTAAACAAACAATCTTGACAAAGAACGTGCTGGGATGAATTTGTTTTGTAAAATAGAGTGAATCAGTTTCTCTTCAGCGTAGCTTAGATTTACGATCTCAGAAAAAGTTGTAATTTAAATAAAAAGTTTTTTTTTCTCTGCAGCTTTTATCTCATTTAATGTTTTCCATTTTCTAAATGAGAAGAGATGATTGTATTTTTAGGGCTTAATAATTGCACAAAGTTAATGCTTTTATCTAAAACAAATTTGCAAAACTAATTCAAAACTTTGAATTTGATTTAACGCAACTTATATATATATTGCATATTTATACAAATATTTATTATGTAAACACTAAGTGCAGATTTCTGGCCTATATATTATTTAAACTAGATTGCGATCCTTAGGATCACAACTTGTTGGCCATGTAAATTGCATTTTAATTCATAGATTGTGTGCACTGATATAAATGTACATATGGTCACAAAATAGAAAAGAGCTCTTCAAAAAATTAATTTTTTAAATAAACTTCAAACGAAAGTGAATTTTTTTTATACACCAATTTAATATATTCTTTATAACTATGGATTTTTTTATATTCATTTGTAACTTATCAGTCCATGAATTTTCCAAAACTATAAATCTTCTTTTTTTCAGTAACAAAATGTGATAGATATTGCGAATACACTGATTTTAGAAATATGCAAAATTATATCAACTTAATTGAAAAAAATATGTGCTGTGATATTTCACAAAGTGGTAAAAATTTGCATTACAAAATTTTTCTCTACAAAACAAGAGGTTATATTTATTGTAAATTTTCTGGGGGTGGTTTGTGTTTAATTATATCAAGATTAATACTAAAATATGTCTTTTTTACTCATTAAGAATTAATTAATTCGTTTGTAGCAAGTGGATAAACCTGCATGATGTATAAAAGTACAATTTTTATTCTGAAGCAAATATCTCTGATGGTTTAAAATCTTTATTCTATGACGGTAAAATGCAATGCAACATTATCTATATATATATTGATGCTGAAAGATACTCCATGTTATGCAGGATCTACAGTATACATGAATTTTATTCTAATCTTTTTACAACAACATATGCAAGAATTTGCTGAAATAAAAATAGAAAGTTTACTATGTATAGTAATTAATTATTCAATGGATTGTAAAGTGTTACAGAATCATTCATTCCCAGTAAAAAGACATTGAATTAGTTGTGTTTTTCATTTTAAATATAAATTTCAATTAATGTGATGCAAAAAAGATCTGATTTAAAGGTCCAAATGCTGAAAATTTAATTTTAGCAGCAAACTATTCTATTTCACAATTCAATGATTGTTAGATACTTTGTATATTAAAGTGATAGAATGCATTTTATTTAAAAAGAAATAACATTCATTATAAGCAATTAGTTTGAAATCAGTTTTACTGTAATATAATAAATTATAAAACATTCTGTGCATACTACATTTTTTATTATGAATACCAAACTATATAAAAAATGGACAAATTGCTCTGCTGTATAATATGAATTGTAAAAATAATTCATTCATCACTATCCTAGATCATTTCTAACAATCCATGCAAATGTAACTGCTCCTGGATGTATATTCATACTGGAATGGCAACCTACTTGGCTTTAAGGCACATATATTTAATGCTGTAATGGCTTACTTTTAATTAACCTATTCCAACATAGTTACATGCTAATCAAATCCTAAGCTATTATAAAAAACCTTAAAAGCCATTTTGGAATAAGCATATTTATTATAATAAGTAATCATAGCATTAAATATTTGTGTTTTGACACCAAGTTAATGTACATCAAGTAGCTATTTAAATGGATCATTGACAAAGTAAGCTGACAACAGAATTTGTTCCTGAATTAAATGTATAATGGAGACAGATTTTAATTTTTTCATATGTAGTGGTAGCCATAATAAAAAAATATATTACACATAATCCATTGAAGCTGATATCTCTTCAAATTAATAATTGAAAATAATTTAACATAACAGATCTACGTATTTAGTTTGTAAAAATTCAAATTAATCTTCAACTGAAAACTAGTTTCAAGTAGTAGAACCCCCCTTTCCCCTTCAATATTTCTGAATAAAAATACCTTCATTCATTAGTTTTTCAGACAGGTTCAACATATTATGTTTTTAAAGATTACATATATTAGTTGTCTTACAAAGTACTATTGATATAGATTTAAATTCAACAAAATTATTTTATAACAAAATGCCAATTATACAAGTATCAATTATTTAAAGTTACTTTTCTTAAATTATACATTTACTTTTGCTGCATCAGCCGTTATGATGAGTATCTTTATCTGTAACTTAATACACTTGTTCTCAAATATTTATTCCAATATATACATACACACACACATATATATATATATACACAAAAAGCCATCTCTGTAACTTAACACACTTGTTCTCAAATATTTATTCCAATATATACATACACACATATATATATACAAAAGAAGCTTAATTTGTCAGTAAAATTTGCATGCAGGTTTTAAAATCATATTGAATTATGACAGCACTTACAATAGAAATCAAGGATATGTTTACTGAATCTCAACTGACTTTCTTATTACTGATGACATCACATTTTATTGACAGAAATATATTCCCAGCAAAAGTTTTTTCAACAAATATTCCCACTTGAAAAAGGGTATAGGTAAATAACATTAGCTGTATTATAAATTTATGTAGTATTTAATTAATTATATATTTAAATGGTAACTTGAAATGCAAAGTTAATTAAAAACAGTTTGTTTAAAGACTTTTCTTATTTAATAACATTAAACTGGTATAAAAAAGATTTTATTAAATTGTTAAAATTTGTGTTTAAGTTTGAATATAATGTAGAATTTTGTTTTTTGAAGTCACAATTGTTTTCCTATATTAGTGATAACATCAGGTTTGATTGATAGAGACATATGCCTATCAAAAAATTAATTGACTTTTTAATCAAATGTTACTATTTAAAATATTACAAAATTTCTATAGAAGGCATAGATAGATGTTAGCATTATTATATATTTTTATGATATTTAATACATAGCAGAACAATTAAGTTCAAAATAAATATAAATTTATATTTTTTCTTTAAAATATTAGGATTATTACTTACAAACAAATTTACTAAATTAGTATTTTTAAATAATATTTCACATGTCAACATACAGTTGTTTCAATTATATTGTATTACAGGGATTATTAAATCGTAAGAGACTAGTTTAAAACTCAAAGATGCCAACAACATTGTTTTAAAATTATGAGCTATAAATTTTGGGACGTTTTTTATGAAATCTGTATTCATTTCATTTTTGACACTAAAATTTTTTATAATTCAAATCTTAAGATAAATTAATTTCTGTATGATATTATTTTTAAAAATGGTCAGTTTTTCACTTTTTAAAAGACGTCAACATTCTTGGATTGTTAAAAATATTTTCCATAAGTTTCTTTGTATTCACTGAAAAAAGAAAATATAAAATTGACCATCTTTTTAAACTTATGACATAATATCAAAATAGTTAATGCAAATAAAATGAGAAACAATGGTAAAATAATTACAATTTTTGCAAGACTTTGAGGAAGAGACAAAGAGTGGGGTGGGGTGGGGGGGGGTAGGGTATCATAGCTGTGAAACAATTGTTAGATATTTTATAATTTATTTGAAGTCAAATCCATATAACAACAACAATAATAATTAATACATGACTTTGATATTTAATATGATTGATATTAAAGTAACTCATGTGACTGATAAATATATTGTAACTATATATTTAGCCCATAAGGGTTAAATATAATTTGTAATACTTTACAAAACTCTAATAAATAAACTTCAGTGTTGTTAAGCTGTATAAAGTCTTAACTAGATGTTCTAATTTATTAATAAGACAATTTATTAAACATGTTTGAATATTAATTGCTTAATGAATATCATTATTTAATATTTGCTTAAAAATCCAAATTTGATAGTTTAAACCTGAATAAAAAATTAGATTAGAGTGTGTTGTGTTTTAAATTTAATTGTAGTAAATAAAGTATTTAGTGCTATTTGTAAAGTATACTTTATTAATGTATGTTAAAGTTTCTATTTTCCTATTTGTCAAAATAAAATGTATTTAAAACATTATTTCATAAAATATTAGTTAATGTAATATCTATTTAAAGTTAGAATTTAAGACATTAAGCTTAAAGATAATTAGTTTGGAATAGGTTTTAACTTAAATAAGTTTTAGTAGGTAAAAGTTGAGTTTTATTGTTTTTAAAATATTATTTCCTGGTATACATGAGTGTACAAATGTTGGTTCTAGTCGACTAGATGCCACATGATGGCTCTGTTGCTAGTCAAAAACCAATAGATATAACATTACCAGGCTGATTTACAATTTTGTTATTATTTATTCAAAAACAAATAAATACAATGCTTTTACCTGTTTCTTTTTTATAAGGATTTACATTTATTTGTCTTTAAAACATTTTTTTTTTAAAAAAAAGTGCATTTACTTTTTTGGGGAGAAACATTAGTTTCTAAATTACATTATACATGTCAGCGCTGGAATATGCAGGGAGGGGAACCGATGGTTTTGATGATCTGAAAGATCGACCAAAAAATGTGCTACTCTGATCAAACAAATATATATATATATTAGAAACATTCCGCGACATCTTGAAAACTATTTTAAAAAAATTTATAAAACAACATTACTTAATAAAATGTAAAAAATCCACTTTAAAATTACCATTTGATCAAATCAAGCTTATGCTTTTAAACCAACAACAAACCACAGCCATTTTAAAAGTCTCATAGCTGTTCTTGCACAAAATTCCTTTTTCACATGAATTCTGTAAAATGGTGCTGAGATGTACACTTTTGCAATTTGTTTCACTTTAAAAAAATATGTACTGAAGCATGGCGATGGGCTTACAATTATTACTATCTAAAACTATGTCAGGTCATATAAAAATATGAATGTACATAAAAAGAATTATGGCCACTTGAATTCTATACACCCTCACATGATACCATAGCAATGTGTGAAGTGTGCACTATTTGCATAGTACCACAAAGCACAAAAGCGGGCCATGATATTTGTGTGCAATGCCATCTAGGCCTGCTTAGCAGCTAATATGAACAGAATTGTTCTATAGGCTGTATAAATGGCATATTTCTGTGCTTTTGCATGGAATCAGTGACATCAAGCGGCGTGCAGCAGCTAATCGACAAGTACCAAATGTTTGTGCATGTATGTTAAAAAATTGAGAAATTTAAAAAGGATTACTAAAAATAATGTATTTTATAAAAAGGATACTTTAAATAACTCATTATTTTAAGGAATTCTTAAAAGGTAAAAATTTGTGTTTATTTAGAATAAAATATGTTTGATTTAAAGTAAAAAAATTTATTGAAATTAAATAAATAAAATAAAATAGTTAATACAAGTTAAGTACTTTAATGTCTAGATGGCACATATTTAAAACATCTTAATTAGTAAAGATTTCAAGGTCAATTCTATAAATATGCAACCTTACAATTAAAAATATTAAAAATACACTAACATTAAAAATCCTGCCCTAATACTTCAATTTGATTGATTGAATCATACCATGTGATAAACTCTGCAGCAAAAAACTGAACACACACACACACTTTTAAAAGGAAAAATCAAAAAATAAAACACAGATTATCTTTATTATTTTACTTAATCAGGTTTAACATTTTTTCTGTTCATTTTTTAATTACTTATTATTTTTTATCAGTTTAAATGTCAGGGAAGACATTAAAGTTATCCAAGTAAAGCTGCTTTATTATATGTGCTGACTATTCATAAAATAATAAATCACTGGAAGATGCAAAAAGCTATATCATTTATTGAAAGAAATTATAAAGTGTCTAGAATAGGAAAAGTTATTGGAAACTGATAAGATGTATGCATATGTTTATTTTGCCCTGTTTATAGACTTTCAATAAATTTGAACTTTTGGCTATTAAATCATTTAATTAATATTTTATTATACAATTTCTAAATTCATTACTTGCACTAATTCTAATTATTAATAATGTTACTTTCTATATTTTGATAAAGCTCTAACCTTAGAATAAATAAGTAATTCATGCAGACAATTTAATTAATGAGAGACAATCACTCTTAACTTATTAGAAATATGTTTGAAAACTATATCTTTATTAAACCAAAAAGGATTGCAATAATGAGTTATATTAAAATTATTGCTAATCTCAAAAATAAAATGAAATATAAATAATAATTTTAAATTGCTTTATATAATTCTGATGAAAGAAAATGTTATCCGGGTTGACTATACTGATATTTTAGATAGACATTGTATATCTACTTTATTGCTAATACAAATAAAATAATACTTTATTGTTATAATTTATTCATCTAGAATTCATCTACTTACTTATTTAAAGTATATTTTCATTGCTTTGAAAAAAAAAGGAAATAATTCAAATTTGCTTCTTAGTTTAATAATATTAAATAATATTTCAACTTTATAATAGAACTGTGTATTATTAATTTATTGTTAAATTTGTTCTCTGCACATTTCTCTTTAAATTTATATTTCAATTAGGGATGATTGCTGTCAAGGAATTCCTGCTCTGAAATGTGTTTACATATTTATTTCGTCTCCATTAGTGAAAGACTGTGCTATATTATATATTTTACAAAAGAAAATAACAAAATGACTCCTCAATTAAACAGGTTAATTTCATTTGAAAAATAAAAGGAACTTTTAATCCTTAATTTAAAGATGGATAAACATATATAGTGTATTTATTTGTTTTAAAATTTTGATATATGATTTTTATTAATGTATATTATAAGTTATATTTATAATGGTATAAATGTTAAATGGATTTGGTAAAAAACATCTAGGTAATAGGTTTTATTTAAAGAGCATAAATTATTAAGAGTTCTCTGAATTATTATTCCAGTATAATAGAATACATTATCATACCTGGGGTGAAAACAGCCTTTCATATTTGATATAAGATTATGAATGAAATCATCAGTGTGCAAGTTTAGATAGTTTATAATGTTTTAAATGAATGTGTGTGTAAGTTGATTATTTACTTATTAGTGTTACTAAATTCATGCCTTGTGCAGTTATTAATTGGTATGCTGCTTGGGGACAGGTATCAATTTAAACATTTTTATGCGGATATTTTATTACTTTTGTGTGTTAAGCCCTTCCATAAGAGAGAGCATAGCTTATTTGCTTCAGCACTGCCAGATCAAGTTATTGGATGCCTATTCATAAGCCCCATCCATGAGAGAGAATGTGAATTACTTGATGGGGTGCCTATTCATATATTTTCATAATCCACTTTGGTTGTAACTTAATATTAGTGTGTATTTTTAATATGTGACAATATTTTAAGCCTATGCCCATCTTTGAGATTTTATCAGCTGTACTACAGTTTAAGTATGTCAGTTTAATTGTAACTATTAAGTTTATTTATTTCCTCGCCAACTCATTGGTATTAATAGAATTGTACTGTTTTATTTATTTTTGCATAATATTAAGCAATCTTTACTATTCCATGAGAAATACATTTCCATGGTGATTTCCAGACATCATGAGTGGTGTAGTATAGTGGCCTGTGTATAGGCATATGTATGTGTTATTTTATTCTGTGCATATAATAATAAGAGATAATATCAAATAAAAGTGAGAATTTCTTAAGTAATATAAATGCTATTATTATAATTTTGTATAAATATTTCAGTAAGGAATATTTTATTTAAAATTGTATAAATATTTCTGTTAGCACAATTTGGTGGTTGGATTAAAATTAATGCTTATTGTAAATACTTATTGTATTAAATATTATTACTATTTTGTAAATAAATATTTTTGCTATTTATTAAATACATTTCTGTTTTTGTTGCCATTATTACACTCATTTATCCAAAAAATCTAATTTAATAAAGTTTTATTATTGATTATTTTGAAAAAGAGTACATTTTCATGGTCACATAAAATTTATTTATCTACTTTGCCAATTTTAATACCTTGTGGGTGGATATAATCATAACAATATGACCAAAAGACCTGTGGAAAAGATCTACGATTCCCAAGATGCACATTTCATGTTAAATGCATTCATCAGCCCAGACCACAATCTCTTATACACTTATTCATTATTGGATAATCTCTAGTCTAATGTGTGACTAATAAAAAATTATTAACATTATGTTGATTTGCCTTTATTTCAAATAATATTTTATAATGTGGTGGGTAGCATAAAATTACTCTTTCTACCTGCTGCAATATTTATTTTAGTATGTAGTACAAATTCATATCTGAAGATATGAGAATAGGATGTGTTTTTAGGAAGTATAAAATAATACTCATATAAGAAGACTTTTGAAATATTTAAGTGTTTTATCTGCTAGCCATGTGTTTATCTAAAATATTTGGATACTTAATTATTTCATACTTGGATTTTTATTTGACATCAAATGAGAGATTCATAAGAAGAAGATAGAATATTTAATGTATAATTTAAATAGTCATTGCACTAAGAGTGTTAAAATATTTATTACAATAATCATTTTTCTTGTATCAAGTACATGAATAAACCCTGAGATATAGAGTTCAGATGTAGTATATAAGTTTGAATTTTAAAATGAAACTGAGATTAAAAAAGAATCTAAAATAAGATTTTAAATATAAACAGAATCTGAGATTTTAATATTTGCATTTATATAATATTTCATTTGTATAAGAGTACTCATTCTCTGTGGCTTAAATCCATAGCTATTATAGCCCTGCCTTTTATAGAGTTACAGTATATATATATATATATATATATATATATATACTATAACTCTATATATATAATTATAATATATATAAATAATTATAAGTAATTGGAGAAATTAACACTAATTTATCAATTGTTAACATTAAAAAAATCTATATACATATGCCTGTCTTATTTTAACTCCTTGGCTGCAAATATAGTCTTAATAATAATGACTATTGTACAACTATTAATTCAAGCTGTTGGTTAAATTAAAAATAAATATTGAACTAGGATAGTCACTATGAACTTATTAAAAACAAAAACCTAAAATATCAATTAGGTGTTTCTATATTTAGACAAGTCTAATATATCATAATTTTAGGTAATACAATGAGAATATTTAAATATTTTTAATATAAAATGTATTAACTTTGACACCATCATTATCAAATCATTAAAAACCATGGGCTCAATACTACTTCAATTATTCAGTTTGATTTACCCTTCTCTGCAAAAAGATAACATTAATATTTTAATGTAGCTTTATATCATTTTTATTGTTATCCATCTTTATTCTAGGAGTTCTTTCCTTTTTGTGTGCCTGCACAAAAGCAACAATTAGAGATTTAAGATTATCATTCATTCAAAATATGTGACAAGGAATTATAATTCTCATTCTATATATAGCTTTCTTAAACAAAATTTCTCTCTGATTCACTTTTTGTACAATTCTTTAATTCTCAAAAACTTTCTTTAACATGTTTTTTCAAATGCCAAGATTATTCTCCATAAATCTTTTGTCAACATTCTCATTTTATATCAGTATAATGTATAGCAAATAAGAATATATTTATTACATCTAATTTAGCTTGTAATCTGACATTCTCCCTATGACTTGTAAATATATTCTTTCTTTGGTTGCTTTTAATTTAAAATAATTATTTAATTTTTTATTCTATTATAAATCAAATTTTATATATATAAATCTAATAAATCATCATATATATTAATGATGCAATGAATTTCAGTGTCTTGTGTGATATAATGCTGTGACCAAGAGTCAGACTCTAAAGCCCAACCGTTATAGATTAGAACCCCAGCCATGTTATTTCTGTTACTCAAACTTATTAGAAAATCCTATGCAATAAAACAATTAAATGAATGAATGGATTTCAGTGTTTTATGATAAAGCTCTAAATGCCATGGGCTATTATATAAGATTATGGTGTAATACTAAATATTTTAAATTTATCTTAAGAGAATAATAAACTATTATTAACAAAAATCACTATTATTAACAAAAATCAATCACATCATTAATTAATTAAAAAGTAAAGCATGGGTCCAGTACTTGCATCTCCTCACCAATGATAAAGGCATCATATTGCAAATATTTGTTTTTTGGTCAACATACCAAGACTCACCTGAACAACCCAGATCAAATAAGATATTTAGTGTTTATCTATAAAATAGTTAAATACCAATTTTATTGATAAATAATTGGGTAACTACTTAGTTGATTTAAGACCAACTACTTAAAAAATGATCTACATTTGTTAAAAAATCCTTATCTACTTAAAAAAAATACATTGATATGAGCATCCTGGCAATGAGACTTAGTTGTAATACACTATTGTTTGAAAGAAATTTGACATATATACATTCATTGAAAAGCAGCAAATAAAAAGAATTACACTGAGAAAAAAATATTATATAGTAAAATTTTATACAGTGTAAACTAGCAAATGAAAAACTAAACAATATCAACAACAACAACAAAGGTATTAATTTCACATTACCACAGGCTATATTCATAATAAAAAAGGATATGTTTTATTGTATATATACATATTTATAAACATTTAAAATGACAGATGATTCTAAAATGATAGGAATGTCTGCATGTTATTTAAGAAATAAATGCTTGTAAAAAAAGAAATTCTTTAAGGTGGATTCTGCCTGTTACCAGTGAGATGATAATTACTTGCACAATTTATGTCTACAAAAAACAGCTCAACATATGTTCCTCTTTAAAAGTCAGTTATTTTTAAAAAAAATGATAGGGGAAAAAAAGCATAAATTGCAATAACAAAGTAATAATAATAAAAAATCTGGAAAATAACAAACATTTATGAACATAAAATCAATTCATTTATTTTGTAATAAAAACAAAAATGCATACAGCTATTAATATTGACAAAAAGTATTCAAATATTATAATTAAAATTCACATTAATATATAATGGTTAAACCTTTTTAAAGTGCAATTTTAAATGTAAAAATACATAATTCTGTACTACATCTTTAATCACGGTATATCATTAAAATTAAACAAAGAAGCTAATGCTTTAAAACTGAAGGCAGGTCTTGCACAAAACTTATTTTAATCATTATTTTCTCATCTCAAAGAGATCAATTGCCAACATGCCTTTAAACATATATGTAAAAAAAAAATTCCAAAATAATTTCAATATTATAACAAAATGAAAGGTTAGTATTCTTTTCAGTATAAAAAAAGAAATGGCTAAAGGCCAATTTATTAGTCAAAAAATATGAGTGTTGAGAAGTAGAGAGAGAGAATAAAAGGCTTGCTTTAAAAAAATATATTTCTAGGTAAAAAATAATATGGAAAAAAAAAAAAAGGATTTGAATATAATTTAAAATTATGTTAAAATAAACAATAGAAAAATATTGAACAATAAAGAAATTATATTTTTAGAGTAAATAAGATTAGTGAAACAAAATTAAAAGAACACTAATCATGATAATGTTTATAGATCAAATAGGATTAACAAGAGGATAATTATAAAAAGATTGAAGAGAAAATAGATAATCATTATATAGTTGAATCACTCTATTTTGAATGGCAATATAAAAAAGGGGGCTGAAACTAGACCCAAATACAAGACTCTAGTCAGTGGAAGATCAAATTACAGATAACATATGAGAAAACTGTGAGGAGGAAAAGCAATTTTTGGCAGCAATTAAAAAAAAAATCAAGTTTCTGGAAAATAACTTTAGCAATAGAGGAAATGAACATGCTGAAAAAAAAATGACTACACCTTTATCCTGCTTAGCAAAGGCAATTGGCTTCCCAAAAGTCACCATTAAGCAAGAATATTGCATAAAGAACAAGCAGTTATAATGGGCTCCTATGGGAAAGCTTTGGCTGGGTTCCTCCAGATAAAAATTATATTATAAGCTGTTAACAAACAACTTAATTCAGTATATATATACAGTAATTACAAAAACCCCTTAATGTACATTATATGCTTGTGTAAACTGTGATATGTGTATTATGCAACTATGCACTTAAAAATCATTCATCAATCATAATTATTAAATTTTCTGAATTATGAATTGCTTATTCTAAGGTCCATTATTGACTTCTAAATCTTTTGATGATATTGGATTTTTTTTTTTTTTTTTTGTAGGAATGCATTTGTATGAACTAGAGAAAAATTTTAAAATGAATAGTTGACATGCTTCTTAGATTTTTATTTTTATATGGGATGCCATGATTTCATGATTTTGGAATGTTTTGATACAGCTATGATGGTTTGAGAACTTTGTTCTATTTTGTCTTGGGTTTTTAAAAATAGTGGTGGTGGTAATAAGCATGGATAAACTCATAGAAGAACAGATGTCATGATTTCCTTCTCTTTCCAGTCAATGTAAGATATCTATTTCTGTTTCCAAGTTCAGAGATTTTGAAATTTTTTCATGGTCAATTAGTTTTAGCCATGATTCTAATTGAAAATGTAAACAGAATTGCTAGAAAAAAAATGCATCTTTTAACTGACCAAAAGTACAGTAAAATGGAAGAAAAAGTGAAAATAAACTAGCAATTAACAATTTTTTTATGTTCTTCTGCCCAACTGTTTCTTGTTGTGCTGAAAAAAAAATCCACACTAAAATTTTTATTTTTTTTCGAATTTGTATAACTATATTCACCTGAAATTATTTAGAATTTTCAAAATGTTTAATAACAACTTAATTGATCATAAAGACTTGTTATTTATCATTAGTGTAAGAATAGCAAAATTAGTGTATTGGACATTGTCAAAATTACTTAAAAAATATTCTGACATATTAAAAAAAAAAATGCATCTAATGCATTCTGTATTTGAATATTGTAATCAATATTTAAGGCTTTTAAGGGCCATTTTACTATATTTTTTCCTTCTGATGAAAAACAATTCTCTGGTTAAAATATAAAAATATTTTTACATAATAATTTTGTTTGTGTTTTATTATTTTTTTGCATATATTTTCTTTGGTCAGTCTTTATACATATTTTTTATATGATTTTATTAAGTGCACTAAACATATTCTTTGAAACAATTTAAAAAATTTTTAATTAGTGCAGTTAATCTATTTAAATAAATATTAAATGTATGAATCTTTTTCAAGTTTATCTATTTGCAATTTTGTATACATTTTTAAAACAGTTTTATGCTGAATAAGTTTTAATTTGATTTTTCATTTTTATCAATGTGCGATAATCCTTATGAGATTTTTAAAATCGAGCAAATAGATTATTTTTAATCTAGATTTAGTAATTTTTGATTATAGAAAGTTCATTATTATGAAATAATTTATTTTATTCAAAATAACAATTATGGTAACTAAATTACAATATGATATACATTATTTTTGCCTTAAGTGAAGTACTGCTGGTAAAAATTTTAACCCATAAAGTGAATAAATACAGTGTACAGTTTTTAAACTAATGTACATATTTTAAAATTAAATACAACATTAATATATTTGGTTGTTGTTCATCATTAAAATATGATTTTGATTATTGTACTGAATGAAACACTTTTTGGGGGACTTTGTAATCATTAATGATAAAAAATCTACTTTGGATATATCATTAATTGATTGTCTTATAAAGATGCTGGATGAATCAAAATATTGTATACAGCACTAATATTATATACTGTATTGTGTATTATGAATAAACTCTGTACTGTACAGTTTCAGTATGAAAGTAGTAATTTTGCTTTTAGAAGGAATAGCTTTAATAACTAATCTATGATATCTTCAGTCTTACAAAATGGCTGTAAAAAAAATTAAAAAAAAGATTTTTTTTTTAATGATTGTTATAGTGAATAATTGATTATAAATCAAAATAGAGTACAACTAGATGATGATTGCTACTGCAAACCTTGCATAAAGGACATGTGCTAAGCAACATATACATGTATATAGTCTGGATAAGTTTTGTAGCATTACAAATTCAAAAACTTGTTTAAAGAGAAAATACCTGACTGGGTTTTCTAAAATTAAATTTAACTAAATTAGTATTATTCTATTTAACAATCTTTTGGAAGTATGAATTTAATGAAGAAGCTAGAGATTTTTTAAAAAAACAAGATAAAAAGGGAAGTCAGCTACTTAACATGTCTGATGAATGCTGTAATCAATAAAACTAAGGGGTAGAGTAAATTGCAGAAAAATTAATAGAAAGTAAAGTTTAATTTACAATTAATGAAAGATTATCCTGAATAATTTGAAAACAAATTGTCTAAAAAGTTCAGTTTTAAACAAATTTATAATTTTTTATATTTATAAAAAAAAAATCACAATTTAATACAAATTTACTAAATAAAACTTAATTATTAAGAAGTATGAAGTGACTCAAATTCTGAATCAAAATGTACAACTCGAGAGCACAGTTTCACCAAATGTTAAATATGACTATATTTTTATTCATTAAAATAATTATTGAAAACAGAAGATAAGCATACTATGTGGCGGATCTGCTAATAAAAATATTAATTGCATTCTATTGCTCTTCCCTGTGAATATATGTAGATTATAGTTTAAAATATATACAATTCTTGAAAATTATAACAATTGATTTTAATTAAAGTATTATTATTCTATTTACTTTCTCAACAGATATTAAATTCTTTTTTTTTTTTTAAATCTATTTTTTTTTTTTTTTGACGAATAGCGAGAAAAATATAACTTGCTTCAAACTAGATATTATGTATATATAGATTTTAGTTTAGGTTGCACATAATTTTTTTTTTAATATAATTGCATTTCAGTGTTACCGTAAATATACACATTATCATTATTCTATTTATTTTCTCAACAGATAATAAAAACTGATTTTTTGAAATATATTTTCCAAGATTTTTTCAGATGATTTAACTTAACTGTGGCATTTACAAAACGCAGTGAAAGAAATATGACTCAGGAAACAGACACAGAAGTGCAGAATATCTTTTTAGTTAAAAATATAATTTTAATAATAAAGTAAAATTCACATGACATTATAATAACGAATTTATAAAACATTATAGAGAAAATTTGCTTCTAAAAATCTTTAGTTTTTTTTTTTTTAAAAAATATTTGTTTAAAAAATACATTTTAATCTAATCTTCATTTATTTAGCAAAACATATAAATAAAACTTAATTGAGTATATTTTATTCAAATAAATCAATTTGAATAAAAAAGCCCAGAAAAAGAAGAGTGAGAAAAATGCTATTTTTTTTTTCTAGTTATAGATTAATTTGATATATTCTTTTATTAAGAAATAATTTTACAAAGCGTATATATTATAACGATCCAAAACGAAAGTGGAGTTCGAATCTAACCGCAATCTGCACTACATGGGCGCCATCTAGGCATTTGAGCCTAGAAAAATTTATAAAGTAGGCAGATACGCGCTGTTAAGATTCCACTTTATTTAAATATTCAGATCGTTAGCCCAAGTCACTAGCTCAGGGAGTAGCAGAGATGATAAAATATAACTTTAATTTATATCTTAAATATAAATAAATAAAAGCCACTGCCAGAAATTAACACATAAAAATATTTATTTACACACATATAAAATCATTCTAAATTTGAGGAATAAGTTTAACATTTTAGATTTTTATATTAATCTTTAATTTTACATTTAAAAAGATTGCAATGAGTTTAATATTTATTTAGTGAGTTGAGTATGAATAGACTACATAGATCTGCATTTGAAAAGAAAATATTCTTTCCCTTATTTAACCTTAGGCCAAAAGTTCGCAGTCAAACTGGTGTCAATCCATCTGATACATTTATGTATTCAATGTAGCATAAAAATACGACAACACAAAATACTATACTGTCAGGAATGTACATCTGAACAGTAAGTAGAGTTAGAGAAGACATTGTCTCTCCACCAACAGGAATGCTACATCTGTTGGCGAGTAGAACAATAAACAAAAAACTCCATAGGAATGGACTGCGGTCCTTTGCCGACTTACAAACCCATCCATAGGCAAACAGAAGGTGTGTGGCATATATATACAATCCTGCCCATAGTGGATCTCATACTACATCTACTAATTACACAAATATATCCAATCCATTGAGCTAATTCAACTACGAAACGAATAACCTAAGATTACCCTCCCTTAAACTACATATATAACTTTACAAATCTATATAGCCATTCACGCCCGACTTAAATTTAACATTAAGATACGTTCACACAGATGAATTTTATACAATTTGTTTTATAATGTTGAGTATAGATCGGCTGCATAGATTCCACGGTTAAAACGTTCCAGAATAAACATAACCGATCAAAATACAAAGTCATCGATAATGTCAATTGCAGAGGGAATACAAGAAGCCCAGTAGCATTCAACACAAGATGCCGCAATGACACTAATGACCTATATATTCCAATCGAATATGAAACAGCAACACAATTAACCACTAACGAATCCATGCAATGCCTATACCCAACTTAAATTTCATGCATTTAAATAATTTATACAATAAGAAAAAAAAAATGGAAATGATTTTTATCAAAAGCAAAACATATAAAATTAAACATTACCAATTGATTTTAAACTTAAAAGTCAGATAGAAGTTCATAAGCTTGAACGAAAGTTCTTAATTATTTTTAAATTTTAGAGTTCATGTCAATAGCTTACAGTAGAAGAATCACTGCTCTTGATGTAAATTTCCACGGAGTCTTTATTTGAAAACCCAGCCAGATGTTCCGGAGGTAGCATTAGCTGGTTCATTTTGGGGTCACAGTCAGTTCATTTTTTTAAAATAAGTGGGAGAGAACGACAAGTGCGTCTTGTCGTTCGTCACACCAAATCAAGTTCGAAACTGTCAGGAAACTGAATATTTCTCTTTTTATAATCCTCCTATGGATTCCACGAACAAAAACGTCACTGTTCCATTTTTTCGTTATGGTCCGGGCCTTTATTTGCTGCTTCTATATTGGACAAGCTAATTCTTTATTCCTTATCTAATTTTCATCTGACTTTTTAATTACACAAGAGCCCAAGGCTAGCTTGCTTTTCAACTAATGAACAATCATTTCCATTTACAGATTACAGGAATTAATTAATACCTGTTTTTATTTTAACTTACGTTATTTCTTTATTAAAATATTTTTATATTTAAATCTTGTATTTTTTATCAAAAAAGTATGTTCAAATCCTTTTTTTATTTATAAAAAAAATATATTTTTAAAGTTTTGAATCTGTGCGAATATATACGTTTAACAAACATTTTAATTTTAGCGTTTAGTTTTTTTTTTAATATATTTATTTTTATTTGCGAACTTTAAGATTTTATTTTAAATTAACGTAACGGCATATTTATGTATCGTTACAATATATATATATATCTGCATTTAGTAATTTACTCTACATCTCTATAAATTATTACTATGGTCACATTTTGCTTTAAACATATGGTTGCAATCATGAGAAAAAATATGCAAATGTCTAATTATAAGAATTTTGATGAATCTAATCAGGCTTAGTCACTCCAATCTTTTTCAATAGATATAAACTGGATGGAGTATTTATCTGTGATTATGGAAACTTAATTTATAAATATGGCTTAATTCAAATAATCTTTTGATAAATGTACAAATGATCTTAAATCATTTTTACTTGATATTTAATAAAACTTAAAAGACTATGTCTAGGATTAAAGGAAATGTAATAATTCCAAATTGGATAAAAATAATCTAAAACCATTTGTCTACATAGCAAAAAGATTATTGCTTGAAGCAAGTGCTGGTTGAAAAATCTAATGTTTACACATCCATTCTATTTATTTTATTTCAAAGTCATTCCTTCTAAGATAGAATAATTATAAATACGTACATACATAGGCTGTAAATCTTGGAAAAGTAATGACAAAATTAATTTTCTTTCACGACCTAGCAAATAAAAAGTAATTGCCTTATTTTAATTAAATCCAAAAGAGACTGACTTTGTTTTCTAATTTTTTAAAAAATCATATTACAGATAAATACGTATTCATTGTAGTTTTACATATGAGATACTAAACGAAATTTTACAGAGAAGTTATAAATAATAGTTGACTACCATCAATAATGATCAATACTTATTTCTTGATTATGGTGTGCCATCACCTACATCACTGGACTTCAGAACATACATGTTAATTTGTTTTTTAACAATTTTTTTTTTTTGAAAGACAAAACCTTAATTGCATTACGAAAATGATGTAAATAATATTTTCAGAATTAATTAATTATATATTTTTAATGCACAATACTTACTTGCTAATAATTCTTTTGACTAATTTCATAAATATGGATATATTTAGGGAGGGAATCAAAGATCTTATGACTAAATTGAGAATTTATGCAGTATAAATAATTTAAAACATATAACAGCAACTTATTAATTACTGCAAGACATTCAGTTAATTCTGCCAATATTATTATTTTGTTCAATGGAAGTGGTTAACCAATAAACAAAATTTTAGGCATTAAGAGTGATCTTATTTATGGGCTTAATGGGTGTGATCTATTTTTGTATGTCTTTAATAGTTTATCAGTAATTGGGATGGGATGGTTATGTTTAAAATAAATTTTTTAAAATAAGCTTTTCTTAAATTTTAAATACTAGGAATGCTAAATAAAAAAAGCTTCAGTGTAGATGTGCCTTAAAACTTGAGCTAAGCACTTTTGAGATTTTGGTTATGATACCAGATTTGTAGCAATGAGTGATGGATAAAAGGATTGTATGCATAAATAGGATGTACATTTATATAAATGTATCCAAATGAATTAGCTCAATTTTTAAAGAAGGAAGCAGGATTCCTTTTTTATTTATGGAGTTCAAGTTATTAGTGTTGTATCATGCCTCCTTTATTTTGCACTTGGAGAATTTTTGTTTGATGCACATGACACTAGCTGATGTGGGTTCAAATTTGTGGCTGAGTGAGATTTGATGCTCCAGAAATATGGATTTGTATTCAAGATTACTTTTTGCCCTTTTGTAGAGGTACTGATGTAAGAATAATCTTATTACAAGGTTGGCATGTGATTCTCCTTAACAGATTGCATTACAGCTGGCTTTGAGTGCAGGGTATATTATAAATGGTGTGGGGTATGTTTAGTGGGGAGTTTATCTTTAAGAGTTGTTGACCAATCTGCTTGTAGAGGATGGGGTGAGTAAGTTGACTTTGTATGATCCCGAGCATATTTTATTTATGTTCCTGGAGACTTTAAAGACCTAAGGAAACAAAATCCATGGCCTGGGGTGTGATGAAGGAAATTTAGTTCTGATATTGTTGTAGAATTTATTGATAATGTTAGTGAGTAACCTTTATTTGAACCCAATGAGACATAACTCATTAATGTAGTCTGATTCTAGTTTGCATAGGTTTAAATTTCTATATAGAAAAGTTGTCAACCAGCGTATTTATGTGTGTTGGGGATGATGGAATCAGGTGTATCTGATTTTGATGGGTTTAATTAACATTTTATAATTTATGTGGGCACTCTCCCATTGGACATATATGTCAAGATATTTTATCAATAAAGTATACAACAAAATCAGAACTAAATCCCCTCCTTTAGATCCCAAACCATGGATATTGCTCTCATATATCTCTAAAGTCTCCAGAAACATAAGCAAAATATACTTGGAGAGATACAGAATCAGTTTCCACACTTTTTGATCAAGCACGCTTGCTATAGAGTAAATCCCTGGCCTTTAATGTATCTTGAATATAATTCTATGTATGGATAATCCTCACAAATACAATGTATTTATTCTGACCTTTAGCTTCCTAGATAGTCACATACATGTATCTAGTATGGGATTGCTATATTCAGTACACCTTCCTTAAATGATAATTCTAAAAAGTGGCCACATTAGTAGGTCCTAATCCTGATTTAATAATAACTCAACTGTGGTAATCCTTTTGGATCTGACCTCCAATTCAATAGAACTCTAATTATATGAGATAGTCCTTTTTGAATTTGACCTCAAATTTACTAAACAAAATCATGCAATAGTGATCTAACAATTACATTTATATTAAAAGTTTTAGCATATATAAAATCTAATTCACAGTAATTAATGTGAAATGGGACTCAATCAAATTTCAAAATAAACTTAGTTTAATTTAAAATTCTGATAATTATACTACTACTCATTATCTTAACACTTGGATATTTCACATTAAATATTTTATGTGAATGCACATTTTGTGTGTTTAAAACGAATATTGCATCATTGGTTATTTTCAAACTTTATATATTTTCTGACTATTTCCACATGAAAAGAAAACTTTTAAATATTTTTTTTGAAAAGTGATAAAATTTTAACTATCTATATATATAATAAAAAAAACAACAACCATAAAGCAAATTTTGTATTTTAATTGTTTTAAACACAAAGTATTTATATCCATATGCTTAATTGCAAATGCTGATCTTTTTCTCTCTTTTTTTTAAGCAAAACATTCACTTCTTTTAATCAATCAACAATTAAATAATATATCAACACTTTAAACATAATAAAATATAGTTCATTAGAATTAACATGCTCTAAAAGAGCAAAATAAAACTTAAAATTATTATTATCAGTTTAAAAGATAAAGTTGTTTTTTTTTTGACTTATGTAGCATAAAGTTTTGTAACTGGGATTCTCTTTTCATGAGGATTTTTTATGCGAATTAATATTTTTCCATCAGTGGCATGCATTAATTGATTCTGTTTATAATCACATTTCTTTTTTTAAAGTTACTGTACTTAAAAGTACAATTGTTTTGCAAGATATTCCTGCCAATCTTTGTATAAGAGAAACAGTTTTAACCTAGGTTATGTAATTTATTAGTTTCTCTTAAATTTAAACACTTTTGTAATCAAATTATTATATTAATTATATATAAAATGCCTAACATGCACACGCACACAAAGCTAAAAACAAATAAAGAAAAGTATATATTATTTTAATTTTAATATATATATTTAATCAAATGGCTAAGCGCTTTCAAGGGTCAAAGCCCTCATATTCATAGCCGTTTTATAAAGATATAAGAAATTGATTAGCCACAAAGTGTAAACTATTTGCTTATATTAATTATAATTATTTAAAATATGACTTTTAATAATTTATTTTAAAATTTGATACTACTTTTTATTTTATATAACATTTTTTAAAAACCTTTTGTATTGCTACATTTATTAGCTATCCTCACAACTGAAAACCAGCTCACTGCCATACGGAAGATCACATGACTGACAATAAAATAATATTCATTTCAATATATAATGTAAATAACAGAAGTGATCACAAACATAGTCACAATAACAAAGCTGTATAATTTTGTTTTCATTTTACAGTACATGTCAAGCATAAAATTAACTTCAATGAACTACAGGCTTTAGTTTCTAATGAGTTTGCTTTTACACTAACTTTTTAAATAATAAAATGAAAACTATAAAACAGAAAGGAAAACAAGTTAAAGTAATTCTATTGGTCACATAAAGACAACTGAATTCATTGAATGCTTTAATAATCTATATTTCTCATAAGTTCTCTATTATTAATATCAGAAAATTTATATCACATTACAACATATAATCAACACCTTATATTACAAAACTTATATAAGGTGATTTATAAATGAATTTATTGCCAGAAATTAGTCTACTGATCCCAAAACTTTTCTTTAGCTAACTAAAGTTATGATAAAATAAATACTATTTGCCAAGAGCATGATTGAAGGAAAGTATAGATGACTGAAGAGCAAAGAGTTTCTCGATCAAAGTGAAAAAATCTGATTACTCAATTAAATGGATCTGAATTTCACTTTGGTAGTAAAATGTTGATTGACTTTCAAGTACAACATATGTGGGAAAATATTTTTCAATCAAACTTGGTTATTAGCCTTTAGATCATCTAGTTCTTGTAAGTATTCACTATTCATATATACTTAAAGTAATTGTTTATAAAATATCAATTATATTTTATCACTTCTTGCTGTCATACTTTGCAAAAATAAAAATAACAATTTTCAAAATTTTCATGGCTCTTTGCATACAAAAAATTTATATTCTTTTGTTAAAATCTTCTAATTCTATACAGCAGAAGTTCGCAATCTTTTTGTTCCTCATACTCCCTTAGCTTTTAGTAATTTATCTAATATCCCTATTCATTTTAATAAGATATAAGCAGTTGGAAAGTGTACCATGCAATATGTCACATGCAAGCGTGAAGGATGCAGATTCTATGGAAGTGAGTCTTGGGAGAGGGGGGGGGCTGATCTGGCATTTTTACTAGCTATCTTGATTCTCAACAAGGCATTTTGAGTCATTAGACTCTGCAGTAGGAAAAAATCTATGCAACCTCAACTGTGTCGATATCCAAAAAGAGATTATTATGTTGCTGGTGTGACTGACAGCCAATACTAACATGTAATAGCCCAGAAATATTGATAACATAACTATTTTTGGAATATATTAATAGCATAATTATTACAATTTCTGAAATGTGAGATTAAAGATATAATCAAAAAATAATGTGTAAATTTTAACAAAACAGATAATTAGCAAAACATATATTTAATACACACACACACCAATATATTTATCCGAAATTCTCTGCCATAGTTTATTCTCAAATAAAGACTGACAAGCAATATTTATAGTATTATCATTATAGAAAATTGCCAATATTTGCAATATATTTAAGGTTTTTTTACAACTCATATTTAGATCAAAATTGTAAACTTTAATGAGTCCATAAAATAAAATAATGAAAAAAAAAAAAGCATTTGTTTTCTTCTTTATATCAATATTTGTATTATGTTGAGAAGCAGATATATAATGTATAGCAGATTTTAGAAAGAAGAAAACATAAAATCTAACATTCACAATTATTATAACTACGACTACTAAAGATAACTTAAAATATGTGACATAAAAGTTCAAAACATTTTAAAATTATCATATACAGTAATTAAATTTACATAACTAGAAATTGTGAGCAGAACAACAGTTATTTTTAATTTAAAATTTGTTGCAGAAAAATGAGGTTGTCAGGTCAATTCAATAAATTAGCATAAAAGCAGCAACATAAATATTTGCCTGTCAATATATATATATATATTTGAAATGAAGTTAATTAAAAAAACGTTAATAAATTAAAAGTAAACTTTAAAATCTAAACAAATACACTTATAAAGCAATGCAAACTATCACTAACAATCAATGTAAAACATATACTTTTGTAAAATTTCAGAAAAGCTCTCTGTAATTTATAAATAAGCAATATTAAAGGTCTATGTATATACATGCTGGTAATAGAATAAGATATTTAGTAATAACCAAAATAACAATAATAAAGCAATATGGTCAGTTCCTGTTATGATGATGATGATGGATGAACACAACAATTCATTCAATTAATCAAACTGAGACATATCCAAAAATCTGTAGCTTTCAGACATTGGGAAGTTTCTTAAGGTTTTGATATTTATAGAAGAGTGATTAAATATTTAGAGTCCAACAACAATTACGTTTATTAATTAAAAAAAAAAAGATTCACTATATTTAGAATCATGAATATCTTAAAAATAAATGTGTGTGAAATATATTATCTATTTATTTAAAAAAAAAAAAGAAATAAAATATTTGAACTGTTTTCAATAGTTTGACTGTTTATACAATTACAATAATTAATGTTATATAGCATTTTTATACAAGTGAAAAAATATTTAGACCTACTAAGAATCATTTACGAAAAATGAGTTATTTCTGTTATTAACTATTTTATCAGTAGCTCATCTCATTATCTTATGTAACAATAATAATATGAGCACATATAAAAATGATAAATCTCAAATTAACCTTAGCACTGAAGATTAAGTTAAGCATAATGGTTCTAAAAGTATTTTTAATTTCTTTATTTAGGTTCAAATAAAAATAATCTTTAGATGCCAGTCTATCTTAAAATAAAAAGATTACTTCCGGATATTTTATTATCACCCATCATCATCATTTTAATACAATTCTGTCATTCCTGCTTCTTTCTCAGTGGATAGCATTCCTTCTCAGGATTAGTGGCATATCAAAGGCTTATATTTGGAATAAGTCTTAAAACAGCAAAAACAAACTAAACTGGTTAGTATAAAAATAATTTACTTATAATAAGTAATCTGTCATTTATAATATTATAATAAATAAATAATACATTCGCAACTGCAACCAATAAATACTACACAAATACTGAAAAAAAAAGAAAGAGATAAATATTAAAAACTTAAGACCTTATTATCAAATATAAAGAAAGATCTTACCAGCTAATAAAAATATTTTAAACCATGATTTTCATAGGGAGTATGAACTTACTATATATAATGGCAGTCTTTATCAAAGGCAGTCTGAATTGTGACCATTCTCTTTGGTTATTGGTGACAGTAAACAATGTAGATGAGTCCCATTTATTTCCTTATTTATGGTTTCCTTCTTTAAAGCAGACCACATTGCATTCTATGCAATTTCAATATTTGTGAAACTGCATAGGTGAAGTGTCTTCAGTTTTATTACCTACATATGATAAATGGTTTTCTTCAAGCTAATATTATCATTTTAGTATTAAAAAAATATTTTTAAACCATCATCAAGATCAAACTATCTGAAGCTAATCTGAGAGAAACTAATTTAATTAGCAACTTTCCTTCATGGAATGAATTTACACTGCTTTCTTCTCAATTCAGGATTAGATCACTACCACTTTTCAGATCCATTTATATCTCATGCCTTCATAAACATTTTTAACATCTAACTTATAATTAAATCCATATTAATTCATCATAACATTTTATACACAACATCTTTAAAGGATTTAATATATTTTTTTTACACAACACATTTTTTCATAAATATTTTCTACATTCAATTCACTCTCTAACTTTCTCAATTTTACTGCTTTATAACTTTTAATAACTTGTTCAAATTTGTCTATCAATTTACTGCAAGAAAAAGGCAAAATATTTCTTTAAAATAATTCCAGAAGGCAAAGCTGAACACTCACAAAATGTAGCACATTCTATTAACCAATATAATTTATTAGTTTGCAATAAAATTTAATAGCTCAATTAATTTCTTTTTATTTTCTTACATAATATTGATTATCACTTTACTAATTATAGTTTTATGTAATATATTTCTTGATCAAATATTTGATAGTATGATTAATTTTATAGACCAATTTTCTATTAATTTTTTCCACTGATATATTTAAGTTGAGTATATATATTAACCCTTTTCCCGCCTCTTACGAGGTCTCTCGTCAACAGTTGATGTCACTATAATTCCGTTATTTTTAATGCTAGGATATTCGTTTGACAGTTATTGATTAGGTTTTTAAAAGTTCTGTAAGATGGTGCCCTCTTCCGAATTGTTTTACAAGTAAAAAATCAAAAAAACCACATTTAAAGCTAAACAAAGAAAGAACCTTGTCGGTGATTGGCTCTCAGCCGACAAAGACATTCTGATTGGCTGGAAAGAACAAAGAAACCACCTGATCAAAGAAAATAAAGAAAAACGCTGAAGTTTTCATTTCGTATATGATTTAAAGTATATTAAAAGTATATATTGAGAAATTACAAATCATTTTCAGAGAGTATACTAAAAAAACAAAATTATTTTCGAAAAATATTGAAGATTTTAGTAAAAATATTTAAGATTTAGCAAAAAGAAATATTTACTTTTCTATAACGTAAAAAGCATTTACGTCACAAACTCTTTGTTTATATGATGGCTTTTATTTTGCCGAAATTGAATATTTTATAATAAATAAATAGCAATTTATTTTTGAAAGAACTTTCATTCACTTTTATAACCTGACAATGTATTAATATACTTTTTATAAATGAATATAAAGTCAATATGATATTAAAGGTGAAAATATTTTGACAATTGACTTGTCTTCAATTTGTGAGCTGGCCAATTAAAAGCTTTGATTTTTAGCTGACACAACCAATAATATAATTAGCAGTTAAAAGATTAATATATATACCTGGGTCTCGTTTTACGCGATAGAGAGGTTCCTCAGAAAACACGTGCAAACGAAATCACGCAAAAATAGACGTAACTTACATTGAAAAGGGGGGGGGGGATGCGATCTGTGATTTTTCAAAATTCACGTAAAAGCAAAGCACCAACGTAAAATTACTTTAAAATTTGCGCAAAAAAAAAAATAAGGAAATAAAATATGACTAATAAAAAATTTCAAATTTGAAAAAAATTGATACAGACAAACTTTTTTTAATTATAATATTTAATTTTATTCAAAATAATATATTTTTATGCATAATTTACAGTACAGTCATTTACATTTTTTATACACATTTTAATTATTATGATTTTCTGGTGACAATGTAATTAATCTTTGAGATGATGAATTTATTAATTGTTTACGAAGCTCGCGATATCCAGACATACAGCCATTTAGCTCTCGTTGGAATTTAAGAGCACATTAATGATTAGTGTTATTAATAAGAAAATAATAATTGATTGCGTTCTTTTTTAAAAAGCAAAAACAGAATGTGATTTAAAATGCAAAATTAACACGCACAATGTTTGAACAAATTTACATTATAATCTTGTAAAATTTAATATGTGTATACATAAAATGTGGAAATCATGATTTTAATTTCATTATTGCATAAAATCTTACTATTATAAAGCACTGAAAATATTGAAATTACTAAGATGAAAGTCGAATTCCAATAATGTGCAATTACTTTCAATATAACGTAAGTGCGCAAAATTTATTATTTAAAGTAATAGCGCATTATCGGAAATCGACTTCCAGTGAAACACGAATCGCATAACTTCAAAATCGTGTTAAATAAGTCCGCGTAAAAAGAGACCCAGGTGTATATATATATTCACATATTATAATCTATACATTTATTAATCAATCTAATAGGTTTTAATAAGCCAGTTTTGTTATTTTCTTGATCTTATATATATTAATACACATGCATTCACAAATGACAATCTATAAATTTATTAATCAATCTATAAGTGTTTTATCAAACCAACTTTGTTACTTTCTTGACTAAGCAGCTTTATAGTACAACTAATTCAAACTGCAATTAAATTGGTACTATTACAATTCTCATACCTTCAACAATGGAATAGGGTATCTTTTCATTTTCTCATTCTATGTCTACTGAGAATTTAACTTTAGTTTATTTTTCTAGTTCTAGGTTGATAATTTTCATAAATAGTGTTTTACCAATATAACAATACATAAATGATTTCACTGTTCAGAGATCTGATTGGTCTTCACCTATCAAAAGAATGAATAGGATCCCTCAACTCTAGGATTTATATAAAAAAATTCAATCATAAGAGAGTAAGATGTACAATGAAGCATGAACACTATAAGGATTACCTCAGTTTTAATACTGCTCAACTATCCAAAACACACAAATAGTTAACTATAATACTAATATATATTCATCATTTGGGACTGCACCTTGCTTCTTCTGAGGTGAATGAATAGTTTATTTGAAAAATGAGTTGCAGCAGCCTGAGATATATACAATTCAAAAAGACATGATAGGATAGTATCTTATACAGACGACCAAATCTTCAACCATCACTAGCAATGGAAACATATCTAAACAAATTTTTATAGTAAAATTTATTACCATCTCTACAAAAATAAATGCAATTACTCTGATCATATGTTTCATATTTATTTATACTATTTTTTAATTAATATTATCAAGTTTATAAGTCATTCCTATTTTCTAACAAGTTGATAGTCTTTCATTTCACAATGAATCATATTTAGGGTTAGTATTTTTAAATTTTACAATTTATTTCCTCTTTAAATCATTTATCATTTTAACAGTTCTAGGTTGTAATAGAAGAGGCCATATTTTATTCCCACAAAATCAGATTTCACCTCTCTCCAGGTATTTTTTTAGTAGTGATGTCATTGAGGTGACCCCAAAAAATCTATTCTCTTCATTCTGGAGTGAATCCTCTATTTGCGCTTTTTTTTTCTCTTTTGGAATCTCAACACTGGTAATGAAATTTGATGATCTGCCAAGAGTAATGAGTTGATTTTGACTTGGGTTGTTATTAGATCATTTTATATTTTTTAATCTTCTTATATTATTTAACCCTTTTCTTTTGTAGACTTTATAATATAGAGCTCTTCTGTCTTTAATTTTCTGAATATTTCTTCATCATCCCTATTTTTAATATTCAGGCAGCAGAATTCATTTTCTAACTTAATAGACAAAACTTGTATATGTTCTTTTAAATAATAAACTCCAGTACTCATCTGCAATGTCCTTTGTTTCATTACAAATACAAAATTACCTTTTATAACATCATTACAACAACTTCTTTCAAATCATCCATTTTTAATTTTTAAATTACATTCAAGTCTTCCTTTAACAAGTTTCTTTTTAATTATTAGATTTGCATATATTGTTCTATTTATGCTATTTAAATAAAAGGTATAGTACAATATCATTAATTTTGTCATGATAACTTTAATCATTCAAACAAAATATGATAGCAACATGTCATTTGCCACTACATTTCCGAATAAAATTAATATATATATAATTCAGTAAATATTCTTAAACTATTTAGCTAATTGACATGAATATTTTACTATTCTGTTTTGCAACGAATTTTCATGATAATAACAACTGTACATTTAAAAACAAAAAAAAAAAACAACTACACACATATATTACCATGAATAAATGACGAAAAAAGTACTAGGTAATTTTTTTTGTTTATATTTTTAAACACAACATGCCGAATATATGTTCATCAAATTAAATTAAAATGAACATTTATTATTTTATATTCGATATTCATTTAAATTTCCAGCAGCATTTGGTTTGCTTTAAAGTTAAGGGAGATTTATAATGAAAAGAGATCAGGCAATCAAAAGAACGGGATTAACTCTAGTGTTTATACCTGGATTTTTTAAAAAAAAGCAAAATATTAGCTAATATGTTCTATTCATTATATATTAATAGGAATTGTACTTAACATTTAGAAATAAAACAAATCTAATTTCTTACATAATCAAATTATTTTTAATTTGATTAATTCAAAATATAAGACATTATTGATGAATATGATATTCAGTTTTAGTTTATGCATGCACTTACACACAAACTAAAACTAAATACATGTGCATTTAAAGACGAAAAAAAAAAGATACTTGGTATATCTACATTTTGATTGATTAATATTATATTTATTTCCAAAAACATAATCATTACACAATATAAAGATGATTACAAAGCTTAAGAATTTTTCGGAATTTTACTAATAATCAAGCTGCAAGAGGAAATATGAACATAAGTAAATAACTATGGTACACATTCTTAATTTACTTTACTCCTTACAAAAAAAAAATGTCGGCCATTTAATTATAAAAGTGTGTGTGTATGTATGATTGTGGGTGGGGGGAGCTGTTACATATTATAAAACAAAATAAATCAAATAATAAACCTATACTTAGTGCTTTATGGGGTAAAGTATGTAATCTTTTTTGCAAATCTTCAAATGTTTTAAAATAAAAACTCAATCTAAAATAAAATTACAATATATTACCAAAAATTTAGATTTAAATCTACTTAACATGTTAATTGCAAAAGTTATCCAAGTAAACTCTTTCCACATCCAACTAGATTATCACTCTATTTTATTATTTACAAAAATTTATTTAAATCATAGACTACTTGCAGTTTCAGAAATTCAGTGCGGGGGGGGGGAATTAAATACAAATTCATTAAATGTGAATTCATACATTTCTCACACATATCTGCCAGTATAATCAAAGCATGCTTACCAGTCATTTCTTCATCTAATACATTCAATCAATTACATGGTTGGAATCACAATGAAAATGCTGTAATATTTTGCATTTGCTCTCATTACTATGAGTTAATTTTTTTTAAAAATTTAAAATGACTACAAGCAAAAAGTTAATGAAGATGCCAATTCTATATGATAAAATAAAAGTAGTGGATTTAGTAATCAAATAAATTTAGTCATTTGCTGAGTGAATATATTAACACACAAACTGTTTTTCATAATTTCATTTTTTTTTAATGTATTAATACATTGTTTTGAACTCAAACTGAATCCAAATTATGTATATTAGTTAAAATTAATTTACACAAGCTAAATCAGCATTCATTTTATTTCAAATAATAATCACCCAATCAATACATAAATAATTCACAATCATTACTAATCTATGGAAAGTCATGAAGTGCTTCCTTTATTTGAAAGAAAGAAAAGGCAAGCAACAAATACATTCACACATGTAATTACCCATACAGATTTGAATATGCATATATGTGAATGTAATTCTTTTTCAATGTATTACTTATTTTTATTGATGTCTTAAAATGGTTTAATGTGCTTTTAAATCCAAAAAACCCCTAAAATTTTTTGACAATAAGATAGATTGTGAAACAATTGCACAACTTTAGATAATGTGGAAAGTAAGCTTATATGCATATTAGTAAAATAAAATCACAAGAATTCTTAAGATTTATTAAATATTGTTTAGTGTTTCTAAGAATCCATAACTAGTTAAAAAGCAAACCATACTGAAACAAATGGATCACCAATCAGTATTAGTGCTATTTTGGCTCAACAGAATCTGTATGTGTTTTATATTTACCCCCACAAGCTCATACATAAGCAGATAAAATGCTATTCTCAAATTGATAGGAGAAGTATAAGCTTTATTGCCAATAATTAAAATTTCCATGACTAACTCTAAGGCAGTTCATTCATCTTCAAATCAAGTATAAAACACTAGGCATATTTTCACTTTAACTTTTTTGGCAGCATATTAATTTAAGCTACATTATCCAAAAAAATATTTGACATATATTGATGCATTAAGATGACTGATTGGCTATGATTTACCTAACTCAAATACAAATATAGTTCTACCAGTATAATTGACTTAGACCATAATTCCCTTCTGTTGCTTGCTAAATCTTCACTGCACTGGATTAACAAAAACAGTTAATACAGATAGATAGTAGTTTGATAATTAAAAATATAACAAATTTTGGCCACCAATTGAAAGTAAATGCATAATATAGGGAATTAAAAGTAATTATGCAATCAAGAAAGTGAACCTATTGCAGAATAGTAAACCAGGAGCTGTTAGAATAAAAACACTACCTCGCCTTCAAGTCAGTCATTAGTATAAACAAAATGGCTTTTAGTCTAGATTACACTGATCATTTGGATAATCAACTTTAATTATCACTGAAATTGCTACTCATAACATTAATTAAAATAATTAGGACAGATAATGAACAACATTCATATGTGCATAGTTTAAAATTTTCTTTTCAAATGACAGTATTGAGCGAATCTTTACAGCACTTTGACTTAAAATTTAATGGCCAAGTTAAAAGAATAATACAAAAGATAAAAATTGTTAGTCCAGAACATATTGTATAATGATAAAGAATAATACATTAGTTGAAGTACCTATAAACAGTGATTGGAGAACATAACTATTAATTACCAAACACCAAACAGGAAGGAGAAATCAATACCCAGATGAAAAAACTTCACATAATTATTAAGGCCTTATATCACAAACAGAATAGTGGTATTAAATGAAATCTATTTATCATCATAAGCAAGCAAGAAAAAAAGATTTATTATTTAAATTATTGGATTCCTTATATCAATGAGAATGAGTTGATTATAAAAGCTATGAGATCAATAAAAATATTAGTGATGTTTTAAGAATAGGAAACTAGTTGAAAACAACAAAAAACAATCCCCACACCAATATACTAATTATAAAAGAAATTCAAGAATCAGAAATGGAGCATAATGTCTGCATCATTTAGAGGAAAGGAAAATTGTAAAGCAGGTATTATAGATTAAAGAATCAAAGAGCTTCAACAAAATACTTAAATCCAATTTTATCAGTTATTTATCAAACAATACTTGGAATATATCACATCTTTGCTAAAAAAAATCCCAAAACATTCTTCATAAATATTATTGAGTTCTGTCTCTCTTCTGTAAAATTGATATGAAATTATAAAAAATGCTATTGAATAATTTATTGCTTGAGAATTCATAAGAAGTGTGAGCAATGAAAGTAATAGGATTGGACCATGAGCCATGGACATTGAGCTCTAGGGTTTGCCACTCTACTGTTAAACCAAATCTTAATAGAGCATGATAAAAATTCAGTCAGCATTATTTGATGTTAACTGCCATTGCTATATATTCTGACTCATTACAGCTTATTGTTAAAAGTAATTAAAAATATTACATACTTGGCTCCTGCCATCTAGATTACACTTCAGTTATTAAGGCCATTATGTAATTTATCAAGAATTTTTATATAAAAATTTCCAGTTATCTATTATATATATAAAATTCAAATTTGTGACTATTATTTTAACACATTACTATTTAACAAAAGACCTAGTAATTAAAAAAATACAACTTTTGTGTTTTCACTTAAACAAAAAATATTTTTTCCCCATTGAAATAATTATGTAATAACAAAACTAACATTTTTAAAATTTATTATTGATCAATAAATGCATCTTTGAAGAAGTGAAAAAAGATTATAAATGTCATTTTATAACAAAACTATATTACTGAAATCATATCAAAAGACAATTCAAAGAATGTACATGAATAATTACTTTTTATTCATCAATGTGTTTACTGCACATTAATAAATTTGCAACGATACACATTGACCTAAAATACAGCATCTAAAAAACCAATCATTCATATCATATTTACAATTTCAAAAAAATGCTTAATTTCTGTTAATATGATTCGCCTGGAGGGTACTGGAATAAAGGTGAATAAAACTTGATTGATCAGTCGCCACCAGAGATATTATCCCATTTACTAGTTACACAATTAAACATAACATTCACCACCCCTCCCTTTAGTTATAAAATATTTGATAAAAAAATTAAAGAAAATAAGTTTATAATGAAATAAAATTTTAAAAGTTCTAAAATTTATGTTTATATATTAATAATTTTTATTAGTCATTTATTAGACTAGAGATTATTCATTTAATGAATAATATTTCTGTAGTGGAATTTTTATTAGACAACTCTCACGCAAAGTAGGGACTGGGTTTCTATACCTTTTAACATCTTGTGGAGGGGTGTAATCATAAACATATGACCAATCACATATAAAAAAAATATATAATCGCCAAAATGCACATTTGATGCTGAACCAGAGCTCATCAGTTGATCCAGATCACAATCTCTTACACATATGTTTATTATTGTTTATTAAGTGGATAATCTCTAGTCTAATGAATGATGAATAAAAATTATTAATATATTTCCATTAAATGGTTTGGATTAAAGTTATGAGGGTAGTAAGTTTGATACTTATCATTAAACTGTAGTAATTGGTTATATATATATATATTGTAACCTAGTGTTATTGACACTTGGTTTACTTGGCATTATTTCTGCAGGAAAACAATGCTATTCTTTAAAGAAATAAAAAGATAAAATAACAATAGTAATAATTGATTAATAAAGTATGCTATTCACTCACTTTGGCATGTTTTGGGTGAATAACTAATAGATTTAATAACTCAATGTCATTTTTAAAGAGAGAACATGAATAATTTAATTGAGATATTAATAATTAGAGCAAATTAATATGGTATAAAAGCTAAACAGTAATTGATTTTGGATGGGTAGAGGGGAGAGTGGATGAGTGTCTTATCATAAAGCACAATAACTTCTGGTAATTTCTTTTTGTAAAAAAAAAAAAAAAATAATGTTTAAAGAATTATACATCACTGATTGTTAATTTAATGTATTTATTATTATTTTTTTTATATTGTCAAATTACTTTGTAATCCAGGTAAATAATACTGAAAACTATATGATTGTAATAAGTTTTTCCTTTCTTTTGTTTATGTTATAATCAAATGATTATTTTTCTGGAAGAGGTCGCTAAAGTAAAAAAAAACAACAACAACAAAACGAAACAACCAATTTCATAATCAAGATCATTTTTTTTTTGAAAAATATAGTCTGCTTTTAGTTTTCAAGGAAGGAACAGTGCTGAAATTTGGTAACTCAATTTTTTCATTTTATTTTGCAGAAATAAATGTAATCAAAGTAAAATTTTAATAATATAATGTGTGGCTAAAATTTTTTGATAAGATATCCTGATTTTCTTTGCCATCTACCTATTTAAAGATCTTTTATACTTAAAAATTTATTGTCTCACGCTAAAGTTAAAAATGACAGAATTAACTAAGGGAATCACGAAAAGTGTTATTATGTCTAAATTAAGGAAGATAAATGATTTCCAAGTGAGAAATAATTATTTATTAACTTTATGTCATTTATTGATATTTTCTTGGTATAGAAAGAAAAAAAAAATAATTGAAAGAAATATTTTGAAACCAAGGAAAATCAACTAGAAACATTTTCGCGCTCTTTCTCAATATTGTCTGCCTTTACAAGTAATGTAGTTACATACGTTAAAATATGTTTTATTCACCAAGAATTGTCTGGAAATAATAATAATGATAAATAAGATTAAATTATGCACCTGTATATTTTTTTTTTAAAAAAAAAATATATATAAACTTTCTCAGAGTAAATATAGGAAAAGTTATATAGGGGCATTCTTACGGAGAAGTTACTGTTAAAAAAAAATTTATAATTCCTAAAGTATGAACAAAACCAAATATCTTAGTGACTTAATGATAAAAATAAATGATATATTATATTATACATCAGTTGGAATTATTAAAACTTCCTGTACACGTAAATTGACTGCAGTTATTATCATAATAATCTCTCAGAAAATTGCGCATTTTCGTCCATAAGTAAGCTAGCTAATAAGTATACGTATCGTCAATAAAAAAAAATATTGTGTATGTTTATCGTCTATAGTCAAATATTCGTCTATGTTAGAAGTCTATTTTTTTTTCTTGGATCCCAAAATTGTAGTAGTTTAATTCAAGTAAGAATTAATCTTCAATTCTGCTATATGTTTCTTTACCTAATTTATTAAACGCACAAAATAAGAGAAAACTTTTATTTAAAGGAAATAATACCATGCGTTTATTGTTTTTAAACTTGCTTCGTGAAATACGACTGGATAAAGCTCTTCACCTGGACCAATTGCTCAACAGAAAAACATTTTCTAATGAGAGAGTATGCACTTGTTAATTAATGATTGTTTAAAACTAAGTTATAAATGATATGTATTTTTTTTGTTATATCACATAGGTTAAAGTCTGTATGGTCAAGTGATATTTAATAGCCTTGTAATGACAAAGGTATGTTTTAATATAATTATTATAGGTTAAGTTGATATTTAACACGAAAGAAAAAATCTATAAAATATGTTTTAATTATTACATACAATTGTAGGTAGAAATTTTGTATGTTAGATACGTAAAAGAAAAATATTTAGATATTTAAGGGGTAAAATAAATATTGAAAATTATCAGAAGTAACTAAAAAAAAAAAAAAAATGCTATAACAAAATATTTCTTGTTAAAGTTTTGAAACGAATTTATACTGTATTAATTGAGGAATTTATTCCTAATTATTCTTAAATAACACATCCACTTTATTTAGTTTAAGATAGTATGCTACCAACTATTTTGAATGTTCCTTTATTAAAATTAAAATTATTATACTTTTATTCTATGATGTCCATTGATTTCAGATGTTGATCAAAGTATACACGGTAACATAAGTTTATTATAATCAGTGTATTTACTTATCCTGCCCAGATATAGCATTGGTATATGCTTAATATTCGCATAGGTAATAATTATAATGTATTTATTTTGTGGGATGAAAAATGATCTCCCCAAAAGCTTTGTTTTCCATGAGAGGAAGATTTTAAATATAATGTTCAGGTATGTTTATAGCCCAAGTGATCGATTCTCATAGATAGGACGATCAAGAATTTATCTAGCATTTAGTATGCTTCATTCGTTTAAATCCCAGGAGAGGATTGTATTTGGTGTGTGTTCGTTGTATGCCCAAGTAAGAGGCAAGAAACCACCAAAATATTTTAATGTAGTAGATTACTCTACAGACCTTCGTGGTTATTCCATATTCCTCATGTGAAAATAAAGATAGCTCCACCATGGAAGGTGTTGATTATTGTGCTTAATTTTGAAAGTTCGGGCAAGATAAAGGTTATATTGGAGGTGTTAGTTCCTCAAGATCCACTTTAGTATAAATAGTGCGTTAGTAACTAGGATCAATATCTGTATTGTGCTGCTAAATATTGCTAGTATTTGACAAGTAAATCAATGGAGAAAGTAATTAAAATTGCGTAATTTAAAACGCTTATTTACTGAAGGAATATTCAAATGCAATATTTAATTCTGGTTAGTAATTAAATAATACTCATATTTAAAATTAGACGTATGAATAAAATTTGTATCATAACTTAAGTTAGCATTAAGTTAAATGTAAGATGGTAAGTGTAACTTCTGATAACTGGCCTATAATTAGAATAGGTTATCCCATTAAAGACCATAAACAAAGTAAATGTATTAGAAATAAATTTAATATTTTGCGTATTGCATATGATTGGATTAATCATTTAAAAAAAAAAAAAAAATAGTTAGTCAATAATTTTGAATAAAAGCTTCTACAAGGTTACCAAAATTTAATAAACAATGTATTGGTAATGAAATGTACTTTTAGTTAATCAATCCATATGATTGCATACAGGAGAAGTAGTAACCTCTAGTCCATAACCAAAAGAGTATACAGATTAATGTCAGTTATATTTTATATTTTTGTATTACTATGGGATTATTGAATAAATGTTCATATATTTTTTTTTGTGATAATAATAAATTATAGTCTTGTTAAAATTTGTTGTAGATTCATTTTTTTTGTTTTTATATGCTAAATATAAGTGTTTGCACAATATTTGCAAAACCTTTTCTTGAGTCCGAAATCATTCCAAATTCTTAAAAACTTAATATACCAGATAAATAAAGTTGAGCAGATCGGAATATGTCATTATATTTTAGTTTAATGATAATTATTTATGGAGTTGAAAACTTAAGACTAAACATTCACCTTTGTGTAAAAAAAAAAAAAAAAATGAATTTATTCCCAAACCATTAACTTTGGTTGCACATTATTCCATTCCCATTTAGTTAAATTGTCTAAGTAATAAATCTTAGTTATATTATTGTGTTGTCATGGATGATGGAAGGACACAAAAAGCACCCTTGTCTTTTTATTATTCTGACTGAGATTCTGAAAAAAAAAAAAGCTGTGTTATTCAAAATTATACGTCATTATTGAATAGAATTATCATCTCTTTAAATAATATAGCAGTTGATATGAGAGATGAAGACACATTGAATTTAAGTAAAATAAATGTTTCCTATAGCCGACCAGAATGCCAGTCATATGCGACAACACAATACTGCCGAGCATTTCCTTACATGAAACAAAGAACCCTGAGATTAATATTATTATAATTATTCTTTAAATTAATAAGTGATCAATTATTGTTGTTATTACAATCGTGGCATGGCTTAAGAGAATTGAATGTACAATTGTATTATATGAAAAGTATTTTAGATCATATTGGAAAATTAATGGATATGTTGCTTTATTTTGGTTGCCTTAACAACAACCTGAAAAATTAGTGTCCTGGGTGCAAATATAAATAAACAAAATAAACTAAATAATAAAAATATTGGGTTAGAATATATATATATTGAATAATGATAAATATATGTGTGAGAGACTGTAATTTGGGTCAACTGATGAGTGTTGGTTCAACACAAAATGGGCACTTTGGGGAATCATACATCCTTTCCACTGTGTTTGGTCATATGTTTATGCTCAGATCTCTTCAGAAGATGTTAAAAGCAGATAGAAATCTGCTCCTATCTTGCAGTGAGAGTTGTGTAGTGAAAATTGCACTATAAAAATATTATTTATCATGTTTATATACCTATACTTCTTTTCTCTTTTTATTCGTTTTTTAAATCAATTATTATGAAAATCTTCAACAGAGATATAGATTATTACTTTCCCACACTCCAAGATGTATAAGAGTTTTGTAAATGGGACACATGTTTATATTATTGAGAGTGAAAAAAATAAATGCTATAAACATTTGTTAACAAAGACAATATAAGCTTAATTGCACTTTAATTAAGCAGAAGACATTTACAATGGTAAAATAACTGAACATATATACATGGCAGATATTTTTTTTTTTTAAAAATATTTTTTCTGGTACTTATGCCAGTATATATATAAGTGATTTCTGATATCTTTACATCTATTTTTAAAAGCAGGTGAGTAAATATTGGAAGCTAGCTTCATTATATCAACTTCATGTACCATCTGTGTTATAGATATGAAAATAATAATGTGCTCATGTTATATTATTCTCAATCTTGTTAATTTGTTTCAAAAGAAAGACAATATCAATATATTGAGAGTCAAATAAAACTGTATAACCTTGGCTAAAAAACTGAAATATCAATTTTCTGAGGTTAACTATCAACAGGCTACTTGAAAAATCCTAAACTTAATGAAGAATTTTTCAATCTCATTCCAGATCTTAAATACAAAATCATGAACATTATAAACTTTGGATAGTATAAAAATGAAATAATGTGATGATGATGAAAATGAATGATCTAAATTTAATGTTAATAACTTACACTAATATTGTCCCAAACTAATTAATTTTGGAGAAAACTAAAAAGATAATTTCTGCATGTCTTTTTATTGTTAAAAAAAACACTGAAAACTTTTTTTGGAAGTGGGGGGGGGGTATAAATATATAAATCACAGGATGATATCCAAAGATAGCATAAATCATAAAATCTACAATCTAATGTCAAGGCAACCTCTTTGAGTAAAAGATGGATTTCTACATATATGTATTTTCTACATTATTGATTAATTAACCAAATACTGTTTATATACTTTGATTGTTGTGCTAATGTAAAATGACTATTTAGTTACTAATGTGTAAACAAATTGTGTAAGAATAAGAAGTGGTCATGTGATATTATAGTGGTTTAATACCAATTCTAGTCAAAAGAAGTTGCTGTTTATGATTATGAAAAAACCAAAGACATCAAAATGTATAAATACTGAAATGGATTCAAATCTATATGATTATACAAGTGAATTAACTTAGATTGAAAACATTGTTGCATTTTTATTTTGGGTTCATAGTTTTGTAATTAACTAAAAAAGTAAAAAGTGGCTGCTAGAGGAATGTGTCAGATCCAAAGATGTAGGCACAGTTCTTTCAGATCCATGAATCACTGATGAAAGCCATAAGCTAGAAATTAGTTTGGGTATATTGGATAAGTAGACAATAGAAAGGGATTTTGATGAACTAACTTCCTATATCCAATGATTATTATGGATTGCATTAGATAGCAATATTTATATGGAGAAAGTTGCTACTGTATTTTATTATTAACTATAATCTTAGTTTGCCAGTTCACTTTCTTATGTGGTAAAAATTGGAACTAAAATTATTAGTTAAAAAAAATCGAAAAATGTTAGCATCAAAAGACCTCATGCAAATTTCTAAATCCAAAGCAAACTGACAATGCTTAGATTGGTAATAGAATAGCAAATCATTTGGTCTCAGGATTTTCTGAGTATATATTTTTTCTTTTAGTATTTAAAAAAAAAAAAAATTATAATTTTTAGTATTATACACAAACTTATTTATGCAAAAACCAAAATAATACATGATTACAATTAGATTTTATTTGAAAATGTTTGTTTTTGAGAATATGTCATAAAAGATGTAGTTATAATAAAGCAAAAATGTTTTTTACTGGCTAAAAAGAATTGCTTTTATAATGTGTTGACTACTTGAAGCATGTTTGATGCTAGCAGCAACTGATTCATTGCTGGTTGAATTCTTCTTTAAAATGGCATATCTCAAGTTGAAATTGGATAAAATTTGAGTTTTTTATTAATAGGCTCATTTAATTTTTTCCTTTTCTGGTCAGTTTACTAGATTGCATGAAGAAGACAAAGGCAGAATTGCTTTATTGGCCAGACTTGTTACTAAAATGGATTAAATATGCATTGATGATTCGCATTTCAAGGCCTTCATCCTGATAAAAACATAATCAGAATATTGGGTCATAAGTATTCAATTTTAATTTTTTAATTATTTGCATATTAAATTTTTTTTAAGTATTTGATAAATGGTATAATTTATTTGTGTTTGCATTTGTATTGGGGTGTCTGTGTAGTATAATATTAAATCATTTATACTCTTTATTATACAGTATATAAATTTGTATTCAAATATAACAAAAGTGGTTTATGTAAATGTAATTTTGGGGCTCTGATCCAAGTTTGAGGCAAACTTATTTTAGATATAATGATTCTCAAAAAGTTTAATAATTTATTAGTGTGTTTATATTTGTATTATAGTGTGCTTGTGTTTGCATGCTTATGTTTGTATAACAAGTAATGATTTTTATATATAAAAATTATAGAGTAGTGCAATGTAAATTTTATGACTGATTATCAGATGTCAGAAAGGTTGCAGTTAATAAAGCAATCACAAAATTTACTGGGCATACCATGTGAAAATATAAACACTTAAACCCAATAAAGAAAGATTTCAAATGGTGTGTATACCACATGGACATTTTCTTGCCTACGCCTTGGTACTGATGCTGTGGAGTTAGTAAGTTTGTCACATCTTGCATCACATTATTTTCAAGTTTATAACTAGCAATTGAACTATATGCAAATAAATTATATCTCTGTGGGACAATAAATATAACAAGAAAGCATCACTGGTGTGCATAAAAAATATAAACATTACTGGTGTACACAAAAAATATAAAATAAAGAGATAAAACTCATTTTATTATTGATACAGATAATAGCCTTCAATTTCTAGTTTTGAATAGACAAGAAGCCAGTTGCTATGATGACAAATACATATCCACTTTCTGGAAATGATTTGTTTTGTATCATTTATTAGGATGAATCTTTTTCTTATAAACATCTTGAGATTTGTTAACTTCTGAGTTATAAAATAAAAATGAAGAATTCTTATGCAACTAGTTTTGGAGATTCTGAAATTGTGGATTATCTCAGGTAAGAAATATTATATATGGTTTGAATGAGAATTTTGTGAGGAATACAAAGAAATTATTAATGAAGATGTAATTTAAACTTAATTAATGATAAATTAGAAATTATGAAGAAACAATAACGTAATAATTATTTAGAATGTTGAAATTTCTTTTCCTCCCTTATTTTTTAAAAGGTAATCACTATTTATTTGTCTTAGCCTTATTGTTTTTCTTAGTTTTTCTAGTCTCTAACAATGTAAAGCTTTTTGCTCTAACATTATTAAAACTGAAGTTATCATGAAAATTATGTCCCAAGTCAGTTTTTTTAAAAATTCAATATGGCACCAGGACTATTAACCAGATAAAAGAGAATAAAAGTTATGAAATTTTAATAATAATAATAAGAGTAATTTTGAATTTTAAAACAAATTTTTACCCTTTTATAATGTCTCAACTAAACTTTGTTTCTAATTTAAAAGTAAATGGTCAAGATTATAATCCAATATGAGCCATTATCATGAGTATTCAGTTAGTATTTTATTTTTCTATTTTGCAAAGTTGAAATATCAACTTTAGAATGTCTATGGTTTTAAATTTATATTTGTAATTCAATATTAATGCTATAAACGCATAAACACAAAACTAATATTTAATATCTTAGCTCTCGTAATCATAGCTCTTTGTGAAGTAATAAACAATATAAAAATTATCAAACAGAATAAAAGTTTAATTTTAAAAATAAAATATTGCAAATATAATCAAGATTATTACTACGGTCTTTCAAATAAGAGTGGAAGGATTGGGCCTTTAAAGAGATTTAAAACATATACAGTATATTTTAAAAGGCTTTTAATCTGTAAATAACTTTGATTTTTTTTTTTTGTAATTTTTAATATTCATAATTATTTTTTGTTTTAAAATCTAATATTAATCACCTTCTTAAATATTGATGTGAAATATACATTGATTTAATCTTTCTATATTGCTTCCTGACTTGTATACATATTTTTCACCTTTTTTTAAACTATATATAAAAAACAAAAATTCTAGTTATAGTTCTCAAAATTTTTAATAGAGGCACTAAAATCAAAAATTTTAATTTCCAGATTTTATTATAAAAATCTATGCAGTCTTGGTTGAGACATAATGATAATTTTTTGTTTTCTTATTTTTTCTATTATGTGCTCTTAGAAGCTTAAAAAAACAAACAAAATTGTAATCAATTAATAAAATAATAAATGTAAATTATTACTGCTTATTTTAGAATGTTATGCCTGGAATAAATATATTACATAGATTTTAGATATATATTGTAACGGAATGATAATAATAAACTGAGCCAGGTGATCATCCATGACAAACTAACACTTAATTCAATCTTTTATAAAGCCACTGGAGTATAACAAAATATTGATGATATTCTTTGCTATAACCACAGATTTGAACAACATTTATAACATATTTCAATGCTTCTAGGCCAATACATTCATTATTAAAATTAATATATATATATATTTCATTAACAATAATTCTACTGCTATTTTATTTAGGTATATAATGAATCACTTCCACTCAAACATATACAAACATGTGTTGTTTACTTTTTTCTCATTTCTCCATTTTTTAAAAAAAATAATGTTTAACAATTTAATTTGATCAAATTATAAATACTTTATCAGTATTTTCATTAACATAAGACAAAATTTGCTTACTCTTTTATTCACATCTCATTTATATATTTTTATTGCTTTATTCTATACCTCTAATAAATAACATACCATTACTAATAAATACTTTTCTCATCTAATGTCTTAGTAGCAACTTATTATAAAGCACAATTAAATCTCTATATTCTTTCAGTTCTCATATAACTTGCCAATTATGGTTACTAAAATTTTGCTATAAATTCGAGACTAACCTCTTTATCTTTATTTCTCTCATTAACCTTTTTATTAATAGCATAACTTTTAAAATTCATTATAACCAAACAATATAACATCTTATGCTTAAGATCTCTTATATCAGAATCGACGAATTCATCATTCATAAAATAAAATTCCTTTCACATAATACATTTTAAATTTGTTTTTCCAATATAGTATTCCTTATTATATTTACTATTTAACTTTGAAGATAAATTTATGTTCCAGAGTTTTTAAACATAAACAAAAATTATTCAGTATTTCTACTAAAAAAAAAAAAAAGTAAAATCAAATATTACTTGCTAATACATAATAATTATAGATCTCTAGTATTTATCATATTTGCACTACTATGCAAATATCTATACATCTCGTATCATTATATGATTTTAAAACATTCCTATCTTTAGAATTATATGACACTTTATAAATAACATACAGAGCTATGAACACAACTATTAAAAAAATATTTCCTTTTTTTTACTATATCCTATGGTACTTATCTTCTATAATACTATATTTCCACTATTAACTATTTCATTCTGGTATCAAATAGAAACACATTATCCTTTATAAATGCTTTATGCTTAACAAATCGTACTCTTATTCCATCAAAATATCAAATAAAAATCTCATATCTTATTTTAATATGCATAGTCATATTGTCATCAACTAATATAGGGTTCAAATCCAAACATTAGAGCAACACATTAATTCTATTATATTATATGGCATATTATATTTTAACTTTTTAAATTAAGTCATATTTATTTAGGTGGTGCTATTAGTTTTAAACTACAGACATTGAAGTACCCTTTTCACTATCAGGAATTTCTAAGAGAAATGCATTCTCTTCCACTTTTCTTTTTATTCAGAACAGTCCTTCATATACATTTAGCAACTTTTTAAACCTATACTTCTGTGGATCACTAACTTGAGGATTGTTCACACACAGAAAATCTTCTACTTTAAATACACAAGGCTTATGAGAGGCTTGGACAATTCTTTTCTGCCCCATTTCTCTCAAAATTTCATTAGCTTTTAATAGATCACTAGTATAGCTTATCTCTTTTTCAGATATAGTAGGTAATGGAATCTTAATTAATATAGGCTCCCTATACTCAAAGTGCAGATATACTGGGGCAAATTTGATTGACTCATTTTGGGTTATATTAATATAATCAACCATGTCTTTGAACTTATTTACCCAGTTATGGTGGTTATTTTCTGGGTATACCCTAAACAATCTACCTAACTCATGCATAATTCTCTCATACAGATTAGATTGTGGGTTCCTAATGGAATACAAAATGTTTTGTATTTATTCATTCAATCCAATCTTTTCATTCCTTAGATAGGAATGATGTAGCATGATCTGTAAAAATAGCCTTAGGTTTCCCCTTTTGTTTTATAAATTGTAACTCTTGCAAACAATTACATTTCTATCACTAATTTTGGTCAATGGATATGCACCCATGAATTTAGAAAAGATATTGAAAGTGATCAAAATAAACTTAAATTTCCTAAATGGTAGTAGAGGACTATAGAAATCTATGACTAAAAGATCATTGGGATAACTAGGCAAAATTGGTTGTAATGTCCTAGTGTACAACTTATTAGTGTACTTTGATTTTAAACAGATCTTACAATACATAAGTCTGTTTATTATGGATGCATACAAACCAGGCCACTAGAGTAGTCTGCACACAACATATTCTACTTTTTGGCCTGTAGTGCCCGTAAAGATAATGCACATAATAAATTAGCCCATTCCTAATACTTAATGATATCACTACCCTCCATGACTGTTCATTCTCTATCCTAACCATATAATTTAACAAGTTCTCAATCATTCTATATCTTAATATAACTTTACTTTTCATCATCCTCTTAATTGCTACAGATTCTAAATTTGCATTCAAATATTAAATAATAGTCTTCAATTTGAATCATGCAATTGTAAAACTGATAAATTTTTAAATCATTTTCAACAGAATAAAACTATGCCCAGACCATACCAACTACTGTCTGTTTGCACATAAAATATTTCTTGGAAATTAGGGTAATACAAGATAACAGTATTTAAGAAATTTGATTTATTCTTTCAAATTCTATAGAGTGGTTTTCAGTCCATTGCCATTTGCCATCTTTCCTTAACAATTTTGATATGTAAGTGGTGTCATAAACAAAGTTCTCATAAAATCTATGGTAGATGCAGTTTTATACCATCAGATATTACAACATGCTTCGAAAAATGTATCTTCTTAACAGCCATTCTACTCTTTTTTCTAATTTATCTTGATATGTTTTTCTTCACATTCCTTAAAAAATATATCCAGATGATGAAAATTCTCCAGATGTTTTCCAAAGTAATTACAACATCATCTACATATATGGTAATAATGCTCTTGCCTTCATCGGATAATACATTATTCAAACATCTGAGGAAACCAGCTCCACTGTTTTTAAGTCCAAAAGGCATTCTTTCAAAAACATACATATAGTCTTTATATTTAAATGCAGAATACTTCTGATTATCATCATGCAAGTATATCTTCCAATAATTAGTTGTTAAGTCAGCAGTAGAAGAGACCTTTTTGTCTTTAGACCAAATTAATAATTCTTGCACAGTAGAAGGAACATCACCTTCTAGAATCATTAATTGATTCAAGAACCCTAAATGTAAGCAAATACGTATAAATCTATCCTTTTTATGGATGACTACCAATGGATTATTATATTTTGAGTGGCATTTTCTAATATTTTTCCATTCAACCATTCAATCGATTTGTTTTTGCATCTTAGATCTGTATTGGTGAGGGATAGGATATATTTTTACATTGAAATGGACTATAGTCCTTCAAGCATATCATGTCACATACCCTTTTATTACACCAGGTTTTTTAAAAAAATACATGCTTATATCTACAGAGTAACTCGAAATTTTTTTCTTTAAAATTGTTATTCAATTTAATAGATCCATACACTTTTATTTGTAAATCTAACTCTGTAGAATTATTTTGCAAGGCTAATAAATTGAAATTTTGAATGAGCACCTCCCTATTACACTTACATCTTTCCCCCTTTAAAATTAATTCTTGACTAAAATAATCAATAACCCAGAAGTTAGATTCTATCATAACCTCATAAATAAGTCCTTACATGATCAAAAATATTTGTTCTACACTAACAAAATTAATCTTAACACCTTAATCATAACTGTTGAACAAACAGTTTTGCCTTATGACCATTAGCCATGCTAACTTGAGTTTGCCTCAATGATAGCACAGGAATTTCAAATCGATTTTAGTAAGTTTAACATACAATCTTTCTGATATAATCAATATTTGGCTTCCTAAATCCAGCAAAGCCTTTACTAACATACTCTAAATAATGATATTAATTTCTGGACAAATCTACATAACTCTCTATTTCTCTATCATATTCATCATCTTCCATTTCAAAATTCAATGAAATTAAATATTTTATAATTATTGTTGTTCCCCAAATTTATGATGCTGCTGCAGTAAGAAATGTTTCAACAAGGCCCGTTTTAATTTAAAGGATTAGTTTTAGGCCTAGGCCCCATGCATTTTCGCAGGTGTATTCTGTGATATGGTGACAGGATAACTTCCTGTTGCACAGATACTCTTTTCTAATTTATCACAACTCACGGTTATCCCTTCTGTTATTTACATAGGGTAAAATTTTGTTATTCTTATCATTCATGTAAGATCTATTCACACTATTATCTCTATTTCTTTTATTCCTACAATATGCGTGATTACTCATTATATTTATAACTATTTTCGACAGGTACTTCACTTGCCTCAAATGCTCCAAATATTTTGAATATGATACAACTTTGACAGTATGTCAGTTAGCCACAATTAATGTTTGTTCGATATTCCTCAGAAAGTTTCTCCTATCTAAATTATTGGGTTTTCTGATAATGGAAGCAGTCAGCATTTTTAATTTAGCCAACTGCATTTGGAAAAATTGAGTCTATTTGCCTTTATTAGGACTATACTTGCCCTGGATAATTTGATATTTCAGGGTTATCCTGCTTGTCTTCTCCCCCAAAACTATTCAACAGGACTATTTATAATCTCCATATGTTTCTGGCTTATTAAACAATGATTTCCACCAATGTTTTGTTGATGAACTTAGGTGGCTATAGAGAATTTTTAAATCTCACTTAAATGACTTAATGAAAACAATTCATCTAAAGCACTTAAATATTCTATGAGGTTTTCATCATACTCCATCTTAAAAATCTTTAACGGTATAAATCTGTCTATGTTATTATTCTTTTTAAATTTCTTCTCGATTCTGCATCTGTTTACTATTTTTCTCACCATACAATAATAATATATCATTATCAACTTTATTTCAGAATTTATCCCTTGAATATACATGTTTATATGGCCTACCTATATAGCATCATCAATAAGTTTGATAGGGGTATTCTTCATTCCTAATATCCATCTTCTAACATTATAGATATTTTATCATTTATACTTTGTGCTTCCTTCTCAAAACATTTATACATTTCTTGGTTTAGTAGTTTATTATTATCTTCCATCTTACTGCAAATCTTGTTTTGCTTTTTATTATGGCTCTCTGTCTCTCAAATTGTCTAACTCTCCTGGCCTTACTTGATCAATACTGTTAAATTTTTCTTGTAAGTCTTTTAAATTACCCTGTGACTTTTTATTTTTTTTTTGCAATTTCTTAATTTCATTATTAGCCTTAATTTGTTTCTTACAGAACTCTTTATATTCTATTTTTATATGATTCTATATATCTTTTAATTCTATTTTGATATAATTTACTTCTAATTTTGATGCTTCTTGATAATTTTTGTATGCTTTCTAAATTTTTATATACCTTTTCTCCAACTCTTTATATCCAACTTTGCATGTCTTAATTTCACTATTTAAATTTTCAAATCTAACTTCTAACCTTTTCTGCATCTTTCTAACTGATCTCTTAATTCATTAAACCTGCTGTCACGTTTATCATTGAATTCCCTTAATTTAATGTTCCGATTATATCTGAATTCTTCAAACTATGCATTCATATTACTTAATTCAATTTTAAATGTCTAATTTATTATTGAAATGCCCTGACTCTACTTTTAATTTTCTGAAATCTCTTAATTCTTTACTTTAAATATCAATATTATTATTTATATCTTCTCTTAATTCTTTACATTCTCTACTTCACATTTATTATTCATTTCTTTACTTTGATTACTCATATCTTCTCTTAATTCTTCTAATTTACTACTTTGGATATTAAACTTATTATTTATATCTCTTAATTCTTTACTTTAAATCTCAAACTTATTACTTATATCTTCCATCATTTTTCTCAACATTTCTTGAATACCTTCAGGTTCTGCCAATGTTTCAGTTACTATTGGCTTCCATAATTACTTATTTTTAGAGCAAAATAATATTCTATCTTTAACCAAACAAATTATAAAAATACCTTAAATTGTTTTTCTATTTGATATAAAATATTTGTCCATTCAACCTTCCAGTTACCAAAAAAAAAAAACTTGTAAAAGAAATAACATTTTTTTTTTTTAAACATTCAAAATATTTCTTCAACTATTACTCAAACAAATTCTTTTAAAAATTTTATATAAATTACAAGTACCTATAAAATATTGCTACTATATACAAGATATAATTTTATATTTCGTATATATGAGACTCTAACCTCTATGACTTTGGTCTTAATTAAGGCCCTTAGTTGGTTGCACTATTTGTAATGGAATGATAATAATGAACTGATTGACCTATGAATGACAAGCTAATCACTTAATTCAACTTTTTATAAAAGGCACAAGTATGGATGCCATTTATAACAAAATAAAATATTGATCATACTCTTTGCTATAATCCCACAGACTTGAATTTTATTTGTAATATATTTCAATGCTTCTAGACCAATACATTTACTATTAAAATCAATCAAGAATTTTTTAATTATTTTTATAATTAACATTCCATCACAAATTGAAATTTACTTCAAATTTCAGTAGGTACAATATATTTCAAAAAGGTTATAGGATTTCTATAAAATATGGTGAAAGATTATTATTTTATATGCATTGTACAGATTGCCCCCCCCCCCCTCTATTATATAAAAATGTTAGGATTTAGATATTATATATTTCTTATAAGCTTATATATATAATGTTAAATACAATCATTTTAAAATAACAAATATTACATACTCCCCTTCAATATTTGACAATATGATAACAAGAAAGTAATTATTGTATTGTCAAATATTGAAGTGGAAGTATGTATTATTTACTATAACAGCATTTTCTACTTAAAGATCATTGTAATTAATATTATATATATATATTCACATGAATTGTGATTTACTTTATTATATGTATTACAAATATAATTAAAATTTTTAAATTAGCCAATGAAAGATTTCAGATTTTCTGCTTTATAAATAATACTACATTCAACAACTGTCACTGATCAGCACATGCCTAGAATATGCTGTAATGTGAATCTATCTGTTTTGACTGTCATGACAACATGGATGAAAAAAATTCCAATTATGAATGAAGAAATAGTAATGATAAGAAAGAGGAGGATGTTATGTATAATGCTAGTTCACTATAAACTCATCAACATTCCTTTAACACTTTAAGCAAATAATTTAACAGTTTTAAAGTGTTAAAGGAGTGTTGATGAGTTTATAGTGAAATATAATGCTAGTTCTTGGTATATACCACCACCATTCCTCTTCATCAGAAAATCAGATATTACAATTAATATAGAGATGCTAAAAAAATACTTTTAATTGATTTTTGATGACATATTAATTCAAAAGATTTTTATGGAAACAAATAATTACACATATCATTTTTTTACAAATATATATAAAGATAAAAAAAAAAAGATTAGATGTAAAAACAGCTCTATAGAAGATTTGAGACTGTTTGCAAAACATCATCAAAATATCACACCAGCATTGAATTTTGAAATATCATAATTTCTGATCTAATCACAGATATCAAGTATGCCTTGTTCATAAAATTTCTTCATTTTTCTGATAATAAAAATTTCATTGAAAATAATTATATAAATTCAAGTTATGAAGTATTTGAAAGAATGCTTTAGATTTTATATATTTTAAGCAAGACTATATTAGTTTGGATGAAAATCTGATGCTCTTCAAATGCCTTAGCTAATATTGCTAAGAAGAAAACCCATTTTGTGAAAAATAAAACTTTTTTTTCTCACTTCCAAACATATTTTCTAGCAGTCACACCCAAATAAAACAGCACATATATAACTATATTCTAGTAGATAAGAACATCGATCTACAAATCAAATCCTAATACTATATGTGGCACTCCCAATCAATATCAAATAACTTTTATGGCTGCAACAAAGGAAGTGATTATTTTTACCATTATTCACATTTTCCATGCATTTCCATATATTGTTATAGATAGCAGCCGAAATGAAGAGAAAAATAATTTCAAAATGCAAAAGAAAAAAGATTTTAGTAATAATTTTACATTGCATTAGGAATATTAAATGTTTTTTTTTTTTTAAAATATAACTTGTAAATTACCATTATTTTGTATAAATCTGTAATATTTATATAATTTTTTAAACATATGATTTAATACTGGTAAATTGTGTTATTGCACCACCTAACTCATTTCATTTATAACATGTCCTTACATTATCATCTCAACCCTTATTATGAGTTAATAAGCTTTCTAACTCTGAGTTTAAGAACCAAAAAACATGGTCTTTCTTCTCTGTTGCCTGTTAATTCTTAAGTGAAATATCAGTATATCTGAATTCTAACATTTTATGGTAAGTTAAATATCGCATCTTTCAAGACCTATAAAACAAAGATAATCTTTTTATTGGATTTAAAAAAACAAAAACAAAAAATATATTATATAACTTAATTATCAGGATGAATAAAAAAATGTCAATAAAAAATAGATAATAACTATGTTTACATATCTCCTCTTCCAAAGTGTAAAAAGAATGTCAGAGAAGCTCCAAGGAAAATAAAATAATAATTAAAAATACCATCTACATAAAATTCCACAAATTAATATCTGAGTACTATACACAAATTATATATAACATTATTTAGAAGAATGCAATGCAAGTTTGCATTTTTTGTTTCAGCACATAGGAATATTATTCAGATATTAGTTTACGAAATTTTATATAGGTAGTACCTTTAATTAATTAGATATTAGATTATCACAGGACTCTCTCTGGCATCACTTTTACACTTTGGAAAAGAACCCACATAAACATAGTTATTATCCATTTTTTATTGGCATTTTTTTAACTCATCATAACAAGTAAGTTATATAATAATTATTTATGATTTTTTAAAAAAATATTTCAATAAAAAGAAGCTTCTCTTTATATTATAGATTATGAAAAAAAAACTGACTTTCTTTATGGTAGATTTTGAAAGATATGATATTTTATTTACCAAAAAATGTTAGAATTCAAACGTTTTACTCTTATATCTATTATATTTTTAATATATTTTAGAAATATGAATATACATATGATTCAAAACTTTTGATTTACATAAATATTTATAATAATATATTTCAATAAATAATAAAGAAAGACATTTTTTAACAATAGATTTTAAAAACACATTGTCTTTCTTACAAATATATATATTTGAAATTATATCTTTGGGATATATATTTATAATATTTTTAAAAATACATTTTTTTTTCTTTCTTTGAAATATATATATAATGATGTAAAATAAAAATGCATAATTTCAATCATTTATTTTGAAAAATCTTAAACAAAGAAAAGATTAAAAGTGTATTTTATATTATGCTTTTGAAATATTATAATTATATAAAGAAAAATATGAAATATTTTATACCATAATATTAAAAACTTTTTTATTTCCAAAGATATTTTAAATAATAAATATGCTAAAATCACATTTTTTTCTCCCAGTAAATGCATTATTAAACTGAAGTCCACATATGTAAAAAAATAAAATATTAAAAATCAGAAGCTGAACGTTAAATTCAATATAGTATGATAAATTATCTGTAGAAAAAATAATTAATTTCTTTTTATTTAAACGTAACCAAATGAATTAAATGTGATATATTATAACCAATTTTAATTTCTATATATAAATGTTTTGGACATTTAACCAAGAAAAGATAAAATCATTTTTATTATTATTATAATTTACTAAGCATGCTTTCAACATAGATGGTCAGAATCATAGCGCTTGTATTTTGCCTCAGGAAGCAACAAATTTAAATAAAGTACACATTGTGTAAATGATCTATTTAGATATTCCATTTCTTTAATAAGGAAACACATGAGTCTTTTTTATTTATAGCAGGGAGGTTATTAGCAATGAACCATGCTTCCTTGCATTTATGCTTCCTATCATCCTGCTTAGAGCAAACTACTTTTACTCTCACAAGGTCAAATGTGCGGCCACATTCTCGCTTATGTTCTAAAAATACTGATTTACATAAAAAAAAATTTGTGTGGGTATGCAGATATTTGTGCTGTTATTTGCATTTAGACTTCATCATTGAAAAGTAGGTAATATCCATTTTTAAAACAAAGAAACATTTCATAGTTTTTAAAAACACTAAGAATTAATTTTCATATTTTCAATAAATTGGTACCTCTCACAAATGTGACGATTCTATCAAGTCAATGGATGAACATTATTGCTTTTACCTCCATCATTCTATCCATTTTTTATAATCATATACTTTTAAAATTAAGCAAAAAAAAAATTACAAGAAGGAACTTAGGTTTGCTTCTATTAAAGCCACGATAGGAGAGAGATTGTTTAATCTGCTTATTTCTATTTATAAATGTTTCCAATTGACATCAGGGTAACTATAGCAACACCCTTTATTAAGTCTTTGGTCAATTTTAACCAGTGTCTTTCAAATAAAGAATAACAGCAAACAAAAAAATATTTTAGAATTATTACATAAATAAACATTGATGTTTCATAATACAAATACCATTCTTTTATTGTAACACAAATGAAACAACTGGTAATACATTCTCACCATATCACACTGGAAATAATTTTCACATATATATATCTTTCCAGTATAATATTATACAAATAAAATAATTAATACATTTGAGATATTAAACATTTAGTGGTATTGCTTGTGTGTGATTTACTAATGTGAATGTAGTAACAAAAAACATATAATAACGAAAGAATAATAATTTTATCCAAACTATAAGCTTTATTATTCACATATTGGTTTTTTAAAATCAATTCATAACCTTATACAATACAATTAATAATAAACAATTTTATATCAATATTATCATTGTCATAACAACACAGTTCAATGCTTCATAGATTAATATATTCACCAACAAAATCAAACAAAAATGAGAATTTTTTAATTTTTTTTTATATATAACTGACATTTTACCACATATGAAACTTATCTCAAATTTCAGTAGATACAATATATATTGTACTGTCCATCAATATCTTACAGTTTATATGATTTACGTTCTTTATAATTGGTGACCAAATTATGTTCACATTGATAATTCCTTCATTAAAATATGTCAGAAAATTTTATTGAACTCAATTATTTTTCCTGGACACACATTCTTAATTAACTAAACTTGAATAACAGCTGAGGACAGAACCAGCTTTTAATTTATTTAAAAGGCACCAAAATTCTATACAAGAACCCACTGGCCTACCCCCTATCTTTAATAATTACTATTATAAAATTATTTGCTACTCTGAAGGATTATACTTTTTAATACGGCATCGACAATTTATTTGGTAAAGTAATAATTGTTTAATTTAAATAATTTTATCCTATTAACAACAAAATTTAAATAGACAACAACTCAAGTTATATTCCTATGATTTATTAAATTATAATTTGATTATTTTAAAAATTAAATAGAGAATAACAGTATAAAAACAAATAAATTCAAATGGCTATTAAGCACTACAGTTTTTAAGTTTCAGATTCTTTTTTTTTATAGACTGATGTAACATAGCATTTGCTATACTTATAGTTCAAAAAAGTGATCCTTTTAAGTTACGAAATAAAGTCTCTTACCGGTAAGTTGAATTGTTCAATTTATAACACTGTGTAGAATACCATGCATGGTTGTTTTTGTTCTCCTGGAAGAAATCCATTAAACTCTCTTATCGCAGCTTATAGGTAGTCCGGGGTTCAAATATTTAGAAAGGCAATGACTTCACTCTCGGCATTCTAAGACTTCAGGAAGAAAGAAACATCAGCAAATGAACTTTCTCTACTCATAATAATATGACGATTCAATATGCTGGTGGGAGTAGCTTGGCACAATTTTTATGACTTTGTAGAAAAATCAATTTTATAGTAAACTGTGTTTTTTTTTTTTAGAAGATGAAGATCTAAACCTCAAGACCCATGATTGCTTTTTTATACTGCCTCCCTGATTTTAGTTAGCTGCACACATCCTATTGACATCTTTTAACTTTGACAAAGTAATTTTGTTCACAAAATCATCTTTTTCTTGGTGGCCATCTTTGATGATGGTGATGAAATGCTGTGACTTTAGCTTTCAAGTGTAAATTAATTTGCGATAAAAATTTATATCCTTATCTTAACAAAGTCAACCCTGCTTATTCTCTTTTTTTAAATTTCTTTAACTTAATATATATATATGCATATCCTACATTGTCTAAAAAAAAAATACAATCAGATGAGATTAAAAAAAAAATAATAATATAAAAAAATAATATTTTGTTTTTGGTAATTTATGATTCTAAACTGCCAATGCAAACTTGTACCAAAAATAAAGTACAATAACTCCACCATCAGGGATACAAATAATATAGGATGTTTTTTAACCTTTGACTTTTAACTTCTCAGTTTATTCCCCCTCCTCTTTTTTTATTTATCTATCTGCTGATTGTTCTATATAGTATGTGACTATGAAGCTCATATTTTAGGAGTGTAACAAGGTGCATCAAACAAGGAGTATTTCCTTGTTCATTATATGCATACAATATTCATATAAATATATGGTCAGGAGCGCAAGTCTGACCACATTGGAGTGTGTTGCTCATCCATCACTATTCAATTTTGTTTATCATTAAAGCATGCCCATGGCCTGCAGGGTTTAAGTCCATCCAATTTATGGCCTACTGCTATCTCTTTTGATATGCTGAAGATAGAGCTATTTATTCAAGCTGCTTGCACAGTCTTTCCACTTTACATCATGGCCTTTCCTCCTGTATTTATCTTGATTTCTAAATTTTCCCCCTGGGATAGAAATCTTGCACATATTCCTTTCCCTTTGTTTTTAGCAGGGACCCCTTATCCTTTTTATTTTATTTTATGCACTATCTCTAAACATCATAGTATTAAGTTGGAGTTCACCCTTTCACTTGGTATTTTGTCCCCACATTTTACCATTTGTTCATCCCCATCTTTATCGCTGTCGAATGCACTTAGCATTTCCACCATCGTTTGATGGTTGTGCACCTTGTGCTGATTAACAGGTCTCCCACTGTGCCAGGAAAATTTCTACAGATGATTTGTTTTCCATCATTTGACACACCGTCAGTACCTTTGGCTGCACCACCTGTTTCCTAAAGATGGGTACATATCATTCTTCTTTCATGAATTTTTCCTGTGCTACCCTAATTTTGACTGCCACCTTGGTCCTTGTTCCAGTTAAGTTTTCATTAATGCTTGACTGTATTGCGTAAAATCCTCAAGTTTTTTGAATAAGGATTCCCACCATACCTGTGCCTCATCCTGTAAATGACTCATAGTGACTGTCAATTTGACATCTTTGGACATCGTGTTTATTGCAAAAATCCTTTTTTGAGCTATTTATGTGGTCCATTGGTAATTCTCCAATCTTGTCCATAATTATATTTTTATTTTTAAAAATGAGTTAACTATGCTTGGCGCATTTTCTTTACTTTCTTCATCTCTGGACCCTCTTGCTTGTCTGCTTCTATACTCTGTGCTTTCTTTATTATCTTCTTGTCTAAAACTTTTCTTAATTCTTCTCTCATTTCTTTAAATTCTGCCCTAACTTCTTCCTTGAACTCACTTATTTCTTTTTTAATTTCTTCTTTAAATTCCGCCAACAGCTCTTTGGTTTTCTTCCATGGTCTTACTATTTTTTCTATTTCTTAATTCCATACATTTCTAGTTCTATCTTGCTTAGTTTTTACTTTCTTATTACTTATATTTCATTAACACATTTACAGATGTCCGTACCCCTGTTGTTGCTTTACCTTCCGAGCTATTTTATTTTGCTACTCTTTTTCCTCTATTACAGAAGCAATTTTTTTTTATCAAAATGTTTATGTTTAAAATTTTGTTCTTTTATAATCCCTACTCTTATCTCATGTTTTGGATTGCTATTATGGCTCATTGGCACCCATATTGGATATTGTATCATCCATAAGTATCTTAGGGTTTATATGATTTATGTTCTTTGTATTCAGTGACCAAATTACATTCGCAATGATAATTCCCTCATTAGAATATGTCAGGTAATTTTATCGAACACAATTATTTTTTCTGGTCACACAACCCCACTTAACTTAACTAAACTTGAGTAATAGTTGAGGACAGAATCAGCTTTTAATTTATTTGTAAGGTGCCAGAATTCTATGCAAGAATCCACTGGCCTACCCTCTATCTTTATTAGTTACTATTATAAAATTATTTGCTATCCTGGAGGCTTGTATTTTTTAATACGGCATCGGCAATTTATTTGATAAAGTAATATAATTGTTGAATTTAAATAATATTATCCTATTAATAACAAACGTAAATAGACAACAATTCAAGTTATATTCCTACGATTTATGAAATTATAATTATGATTTGATTATTTTAAAAACTAAATGGAGAATAACAGTATAAAAATAAATAAATTCAAATGGCTATTAAACACTACTGTTTTTAAGATTCAGATTCTTTTTTTTAATAGTCTGATTCAACACAGCATTTGCTATACTTATAGAAAGTGATCACTTTTAAGTTATGAAATAAAGTCTCTTATCAGTAAGTTGAATTGTTCAATTTATAACACTGAAGTTTACCATGCATGGTTGCTTTTGTTTTCCTGGGAGGGTTCTGTAATATTCTCTTATCGCAGCTTGTAGGTAGACTGGGGTTCAAAGATTTAGGCAGGTGATGGCTTCACTCTCGGCCTTCTAAGACTTTAGGAGGATAGAAACATCAGCAAATGAACCTTCTTTACTCACATATTACAATGATTCAATACATTGGTGAGAATAATTTGGCACAATTTTTATGATTTCATAAAAAAATCAATTTAATAGTAAACTGTTTCCTTTAGAAGACAAAGATCTAAGACTCAAGATGCATGATGTATTTGCTTTTTATACTGCCTCCCTAATTTTACTCAGCTACACACATCCTGTTGACACTTTTTAACTTTGACAAACTTAAAAGTAATTTTGTTCACAAAGTTATCTTTTCCCTCTTTGGTGGCCATCTTTGATGATGGCGACAGAATGCCATGACTTTAGCTTTCAAGTATTGCTAATTAATTTGTGATAAGAATATATATCCTTATCTTAGCAAAATCAAAGTAAGATCGGGTTATTCTCTTTATCTCTCTAACTTAAAAAAAAAAAATCTACGTTGTCTAAAAAATAATACAATGAGAAGATATTAAAAATATTTTCTTATTGGTAATTTGATAATTTATGATTCTAAACTATCAATGCAATCTTGTACCAAAACTACAGTACAATATATATAATATTTTTGAAATACAAGCATAATTCATATACTTGGAGTTTAAATGTAATATAAGGGATTTGAAAATACAGAATTTATCAACAAGGGATTTGGCATTCCATCATCATATTTTCAATGGCATGAATGGCTGAAGAGTTGGAGTAGACTGAAGTCTATCCATTAAAGCTTGAAGATTTGCTATCTTAATATAAACTGGATACTGATTCTATATATGTGTGAGAGATGATGATCTGGATCAATTGATGAATGCTGGTTCAGCAAGAAATATGTATATTGCAAATCATTTATCTTTTTCACATGTGCGTGGTTATGTCTATCAGTTATATGAGATAGACTGGATAGCTGAAGGAAGTTTGAAAGTCTGTTCAAATCCCCTATATATATATAGAGAGAGAGAGAGAAAGAGAGAGAATTGTACTTCATTGCAAGGATATAAATCATATATATTTAAATATTAATAATGATATCTTATTACTACTATTATTGTCTGATAGTTGAATAATTAAAAAAATGACTTTTTATTAGAACTTTAACAAATAAATAAATAAATAAATTTAAATTGAATTCATATATGCTTATCATGTTATTTAATATCATGTCATAAAAAGCAGGAACAATTATCATTATTAAAATTAAATGGTTCTTTTCAATCAAACTGAAGTTATTGAGATTTCTTGAAACAAAATATATGGAGAAAAAACTGATTAAAGTCTCAATGTGTGAAAAGTTCTTACTTTTAAATGCCTCTTTCAACAAACATGTTATCTCAATTTCAATGATATGTAATGCCCTATTGGACATAGTTGATTTCTTATATTAAAAGAAAAAAAATTAATATCATCATAATATTATTAATATTTTGATATTACCCAATCAGTTAAAATAGTGTCTCTCTGGAACATCATTTTATAACAAGCAAAACAAATACATTTTAATCCAAAAGAATTGCCCTATTTTTTATTGCTTAATTAGAGAACTGATGACCTTTTTCTATGAATTAAGCAATCTCTAGTCACTTTAAAAATGACATAATGATCTGCACATTCAGACAAGTATTGCATAAAGAATAACAGAGAAGCTCATTAAATAATCTGAAGATGGAATTTCACAGGCATATTAATTTTATTTTGATTCAGCTTTATTTGCTCTATCATCTTTATAATATAAAAAAATAACTTTCAAATTTGATATATTTTTTTCATTCACATACGATAATGTGCTTATCCAAAGAACCCAATAATGGGGGTAAGTAAATTGACCTACTATTATTGCCAAGATGTAAAAAGTTTCTAAGTTTGACAAAAATTAAGAACTGAAGCTATTACACTCAGAAGTTTGGAATACAGATTGTGATATAGATTTATGTCTTGAATCTCACAGGTACATTTTTAACAAAATAATTCAGTCCACTATATATGTATTCATTAATAATTCTATGTGCTTTGATTCAAAAAAGAAGTAACAGTTTAAATTTTAATACATACAGGGATTAACTTAATTTTTAAAATTAAAAACCCTTATATTAAAAAAAACAAACAAACAAATACATGCTTGAGCCTTATACATTTTTTCTCTCTATATTATATAATAATAGTTAATTTTAAGAAATTTAATAAATGACAAAGTGGTGGATACATATACTGCTGCTACATATAATAGTATGCAAAATTCTATAGCAAGTATAAAACAAATAGAAAATGTTACGTATTTTATTTCCAAATTTGGCTAAATCAGATTTAAAAAAAAAAAACCAGCAATCCTAATTGTAATTTTTGATTCTATTTTATAAGTATGAAAAAATTATTCTAAAACTGATTTATGGAAACTGAAATAAATATTGCCAAGCCCAAAATAGTTTGAAATACAATAACAAGTAGCTAAAAATGAGAAACGTTCTCTTCCATATGATATATAAACTGAACTTGTGCAAGTAATTTACCAATTTAAAAATCAGGCTTATAATAGGTTCAAGCTTTAATCTTGGCAAGTTGATGAAAGTCCGTTTAGTTAAAAAATAAGTTCTAAGCACAGGTGGACCACCTACGCTTCTACAACCTTCGTTGACGGAGTTTGCGTCAATTATAGCTGCATGTGTGAAGACTAGTTTCCTTACACAAAATAATATATATATAATCGCTATATTATTAATTATTAAATATATACCATTGTAATTTTACTTTCCTTTTAATAAGTAAATATAAAAAATGATTAAAAAAAAAACAACAAATTAAATTATTTTATCTTTTTGCTCAGATGTATCAACTACAGATATTTTCTAATAGCTTTTATTGATTTAATAAAATGTATATACATCTATATTGTACAGATAATGTAAAGTGAATGATAAAGTCTGTTTAGAAAATGTTTAAAAACTTGTTAACAAGTTTATTTGCAGTGTTTAAAATTGCACTAGTTAAATAAATCTGCATCTTGGAGAAGAATGAAAGACTTTATTTATATTCCCAATTCAATTAAGATAAGATTAAAAAAACAAAACAAAAACAAATTGTCTTAAAAGCTTTAAAATATTGCAGCAACTTCTTTTAAAATAAATTACAATTAATACAATAAATTAAACATAATATATTAATTAAAAAAAAAAAAAAAGAATATCGTACTCTTATGAGACATTAAAAAAAAAATTAAACCAACAGTTTAAATTCTTTTTTTTTCTTTTTATGTTATTCTAAAATTTAAAGTGCATAATACAATATATATATTCCACAATGTTTTTCTCGTAATGAAAAAAGAATTAATAATTTAATACATTAAAGAAACTGAGCACATTAATTATCCAATGAAATCTTTAGTAGAGGAGTTCTTGCATTCCATAATTGATTGTCTTTTTTTTTCATTCTAATGACTTTGGAACAATTATTTACATCTAATTATATTTTGGCTGATTCTAAATAGAAATTTGCATAATAATTAGAAAATAAAAAAGCAAATTTTAAGTAAAAAAGTAAATTAATAACAATAATAATTTTGGCAAAAATTAAATCATTTTTATTTAATAAACTAAAATTATCAAAAAACTCATTTACATTAAATAAAAATATTTACTAATTGGCATTAATTAAATGTAGCAAGTATAAAAATTATATTATGCAGAAATTTGCAATAATATATATTTAACTGAACATAAAATATCAGAAGCTTCTAATGAGTTATATCACGTCTGTAATCCTATCACAAACATCCATCAGCCCAGAAGTCAGTTCAACCTCTCCACCATAGATACATTACAAACATACACTTTGTCAAACAATACATATTATTTTTAGAGCAACCTTAAATTTAATATATATATTATTAAATAGAATTCCATCACACACTACTGAAACACACGATCAAAGACATGTAAAAAAACAACAACAAATGGCCCCCGTGATTTATATATATATATATAGCACCCGCATATCTGGATTGAATAAACTAATGACATCTATGATACCTTTAATAATATAGTTATGGAAAACCAAAATTTGCTTCAAAAACTGTTTGGATTCTATGTGGGTTAAAATTATATAATACTTCGACATTATTTAAATTAATATACTGTACAGGCTTACACACACCTGCACATATATAATGTAATATATAAGAATTCGAACTCAGACTTTCACACGACCCTCAACTCATTAGGTGGAAAATATTCACCATCTAATTGCTGTTCAAGAGATCAAAAGGACTCAGTAATATGTAAATCATGTGTAATACTAAATTCTCAAAATATTACTATTGCTACACCAGCAGTTATGAATCACACGATAATCACTTAGAACGATTTATTATATATAATGTGTAAACTATTGGTGCTATTGTTTTAAAATTAATATTACAGTCAGTGTAGTTAATTTTAACATGATAGTAATATGTTTTTCATCATTACATATTGGAACCCATCCACATACATTCTAAGAATCAAATAATTCTATAACTCTATAGCAACAATGTATGTAATGTTAATTATGTTTGACAACCACTAGTGATAATTGTTGTCTATTTACATATATATATAGGAATGTACATTTTAACAAATATCCTTTAGTTAATTTAATCAAAGTAAGTTTTCAAGTATTTGTTACTTACTTTATTAATTCTCACGAATTCCAATTCTAACAGATCAATAGTATTAGGAAAAAACTTTTCTTCATTCCTAGAAAGTTATTCCTAGCACCATTTCATAAAGTACTGTTTAAATTTGTATTCTTAGAATATGTAATTTTCACCACAAGTTTTGATATTCATAACTCAACCTACAAACACTTTTCAGTGTTAAATAATCTAAAAATTTGGAACTGTCCAGTATCATACCACCAATGTAATTGTTGTTTCCCCAAATATGTTTAATTCCTTTGGATAAATATTATCTTAATGATGTAAATAACTCATTAAAGTTGCTCTAAAAATTAAGATACAAGAATATATTGTGTTAAAGACGTAGCAAATAATGACATTTAACTGATAAGAATAAAGTATGATATCAATTATTCTTAGTTTTCTACTGATTTCTTAGACTCACTTGCCTTTGTTCAAAAAAAAAATAATGTTTTTTTAAATACAGAAAAGAATTTGTCAGATAAGGATTTTTTTTACTTCACAAAATTAAAGATATATTGATCAAAAAGTCAGCAGTGAGAACAATATATATATTTTTAATTAATGAGAAATTCTATATATTTAATTAGATCCATCTTTTTTTTTTCACACCAAAATATATAATAAAAATAAATTACACATATCTACAATCCCAATAAAAAATATGATTACGAGATAGATATCTACTATATATAGATATATTTCTATCTTAAAAATATGGAAGTCAAGATAATATATTGTTTATGCAAAAGTTTTGGTCAACTACAGAGGTGAAAATGATATCTAAATAAAAATTTTTGAGATAAGAAGAACTACTCTACTAATACATGTTACTTTGTAATTGCTTGTTTTAGAAACTTTCAAACAACATTTGTTTGGGAATGTTTCCTATGACTTTTCCAGAAAAAGATGAAAGATCTGAGAGCTGCTTCAAACATTAGTATATAAAAATCTTTTTAAATATACAGTGAAGCTGTGATATGCTCTGTATTAATATGCAATACTTCAATTATACATTATCCAATATAGATAAACAAAAGATTAAAATAAAAATATTAAAATTAATGAATTTGTAATGTTTATGAGTCTGTATTACTTAGAGCAGTGGTGGGCAAATAGCGGCCTGCCTGTCAGAAAAATCCACCTTGAACTGAGATTTCCTTTCCATGTATGACCGAAGATTTGTCTCATATTTTCCACTAGGATAGCCACATCAGTACACATGTGCAGTGTAGATACGATGTGTAGTGCTTTTCCAGTTGATCTGTTTAATTTCAATTTTGTCTTTGCATTAGCAAATATATACATTTCCAACTTTAGTGAAACCCTGAACCCTCCAAAAAAATATAAAATTGTTGATGAATGTTGTGTGTTTAATGAAGAATAGATAAACAAATATTTCTTTGGTAATACAGGGAATAAAGCAGTGTGTTTATTGTGTCATGAAAAAAAGGTGCAGCCCTCCGCTAACCTTCGCTTCCACAATGTAACCCCCGATGCGGCCCTTCACCAACCTCTGCAGCCCCCAAGCCAAAACAATTGCTCACCCCTGACTTAGAGTATAGCAGCAGCTATTTTTGAATCTTGGGATGATCTTTATCAAATTTAAAGTTGTCAACAGTTATAATCATAAAATTATTTGATCTTGTTTATTAATTACATTTATTCCATATTAAGTAAGCTGAAGCCACATACATTTTTCCCTGTGTTTTTTTCCCTTTCCTAAAGTCTGATATAGAATAGATTTCATTTAATAAAATCATTTTTGAGCAAAAAGCTGGAATCTACAAAATTTAACAGAATTTGTAATGAACTTTTCATAAGTAATAAATAAACATTATTGACTTTATAGTGAAAGAATAAAAAGGTGTTTTAAAGTGAACCATATATTAAAAAAAATGAATCACTTATTAGAGAAATAATGAAAAGAAAAAAAAACATATTTGTGTCATTATTGTTTGTGCTCCTGAAATGGCTAAAGTTGTAACTATATTAAAATAATTTTTTTTAGAAAGACAGAATTTATAAATAGAAGATAAGAATTAATAAAACATTTTTGTAAAACATTATTGTATTGCATCAAAAAGCTTAAAATCTATATGGAGAATTTAGCTGAGAATCTGAAATGAGTAATTCCAAGTCATTCAATGCTTGTAAGGGGTGGCTGTATAAATTTTGAAAGTGATATGAAATTAAAAACTTCAAAACAAATGGGAAAGCCATATCTGCCAATAATGATACTGCTACTATTATAGAATTAAAAAAAAAATATTGAAAAAAGAATATCATTCAGAGTGTTTAATTTTAATGATGCTAGGTTATTCTGATAAAGATCAATAGTCAGATTATTTTCTTATTCATTTTATTAAAAAAAAAACCAAAAATACAGTACAGTAAGCTTTTATTATTATTTATTTTTTGAGTGAATATAAATAAATAAACACCCAAATATGTATTTACATATAAATGTGTTTTTTCAATTTACTATTAATAACTACATTATATTTTTTAAATATTTTATTTATACTATAATCTTAATTTGTATATGCATAATATACATGTAAAAGATATATTGTAAACAAAGCATATAAACAAATTGTGAGCTATTGTTTACTGCAGGGGTCCCCAACCTTTTTGCACTTAAGAGCACATTCTATAATACCGGCCAGGTGGCGGGCACCAGTTATTTTTTTCAACCAGATTGCGGGCACTATTTATTTTTTCAATGTAAATTTATAGTTGGATATTGTTAATAATACGCATAATGAACAAAAAAAATATTTATTTCAAAAATAAAATTTTAACAGATAATAAACGTTTATATTTTTACGCTGTAAAAATATAGTATGCCCTACAATTTGATTACAATATAATACAATAATTTATAAGAAATTTTAAAAATTAAATTTATTTGTATCAGATAAATAATTTTTTATCGTGTTCGATAGTGGCGGGCACATATAAAATGGTCTGCGGGCGCCATGGTGCCCGCGGGCATAGGGTTGGGGACCCCTGGTTTACTGTATATAAAATAAAGGAGACTCTGGAACAATATCTAAGATATAATGACTCCAAGGCATTATTAAGAATTACCAAAATGTCAGCTGATACAAAAACTAGAGACTAATGTCAATATATATATATATTCAGTTTAAAGTAAAAGAAATTACGCAAGAAAAGAAAACAAAATGATGCAGCTTTCAGTCCTACAATTAGGCAAATTTCTAAATTGTTTGTAAAAAAAGTCTTAATTCTTCATAATTGAACTTAATTAAAACGTTCACAAGCATTTATTGTTAAAGATTTATAGAAACACAAAAATGTGATATTATAGTCAGTCAATAGCTTAATTATTAATGTCATTGTAATTTAAGAGTAAAGTTTCAACTGATAATAAAAAGCATATATTTGGCTCAAAGAGTTAATGATGAGGAGTGAATAATAAGCAAAGAGCAAAAAAAAAAAAAAGCAAAAGTGAATAAAAGTTAAATTGCCATAGTTAAAGTAATTCAATTGTCCAATTTATGTGCTTCATTGCATAGTGATTGGTGAATTTTTGGCCAAATTGTGATATGAATTTGGACTGAATAAACCTCAAAAATTTTTTTCAGACTTCAAGCAGGTTAATAATTTTTTTTCAGATAGATGACCTATATTTAATTCATTGTTAATCAACCAATAGATATTTAACTATTATTGGCCTAAGGTATCAGAAGAATAAAGGTTTGTCAAATGCAATATCAATCTGCTGATAGTAAAAACAAATAATACAATTGTAATATGATGAAGTTTCAATTATTGGTGTGTAAGAATTATAATCCTGAATCCAGGATTTATCTTTATATTTGTAAAACTATAAGCATAAGTGCTAATAATTGATTATTTCATAGCTAACTACTATTAAAAATAATCAAATGATTTATTGCTCAGAAATGCACCAGAAGTAAAAGAAATGGACATGAACTTTGAGCTTAAGAATCTGCCACTTTATTATTGCATCAAACCACACCTGTAAATGCAGCAATATATATTTCAGGCATTACACTGTTCTGAAATAAAAATGGTTTATCTTGTACTTTATCAACCTTTATTTTTTTTAAAAAAGATAAATAATAATGATTTTATAAATAAATCACACAAGTTTAAAATGTCATCCACCAAGATCAAATTGTAATTTTAGATCTCTTCTTACTATTATAATTACTAAATTGAACACTCATGAAGTTTACATTAATTTGCATTTAAAAACTGTCATTTTATTTGCTCAGTTTTGTAGGTCAATATCTGTAGGTTTACTCAACATTGTAGAGTAATTTTTATAATTTTGAGTTAACTAATGGATATCAAACAATAGTAATAAATAAATCAATAGACCAATTTTTAGATTATTTTACTTTTTCAGTAGAAAACTTACTTTTTGCATTACATCTATCTGGCAGCCATTTTTTTTTATTCAAGCTAATGATTTGAACATTTCAAACATTTAAAGTTTTGAACCAAAGATAACTTGCTTATCTATCTATATACATATGTAAGTGAATCAACAATTATTTGTCTTAATGACATTTATAAGCTAATTTTAAATTAATTTCAATGTTCTGGGCTAATGCTTTGATGATTATAGAATACAAATTCATATATAATGCTATGACACACTTTTAAAACATACAACATATATATAAAATATACAATAAAATCATTATTTTAGTATAACAACAACTATGATATTTGAATCATAAATTATATTTGACAAACTTCAGAAAAGCATAATAATTTTTTTCCAAATATCTAAAATAAAAGCTTATACTAATGATATTAGATATTGTAATGGTCAGCCATATTTCAACATTTTATATTTTCTCTATTTATTTATTCACATAAGTTAAATGGGTGCCATCTAACTTTAAGCATTAGGAAATAGGCTAACACATATATATCTAAAATAATATTTTATTCAATATAATAATGTAACCATAACATAGTCCTGTTTGTAATGGCACAGAGAACATTAGTTACTCCTGATGAATGATGGTAGACCAAACAATCTTACATAAACAAAGTAACAAATCATGCAATAATAATTTATTTATAAGTTCACAATTCATTTCTTTAGCAAAATTCTTAAATTTTTTAATACATCATAATATCCATATATTCATAGATAATGTAACATTCATTTTATCTTTAGCTCTGACTTTAATAAACTTAAACATAACTCTATGCATATATGAATACATATGCTCAATATGGGATAGGCATCAATGCTATCTTTATTACAATAATCAATCATCTGTAATGGTCTTTTTTAAGATCCTATTACTAAACATAACTGCTTATATAATAATAACTATAAAGGGGTAGTCTTTTAGTCTAAACCCTAAATGACTACATCTTTTATACAATAATTGTAAGAAGTGGCCTTTTTGATCCTAAATGTAAGTTAATACAACTTCAATTAATACAGGGATGACTCATTCTGAGATCGATCCCTAACTCATTAAACTAATAGGAATGTATTCTTCCATATGGATGCAAACATAAGTAAACAACTATATAATCAAATATGTTTAACTATGAATGAATGAGACTAATGGAAATAATTACATCATTAATTATGGTTATTTGTGCCTTAGGCAATTTATATGTGTGCATTGCATTTACATGATTGCCATTATTTTTTTATTATTTCCGTTTATTAATAACTTATATAAAATTCAAAAGCTTAGCATACATATGTGATATACAATAATTATTATTTTTCTTTAAAAAAGAAGTTATTACAAATTCATTTCTTTTTTTAAACTTACGATTTATTTTAAAATAATACCCAGATTAATAAGCCTTGTTTACAAACCAAATTATTTAAAATAAAGTATAGATCACTCTTTAAATAAGACTCACCAAAACAAAATAATTGTCATTTACCTCTTTTCTGACAAATATTAAAAGTCCGTTTATGGTCATCTTTAATATAGTCTTGCAATTTCTGTCATTTAAATAAGCGCTAATATTTCATTTCAGCCAGGATTATACAAAATATGACGCAAAAGTGTTCCAGATTAGATCTAGCTAACTGTTAGTTGTATTCTTCATTTCCTTCTGATCAAAGGAAACAAATTGATTTTTATATCCAAAACTTATGTTTGTTGGTTTTTTTAAATTTTGCAGAGATTTAGCATAGAAAAAAAATTTTTTTTTCTTATTATTTTTGTTTTATTTTATTGAAATGAGTAATAGATTATTTCAATATATTCAGCTTCTAATTAGCTCACTAGTTTAACTGTATCTATCTGTTAATTTTATATAAGCATGAAAATAATCTGCATTGTAACCCCCCCCCCCCACGATCATCTATTCAAAATTATATCTAAGTAATGACTACAAATATATAACATATTTATGTTAACTAAATTAGATATACTACATTATGCAACTAATAATATAATACACTGAATTGCTAAAGACTAAATTATAATTATTGACTTCTGGTGACTGTTGATGATTCTCAGTTTCTTGACAGAAGATTTGCTACACAAAACATTTCAAATCAGCAGAAACTTTAACTAAAAGTACTCAAACTTTTTACTTATATATTATAGATTCACAGTTTATTGCACTTCATTATGACACAATCAAAACAATTCTGGAAATTGCTTAAGATTTATATGTGTTAAATTTTCTGTTTGACAGTGTAATTGACCAATAGATTACTGTGAATAAAATATCTGTTCATGGTTGGTGGTAACTTGGCTTTGCATGATATTCTATTAACACAAGTTATCTAGAAGTTCAGATGTATAACTACATAAATTTTTATGATGTAAGCCTAAATATTAAGATTTTAAATAAATGTTAAGGATCGTGTCTTATATATATATATAATATAAGCATTAATTTTAAAATACACAAAGCCAATTTAATAATATATAGTACTCTTAAGCCACCTAACTAGTGGTGCTTTCTTTCTGCAAATATAAATTGAAATGCTTTAAACTATAAACATCTTGAGGCATAGTGGCTATACATCTGTTCATAATTTAAATTTGATTCAATAAAATACTTCTTTCCTTAATTTGAATATAAAATAATAGTAAAGATACACTATTCTTGGAAAGATTATAAATTTAATAAAATATTTTTTCTAAGCATTGCATTCAATTAGGTCGGTCATATTCATAGAACTACTATAAGTTTATATAAATAGAATTTATAAGTTAATAATGATAATACAATGCCCGAATCTTACTTGTTTATTGTGTTGAGAGTCTTACTTGTTTATTGTGTTGATGTTATTTGCAATAAACCGTGCCTCATTATATTTTCTTTTTTGATCAAGTGCTCAGTGCAAGTGACTTTAATATTAAGAGGATCAAAATTGTGGTCAGACTTCATTTCATATTCTAAAAATATAGATTTAACACTAGGGCTTGTTTGAGCATGCTTATATTGTACCAGTCGGAATTGTATGTTAACTCAACCCGATTCACAGCCTGGGTAAAAGTACCTTGAATCCAACCGCACACAAGATCAAAGATAAAGAATACTTATGGATTCTTCCCTGTTTACCCACTCTCTAAATCTGCAAACTGATTAACAACCTTTTCAAGGCAAGCAATAAATCTTTTCTACACTCCGTCCCACTAGCATCAATGGTAGAGCATGGATCTCAACTAATTCGTATGTCTAATTCTAATTATTAATTTATTTAAATATAAAATGGTATGTGTGTGACCTTCAGTCATCAGATAGCAGCACAATAATTAATTAGAAAATACTAATTTTAGAATGAAGGAAGAGACGAACTACAGGTAGCTTAAATTCAGATATATTTAATAAAACATTTTTATAATTTATCTAATGTCTCTGATTTGATTTCATAAAATTATTTAATAAAAGTTTCTATTCTGTCATTTATTATGCCTCTGGCAAGAGAGCGCGCTATAGTTTACATGCCAATCTAACAAGTGTAAATGATTATTGATTTGTAAAAGACGCCCGCCCAAGTCTGAGATATAGGAATAGATATTTTTAAAGAGCTATGATAAATATTTTATTCAGATTGATTTTATTCTAAAAGAGAAATGGTTAACTCACACTATAGGGATTGGTGTCGGAGAGAGTGACACATTTAAAATATATAAATGGATCGCGATGTGCAAATAAATATTTCAAGATTTAAAATATATAAATTAATCAGATCGTGGTCAATCTGCCATAATGTGCTCAGACAAAGGAAAATGAACAAATTTCAGTATTCGATATTACGCTACTAGCATAGACTCAATTCAACTGCCCCTGTTCCCATGACATGAAGAAATAAAAAGAATAGTCTGCGCCATTGGCAAACCTAACATATTTCAGGTGAAAGAAATGAGAATCGCCAAAGCTAGCTGAGCTTAGTTTACCCTGGGTCTTCCCATTATAGCTTTCATACCCTGGGTCTTCCCATTATAGCTTTCATATCCTGACAAGAAAGTTGATGTCCAGTGAAATTATCATGTGGTCTAGCTATGATCTAGTAATTACACAGAACAAAAGGCAAGTAATTAAGCAAAATACCAGCAAGGCAAAATATGAGTACTGGAGAATATATTTTAACATTTAAATATATAATTGTGCCGAACTATAAAGATTACATAAATGCATATGGATTGACCAAAATCAGACAAACAATAATAAAATAAGTACTAATTATTATTAGGCTGCAGAAAGGAGTTTGCTATTAACTGAAAGGAGACCCTTTGATTCCTCTTAGAGGCCTTAAAGGAACCGAGCAGGGCAAATTCCTAATGTTCACTCCATATGTTCTTGTCGTTGCAGCTGTTATTACTATGTGATTATTCATATAGTATACGAACATGGATGGGCTGCTCATATAGTATACGAACATGGATGGGCTGCTCACCAACACGCATTAGCCAGCGTGGTGAGTTTATTGGCTTTTTACCTCTGAGTTTAAGATCAAGAAACACCATGGTCTTTCTTCTCAGTGCCTGATAAGGCAGAATGAATGTTTGTGCAAATGATAAATATTTTTCCAATACATATATACAATTATGACAGACAAAAATAAAGCATGGCCCTTATTCCCAGGAGGCTGTAAAGTCACCAACCAAGGCAGCGGTTGGTGGCCGAAGGCGGAGGGTGCTAAGAATCTCCTGATTGCAGACCCAGGCTGCCATTTGATGACGACTTTTTATTTAGGTACTTACAACTGCAGATCACTTTCAAGTGAAGGAAGATTGCAAGAATTAGAAGAAGAACTGTCTTATATTAAATGGGACATTATTGGACTTTGTGAAGTTAGAAGAAAAGGAGAAGAAACAATTGATTTAAAAAGTGGAAATATACTCTATTATAAAGGCACACATATTGGAAATACAAGTGGAGTAGGATTCATTATAAATAAAAAGTGGAAGAACAATATTGTGGAGATTGATGGTGTATCGGACAGAGTTGCAAGATTAGTTATACAACTTAATAGCAGATACAAAATGCAGATAATTCAGGTTTATGCCCCAACAAGTTCTCATAGTGATGAAGTAGTAGAAGATTTTTATATGGATGTACAAAAGGCTTTTGATCAGAGTAAACAACATTTTAAAATTGTTATGGGAGACTTTAATGCTAGAATTGGTAGACAAATGAAAGATGAAATTGCTGTAGGTAATTTTGGTTATGGTAATAGAAATGAGAGAGGACATAGACTTGTGGAGTTTGCAGAAAAAGAAAAACTTTATATTATGAATTCATTTTTTGAGAAAAATGTTAAAAGGAAATGGACATGGAAGCATCCAAATGAAGGTACAGCAGAATTGGATTATATTTTGACTAACAGGAAATACATATTTCAAGATTGTAATGTTCTTAATAAATTTAACACAGGAAGTGATCATCGATTAGTAAGGTGTAAGTTACATGTTAATGTAAAACTAGAGAGACAAAAATTATTGAGAAAAACAATATTTACAGTTGATATTCCTAATCTTCAGAAACATTCTAATGAATTTAAATTAGAACTTACAAATAGGTTTCAAGTGTTAGGAGATTTTGAACATGATTCAGATTTGAATGAAATTAATATGAAAATAACTGATACACTTTTAAAAACTGCAACAAAGATAGCTGGTAGAAAAAAGCAGCAATTGACTAATAAAATTTCTACTGAGACTAGAGAATTTATGAAAAAAAGAAGGAATATGAAGGTATACAAAAATGATGTATTAAAAAGAATTGAATATCTCGAATTTTGTAAAATGGTACGGAAAAGAGTTGAAAATGATATAAGAAAGTATAACTGTAAAATAGCAAGGAAAGCTGTAGAAGAAAATAAAAGTCTCAAGAATGTTAAACAACATTTTGGTATTGGTAGGAAATTTATATCTGCAATAAGAAAAAAGATGGAATTATTACTAAAAAGAGAGATGACATCATGAAATTGGTAGAAGATTTTTATCAAGAATTATATAGTAATAAAGAACAAGTACCTCCTATATCTATTACATCTTCCGAATTGCCCAGAATTTTAAATGAAGAAGTGAGACATGCAATTAAATGTATGAAGAAAGGAAAGGCTCCAGGAAATGATGGAATTATAATTGATATATTAAAAGAAGGAGGTGAAGAAATAGAAACAATTTTAGCAAAGTTATATACCAAATGTCTAAATGATAAAGATGTACCGGAAGATTGGAAGAATGCAGTAATAATATTAATATTTAAAAAAGGTGATAAAGAAGATATTAGAAATTACAGACCTATCAGCCTTTTATCAGTTTTATATAAAATATTTACCAAGATAATTACAACTCGTCTACAGAGAACTTTGGATTTCCACCAACCAAGAGAACAAGCTGGATTTAAAAGTGGTTTTAGTACAATAGATCATATCCAGGTATTGAGAGAAGTCATAGAAAGGACAAATGAATATGAGTTGTCATTATGTTTTGGATTTGTAGATTATGAAAAGGCATTCGATTCTATACACATTTCTTCAGTGATTAAAGCATTGGATCATCAAGGTATAGATCCAGGATATTGTCATATTTTAAAGAATATTTATAAAAATGCAACAGCAACAATTAGATTACATAATAATACTGGAAAAATCAACATTGAGAAAGGTGTAAGGCAAGGTGACTCCATATCTCCAAAACTTTTTATAGCAGTGCTGCAAGAAGTATTTTGTGGATTAAAATGGGAAACTAAAGGAATGAAAGTAAATGGAGAGTATTTAAGTCATTTAGATTTTGCAGATGATGTAGTTGTTTTTGCAAATAATGCTTCAGAGCTGCAGGAAATGTTGCAGGAGTTAGCAGATGAAAGTAGAAAAGTAGGACTAAAGATAAATGTTAAAAAGACTAAAGTAATGTTTAATCGATTTGCTCAAAATATGAAAATAAAGATTGATTATGAAGAATTAGAAGAAGTTAACAGTTACAAATACCTAGGTCAGATTATTAATACAGATGGAAACATAATGGAGGAAATTAATCATAGAATTAAACTTGGTTGGAATGCTTTTGGTAGAAATAACTTGATACTAAAAGGAAATATGCCTATGTGTTTGAAAAGAATGGTTTTTAACAAATGTGTTTTACCAGTTCTTACTTATGGATCTGAGACTTGGACACTTAATAGAAGAGCAATACAGAGACTTCAGACCACTCAAAGAAGTATGGAGAGATGTATGTTGGGAGTAACAAGAAGAGATCGAAAACGCAATGTATGGGTAAGACAACAAACAGGTGTTACTGACCTTATTGAAAAAATTAAAAGATTGAAATGGAGTTGGGCTGGACATATTGCTAGAAGAAATGATAATAGATGGACAATTGAAATTTTAAACTGGATTCCAAGAGATTGTAAAAGACCCAGAAAGAGACCACATGTGAGATGGATGGATGAAATAAGAAAATGTGCAGGGGTGTTGTGGAAAAGAGAAGCTAAAGATCGGAGAAGATGGATTAAACTTGGAGAGACCTTCATCCTGCAGTGGATTGATAATGGTTGATGATGATGATGAATTATTATTACGAATACACGTATCTCCCTCCAACATAAAATCCCACTAACATTTCAAATGACATTCTATTTCTCTTTTATTATTTAACATGAATCTAATTTTCTAAACCCCCTCCCTTTCACTCTTTAACAATGAAATAATTTAACTAAATGAATTCTCATACTTGAATATCACGTCTCCCCACAACTAAATCGTATACGCATAAATATAAAAAAGACATAATAATATAAAATGGTTTCATCTCGACAAAATAAAGGTTGCTCCAAAATCTTCAGAGCTAGATAATTATTTATTTTTATTTACCGACAAATATTGGTCGGGAAATAGGTAGCGAATATTTATTTAAGTTAAGCTTTTGTCGAGATGGAACAAAATTGGCACATATTCATTTCATTTAAGTAATTAATAAGAATGTTTTCTAAACCGCAATTAGAAGGAAGTTTAGCATTAAGAAGAAACATAATTTTAAAACAGATAGAAAGAGAGCAGTAAGAGCAAGTATATTTTTACAGAATATTAAATTAAATATTTTAAATTACATTTAAATTACCCTATGGGAATTACACTTTAGAAGATATTAAAATTTAGCAGGAGTTACGTTATTGGGTCACTGGAGTTTTAGAAGAAATAAATTAGGCAGTTAGAAATAACAAATTGGAGTCATATTACCTAATGTATTATAAGTCCAAATGGAAGTTGGAATCCTATGATGAAAAATGAATTTTGACACAGGCATAGCTAGCTATGAATTGACTAAAAGAGTTCAACAGTTAAGCAGTTCATTTTTATGAGGTTTCTCCAGCTTATGGTAATTTTGATGGTCATGTTCAGGACATGGGAGTCGAGCAGGGTTGACGCCATCTAATCTGCTACCATACTTCAGAACATTTTCATCATTATTTTAAAATTTTACTGACGTAGATTTGCCAGGCAATGGCTGACAAAATCTGGGACTGGATTGGCTTCTATTGTTCTCTTTGGCTATTTATACCTTTTTTTAACTGTTTTTGGGAAATTCCCTTTTTCATATGCTCCAGGCTAAGTGACAATGTTAGAATACCTAAGATATATTGGTATTGTATTCTTGAGATCAGCTTTCCGATAAACCCAATGATTTAATTGTTTCAAATCTATTTTTATTAAATGTAGATTTGCAGAATTTATATTTCAAATTATCTTTTACTTTAATTAAAAAATCCATTACAATTTTGTTACTGGATTTTCTTTTGTTTGAACGCTATGGAATGTTAGTGAAGTTTATCGTGAAAGCAAATCTCCAAAATAAAATACTTAAAAAAATATATTAAAAATTTATATATTGATTTTTATAAAAGTTTTCATCTGTAATTCTATATACATCTGGGTCTCTTTTTACGCGGACTTATTTAATACGTTTTTGAAGTTATGCAATTCGTGTTTCACCAGAAGTCGATTTCCGATAATGCGCTATTACTTTAAATAATAAATTCCGCGCACTTACGTTATATTGAAAGTAATAGCACATTATTGGAATTTGACTTTCATCTTAGTAATTTCAATATTTTCAGTGCTTTATAATAGTAAGATTTTATGCAATAATGAAATTAAAATCATAATTTCCACATTTTAAATATACACATATTAAATTTTACAAGTTTATAATGTAAATTTGTTCAAACATTGTGCGTGTTAATTTTGCATTTTAAATCACATTGTCTTTGCTTTTAAAAAAAGAACGTAATCAATTATTATTTTCTTATTAATGACACTAATCATTAACATACTCTTAAATTCCAACAAGAGCTAAATGGTTATATGTCTGGATATCGTGAGCTTCGTAAACAATTAATAAAATCATCGTCTCAAAGATTAATTACTAATTACGTTGTCACCAGAAAATCATAATAATTAAAATGTATATAAAAAAATGTAAATTACTGTACAGTAAATTATGCATAAAAATATATTATTTTGAATAAAATTAAATATTATAGTTAAAAAAAGTTTGTTTTGTATCAATTTTTTTCAAATTTGAAATTTTTTATTAGTCATATTTTATTTCCTTATTTTTTTTTTCTGTGAATTTTAAAGTAATTTTACGTTGGTGCTTTGCTTTTATGCGAATTTTGAAAAATCACAGACCACCCCCCCCTTTTTTAATGTAAGTTACGTCTATTTTTGTGTGATTTCATTTGCGCATGTTTTCTGAGGAACCTATCTATCGCGTAAAACGAGACCCAGGTGTATGTATATCCATCCATCCATCCATCCATCCATCCATCCATCCATCCATCTATCTATCTATCTATCTATCTATCTATCTATCTATCTATCTATCTATCTATCTATCTATCTATCTATCTATCTATCTATCTATCTATCTATCTATCTATCTATCTATCTATCTATCTATCTATCTATCTATCTATCTATCTATCTATCTATCTATCTATCTATCTATCTATCTATCTATCTATCTATCTATCTATCTATCTATCTATCTATCTATCTATCTATCTATCTATCTATCTATCTATCTATCTATCTATCTATCTATCTATCTATCTATCTATCTATCTATCTATCTATCTATCTATCTATCTATCTATCTATCTATCTATCTATCTATCTATCTATCTATCTATCTATCTATCTATCTATCTATCTATCTATCTATCTATCTATCTATCTATCTATCTATCTATCTATCTATCTATCTATCTATCTATCTATCTATCTATCTATCTATCTATCTATCTATCTATCTATCTATCTATCTATCTATCTATCTATCTATCTATCTATCTATCTATCTATCTATCTATCTATCTATCTATCTATCTATCTATCTATCTATCTATCTATCTATCTAGGCCCCTCTAATATTTATAACAAAACATTTTAATAGAAAATTAAATACTTTAATAACTTATTTAATGGCCTAAAATTTAAATATAGATAAAATGGCAGACGGAAAGTTCTACAAACATTGTAACACACGTGGATCAGGTTTGATCTTTGTCTAGTAATCTAGAAAGACGTGAAGCATGGATCTGGCCTACAGATCCACCTGCTTCAATATATATATGTATGTGTTTTGCTAATCTTGTAGTATTGGTACAAGACTTACCATAATAAATTGCATTACATGTTGTTTCATTAGATTTAATTTTATAAACTATTTGGAGAGCTTGGTTTGGAGATAATTTATCTTTAGTATTGTTAAAAATTTGATGAAGATTAGGAGGGATTCTAAAACTAATATTGAAATCGTTTGAGAAAATTGTTTTCATCTTTTTAGATATATGTGGTACAAAAAAAAGGTTGATCTATGCATTAATATAATTATTAATGTTCCTAGTATTTAAAGATGAATATAATTTTTTAGAAGTTTTATTTAATATATTAATATTATATCTTGAATTGACTACATCTTTTTTATAGTTTTCAATGTTGCATTTTCTTACTGCTTCAAACTTACATAATTTATAGTTTCTATACAAAAAAAAACATTTGAAGTCAGTCAATTTATGTGAAATTGGAGTATAAAAATGTGGGTGAATTCCATCATGAACATTGACAGATTTTATAATCATAATTAATTTGTGAGTTTGAATGTTGAATATGCATATTAAAAACTTTATACCATTTAATGTATCTTCATTTTCTATAATCCAAATTAAAGAAGATAAATGAGATAACTAATCCTTTATATCAATAATTGTTTTTTCTTCAGCATAAATAAGAATATCATCTACATATCTCATATACAAAAGTGATGTTGCTGTAGTGAACTTTTTTTTGAATAATTGATAATTTCAAATTGGTTAAGAACTATACTGTAAATTATTCCACTTAACGGTAGCCCCATAGACCATCCGTGTACCATTGCATAAAATTTGAATTTGAGCTAGGTGAAATTTAATTTTTTTTTTTGTAGATTTTAATCTTTTTCAGGTTGCAATATTATCCTGAAACATTAAATGTATATATGTGCACACATACATTCTCAAATGTTATAATCAATAGATTAAAAAACCGAATCAAGTAGCCTAAACTCATCATGCACACGTACATGTGTATATTAAATATTTTAGTCAAAACGGCAGGTTGAATAATTAAACAATAGGTTGGAATGACCGTTTCAATTTTAGAACTATAATAAAAACACATACATATACACAGGGAACATATTGATGAAAACAATTACAAATTTGAGTGTATAATTTTATTATATTATCATCTTAATAGCTAAGCTTATAATAAAAATATAAAAGAATCAAAATTGTATTATTAGATAATTTAAGAATACGGTAATTCATGCATTTATTCAGAAAAAAAAAAAGTGCTTCATATAATCAAACCACAGAGGTTCTCAATGAGTGATTGATTAAAGAAGTCAAGCTAATGTTATCAAAACACAATGAGACATAATGAACTGTTAAAATTAATGGTTTAATTAACATCAACAATGATTTAAAAAATAATTTTTTATGCTCAGAAGCATTCAAAAGTAAAAAGTTTATTTAAAAAAAAAACTGATGAAGATTTACATATTTAAAGATTCCATTTGACAGAGCTACAGTTCAAAAGAAAAACAAAATTAAAAAAAAAAAGATATTGCTAACTAAAAGTAAAATAATTGAAAGATGTAACTAATATTTAATAACACAGTCACCTTATCTATGGATCATAGGTTTTACTGCTTAAAGATCAAATATAAAAAAAACAAACAATTCTTTTATATATAACAACGTATGTAATCGTTATGCTTGTAGTATAAATATGTATATCAATGTCTTTATTGTGTTATAATAGTTTAAGAGAAGAAAACCAACGAATTACAAATAACATCACCGAAGCCACAGAAATACTCAAGATTGAAATGTATATAATATTCTTGTTATAAAAGCCAGACTTTTTGATAAAAGCATGTTGTTGTTTTTAAATTTTTCGGTTACTGCATATATGTTTCCTCGGAGATAAATTCAATTGCTGCAGAGTCTTGCCTTACATCAGATTCTGTTTATCATATTTCCCTCCAAATCTAAGTATTTTCTTTTTATTCTTATTTAAATGAGTCCTTTTTTTTTTTGCTCATTTTCTTTTCTTTTCAATATTAATATCTTATAATTCTTGATATTTATATATAAAGAATTATTTAAATAAGATATATTTTATATAGCGCGATGTTTTTAAACTGTAATAACAATCAGCCATCAAGCCAATGCACATGCGCTTTGTGGATTTTAACTATAAATGAATACTCTCACTTTCCAAACACAAGATAAAGTCTTTGTGAAAAGATAGAATAAATTCATCTATCCTTTCAACCCAAACGTTTAAGTATGGGTAAATCTTAAGCATTATAATTGTCATTTTCAGACAGGCCTACTACAGCAAATCAGACAAATTTTTGCAAGTCATCATCATTCATTCTACTTTTTAAACAAACATAGTACTACATTCAGGCTATCAGCAGAGTTCACAGTTGATGAATAGGGTAATGACCTTCAGATGTAGTACCCTATAAATGGTTTCTTCTTATCATGAATGATATAATGCTGGTACATCAAAGGCTAGATGCCATTTCTAATAAAAATAATTTTGTCTATCCCTTCTTTATCTTCAGTCACACAAGTTAGTCTAGAGGTTTTGTTATCATGAGCCTTTTATATTATTAGTCATCTATTTACTGTAAGGATGAGAGAGAGATTGAATGTTTGAGTGATGACATTTCTATCTTCTAACTATATATATATATAATTCTGTCACCTCTTTCCATTTTTTAAGCACAAGATCTAAGGTTATAAAAAAGCAATGATAAGAACAGGTTTAGTAGACTAGGAATCCTTAGTTAAGTCTTTTTTTGAAGCAATATAATCACTAATAAGCTATGTTGAAACTGAATTTGTAATTAAAATTGTAGTTAATCAAAGAGTATACATTTAAAATAATAAACAATCACTCATAAATGAGTTCAGCTATTCTAACTTCCAAAAAAAGAATTAAAATAAAAGGGGAGAAAAAAAAGATCTACTCCAGAAATGAGTTTGCAATGATTATATACACCAATCTGTGAACCACAAATAATATCCGCATATCGAACATAAAGGCCCATTTTTCTGCTTACTTGATATTTTATGATACTGTCTTTTAATTTCTTCAGCAGAAACCTTTTCTTCCAGAAATTCTTCAACAACATAACTAATTATAACTCTCCAATATGTTCTATTTTCTGCCATATCTTACCAATGGAAACAATTGACACTGCTTTTCTTTCGAATGTCTTTGAGATAATTCTAATTATGTAGATGGGGTTTATCCCTCCCATAAAAATCATTCTCAAGTTCAAAATAAAACATCTTTAGATAAGTCTTGCATTGTTCGTTTATTTTAAATATCCAATCCAGTCAAGGTGTCATTTTACAATAGTGGATTCTACAATATCATAGCCAATAAGGTGAAGCACAATTTGTCTTATGCTCTAGTCTTTACATTTTAAAATTTTATGAATGCCCTTCAATGAAACTTTTCTAATGCCTTTATACTGCAGCAATAAAGTATCCAAGTAATAAATTAGTTAAAACAATGGCTCTATATAAAGCTAACTTAGTTGTAGTAGTTACTTCCCTGTAATGATGCAGCAACACATTGGAGTCTATGTTGCATCTCAACATCTAAGACTGTCTTTCAATTTACAAAACTACCAAGATACTTAAATCTGCGTACATTTTCAAGCTAGAAGTTGCTGGGGATTTTTAAGCAGCTCTATAGGTATCCCCTTGCCTGCCAAGAAGTGGAATATAGAAATGTGATCTAAGTACAACCAACCACACACATAAGTTATCATGTTTTGCAGGTCATTCATTAAAGCAGTAGAAATAACTATATAGTGGTACTAGTAAAGGTAAATATATGGAATGCAAAACATTACTTGATTGTGTTTCCTTAGATTTAACAATTGTGAAAATTAGTATTGTCAAAGATATAAAACACAAAGCAATAGTAGTAATAAATATAAATATTTTAAGATGCAGGGAGTGTGTAAACTTTACTTGATGCAAATAATTGAAGCCCAGAATGGATGACATGTTTGTTATTTAATAATGGATGATTTAGGATTGCTACAGCTGCTCTTAGTGCAACTCATTTTTAAGAATGAAGAAGTTTAATAAATCAGGTAGATAGTTACAGTTTTTTTTTTTTTTTTTGGAAAGACAGATCAACTAGTAAAATAAAACTAACTGCACATTGTTAAATTTTCTGGAAGAATTAATTTAATATCTGTAAGGTATTATAATTTAATTTGTGCAATGTTACCTCTGCTCTTTCCTGGTTAGCTTTAATACATCTTTATAATTAAAAGATCAATTTTTTTTGTGGCTTTAATACACATATCGAATGTAAACTTTGGTCAAAATTGTTGAACATATTAATATTAGTGTAGTAAACTTAAATGATCTGTTCTATTCATCTTTTGCACAATATAGGAGTTAATTGTCATAAATACTTTATTTAGGCAAAAAAAAAAAATGCATCTAAATAGGTAGTCAGAATAGAAAAAAAATTATATGAACACTTATAAGCACAGATTATTAGACATATCACATATTAATATGCTCCAAAATTAAAGTGATAGTTGCATTAAGAAATAGGTCTTATTTCAATCATGTCCATCAAAATCTCAATGTTCATTTCCTGGAAATAATTATTATTCATGCTGAATTTCAATAGCTATTAAACATTAAAAATGTTATTTGTCTTATTAAAATTGTTAATTTGGATTTTCAAGATTGTAATACTAATGAGATATAGAATTCTAAAAGGGAGTGTGCTATCCATAACACATAGTGAGATAATCCAATATTTGGAAATCACATGATGATGCTTGCCCTTAAAAGGTAAAAATAGAGAAATCAGGACTATTGACTTTGATAGATTAGCCTGATTGGTTAAAACATCATATTAAATTCAGTATTCATAAAACACAATTTCAATTCATGCGTCAAATTATCATTAGTTAGGCAAGCAACATCTGAAAGAAAGAGGAGATAATACTACTCAAATGCATCTATATTAATCTTGGGTTGTTGCAGTCAGATTAATGAATATGGAAAAATGTTAACAAAGTTTGAATTTTTCTAAAAACATTTAACAAATCTACTAAATGATGAAGTAACCTAATGTATAATTTTAAATATATTAGCCACCATCATCATTTCAATTCTTCTCCTTTTTTAAAAATCCATATTGCTCTTTATCTAAAAATACCTTTAATCCAATAAAAATGCAGTCTCAACATTATAGTTATGTAAGAGATTAACTAAGTATTCTAAAATTTTTATATTTTATTGCATTATATTTTTTTCTCTATTGGAATAATAAAATCTATATACCATTTTTCTAAATTATAAAGTAGATTACAAACATCAATAAATTCTGTCAAATATCATTTCTCTTAACTTTTTATACAATGGAGTCCCAGAAATATCTTCAGTAAACAGTTGGTTTGTCGAATGATATCTTGGAATGCATATAAACAGAGGCAATTAAGTTTCAAACTCACAGCCTAGAGCTAAGTTATTATTTAAATCTTAATACAAAATCAAAAATATAAGTGTAAAAATATATAAAATGAATTTACTGTATTTTATTTTTACATATAAGTACTATACAAGCATATTTGAAAGTTTCAATGTTAATAAAAACTAAAATCAAACTTTTAAAAACATAAAAAAAATATTACATTGACACTTGTTGATCCACATTATTAAAAGTTTCCATCTGTTCTCTGAATTATAATGCCAAATTCCCTTCACAATCTGTGCAATTTTAAAATTTTATACCTATTTTTAGTCATTCCATATTTAGCTCTTAGATTTCTGATAACTTTACTGATTTTTCATTTGAAATCATGTCCACATTAGATTTCATTCCATATTTCTGGTTCAAGATTAAATTCATTATGAGCTATTTCATATTCAGAATTCTCTGACCATTTATTTCTCTAGCATATCCATGTAATAGTTTCATGAGTTCACAGCTAAAGTTACAAATAAATAAGCAATGTGTGATTTTTTTTTGTTTCACACTGATTATATAGTAATTTTGTATCAGCTATTAATTTGCAGTTTTTGTTGCAATTTTAAATTGAATAATTCAATCTACTGACTATGATACTATAATATAATTAATTTCATTTTTCTTCTAGATAAAAAAGCTAATTAAGATAAAAAAAGTTCTAAAGAGTAAATATCAACTTAAATGTAACAGATATTCATTACATTATGTTAGCAAAACAAAAACATGTTTTTTTTTTTAAAAACTTTATTTCAAAAACTAATTTATTTAATTAATATAAAATATATTTTGTTTTTATATTTTTTTAAAGTGTTTAAATTATGTGGTAGAGCACAAAAAATATTTTATATGCTATGCTATTAAAGAAGGTAAGCTTTTTTTTTTCTTTCTAAATAATTTCATTTTATTAATTAAATTAAAATTTTTTTTTAACTTACCATAATCTCTATTCAAACTGAAGGTCACATGTATAAAAAAAATTAATTGCACAATTTAAATATAGACTTATTTACATTTAATCATCATTTAATAAATGATGTGAGTGGTTAATGCTATTAATTTAAATTACATTTGTTAATAGAATGTGCATGACGAAAATGTATTACATTTAATGTATTCCAATACGGTAATTGTGAAATTATATTCCATCTTTAAATTTAATTAAATTGTAATTATTGAGAAAATAAAATGTAATATCTCAAATATGAAAAATAATTGTCTAACAAACAATATCCAGAAATCAGAGGACTTAAAGTAGTAAAGTTGATAGTTTTAATTAGGAGAATTTAATTAATAAACCAAGTCTTTCAAAACATATTTGTTAATGACTTAACATTCATTGTTTGAATCTTAATTGAAAAAAATGCCTTCCATACAATTTTGTACATTGCATAAGGTAGACATTGTGAGGAACTCTAAAATAGTCAACTAAATTCTGGTGAATTCTCTGTACTTTTTTAAATCAAATTTGAAGAATTCGAAATTTCTTCCTTCAGTATTGTCTAACTTATTTCATTCTTATCCTCATAACTTTCTTAATTAACACAAATGAAGGCTATTATTTCTATAATATAAATCACAGATTCTAATTTTTTTCAATGCGTCTACTTTCTTACTTTACTAATAATTAATCAGTTCTATTTTTAATTACTGCTCTATTTTTATGATCTGGCTATTCTTATCCAAATGGTTTATTCTACTATATATCAAAGCAAGCTTAAATTTTGTTTGAAATTCTCACTTTCCAGTTTTTCTTTTCTGTTCATTTTCTTATTAATTTATATGTATTGCATCACAATTCTCTATTTAACCAATCTTCTGCAAAAATTATAACTTTCCATTTTTCCTCTCTAATATATTAAAAATCATTCTACTTTTTTTTCATAACCTACTCTCTTTACTTCCACATCAATCTTTTCAATAACACATATCTTTCATTTAACTTTATTTTATCAATCAGTCTATAATTATTTTTTAGTAAATTTCTTATCCAACAAATATAAAGATTTTTCTTAATATCTTCTTTCAATCTATCCATGACTATTTTTTTTTTGTTTCAACACACTTTTTTTTTTTTTTTAAAAGTAAAAATTCAATTTTATTGCTACTTAAGTGTGATCCAAATCTGTATCAGGTCTAGGATATGCATACTTATTCTTAAAACTTTTCTTAAATCTACTTTAAATAAAATCTTTTTATCATATAGAACTGTCAATGTATAAATTTTCCTCTTATGATTTTTAAACAATGCATATATATGCATGCTACTTTTTTACTATAAAACATGTAACAATCTTTCATCTCTATAAATTTCTTATTTTCTATAACTTTATCACTCTTCATATCAACTCATTTTAATTTCCTATTACTAATATACAATTATTATTATTATTATTATTATTATTATTGTTATTATTATTATTATTACTATTATTTCAATATGATTTATTTTTTCATTGTCATAATATATCCATATTATCATATGAAAAAATAATAAATAAATCAGAATACTTATTTCTAATTTTGATAAAATTACATATTAAATATAACAATTATTTGGGACTTTTTACTGTTAATATAAATATATTCATAAAGTGGAAAATTATAATTTCTTCACAAAACTAACATTTCTAGAAAATCTTTTTAACAATATTTCATTTGACATGTTAAGTTTTCATAATATCAGTTTTCCCTGGTTTTAAAATTACTTATTAAGAATATACACCTGCATCTCATTTTATGTGGTAGATAGGTTCCTCAGAAAATGCACACAAAAGAAATTGCACAAAAATTGACTTAACTTATATTGAAAAATGGGGGATATATACTATAATTTTCAAAAATCGCATAAAAGCAAAGTAATAATGTAAAATTACTTTAAAATTTGCATGAAAAAAATAAGGAAATAAAATATGACTAATAAAAAATTTCAAATTTGAAAAAAATTGATACAAGACAAACTTTTTTTACTTTTTTTTATTAACTACAGTATTTAATTTTATTCAAAACAATATACAGTATTTTAATCAATATCACTATATGATGATATGCAAGTTCATTTGTGAACTACTAAGACATCAGATTCGTCACAAGAGGAAATACAACTAGTGCCAACTTCATTTTTTTAATTGCTCTTATAGTACATGCGCCCAAACTAAAATGTTTTCCAATCGCCAATGATCCTTCCCATTTTGCTAAGCAATCTAAAATTGAAATTTTTGTTTCCAAAGAAATTCATTTTCTTGGGTGTTTTTTCCTCTCCATTAGGGTAAACTAAAAGTTTAAAATAAAAATAAGAACTTAGACTTATGATAATAAAAAGACACCTGCTCACTACTGTTGGGCAAAATTTAATTAAAACTAACAATTAAAAATTAAATTCTTATTTTTGTCTTTAATTTTCAATTCCATTTAAAAATCAAATTTCATTGTTTCAGATCACGTTATGTAATTTTTAAATTGTTAATTATAATTAAAAATGAGATTTTAATTGTCAAATTTAATTGTGCCCACCATTGTTACTCACCATTTAAAAATAAACTTGCGAACACTAAATGATTAATTGATTACATACTCTTTTTTAAAAAAGCAAAAATAGAATGTGATTTAAAATGCAAAAACAACAACATGCATAGTATATACATCTATAACATTTGAACAAATTTACATTAGGAATACAATATTAGTTTCAGGTCCCCTATATTAGCTGGAATTAAAAAAGGATAAAGAAGCTTCACTGTAATATTTTGAAGCTAAACTGAAGGTAAACTCATTACCTTTAAGTGTTGTTATCAAAATTAAAAAAAACTTTTAGTTTCCTAAGAACAACAAGAGTTTAACTGACATCGTTGTGAAAACAAAGATAGCAGAGAACATATCAAATCAAGTGCAAAATAGAGGAGAAAATGCGAATCAAGAAAACTAGTATAAATAAACAACTGACGGAAGAAGAGAATCCAGTTAACAAAGAAACACCTCAGGTGATTTGGACTATATATCACCCAAAATATCACAAGGGAAAGAGAAAGCGAATGTTGTTGAAGGCTTCAAAAAGTTTAAAATTGAAAACAATGTTATCCAAAAAGTGAATCAGATTAATAAGAACAAATCTATAAAATCTAAATTTGAAACTAATGAGAGAAGTAAGTCAAACAAATTATTTAATATTAATAACCAAGAATTTAAGTATGAAGGGACATTACAATCAAAAATGAAAATCTATGCAAATGCAGTAAAAACTGGAAGGAATAGAAGTATGGGGTAAATATCATGCAAGAGGCTTATGATAATATATTGGATTTAACGGATGAGGAAGATGAAAAATCAACTGTTTTAATGAAATCACTTAATGAATAACTTTTAATAAGGATTGAGAAATTTAAGGAATAAAAGTGAATAATTCTTTTATCAAGATCATAACCACAGACAAATTCATTTGACATGCTGGATGCTAAACACTCCAACTAGAAATATCATCTTTGTAACAGTAACAATTTTATTGTAATATTTGCAGGCATGGGTCTGCATTCCTCATTTCTTCCACAGGGGTTGATGATGGCTGTCATTGGGGATCTGGTTTATGGGTGTGGGCTGTTGACGATTATTTCTGCTACCTGAAAAACCTGCCGTGAGGGTATAGGGTCAACATTTTCAGCACCTTTTCTGCTCTGATGGGCTGCTGTGCCCCCCTGATGGATTGTTTTTGGGCAGCGCAGATCTGTGCTCATCCATGTATAGATACACATTAAACAAAATTATACAACCCTTTTATGGATATATTTTTTATCGAGCGTATGTACTTTGTAAACCTGGTCAATAATTGTTTTACCTTGTAATATTGAACACTTTGTAATTCTCCATGGGTAAATGTACCCGATAATTTTTTGTAATCTTTTAACTAATAAAGGTTATTTTTGAAAGATAAACTTATAAAATTTATTACTCGCGGACACTAAATGATTAATTGATTACATACTTTTTTTAAAAAGCAAAAATAGAATGTGATTTAAAATGCAAAAATAACAACATGCATTATAGGCATCTATAATGTTTGAACAGATTTACATTATAATCTTGTAAAATTTAATGTGTGTATATAAAATGGGGAAATCCTGATTTTAAGTGAATTATGAACTTTTTTATTGCATAAAATCTATTACAGTACTATTATAAAGCACTGTAAATATTGAAATTATTAGATGGAAGTTGAACTCTGATAATGCACTATAACTTTAAATATGACTTGTGAGCTCGCAAAATTTATAATATTTAAAGTGATAGCGCATTATCGGAGCTTGACTTCTGATCTAATAATTCTTATCGCATAAAAGAAAACCGCATACAAAGATATTAAGAAAAAACATGAATCACATTTAAAAAATCAGCACAAAACAAGACCCAGATATATATCATTTGTTTCAGTGACCCCCTCCCCTTACAGCTATTTAAAAACATGGTGAAAAATTGTCATTATTTGCTTCCTCTTACAATCAATTACCTTTTAGTTATACCATTAATTTCAAACTCTAACCTTCCCAAATAATGCATTGTGGTAGATTGAGTGATAAGATGTTAATAATCCAATATTGTTTCTGATTATAAACCAATTATATTTTTAAGAATCATATGTTCCTGAAAACTTAAAAAGAGAATTTAGTTTTAATATGTAGCATACTGAATATATTATAACATTAAAAAGAGAGACGATCATTGGACATGCCAAAATTATAACAAGGAAGACGAGAGCCAAATTATACTATTTATAAAAGTAAGGCAGTGTACAAAATCCAAAATTATATAACCTCAAAAAAAGGAGAAGCCAAAATTAAAAATATATCCTATTTGGCTAATTACGTATTTACTAGATTAACATATTATGCTTTGATAAACACTAGGCTAAGCTCAGAATTCTCTATTAGAGTTATCCATGCCAATAATAAAAAGAGCCATAAGAATGATGATGATAATAATAGTAATAATTGTTATAAATACTCTAATTATGATTAAAATAAATTTTAAGAGGAGGGGAATCCCCAACTCACGCTTACAAACTACAAAAGCTCTTAATAATTACAGCATACACCACATAGTATTTAGGTTATAATATAATCACTTTCTCATAATAAAATTTCTTTTATTACCCCCCCCCCCCCAATATAATCACATACCTCACAGCTATTATTGCCACATCTTATTGCCATGATCAGATCCACAGTTCAAGATTTAGATAAAAATAATCATGTTTTTAAAATCTTGTCTATTTATGTCACTTTTCTTTTCATAATAATTTCTTTTATATAAATGTAGTTTCTTCTTATTGAATTATGATATTAAGATCTCTGAATTCATTAGAAATGTTCTCAGTATTAAATTTCGCAGTTTTTATTTACTTATATGTTGTTAATAAAACGAATGGTATCCTAGTGAAAGGAGTGAGAAGGCATACACTTATTCTGAAAATAATGTGCGATACAATAATAATAATGAAGTTAAATAGAAAAAAATTTGAATTAAAATAAAATGCATAAAAACTCTTAGTTGTGAATAATATAACAATTTCTTAGAATAATCTTCTAATACCAAGAGTGGAAAAGAGATTTTATGGCCACTCAGAATATTCTATTAACAACCTAAAACAATATTTATTAAATAAAGTAGTAATTATAAATTTATTTAAACCACATTGATTACGTAAATAATATTCTTTAAGGCTGTAGCCTCAAGCACATGCGTGTATAAAATGCGATAGTAGGGACTTCTACAGGTCTTAAAACCACAAGCTTACTCATTGGAAGAAAAGAGGGGAACCCTTCTTTACTTCAACCTACTTTCTATTTAATTAGTGAAGTATTGGATAGCTTCACACTCTCAGATGAACTGCTTCAGCTTCACCTATTTAAATAGAAAGTAGGTTGAAGTAAAGAAGGGTTCCCCTCTTTTCTTCCAATGAGTAAGCTTGTGGTCTTAAGACCTGTAGAGGTCCCTACTATCGCATTTTATACGCATGTGCTTGAGGCTACAGCCTTAATGAATATTATTTAAAAAAAGTAGATAATATTCTATTATAAGAATAGTTTTCTGTTAAATGATTGCAGTTAAATTATAGTGATCAATAAAATCTTAAGAAATGGGTATTTTATTCCTTAAATGCATTCTCAGCATCTGTAAATCATTATATACCTGAGTGATTTATTATTTCTAATTTATGTGACTGTATCTTGAATAAACAGAATGAAATATAATTGCATTACCAGTTATACCATATTTAGATTTCTGCATAAATGATTTGTGAATAAGTTATCAGTAGGATTTCAAAACAAGATTTAACAATAAAATATAACATTTATTTACAATAAACAATTTAACAATAATAACATTATATGAAATCTACATAATACAATGCATTTTGCTCCATTACAGAAATACAATTTCCAAAACTTATAGCTTAAATTTACATAAAAAAATTGAATTAATAACTTAAATGTTCAATTATACGGATGAATATATACATCTATGAACATGGATATTGCTACAAGAAGTTTCATTTTTCTTATTAATAAAACTGAAATTACTATTGATATTATTGCTACAAAAACTTTTCTATCTTCCTAAGTGATAAATTTTATTAACACAAACATTATTTCATCAATTCTATACTGTCTTAATTTGTAAAATTTTACTAACTTATGCATTATTTCAATAATTCTATAGCTTTCTAACTGATGCATTTTTTTTAGTTCAACATTCAGCATCCAATCACTCCATAACATTATTCCAAACAATGAGTAAATCTATTATTAATCTCTTACCAATCCAGTGATGACTTGCTACTGGATGATGTATATTGCTTATTTAGGTTAATAAATACAATTTTAAAATTTTAAATAAAGTAATTATCAGTTTTATCTGATGTAGGGCTGGTAATACACAGCAAAATAGATTTATAAATCAGGACCATCTTCATCTACACTAAGGTTCAAAAGACCACCTGAAGAAAGGATGACACTTTTCAAAACAAACAACCACATCAATTGCCAAATAATAAAGACATATAATACACCACAAGTGGTTACAATGCAAATTATGATATTTCCAAGAGAAAAAGATAAACAAAGGCAATAAATCTTGTGATGGCATGAAACCAAAATATGCACCTACAATGTGAGGACAAATAAATATGCTAGGACTTTGTTTTTCAACATATAAGAAAAGTGGGACTGGACCATCACAAATATTAGAAACAATAAGAGTTGCTTCCAAGAAAGCATTTATACAAGCAAGAAATATAAGAATATATACAACTCAAGGAAAATATCAATGATAAGAGAGAGACCAGTCTCAAATCTCTTTATAAAATATATCTATTTGAATAAATATCATCAAGACAGAGATAAGCCTCTTAACCCTTGAAAACATACATTGGCAAGATAAGATTATAACAAATACACGAGAAATTAATTCTAATATCTTAATAATCATAATAATTATTAGTTGATGCATAAAACCAATAAGATAATTATTTTGTCAAATCTGACTTAATATAAAAATAAGAATATACAACATCTTTTCATGGTTTGCATATAAGTATTTATAAAATAGACAAATTACCCATAACAGGGAACAAAGGAATACACTTAAAATGATATAATATCAAAATCATGTTATCTAGCATAAAAAACAGTTAATATTATGTAAACTTCTGAATATTACCTTAAATCATAATACATAAAATATACTAAGTGATAATACATAAAATTAGCAGACAATAAATTACAAATGATAAATACATGAAATTATAATTCTAAATTATAACCTGTTTACCAAAACCTTTAAAAATATTAAATTTCTTTATCTTAAAAAATCCACAATTTTCTAGATGACACTTAACAAACAGATAATACTTCCATTTATTGGCAGTAAGAACAATCTGGATAGATGTATAGCATTGAAAATTATTTTAGATTTCCTTAAATAACACACACCAGTAGATTTATAATGACCCTTTTATTTCATGAACTATTTAAACATATAAGTAAATAAGTTCAGTTTCAATAATGCATATTACAATGGTAAGTTGGTTTTTCATTTATTCATTAAGAATTATATTCGATATAGAGGTCTGAGAGCAAACATTTCTTTCTAAAGTTAAGCAGGCTTCTTTCCAGAGAAAAGAGAGCAGGATTTTTGAAGCATTAATAATAAAAGTTATAAACATATAATATTCATAGAGTATTTGATAGAGTAAGTTTCATTTGATATTTAATTTTTTAACTATAATCCTCCAGGAATATAAATGCAATGTCTTTATAACATAGGGGTAAATTTAAAACATTTCCTCTTATTCAAACCTATTTTAAAATATAAGATTGAAATATAAACAAATTATTATAATTTTTATTTACTTGCCAGCAACAATAACAAATAACTAGTTATTAAAAACAGTTAAAATGTCATGTTTAATTTTAACATAAACGGTTCTAGCCATGAATTAATAGTTCATTTATAAAAATTAATTCATCCAAAGGGAAAAAAAAAACATTTAGTGAAATAATTTTTAAAATATATAAAAATAAAACATTTTGAAAGTTCTTAATAATTATTCTTCTCTCAAATAACCTAGTAAAAGATGCATTTAAATATTTGCACACTGTTATAAATACTGCAAACATGAGCTTCCAGTGATTTTACTTATTTATTAATGTTAGATTTATTATAAAGTTCATTGCAACTATGAAATATAAAATAATGAATGATTCTTATGTGAGCAATACAAACTAAAGATAATTCCCATGATATGCTAGTTTCCAATAGATATACTTTATTATGAATGAGCAATTGTTTAACATTTTCAATTCTTTGCTTTTCTTCCTTTTTAAATAATGTCAACTTTTGGATTGCCAGTGACTTTGAAAACTTTGTACCAAAATTTAAAGTTTTTAAGGATGCATGATACTTTAAAATAAATAATTAAAAAAAAAAATTACTTATAATTAGTTCTATAGTTGAGAAATTTCTTTCTCCTTTGTATGTCTGTTTCTGCTAGAAGTTTATTTGTTCTTGTAGTTCTATAGTTCAGATGTTCTTTGTGAATATGAGGAGCTTTTTATATACCCAGTCATATCACACTTTTTGATTAACAGAAAAACATCTTTTTACAACTTCCTTTTAATTTTTCTACCTTAAGATTAAAGGTTAATTTAGTATCTATAGAACATTACTAAAAATAGCCACTCGTTTACATATTTTTCAGACATTTAATTAATATGTGCTGTCTGAGATAATTATTTTTAAACGAATGAAGTAAAAAAAACAATAAAATAAAATATATTAAAAAAAATTTACATAACTTCTTTATAATTATTTTCAGATTATTAATTAGTAATTAGAAGTTTCATTAGGGTTCTACTTAATATTTTAAGATTAACTTAAAGATATTTAAATGATATTTAATATTGTAAAACAAAGAAAGTGTAAACTAAAATTAATAAATGTAAGCACACTCACACACATATTGAAGTTATTTCAGTTGAAAATTAATAACTCTTTTAAATAGTAGTAGATCAATTTTCTGTCTTTTAAGTTAATTAATCTACCTTTATCTTTATACAATCTTAATGATAATAGCTTATCAATATACTATTGCTAATCATTTTAAAATTTAAATTTATAGTTGGCCAAGTACTAAGTGGCCAAAGCATTGATGATGATCAGCATGTTTTATTATCCCAGTATTATTGTTTTTCTAGTTATATATTCTATGGAATTAGCACTTAGCTTTATGTGCCCAATTAAGGTTTAATAATTGCATAAGCTGGCAAAGGCTAAATAGTTGACCTATAGTGGACCAATTTCAAATCCAGTCACAAGATTGACTGTTGATTTTTTTTAATTATTAATCACTCATAATGATGAGTATTACTTATACTTATTTTTTACTTACTGTTAATGCTGGTGAATTTGGTTAATTATACTTATAATTGCTCTAAGAGTTAATTGTGCTGATCTTTCAGAGTGATCTATTATTATGCTCATCCCTTTTACATTAAATTTTAGATTTTTTTTGAGGTTAAACAAATTCCTCAGATCCCTGATGATTTACACCCTGATTCTGAGAAGTTAGAAATGCCTACCCAACTTGCACTGTTAGTGTTCATGTACCAATGCCTACCCAACTTGCACTGCTAGTGTTTATGTACCGATGGCCATCATCTCAGGTACAACCTCCCAGATTTCCTCATAGTGTTACAATTGGCAACACAACTGTGGGCATGATGATGATAAGATTTGATGCTCAGAGACAACATAACTTGAATCTCAGAAATATACCTGAAAAACAAAATTCTGTATTTTGATGCAGAATTAATTTAAACATATTATTGTAAAATATGACACAAGAGAATAGAGGATGATTGTTATAATTCAATTATAAATTACAAAATAGAAATATTAATGTTTATGTAAGAGAGTTCATATTTAAAGTTAAAGAGATAATCAAGGCATGAGTTTTTGACTGCTGAAATTTGTTTAGATGTACTTTCAGTTTTGGTGATGAATGGAATGTTTTGTTGGCTTGAGGATGCAGTGTTTTTCATGCAATTCCATGGAGTGTTCTTTCTCAGGCATTGCTCCAACCCTCAGATTTTCAGATTTTTTTTGATTATTTATCATGGTCCAGTTAACATAGTCCTGCCATGATCCCCAGCCTCTAAACCTCCAAGAAAGGGAGCAAGGCATAGTTTATACTTTCCAGCCCATAAGACTAAAAAAAGCAAGGCTTTGCGAAGATTTTTTGTATTTTTATTCCATATCAAGGGTTGTGGTAGCATTTAGTATCTAAATTGAGATAGACCTTTGAGAGTTCATGCTGCATTGTATATTTATAATCCAATGATTGGATTCTGTATCTATCCTAATATTGCAAGTCACTATGCACTATTTTGCAGTTAGATTCTCATTAGATCTCTAAGAAAAAGTTTTGATAAATGGTTCTTGATATGAATTTGTGTTTGTATATGCATATGTACTTATAAGAAAAATACAACAGAAATTTGAAATCGGTCACACGCACATGAACAGGATAGGATTGGAGAATAATACAGGACTAATAAATTAATGAAATAAAGCCAGATATTGAGACAATAAGATTGAAGGCAGATTAGGGGTAATAATAATATAGTAGTCATGATAGTTAAGGTGAAATATTTCATGGAAGAGGAGACGATGTCAAGCTTATTCTATGATATAATTTTTAAAGTTCAGATTTGTAGTTCTTGGGTAAAAATAATTCAATAGTTATTTTTTTGAAGAATAAAAGTCTATAATAGAAATACATATGCTGACAAGAGGAAAAATAAAAAAGATGGAAGAACCTGATCCAAAAGAAGAAGATCAGCAAGCAATGAATGAAAGAAATTCAGAGGATAGAGAAGACTTCCATGTTATCCTAATTTATGAGAAATGTTTAGAAGATAGTAAAAAGAGAGACCAACAAAGAGAAGAAGAGAATAAAAAGAGAGCTGAACAAAGAGATGATAATAAACAAAGAAAAGAGAGAGATCAACAGAGAAGATAAGAGAAAAAGAGAATAAAAATAGACCAACAAAGAGAATAAAATAGAGACCAACAAAAAGAAAAAGAGAATAAAAAAGAGACTAACAAAGAGAAGATAATAAAAAATCTATAAAGAGAAGCAGAAAATAAAAAAATAACTGAAGAATTATTGAAAGAAATAAAAGTAGATATGCTACAGAAAATTGATGAAAACAATAAAAATATGACTAATAAAATAACGGACCAAATCAAATAAATGAAAGAAGTTCTGAATGAAGTGAGACAAAACAAAGAAGAACAGGATATAAAAATAAAAGATATAAGAAGTAATGGATAATAAAATTAGCCAAGTGCAGAGGGCAATAGAATCTGTGAATAATGAAATTCAGTGAAGGCTGGAATTGGTAGATGAGCATACAGGGGACCTGGCTAATCAAATTACATTCCTGTAGATCAGAGATGATAGAATCTGAGAAATAGTAAAACAATTGGAGGATGACCACAGACAAGATGGTCAAACCAAAAGAAAAACAGCCATGTATACATCTTTTAAAAAAGATAATTAAAAATTTAAAGATAGAAGTAAAGATAGAGAGTCAATATACAAACTAAATGCCTAAAATTTTAAACCAGTTCCTTAAAATAAGGACTTTTCCAGGAAATGATAGTGAGGCACCCATTGAACTTGTCAATAGTTTGGAAAGATATTTCAGCATTAGTGCCATGACTGAAGAGGCAAAGATAGCAATAACTTGTAGACATCTTCAAGATGCATCCAGGCATAATAAAATTCACTATTCACCCATCATCAATTTTATTGAGTTCAAGCAGGCAATTGTGAAGTGGTTACTGGAGTGAGGATTATCAGAAAGGGGTTAAACAAAGTATTCCAAGAGAAATGTCTTCCTGGTGAGCCCTAAACTCCATTTTTTAGAAAGCAAGTAGCTAAATTGAGAACACTCACTGCAGATCCTCTCTCAGAATTACCAATAAGAATATTAGGACATAGCTTCCCCAGACCATATTGAAAGGATGTTGATTAACACTGACAGGCTTACAATTGAGCAGGTGAACAAATTGTTAAATGCAGTTGACAGCAGCAAACCTGCATATGTTGAAAAGAGAGAGGAATTTAAACCAACTAAATCGACACACAGAATCCACATACAAATGCATCCAATATGGGAAACAAAAAAATCAAGATACCACCATGGTATCATAACAGAAGAGATGAAGTTCCACCAAGAGAAATTTCAACTGGTGACATAAATAGTCCTACCAGAACCTGATCTGCAAGTGGATCAAATATTCATGGAGAAAATACTCATCAGGAATATGGTTCATTTCCTGACAGAAAAATAATTAGACAAACCAGGAGTGGATCATCTCTTAACACAGAGGATTATCAGAGAACTGATCAAGATCTCCAGACTCCCAAAGCACGGTGCAGTTATTCTTCTGACTAAGGAAACAAAAAAAACAAGATGATGAAAGTGAAACTGTGGGTAAATATTATAAAGCATTATAGCTTTGCTCTCTGTGCTGATGCTGTATGATGATATTTTTATAGGCATAGGGCAGTGTGTTCATGATGTTCCAATATTTTATCTCTGCACTGTACCTACCTAAGGTTTAAATTTTTTTTGAAAAAGCCCATCAGAGGAGCAGAGCTTTCTATCAGTAGAATACTGAATTGTCTGCCAGGCACAGAACAGTGTCATAGGTGTGGAGCCTATAAGACTCAGAAAGTAAATGAGCAAGGCATTCCACACAGCCAAACTCCTTTGGTCATTTTTTTCTCTCAATGTGCCCTCGGAGTAGTAAGTTGTATTTGTGCTTAAACTGAGATAGCTTTTATGATAACTTGTATTCTGTGATGAAGTTTTCTGTCCATCATGATGTTGGAGGCAGGCATGCATACATTAAACCAATAGTCACCCATCTCCAGAAATAAATATAGATCAAATAAATAAGAGTTACCAGTGACCAAATAGCATAACATGGCTTAATTAAAAAAAATTATATCCCAGCTTGTAAATCTGTGTAAATGTTAATGCACAGCAAAGCATGACTAACAATAGTCAAATAAATGAGACAGCTATCAGTGATCAAATAGCCTAACATGGCTTAATTAAAATTAAATTATATCCTAGCATGTGAGTCTGTGTAAATGTTAATAGACAGCAAAGTGTGACTAACATAAGTTTTTATTGTAGGGAAATGAAATTGGCTAAATCAAACTAAAATAACAAGAAAATGGTTTAACTCAATTTCCATTTCCCAAATTAGATCCAGTTCAATGTAAACAGTTGGTTACATAGCAGTACTAGAAAAATAAATAATTAGATAGTTGGCAGCATGTTCCTCAGGTTTGAGAATATATAAAAAAATTAATTAATGGGGAAAATAAAATTTAATTTTCCAATATATATTTTTTATGGGATTTTATTTAACTAAATATTTTAAGTCTCAACATGATAGTATGAGAATTCTCAAACATTAAATATATTTAAGAATTTTTTTTTTTTTTTTAAAAGCAAAGTTGTTTTTCTTTCTTTATCTCTATTTAATGAAAAAGAAAAATCAAATCAGTGCAATTTTTAGATTATCTTGTTGTTGGTAGTTTTTTTTGCAAGAAGATTTGGTTTTTAATTATAAAGGAATTTTGTTAATTTTTAATCTACAATTAAGGAAATAATTAGCTGAATAATTATAAATTATAAAATTTTATCTAGTTGGTTGTCATGAAAATTTCATGTAAAAGGCAGATTGTAATTGGCTTGTGGGCAATATTGTTTTAGGAAAAAAATATATGTGGGGATGTGAATAAGTTATAATATGCAAGTGTCTGGAGAGGTTATTCCTAACTTAACTTTTAAAGAGAGCAGTCAAATCTTAATCCTGCTGGTGATAAAAATAGTAGGAGAAATATTGCTAACTTAACTGTTGGAGAGAGCAGTCAAATCTTAATCCTGCTCGCTGATAAAAGAAAGTATTCCTAACTTAGCTGTTGAAGAAAAAGCAGCAAAGGTTTAAACCAGCTACTGAAAAAAAAAGCAGAAGCCTTTACCAACCTGTGGCATAAGATAACAGGAATCATAAACAAGATATTGAATATAATAATGGAAGTTTTTAAGCCAGCTTTTAGCGTACTATGAATTTAGCAGCACTAAAAATGGTTTGTACAATGAAAACCATGTGCTAAGTTCATCTAAAAGCTAGGTGTCATCTTCCTTCATTTAACCTACTTTCACTGAAATAAAAATGTAGATAAGGTATCTCCCCTAAGCCAAGAGCAATGAGTCTCTGTCTAGCTCTGTCTCACCTGGAAATTCAAGAGAACCAAATGGACAAATTTTGCTATTTTTCAATTACCTGGAATTGCTACAGATAAAAAAAAACAAAAACATCTTAACCATGCCATGTCTAAGAAACCTTAAAGAAGCTCAATTGAATAGAAAACTGGAAATTACAACTCAAAATAGAAAATCTGTTTTTGTTTCATAAATGTAAAAGTTTTTTTCCCTCTCAATTTGCCCTCTGGATAGAAGCAAAGATTGCTATATTTGATTTTTGGAAATGTTTAACAAACAGTTATTTTTAAAGAAAGAACCTAATAAATTTAAAATCAATACATGAATAAAAATTGGTTGGTTAATATAATTTTTGTGAAAATGTATATATATATTTTAAATGAGAATTTGACATGTCATACTATCATGCCATCTTTGTTTTTGTTGTTATTAGATATTAAATAATTGTTCTTTTAAAAAATATTCTTTCTAGTCTTAATTACTTTATTTTATCCAATTCCTGTTTCATAAATTGCAATGTGTGTGACTTTATATCATGACAGCTTATATCCTAGGATTTAGTTTTTTTCCATGATCCCAATAAAACATTTATAAGTAGGGGAAGCCTATGAATTGCTTAAGATTATTTATAATAAGCTAATTTATTTATTTTATTTCCTTTTTTCTCACAGTAATAAATTATAGAGTTCTTACTTCCTGAGGTAGATTCATGCATAAAGCTATATAGAATAAGGGACATATATTTAGTGTATGGGCATCCAAATGATGATGATTCTGGATTGGCATGAAGAATATATTCTTCAAAGTCCATGCACTATATTTTATTTAGTTTAGCCTCTATTAGAATTTAAATTTACAGATGGCTGGTACGCTAATGGTACTAAGTGGCCAGAGCATTGATGATGATCAGCATGTTTTAATATCACAGCATTATTGTTTTTCTAGTTATGTATTCTATGGCTTTAGCACTTCGATTTGTGCATCCAAATTAAGGTTTAAATAGTTGCCCAAGCTGGCAAAGACTAAATAGTTGGCCTGGTCTATAGTAGACCAATTTCAAATCCAGTCACAAGATTGACTGTTGATTTTTTTTATTATTAATCATTCATAATGATGAGTATTACTTTTTACTTATTGATAATTCTGGTAAATTTGATTATACTTATAGTTGCTCTAAGGAGGTAACTGTGCTAATTTTTCAGAGTGATCTATCATGCTTATCCCTTTTATATTAATTTTTTTTCTTGAGGATAGACAAACTCCTCAAACCCCTGATGGTTTACACCCTGATTTTCTGTAGAGTTAGAAATGCCTACCTAACTTGGGCTATTGATGTTCATGTGCTGATTTAAAATGCAACTTGATTTTATTTATGAATTGTTAAGATTTAATGATAAAAGTTAATGTTTATAAGATCAGCTGTTATATATATATTTAGAAAAAGAAATATTAAATAATAACTATTAATTGTAATATCTACATTAGATAGATATTTACAAAAAGTCTTTTTATAGCAGTAATAAAAACATTTTCTGAAAATTTAAGTTTCTGTAGATATTTTTCAGAAAAAAAATGAAAATCACAAAATAAATAGGACCATTGGGTTGAAAAAGATAAAATAAAAACATGGTGCCCATGGAAAGTATGTTTGTAATTTAAAGATATTGACTAAGCTATGTTTTATTTTTATTTTAAAGTATGGATGAATTAATTTATCTTCTAAGGTGTGTTTATTATTTTCTTAATACATGTGTATATTCATTATTAAATTTAAAAAAATGTTATGGAGATCATTAATAAAACTTCATTCAACATGAATTTGCATAATCATGAGTGGAATACTTGTAAAACAATATGATAAAATATTTTATAACTTATTCTTCATGATTGATTGATTCAGAAAATAGCATAATGATTGAATCTGTGATCAATATGGGATAAATTTCTATAAGAATAATGCTACTAATGGTAAATTGATACATCTCCATAAAATTATATTTACTTTTACGCAGTGAGAATAATACTTATATGCAATGTATGCATATTAATATTTTACTGTATATATATTGTAATGGGCACATACGTACGTTACATTGTTTTTTTATTATTAAACATGAAAAAAATAAAAGTTCGCAAATAAAAAACTTATTTTTTTTAAGAATTAAAAATTGAAAATTAAAAAAATCATCTTAAACTCGTATATATATAATCGCACAGATGAAAAAAATTATTAAAATAAAACTTTATTAAAAATAGAAAAAGTATTTTAAAAGCAAAAACTTAAAAAGTATTTAATTGAAGATAAAAATATATCTTCAAGAAAGTAGATAAATTAATTAATCTTTTGTAAAATGGAAATGATTATTTTAATGAGTCAAAATGAACTAGCCATTGGGCATTTAAATGTATAAGCAACGGTCAGATAGGAAAACAATAGAAACTAATAGCAAATAAAAAGAAATCCCTTAGGAATCGGACCTCAACGAAAGGATCTTCATCATGATGATGTAATGTTGAGTTAATCCGCAAAATTAATATAAAAGGAGTGAAGAAAATTTAAGAGAAGACTGAGATGTGTTAAGTCAGAAAGTCGGAGGTGAAGGGATTGAAAGACGCACTTTCAATTTCTTCAGTTGTTATAAAAATAAGAAAATGAAACATCGCTTTTCCTATATTAAGGACCACCGGATCATCGAGGGATTTTAACGCTGGATTCCAAATGTCAAGCAATGGATAACTAATGAACATTTCTCAAACCATAAGCATGTTATGAACTTAAATGAACATTAATTTGAAAACACTAAGAATTTTAAAATATAAACTTTCCCAGTATTTAATTTATAGAAATAGAATCCTATCTCACCAAACTAAATTCTTTATTAACCCTTTAACCGCTAATTATATTATTGGTTGTATGAAGTAAAAATCAAATCTTTTAATTGGCCAACTCACAAACTGAAGACAAAGCCTATTGTTAAAACATATTCGCCTATAATATTAAATTCAACTCAGATACGTTTATAAAAAGTATATTACTAATTTTTCAGGTTATGAAAGAGAATGAAAGTTCTTTCAAAAATAAATTGCTATTTATTTATTATAAAATATATTCAATTTTGGCAAATATAAAGCGAATGTCTAAACAAAAAAGTGCTGCCGCAAACACTTTTTTTCAATTTTACATTATGGAAAAGTAAAGACTTCTTTTTGCTAAATCTTAAATATTTTTACTAAAATCTTCAATATTTTTCGAAAATAATTTTGTTTTTTTAGTATATTTTTTAAAAAACTATTTTAATTTCTCATTTTATATTTTTTTAATACTTAAATTACATTTGAAATGAAAATCTCAGTGTTTTTCTTTGATCAGGCGGTTTCTTTGTTCTTTCCAGCCAATCAGAATGTCTTTTTCGGCTGAGAGCCAGCTGACAGCCAATCACCGACAAGGTTCTTCTTTGTTTAGTTTTAAATGCGGTTTTTTTGATTTTTTATTTGTAAAATAATTCAGAAGAGGGCACCATCTTACAGAACTTTTAAAAACCTAATCAATAACTGTCAAACGAATATTCTACCATTAAAACTAGCAGAATTAGAGTGACGTCAGATGTCGACGAGATACCTCGTAAGAGGCGGTTAAAGAATTAATTCTTTTTATTTGATGTATTTCTTTTTAAAATCATTTCCATTTATTTATTTATTTTTTTTGTTCTTTTACATTTTATTTATGATTGTTGTTTTTCGCTAATTTAATATTATATAAATGTTAAACTTAAGTCGGGCGTGAATGGCTATATAGATTTGTAAAGTTATATTAGGGGAGGGTAATCTTAGGTTATTTGTTTCGTAGTTAAATTGGATCAATGGATTGGATATATTGGTGTAATTAGTAGATGTAGTATGAAATTCGCTACGGGCAGAATCGCTTTATACACCACACACTTCCTTTTTGGCCTATGGAATGCGATTCGTAAGTTGGCAAAATGACCGCAGTCCTTTCCTATGGAGTTTTTTTTTATTGCTCTTCTTGTCAGATAGATGTAGTATTCCTATCTGACGAAAGGCAATTTCTTCTCTTAACCTTTTGTGCTGCCGTATTTGTATTACATTGAATGCATCGATATATCAGATGAATTGACGTTGGTTTGACTGCGAACTTTTGGCCTAAGGTTAAATAAGGATAGAATATTTTCTTTCAAATGCAAATCTATGTAGTCTATTCATACTCGACACTCTAAATAAAAATACTAAACTCATCTGTGCGAACTTATAAAAATTAAAAATGTAAATTAAAATCTAAAATAAAAGTTAAAAATGTAGTTAAATGCTAAAGTAAACATATTAAAATGATAATGCTAAATTTTATATATATGTGCATAAATAAATGTTTTGTATGTTAATTACTGTCAGTGGCTTATTTTATTTCTTTTTTAATATTGAAATATATCTTAGACAAGAATTTACTTTAAAATATAAATCTCTGCTATTCCACTGAGCTAGTGACAATGGGCTAATGACCGGAATCAAAATTTATAAAATAAAAAAATTTTTTTTTTTTTACTTATTATCTGCCTACTTTATAAATTTTCTAGGTTCAAATGCCTAGTGGCGCCCTGTAGTGCAGATTACGTTAGCTCACTATCTCCGGATCATTATAATATAAAATATAATTTTATGTGGAAAAAAAAAAACTAATAATTTTTCTTAAAAAGTAAATGAATTATTTTCTTTAGTAAGATGAATTTTTTTTTTTAAGTCTTTCAAATAACTGGTAATAAAGATTTGACAATATTTTTTTTTATAAATTAAAAATGGCTTCTTTAGTATTTTTTCTTTGCTGCAACTAAAAAAAGTTATACAAAATTGAAAATGTTTTTTATTACTCTCTTTAGTAACCAGAAGTTTATTTTATTGGGATAAACTTTCATGAATTTTTTAATATGAATTATTATAATTTTAAATTCCATTGTTTTCAGTTGATCACTAATTATTTTTTATCATAAAATCTAACAACAGACCTAATATACTAATTCGTATTTTCCAATATCAGATATCTACATTTTTTTCTAGTTTACAAAATATTGATGTCATACTTTAACAAGAGGAAATAATATGGAAGATTTTAAAGCATTTGTGATTTTTTTTTTTAATTAGAACTTCTGGTCTATAAAGTTTCGGTTTATGAAATAAATCTTTTATCATGTTGTTCTACAATTCCTAAATGTAATCATACAAAATTATGATAAAAGAAGACTCCATGTATTAAGTATTTGTAGGTATTTACAATTCTTTTTTAATAGTACAGGATGACAAAATCAATAGCATTTAAACTTAAAAATTGTATTTACAATGTAAGTGTGAAATGAAAAATTTATCAAAGGTAAATAAAATGTAGGTATGATTAAATATTTGAAAATATAATACTGTAGCCACAGCTACTATTACCACCTATTTAGTACAATTAAAATTATAAAAAATCAAGGAAAACTTTTCAACGAATAAAAAATCAACATATATTAATTAAATAAAATTTGATTAATGAGAATGATTACATTCTAAGACAAATTTTTAATTTCAATAACAGGGGAAAAATTAAAATATAGCATTAATTAAAAAAACAGAATTTTTCTTTTCTATATACAGCAAAAACAAAACAATACAAACTGATAAATATTGCTAAATCTACATTAAGAGTTATGTGAAAATAATAAAAAAACACCCTTTGTTATGGTAAAAAAAAAAATCAATTTTTTTAAATGTGTTTTCAATATGAAGATAAAATTCTAAATGCAAAATTATAGGAAAAAAGCAATATAACATAACAGACTTTTAAATATAAAAACTAAATTCAGGAGAGGATACACAGGGTGCTAATTTAGTACATAGTCTCCACCATATTGAATTTAAAAAATGACCAAAAACATCATCTGCCACATCTAAGTGATAAAAAAGTATGTTCTGCTTGACCAGATTTCTATGTGTGTTGATTTTAATTCATATTATAATCATGTGACCCTGAGTTGTAAATATTTTATGTTTTGACATTTTTTTTCCAAATTAGTCATGTGACCTGAGTTCTAAATGTTTTGTGTTTTCTTGTACTTTTTTATCACTTAGATGTGTCACACAACGTTTTTGTACATTTTTGAAATTCAAAATGGCGGAGATCATGTACTAAATTAACACCAATACCCAGTGTACTTTTTAATTATTTTTCCTTTAAAACTTTAATTTTTGTGCTTACTGAAACCATATTATTATGCTTTAAAATAAAATTTATGTACAATCCAATAATATATTTATGTATGTCTTAAGCCTATTATTGTTAATATATAGAAATAAATATTTCTGTTTTATTATGCTATAGAGTTAATTAAATGTTGTTTATGTTATTTCCTATTTGCCTTCCATCCACCTTGCTATTTTTTTTAAAATTAATCAGGATGGACTAATTTATAATTTTTGTCAAAGATCATAAAAATTTAAAATTTCATTTCATAATTTTGTCTGTGCAAAAGGAATTACCAAATTTTCAATAACTGGATTAATGGTAATTATTATTTATATATATAATTAAAACAGCAGTGTATGATTTGGTTGAATTGTAAAAATAAATGTATGAATAGTTTTTAAAAAAAAATCTTAATCTGATCAAACAAATAGACTGCTATATTTTATATATCATATTTGTGATTAAATGTTACTTTCCCTTCTGAGCAACTGATGATATGGATAGAATTGTATGGTATTAAAAAAAACTATAGAAAAATATTAAGCTATTGCTCAAACATCTAACAAAATAGATGGTATTGGCCTCTAAAATAATTTCTTCTATTGTTGTTTATGTTTGATTAGTCAACCAGTCCTATGTAAAAGCTAACTATCTCTCTTTCAGTAATTACTGATTTTTAACTAAGATTAATTTTAGCAGATTTTCATCACTCTTGAGACTGTCAATTTACTTATTCAGTAGTTTTGGACTGTGATGCTTCGCAAATTAACCACAACTTGATATTTCGTCTCATATGTTTATAAAACTAAATCAACGTGCCATTGATTAAATATTGATAAAAACAAAAGATTATTGTTGATATATATTTCCATTTCACTGCTTTATAATTCAGAATATAAAACTAATATGATGTTATTTTCCCCAATCTCTCCATATAATGAAATTGACTTGCTTTTTTTTTTTTTTGGAGACACTAATATGTACGGATAAATAAATTACTTATAAAAAAGAAATAAAAGGAGCAACATTAAAAATAAAAATAGAATATATGTTATGTACAGACATATGTCTAAAAAATACGCATTAAAATTTTTTTTTTATCTGAAAATTTTTTAATCAAGACAGAAATAATATAAAATAAACTTACCGATTTCTTAAAATTATGCATATTTATTTAAATATTAGATATTTTATAAAATGACAAAAACAAATTGTGTAGTTTTATGTTTAGTTGCTTGGGGAAGTCAAATGAGTGATTAAGCATAACAGTTGCATTTAATTGACCAAAATGAGATTTTTTTTTCTACATTCCTCAGCTGGGAATTCATTGAAAAACTTCTAACTCAGAAATCCACAATTCTTGTCATTGCATTCACATACAAAGGGCAACAAATTTGTCAAATATGTAAAATAATATACAAATTCATTATTAATATGAAAAAACTAAAGGATTAAGAAAAAAAGATTTTAAAAAGTATTCACATTTTACAAGATGTAATAAATTATAACCATGCGCTTGGCTCAATTTAAACTGAAGTGTTTAAATAATAAAATTAAAAAATAGACTTCAGAGTTATTTCTGAAAACAAAGCATTTTAAATTAAAGATTTTAATATTTTAATGGTAAATCAATTTAAATACCCAAATAGACCTTATATTTTATCAGATATCAAAAGGTTTTACAAACACAGTGATCCATTCTGTGGACTGTGCCATACAGCTAAAGAAACACAGCAGCATATTTTCTATTCATGTCAAGCCTTGAACAAAATTTGCCATCTCATCTTAAATACATATAGGCAAACAAAACTCTCAATTCGGCAAATAAGTTCATATCAGAAGTCTACCACACCCACAGCCCAGGCTAATACATTTATACTATTTGCATACTTGGTGTACATTTATTCTAGGAAATAATACCAGGTGACACCCATTAACATTTATAACCAAACTTAAACAACTTAAGGATAAGGATTCCAGAATTGCTCCTTTAGACATACATGTGGCAACTTGGTTTCTTCTCAAGCAACCAGCGAATCTCTACTTTGATCAGTTTTTATATATTATAGAACTTAAGTTTTTTGAAGATATATTAATAATTTAAAAACTTTGATATTTAAATATAATTACAAATGGTTGGTGTAATTTTAAATGTTGAACAATTTAAACCCAAGGGAAAAAAAAAGATTGACACTGTAATCCTTACAATCAAACCTGTATAATTTTTGTAAACAAAATTTAATAAAATTATTATTAAATCATAAAAAATAACTAAATAGAAATGAATTTCTTGAATTAATAAGTTTGACTTTTTAGTTATTTTTAAAATATATCTTAAAATACATCATTTCAAATTAATTTAAACTGCCTCTAAATTTTTAAAGAATGTGGTTAGTATTGGCAAATTACTATCGATAATGATCAAATGTTATTATTTAGCCATAATACTTTGTTGCCTTAATAGTCTCTAACAACATTTCTTTGGACAGAGAGAGAACTTTAATATATACACTTTGTTAAAGCATTTCTAGTCAAGTAAGTATTAGATTTAAATTGATTATATTTTAATATTGGAATTAAAAAAGTTTCAGAGTTCTATTTATTTTTTTGGAATAAATTTATAATAAAGAGCATTTATAATTTGCATTCATTACCAAAATTACTGTAGTAAGTAATGCCATTTATAAACTACTCACTCATAGATACTTCTTTTATTACAAATCATTCATAATCATCATCATCAGCAGCAGTCACAAATGAGTATGGCCATTTCAATTTCAAAAGAAAAAAAATAGGAAAACAATAAAAATAATACACAAGAGATGAATTTTGAATTGATTATAAACATAAATACATCAACATATATACTATAAAATATTATCATTCAATTGTTTGACAAAGCCAAAACAACAAAGATGCGATCATACAATAGTACACTCTATAATATCACATCCAGCGAACTAAAGAGCACACTGATTGGTTTTATAATCCTGCCATTGTATTTTTAAAATTTTACAGCACTTCTTAAATGAAATGTTTTTAATGCCATTATGCTATATCAATAGGAGGATCCAGGTCTCACTTTCATATGATAAAATGGAAGAATGTTATATCAATAGAGGAATCCAGGTCTCACTTTCATACAATAAAATGGGTGAAGTAATAACTATACATATATAATTTAGTTGCATTAGTGATATTACAAATAATGCTGAAATACACTTTTTTGTTAAAACAACTGCAGCACATTCGAGTCTGTAATTGCATCTCAAAACATTTAAATCTGCCTTTCTATTTAAAAAACTATCAAGATATTTAAATTGACTTACATTTTCAAATTGATAACAATCCAAAGTAAAAGTTGTTGATTATGTTTTTGAACATCAATTATCAAATTAAATTCTTTATACATGGATTTAACATATTAAATATATTATCTAAACTGCCTTTTGAATTGGAAAAAATAGTATAATCAAATCTAGAAATCAAAACAATGATGCTTTTGTTTTTGCTTTTAATTGGTTCAAATTAAAAACATCTTTTCAAACTACACAATTGGAAATTCCATGATGTTACACATCCATTATCTTAAAGATTACTGCCATAAAAAAAAAAGCTGGAGTAAATACACATTCCTCTTTAACACTAGTTTTCATTAAATAAATAAACTTTGGTGGACTACAAATTAATTTTAAATAATGCAAATATCTTAATTAAATCAATAAAAGTAATAAATAAATCACTTTTCTGTTTTAAAGACTTTTCTTGCACTTGTCTAGTAATAAGAAATATTTTTGTAGTACTTAATTCTCTAAAACCATATGATCTTGTGATTCATTTGTTTGGAAATAGCCTCTTCAACAAAATCCTTGAAATTATTCTTTCTATAGAGGATAACAATGATATGTCAAGATAATTATTACAATTATGCTTATCCTCTTCAGTTTTATAAATAGAAACACTCTTAATATTAGGCAACATAGCTTTATGGGTCTATATATTTCAAAATAATTCCAATCATTTTAAAGCTAATATATGACTAATATATTTTAATACTTTTGAAATATCATCAGAGCTATTATGAATATAATGAGTTGTTATAACTTTACTGAGTTGGATAAAACTTGTTCTTTATTAGATAACAAAATTTAATCATTAAATACTCTTTCATAGTATAATTCTTTAGTAATAAAAATATGAGTAATGCACTGTTAAAATAATATTTAATCACAAAGATTAAATATTAAAATATTTTCTTATTAAATTATAATCTAAGATTATCAAATATTTTTGAGTACATAGTTTATTGACTAGTAACAGTATATTGTTGAATAAAAAGTATAAGACTAAAATAGATCAATTGTTTAACAATATTATTTTCTAATGAAATTTCTGAATAACTTCTACAACTTTATCAGTTGTACAATGATTTGTTAAACAGTATAATGAAACTTAATCTTGCATATGTGCTTCACTTCGTAAGCTCCATATTCAGATTTTTAATTGAAAGAGGTATACTTGAGTAATAATATTATTGAATCACATTATCATAATAAATTTTATTCCAGTGAAAGCTTTTTGGGTATAAAAATGAACTGAGGTAATAAGTACTTGAATTTTGTAAATAATATATTTTATATATAGACAATTACTTAATTCATCAAATATATATAATATGCAAGATTAATAAAAGTAGTTCAGAAAAATAAAAGCAATTTAAGATACAGAATTTTATTATCCAAAATTGATATTTTAGGTAAGACTAGCAGAAACAACTAAAAAACAAAAGAAATTTCTCAACATCATAAGAACAAAGTAAAAATTTCTTCCATTATTTTAAATTCCCTGTATTTAATTCCAAACCTTTTTCATAAACCATTGTCACATTTCAACTTAATATAATTTTTAGTTTTTGAACACACATGTGAAGTATACTGTGCTTTTCTGAAGGTTTGTGATGATGGTGTTTTAATTATATTTATATGCTGCATTATTTCCATCATTTAATATGAGTGTTGAATGTCTTAAAAAAAAACAAACCTTTATTTAAATATCCCAAATACATTTAACTACAGGTTAATATTTGCACAATGTTTTGAGAGGTATTATTCTCCCCTCTTCCGCGGGTGTTGCTGGCCTGACCAGTGAACATGAAAATTGAACCTGGACCCTTAAATTCTTTGAGTATTGAATTTTAAGTTAACACTCTAACCAACTGAGCCATCTTGCCAAAGGCAACAGTCAATAGAAATTTCATATACTTATCTATGAGGTTCATCCTGATTTCTCCACTTTTTGTCTAAGAACAAAGTTGATTAGTGGTTTCCATACATTATGTATAGTCATGCTAGGTTGACTTATGATATTGTTTACCATTGTAATGTGAGCAGCTTATTTTTGTATTTTCCCAATTGAACATAAGTCATTAAGACCTATTGTTAGTTCTAGAAATTCACCTTGCCAAAATTTGTCAAGATTTCTTCTCAAAGTTGTAAGTCCTTTGGATACAAGACCAAGTCTTTTGTCAGGGATTCTAGACACTTTGAAGACTAAAGAATATGAGAAATGAAAGAACTGACTTACTGGTAAGCTTTGATGTGGAAAGTTTATTAACAAATGTACCATGTGAAGAAGCATTGTCTATTGTAAGAAAAGATTAAGCAGTGATGGCTTACAAACCAGAACAACTCTTCATATTGATAGTATAATAAAACTATTAACATTTTATAGTTTTAATATAACACAGAATTCTTCCAACAAAATCAAAGAATGGCTAAGGGTTCACCATGTCACCCCTAATTAGCAACATTTACATGAAAAAACGTGAAACCACAGACATAAAAACTACTCCATATCCACCTAAAATTTGGCTTCACTATGTAGATAACACATCTGTTGTATGATCACATGGTAAAACACTACTACAAACTTTCTGGAAACACATCAACAACATATACCCTCCAATTAAATTCACAAGAGAATCAGAACAAGAACAAAAATTGGCATTCTTAGTTGTTTTTGTGACAAGACTCCCTCATGGTAAAATCAAAACTACAGTTTACCAAAAATCCACACATACATGAAAATACTTAGCCTATACATCCAATCATACCATAAACACAAAACGTGAAACTATTAAAAATATTCTGCCTATACATCCAATCATACCAGAAACACCAAACATGGAATTATACTATCACTATGGAGCAGAGCAAGAAAAGTTTGTTTAGAAACAAGTGATTTGAAGAAAGAAAAGATCTATATAGAACAAATTCTTATGAAAAATGGTTATCCATCAGCTGTTATTAAGAAAACCTTAAATAGACAACAAAAAGAACCATCAAAAGAAAAACAATTATTGCTACTATAGTGTAGTAGCCATACATACCAAAAATTTCAGACAAATTAAAGAAAATCTGCAATCAGAACAATATCAGAATGTGGAAGAATATATATAGGTAAGACCAGTCGTCCCATTGAAAAGCACTTGCCAGAACACAAGCTGGTGATTAGAAAAGAGAAAACAGATGTGTCTAAGGTCGCAGGCCATTTATTTACCAATGAACATATCTTTAATTGGGAAAATACAAAAAATTGCATAAAAAAGAAAAGGTACAAAGAAAAAAATTTAAAAAAGCTGCTCACATGAAAATAGCAAACAATCCCATAAGTCAACCTAGTGTGACTGCACATAATGTATGGAAAACACTAATCCACTTTACTCATAGAAAAAAGTGGAAAAATCAAAAGGAACCTCATAGATAAGTATATGAAATTTCTACTGACTGCTGCCTTTGGCAGGATGGCTCAGTTGGTTAAACTGTTACCTTAAAATTCAATACTCAAGAATCTAAGGGTCCAGGTTCAATTCCAATGCTAGTACTGTCACTGGTCAGGCCAGCAGCACCTGAAGAAGAGAGGAGAATAATATCTCTCGAAATATTGTGCATATACTAACCTATGTGCTATTACTAACAGTTGAATGTATTTGGAATATTTAAATAAAGTTAATTTTTTTTCTAAAGCCATTTAATACTCATATTAGATGATGAAAATAGTCCAACATATAAATACAACATGAAGTAAATGCATGGATCATTTATGACTAAAGTATAATTTATATATTTGATATATAGATTATTTCTTTCTTGTTATAAATCAATATATTTATATATACTGCATATTTATTATTATTAGAAGCTACTGGCTTTTGACTATAATATAAATAGTATTCTCATGATTTTCAACAAAATTTGACTATAATATAAATATTATTCTCATGATTGTCAACAAAGTATATAGACATAATTTATAATTGCTTTTTCACTCCACATAGTTTGAAATAATGTATTGCTATTGATATGTTTGTAATCAACTTCTAATTATATTGGTAGAAGACAGAGGTCCTCAATCCTATGCCCGCGGGCACCATGGTGCCTGCAGACCATTTTACGTGTGGCTGCCGCTATCCAAACACGATAAAAAATTATTTATCTGATACAAATAAATTTAATTTTTAATTTTTTTTATAAATTATTGTATTATATTGCAATCAAATTATATTTTTACAGTGTAAACATATAAACGTTAATTATATGTTAAAATTTTATTTTTGAAATAAATATTTTTTTGTACATTATGTGTATTATTAACAATATCTAACTACAAATTTACATTGAAAAAAATAAATGATGCCCACCATCCGGTTGAAAAAAATAAATGGTGTCCGCTACCTGGCCGGTATTATAGAATGTGCTCTTAAGTGCAAAAAGATTGGGGATCCCTGGTATAAGACATTAAGAAAAAAAACAAGCAAAAATATAGAAGCAAGCAATATGAATAAAACAATAAAAAAATGAAATAAATAAAGACCCTCATTATGAAAAAATATTAAAAGAAAAAAGTTGAAAATCAGTATAAATTTCAGTATGAAAAGTATGATCAATAGATATAATAGTATGCCTAGTATGACATAAGTTGTGATCCTACAATCTCATTACGTACACAACTTGTGAGTATAAATTTGTTAAATCTTAAATGCCATAACTATGTGTGATGTTTTCTATGATAATCTATTTCACAATTTTTAATAAACTGATATTATCTTTTTATATTTGGAATTTGTGAATATGACTGGGGGTAAGTTTTTTTTCTATTACGATTTCTAACATTTGAATATTCCATCTCCTTATTCCAACAAACTTCAAATTTAAAATTTTCATAATGTCCATTCTGCCAATATGATGATTCTCTCAAAATAATCTCTAGGATCATTATAACCAAAATTAAAATAGGAATCTGTAATCTTTTCAAATGTATGCTGACATTCACTTTCTTCATCAAGCTCTCCATCTTCTAAAGTGAGATTAACCGATTTTTTTTCTTCATAGTTTGGCTGTTTCTTTGTACTGATTTACTTTTTTTCATTAATTCTTTTGCATGCTTCAAACTTCTTTCTCAAGCAGATTCTACTGGATGATATAACAAATCTGAAAATTCTAATTAATTTATACCAAAGAGTATTTAATATTTGTAATAAATTTGCACTTCTGAGTCTAGGTATCCCTCTTGTTAATCAAGTTGATGTTGGGATTCCTTTAAATGTTACTGTATCAGCTGCATGGAAAGCTCTTGAGGTGCTCAGCCATTATAGGAAGAGAATGTTAAAATATATCTGATTTGTTAGTGATAATAACCAGTTAATCTATATATGTGAATTTGTTTTTCAAGAATCAATGGAAAAATTTAAATATACAACTCAGAATTCCAATAGCCCTGACAAATCATCAAGAGCTATATCTAGACAGTTTACTAAAAAGTTACATAAAAAAAAAAGAGAATGAATCATTAAAAAATGAATGTCCTATTTGCCTTAGTAATATAGAAGGTGAACTAAGTTAATTTGAGTATGAGCATAAATTTTGTGAGCCTTGTTTAACTGAGGGTTTTAAACATCATAAAGAATATTCAGTTTGTCAAAAATGTTATGATCAACATTTAGGTAATCGATCTCTGAGATCTATTATTTACCATATAATTTCAACTAGTTTGCCTGACTATAAAAAATACGACACAATTACTATTGATTATCATTTTGGCAGTGGTATTCAAACTGATAAGCATCCAAATCCAGGTAAACATTATTCTGGAACATCTTGAAAAGCTTACTTATATTCTATCAGATTATAGTTTTTATAACTGAGCCAAAAATAGCAATATTTTTATATCTAGGTATAATTTTTAAAAAAATTTTCCAGGTTATTTCAATGTTTATAGTAATACATAAATCTTCCAACATTTTTGAAGTATGTTATTTTTTCATTTAAATTTATGTTTATTGGTGACATCACAATGGTGTTATATTTGTAGCCCTATTTATTTATAAGGAACATCTTACAAATCACCTATATAACTATTTACAGGAATAAACTAGCTCATCAAATGTATCACAAATAAATAAATACTACTCATTTACTTTACAATTTCAATTTATCAATAAATTATTTATTCTCAAGTGCAAGATTTGTATAGATCCTAGACTGGAATAATATTTTCCATAAGCATATTTTTTTGTGTAACAGCATTTAGGAGTTATATATATATATATAAATTTAATAATGTTTATTAACTATTCGACAAGTAAAAAAAATGGATTGTATGAAAATGCAAATTAAGATTTTTTCAAAATATTCATTGCAAAAACAGGAGGGTGAATTTGGGAACATACCTGCTTTAAAATATTTAGTGGTTTCTTGACTGTTTCATTAGAAATCTTTTAATCGTTCAAAAAAAACATCTGCTTCTATTTAGAAGTACCGTTCTAATTATATTTAAAACAATTCAATTAGATATTTTGAAAACAATTTTCGATAAAAATTAAAATTCTATGAGCTAATTAAACAAAAAAAAAAAACCAAATAATATATCATAAAAATAAAATGATTTGACAATAAATCCCATATGGATCTCAAAAAATACCTAGCAATTAAACTACAAGATTAGATTTGTTTTAGTTTTTTAAAATTGATTATTTACATTTTTAATTTGATTGCATTTATCAATATTTAAATGATTTAAAATAAGAAAATTACAAACAGTAAATAACATTTATTATTAATGCAACTGTAATCAGACTAGAATTCTTTTGATATTACCAAAAATTAAACCAATTATGTATGTACTATTTTCTATCTTTTTTTATTTATTTTAAAAATTGAATTAATTAACCTTAATTAATTCTGAATAAAACTTAAATAATACAACAAAAGAGAAAAACATTCATATTAATAATTCAAGATTTTTGCTTATAAAATATTAATAAAATTAAATTTAAAGCAATTCTTTTTATTAAATATTAACTTAAATCAATAAAAAAAATTACTTAACCTGGATAATAAAAACAATTGGTCCCCAAACTCCTTATAGAGAATAAGCAATTACAATGTTTTCTTATGATAAAAAATATTAACTCATTATTACAAATGTTAAATAATTGATAAAAAAAAAAAAAGAAGCTTAAAATGGGGGTGGTGGAGTGATTATTTAATGAATAAACATTTTATTCAGAATATTATTAATAAAAAAAGCCCACTGTTCCAAGTGAAAACATGGTGTATAATAAGCATGTACAATTGTGACTTTTTTTTTTTAAATAGTAATTTAAAACATTTTAAGTTATTATACAATCATGTCATAGAAAGTTGATTCATTCTTAAAAAAGAAATTGAAACTAATATAATGTTCATTTTCTAATTTATTTTAGCTGCATTTGATAATATTTTTGAATGTTTTGTTTTGTAATTATATAATAAATAAATTATAATTTATTCTGTTGCACCCAACACATTTTACAAACAACATCACACTTTTTTTTTTTTTTTACAAAAGTGATGTTTAAATAAAAATTAGTGTAATAAATGTTATGATAGGTTTAATAACAGAGAATAAAGGCATTTTTTTTTGCTGAGATTGATTATTATATTTATATATAAAAAAGTATTAGATAGTAATTAAATAAAATGAAGTAAGTAATCATATTTTAATTAATTTACACATTTTAAAATTTTATTACTACATATAATCAAAGTTGGTTTTGAATTTTGCACTAAATAAAATTAGTATTTAAATTTTTTTTTTCTTGCAATATTATTTAAGTTTGTGAAGAAAGCCCATTTAGCTTGAATATATCAGAAATTCTATTAGAGATTTCATTAGAAGAATACAGACTAAAAATTAAATAAGTAAGTTATGTTTTTAGAATATTTTAAGTGTATGTTGAATATAAAAGGTTTATTATGAACTGTGTAATTGAAAAATATACTTTTTCTCTTTTATGTTTTACCAAAATTGTTTATATTTATCATGGCCAGCATTTTGCCTTGAGGAAGTTAGTATTTCTATTGTTACAAAAATATTAAGTAAAAATTAATTAAGTAAATCATATTTAATTAATGTACAATTTTCAGTTTATTTTTAATGCACATTATTAATATGTATATATATAATCAAAACTTGTTTTGAATTATGTATTGAATAAAAATTGTATTCTTTTGTTTTTTTATATCAATATTATTTATATTTATGACGAAAGCCTTTTCTACTATAGACTGCATTACAGGACACCGAATAAAAGTTGTGTAAGAAATCATATTTTCTATTTATTTTATTTGCATTATATTACTATATATAACCAAAGTTTGTTTTAATTATATAATGAATAAATCATATACTTTTTCTAAGCATGAGTTTATTTTGAGTGCTTTCATGATGTCAGCATTATATGACAAATTTATAAAATGGTCATCAAAAAGACACATTTTTTAAAGATCACTACAATAAATAAATAGTGAGTATTTAGAAGATAGAAACTGATGATGTTCACTATAGCAAATTTTTATAAAAGATATTGAATCAGGGGGGGGGGGATATGTATCCACATACATCAATGACAAACATTCAAGACAGCTGACAACATTTCCTCAACTATAATAACTTAAATAATAAGTTTTAATTAGAAAAACTAAAATTTTATATCAAAAATCTATTATTTTAATATATTTCTTCTCTTTCTGTTCAACAATAATAAACATGTAAAGTCTGCAATTGATATAAATGTTATAGTCTTGTCATAGAAATGTCATTTAATAATTTTATTATTCACTTGTTTTTGAATATAAAGTTGTAAAATTTAAAATAAATTCTTAAAATTATATTTAAAAGTTTTTTTATTAAAATATTATTATATTTACAATTTTAATGGAGAAAAATAGTTAGACTAATTCTATATTGAATAATAATTCCATTACTATAATCAAAATTCATTATTTACAGGCAAAACTCTCCATAGAGTAGTGCCACTCAGTGCAAGCCAGAGTAATCAACAGATGCCAGAAGGCTTGTGCATAAAATCCCTATCTAGTGCCTACTCATCCAATATCCCCAGACAAGTTTCTGGCTTGTGGCCTTCATCAGTGAGAGCCTTGGATCTGAGAGCACTGCAACTAGATCTTAGGATCTAATGCAATCCTCCAGAACCCACCTTTTATCTCTACTTAACTATAAAACTATGAGAATAAAATTGAAAACAATAATATTTTCAATCTAAGCCCATTAGCTTATACAGTCATGTCTAAACTCAGTTCAGTACCCATACATTTTGGTGTTCTTGGTTCTTTAATAACCATAACCACTACTATCCTATTAGGTAGGATTGGTATTAAACTACTAAACTTCACATGATCACTATTTCTTATGCTTGCTCATAACTGTTATTAAAACAGGCAAAACTCTCCATACCGTACTGCCACTCAATGCAAGCCAGAGTAATTAATAGATACCTGAAGGCTTGTGCATAAAATCCCTATCTAAGACCACAAGTCAGCAATTAGTTTGGGGATATTGGATGAGTAGGCACTAGATAAGGATTTTATGCACAAGCCTTTCTGGCATCCATTGATTATTCTGGCTTGCACTGAGTGGCACTACTGTATGGAAAGTTTTGCATGTTTTAATAATGGTCATGAGCAAACATAAAAAATGGTGATCATGTGAAAATTCATTATTTCATTAAAAAAATCTAAAATATTATAAATACAATAAATTATATTACAAAAAAAAAAAAAGAGGAAAGCAGTAGCAAAGTCTTATTAAAAACATATATATATTTTAATTATATCTATTTCCAATAACAGTTTAATCTGGTGATCAAAATATGCCAAAGAAATTTGACATTATTTGCACAATAATGTTGAAAAGAAAAATACAGTCAGACTGCCATTAATGCAGCATTCTGATTTTCACAGTCTTTCTGATTAACGACTTTGTGAAAGTTTAAATAAATATTACTAATAAATCACAAGGCACTTCTTATCACATTATTAGAAATCTCTGTGTTTTTAAAGCACTCATGTACTGCAGTAAATTGAAATAATCATTTAAATAATGATTAACTTTATTTCTCTAAGTTAAATTTATATTTAATAACAAAATAAAACCATTTAAGATATTTTCTTAATTTTTATATTGGTATTATAAAATCTTTATATAGTTATAATATTTTTTCTCCTGTTTATTAAATGGTTTCATATAATCACTATTCATTCTGAGACTTGGCCCAGCTGACCCCCCCCCCCCCATCTAAATATTTAAAAACCTCTATAATTGCAAAAAAATATTTTTGAATAATTTTGTATACATACAATCATATACTAATATCTTCAGAAACTTGAGATGCAATATCATCATGCAACATTGTAAATGATAGTAAAAATAAAAACCTTTTAAAAATAAATTTTCTCTGACTTTATTATCCTTAGAAGATCATATAATCTTTGAGCATCAAAGCTATAGATGAATGCAACAATTCCATTCCATTGAAGAGAGATTTTTTTTTTGGATTTTACTCAACTGGGAATTGATCCAGACATTTTTAGTCTTAAATCTACAACTCTATGACTGCATTAAGCCCACTGGGCCAAAATAATTTGTAAAGTCTTTTCAATACCATGGATTTTTAGATAGATACCACAATGAATATATATGCAAAACCAATAATGAGCTCACTATTTCAATTTCCTTAATATTGATTTTGTATATATAGGACAAAACCTTTGAATTGTCTAACATATTATCTGCCAATGATTAATGAAACAAAATCCACTTCTAATTCCTCTCTGTTCCCTTAATTGAGTAAAATTCAACTTAACTTTTAATATTCTAAGTATGTATACATATTAAGTTTGTCACCCAAAGACAGTAGCAATAACTCAGCAGTAGAGTACCATAATTAAATGACAACAATATGATTATGGTCAATAGCTATATAAAACTTAACACTTCTATTAAATAATATATATAGAAAATAATCTTATTCTAATCACGAAATCACTCAGAAATAAATATTAAAAAAAACACCCAATGATTAAAAATATGAAGAAAAAACAACAACTCATTAATAAATAAGAATTAAACATCGAATAAATTTGACCTCTTTAAACTACATATCAATTTACTTCAATCTGTGCAGGTGTGCTTGAGTTTGTATTCATTAGTCTTAACTTTATATACAAGGCAGAACTTTAGATGATTATAAATAATTTTGAAAATAAATGTTTGTTATCAACATATATTTACAATATATTAGAGGTATAGATTAATTACATACATAGTTGAAAAACTTGTTAACATAATCAATTATTTCTGTTTGATGACATAGTGCATTCTGGGTAATACTAATCGATCTAAGAAGCTGAATCATTAAATTTTATCAAGCAATCACCTGTGAATAAATAATTGATTTAGTTACTACAGATGCACCAGTGTTCAGTGTATATATATAAAATTCAACCCAATGTCCCATTTTAAAGTTTTTGGTTCAGATGACATAATTTAGACCATTATGAAAAAATGATAATGTAGAATAAACAAAATATATATATATGTCTGCAATACTACTTCTAAGGTAAGGCAATTAAAATTTCAAATAGAAAATTGAATTAAATCTATATTTGTGTATAAAAATTAAAAAACAAAAATAAACTTTATAGAGTTGGTGAACAAGACTACTCAATACTCGGTTAATAAAAATCTGGCTACTGAAATTATAAAGATTTTCTTCCTTATTTTACTTTCTAATTAATAATAACTAGGTAACTATTACTGATTAATGATTGAATGTCTAGCTGGATTGACTATAAGAAAAATTCTAAGCTTGCTTGGAATCTGAAAAAGGGTCAAATTTTAATCAGATTTAATCCCCAGTCATAGGCACAGCAAATGAATGCACTGACCACTATATGAAAATACCGCTGGTATACTGTACTAGCAGGTTAGCTATTAACGCTTGTACTAATTTTCTCATTTAATTTTTAATTTTTATAAAAAGGGGTCAGAGATAATCTGCATAGTAGTTACATCAATAATTGTTTGTGTGCATGCCAGTAGGAAAGTCAATTTAAGCAATATACAAAGAAGTCATATAAACATATATTTAATAACTTTATTCAATAAATTATAAAGTATGTATTTATTATTTTATCATTAAATGACTACCCCTTTCCTGTTTATTTTTTTATTTTGTAAACCTTATGTTAAGCTATCATTTGTGGGTTTGGCCTAACAATTATAATTCCAGTCTTTAATTCAACCTAATTAAATTCTTTTTAAAATAACTTTATTAAGCAATCAAAATTTTATATGTATCTTAAAAACACACACACATTTATATCCCTCAAACAAAAACTTGCAACAATTTTGAATAATATAAAATAAAAAAATAAAAAGCATAAACCAGATGGCTAAAAAATTCATCTGGGGAAAGAAATCTAGATTACTGTCAACGGCAATATTACAGTTACCCATTAATAAGGGAGGTCTTAACTTAATTGATTCAAAGGTAAATGTAGATTTTATTACTGAAGAACATATTTAAACGTTATTAAGGATCAATACTTCAGTCCACCAACAGGGGATATAAAAATATATGGTGAAATGGGGCTGGCAAGAAGATCTTATTTGGCAGATATGTTTATTGCATATAAGGACATACAAGATGACCTAAATGTGCAAAATTTGGAAGGAATTAGATATAAAGACATAAAAAGGGGAGTAAAGCCTCATGAAAATTCATAGATAAATTGTTCAATAAAAGGGGTCCTAGTTAAATTCCATTCAATTTATACACCACAGACATATATGAAATTCATATTCAAGTTGATCAATGAAATTTTACCGACCACAACATACATTAATAAAAGATTGGGAATGAGCTTAGAGGAAACTTGTTCATTTTGTAAAAATAAATGTGAAACATTTCAACATTTACTAGAATAATGCACTGCTTTTGGGAGGCTAAGATACAGAGTTTTCCACACCCCAATGATAAATCTTAAAATACTACTGAAACAAAATGTAATAAAATTCAAACCTCATAACGCAATGGTAATAATATATGCATTGAAAACGATATGGACAATCCGGTGTTCTTTAATCTTTGATAATAAAAAGTTTAATTGGTTGAAGAAATTTGACAATGATTGGGACAACTATTTTGCTAGGTGTTTGAAATACTGGCTGAAGAAGGTTATGGAAATAGTATGGGGATGAACTGTTTGTAAGGCCTAACTCTAGGATTTAATAAGAAAATGATATTAACATTTCAACAATGAGAGTCTTATAGATTTGCATTGTGGTGTTTCGGGGATAGGATTGATAAATTTGGTGTAAAGGATAAAGTGTATCAAAACTAATTTGTAGATATTTCCTGTACATATTTAAATGTTGGTTTAATAAAGTTTATTACTTAAAATAAAATAAAAAGTAAAACGGTCTATAATAATCTATTGCAGTACAAAGGATTTTCGAATAATTACTCAAAAGAGGAATATTGTAGATGAAAAAGCCCTTATCCAGCAGGCTTACTAATAACTGGATGATAAAATATTTTAGCTATTTTTCATTTTTGGTTTTACCTCTAGCTAGATGTCCATTTACCAAGCAATAAGGATGGTTGAGATTTTTGGGCTACCTGAAAATTTTACTCAGCCTAGGATTTAATTCCAGATGTACACAAGGGAAGAAGAGGAACACTGCCATAAAGATCTTATTGTGAATAATATATACATTTGAATTTTAACAAAGTTCAATAATAATGCATATATAGAAAATTGTCTGCTATATAATAGGATATAACCAAATGATGACTTTTCATCTCCTTAACATAATTTATTCCAACAGTTTAATATTGCATTATAAATTTTAACGAGTCTTTTGTAACATTAAAATGAATACATAATATTTTTTAATATTTTATGTTAAATTTCTACAACATTACCAGTCAATTTTATTTCTTTCATTATAAACTATCATTACTATAATTATTATTATCATTAAATAACCATATCACCTGTCAAACACCATGTTTATAAGCAATCTTTCTCATTTTCAATTATCACAATCTCACTCAGATTATATTATATCTTTTCTATAAAAAAGACATTAATAAATAAGAGAAGCAATACTAGTATTATAATTAAACTAAATCATAGAATGTGATATAATATAAAATATCTTTATATAACAGCAGCAGCAACAACAATAACAATAATTATCATCATCATCATCATACACATAAAAACTCTTTTTGAAAAATATTAATTTTTGCCCTTTTCAATATGCTTGAACTATTTTACAATTATGACCTACACTGCAAAGTAAGACAACTGTAAAATAGTTCAAGCACATTGAAAAGAGCAAAAATGGCCATTTGCCAAAAAGAGCTTTTATGAGTATGATTATTATTATTATTATACATACATAAAAACACCATAATGGATTAAACTTTGTTCCATTTTTGATGACAGTATTATAATTTTTTAAATACTGTAAAAATTTTCAATTCTTATCCTTTATTTTTATTTATATTTATCACAATTGTAAACTATATGTATGTCAATTCTCTGCCAAATGGCAAATGAAAAGCTACTATTATATTATGAACAAGCATTATCATTCATGTATTAATGGTCATTTGCCACTGCTTGCATTTTCTAAATATAATTTATTTTAGATCTTAACAAGATTATGCCATAAACTTTAATAATAGTACTGTGATAAAATTTGTATTTTATTATTGACTAAACATCTATAAGAAAAAAAAATGTAATAAAAAGAAAGCTTGAAAGTCTTAAATATTTGGAAGATTTTAATGACATATAAATTTCTTGAGCAAAATAATTTCAAGTAAAATTCAGTCTAAATTTAAAATTTTAACTCGTCTCATTCAAGAAATGGCATATTTTCAAAATTATTAAAATACAACAAATCTATTGCTTTTTAATTTAGTTAAGCAATTTTATTCTTTTATTTATGGTAACTATCTTTCACCAGAGTTTTTAATCATTACAAATAGGGCAATAACAATTATTTAATTTCTTTTATATATAAAATCTAAAGAATATCTACTACCTTAAGAAAGTGTCTGTAAAGGCAGATACTAATTCATTTTGAGAATTTTGGATTATTATTTTAATATTTATTAGAGACTGTTTTTCTATTTATGAAGCAGCATATATTTTCACATTTACTTTTATTTTTAAGTATTGAAATAATTTACAAGAAACTTTTGGCATAGAATAGCCTACCATATGTATGTGTTTTATGAGACTTTATTTTGAAAATACACACACAAAAAAACCAGATTATAGTGATTCCCTGTAAAATAATATTCCACAAATGTCATGATAGAGTTGAAGACTTGGTATCACATGACTTAATTTTTCCAACTATAAAAAATAATTTATTTTAAAATTAAAGCTATTAAATTTTTTACACTGGATATAATACTAGAAAATGTATGCAAGTAAATATATTGAATATTTAAGTTCTACCATCTCAGTTTTAGAGCTACATCACAAACTTTAATAAGCTCACATTTCATTAAAATATATAAAGTCAATAGTAATGTTTATATAAATATATATTTATTCATTTGCTATAAACAATTGGTCAGAAATAATTTATTTTTGTGATTCCGAATAGACTTATGTGATATTTTGGGTGTAAGTTCAAAAATATTTGGTTGACAGTTTTATTGTTAATAGAGTTAATTCCAGTAATTTTTAATCATTTATTTCCTATTAAAGGTCTGCATCTGATTCTTATCTATTATAGAAACCATCTGAATGTTTCAGAACAAATGACATATGGAGACAATAATCCAGATGGTTAAATCTTGACTTTCAATACAATTTTTGGATAGAAGATAGTTAGTAGTATTTTTCATCATTACACTGCATAAATTTATTTGCTGTGAGTGGTTTAATGCAGTGGTAGATTGACTGACTCTAGAGTTCAACATCCATGGATTACAGCTCAATTATTATTTTCAGTGCTCAAACTTGGGAGTTTCTAAACAACAAACCATAGGAGCATACAATAGTTGATTAAAGACTTCATCTTTTATCTTTCCATCGATATTTCTTCTTATTTTAATAAAAATCCAATTCCAATAAAATTTAAGTTATAAAAAATTTGGAATTTTGTAGCTTACAATTATTACAATTTATGAAGTCAGAATACCTTCAATTCTCTTGCTGAACAGTAGTTTCCTCATACCCATGATTCCATATCTAATTGACAATGTAATGATCGGCAAGTGAACATAAAGCATTAAAAGCAAATAACAAATAGATTTTACTTATCTTCATTATAAATCTCGTGTTTTTTTAAAGCTCTTCTGAAAATTTAAACATTAATTTTGCTCTCTATAGTTATATATATATATTCTAACCTCCCCCCCTCGTGCATTCTCATCCCAAAATATACTGTTTATTACGAATATTACGGGTTCTAGCTCAGTTAACAAATAAATAAATGAAATATTCAGCATTAATTAAAATGATTACTAGCTCTAATTTTAAAATACAAATACGGTTCAATTTTAAAATGAATTAAACAAATATTTACTATTTTCATGAGACATGGAATGACAATACAGGGAACGAGATAGACTACATTGAGCCATTATCCACACGATACTACCTCAATGGCATAAGAACACTATCCCCCCTTTTTACTATACCAAATAACTAACTCATAGTATTCTTACGACTTTCTGAGCTCTATTCACTACGATTAAAATAATAATCATATCTTAATCTTCTTTATAACAAGAATCTAGCTCAATTAAATAAAATGAAGTAAAATAAAATAAAATCTCAGGTTCATAAATTGTATTCTAACCGATTTAAAATTACGGTAGTAAAATATGAAAAGGGAATTTTATGTCATAATCTACTACACAGCAACTAACAATAATAAAAATAATAATAACAATAATAAATATAATATAATCTTATTTCTTCCTAAAATGAAATAAATAAATACGTACGTGGTAGTATTTTAATAATCTGACAACAGAATACGTGTAGCAACATTAGCATATAATTTAATGTAATATTGTGGCAACCGACTTATGACCAATAAATAATATAAAATTATGATCTTTTAATTTTAACATACCAATAAATTCTCAAAATTATTATAACACTTTTATGTTTACCTTTTGTGCAAAATCTATATGTCTGTTTCAATTATAAATGTATCGTGATTTCATGCATCCATGTGGAGAAATAACAACTCGGACACAAAAATTTTAAAACAAATTTAAAACAAAGTTTATTAACAACATAAATAAATTAACAATATTTTTACACTATATACATTGGATATCCCTTACTTTCATATCTCAACTTAGTTTATTAGTTTATAAAATGAAATCAAAATATTATTTACTTTTCCTAGTTAAATCTTATTTTTTTAACACTTAAGAAAATACAGTATTATTACTTGATTTATTATTATGGTTAGCTTATTACAAAATGCATTTCTTAGATGATTATCACAAACACTTTTCATCCCTAATATTATTAAAATTATATTTTTTATAAAATTTACATTCGTAGTAAAATTCTACAAAATAACAAATTTTAGTTTTATATTGGTTGTATGGAATCTTACAAAGTCAAAACATTGTTCTACATTCGGTATTAGGTTTTTATTGTTCATTATCCGATGTTTATTAATCCTAATATTCTCATTCAAGCCTTACTTCGGATGATATAATTACAACTATTAATATACCATGCACAAGTATATGTTTATTATACATTATTGAACTATTTTCTTAATAAATATGCAATACTTATTTTCTAAATATTATTTAAAACATTCAAATTTTATTATCACTTTTTAAAAAAAAAACAACAACTTTGTTTAGATTTCTCTTTCAAAAAATCTTATATTCATTTCCGAATTAATTTTACAATGTATTATATGATTCTTTCCCTCTTTATGATATTTTGGACTTTCAATTTTAAAATTACACAATTCTATACATTCAAGCAAATAAACTTTTCTTACATAAACTATAACATATCTTCAGTTCTATTTTATTCATTATTTCTTTGAAAATATCTTTCTGACCGATGCAGATTCACAAAATAAGGATAGCGAAGATAGATGCATAGGATCAAAATACAACTAGAATATTACTCATCATATACCTTGACAATCATGGCACAGTGAATTAAAAGACACTATAGAGGAGTGACCTTTACCTGTCTACCAACCTCTATCATAGGAACGATGCTAAAGCTATTTCTTCCGCTTTATTCTAACATCAAAAGTTTAAAGATATGCAAAAACACTGTCCAAACCATATGTGTTCAGTCATAGGACTTTGTTAACTATACTAAATCACACAAAACTAAATATGATCCAAATCCCTTATATTTTCCTATTTCTAAAAAAAAACACATCATCTTGGTTTCCTCTCCACTAGTACTTCCAAGTCACTATCCGATCTTATTTCTCAAGATTTTTTCTATACTGTACATCGACAAATACATATCTGCATTACTAACAATAATAAAATTCATTTATTTTAAAACTATTCCACTGTTCTATAAGACAGCTTGCTTACTACTTTCCTCCGTATATTTAGTCATACAAACTACTTAAATATCTGAATACTTTATCACATGAAAGTTCAAAAGAATCACACAATTGTTATGTTAAATTATATGATTAATATACTTTAAAAAATTGTCGTATGCATAATCCGAATTACTCCTATCTCATAATATGTTAAAAATGTTGTATAAAATGTGTACATATAATTTAAACTTTCACACTTCATTCTTAGGTCAATAGATGATCTAAAAAAAAATACATTATGCATTATAAATAACTATTAAAATTACCAAACGACCTTTATCTCCTCGATCGCGTTCCGTAGGCTTCACCATCCATTTGATCCTTGTAGATATAAGATTCACATCCATACACTTTATTTTAAACACTATTTCTATAATTTTATCAAGCTATTATATTTAAATTTTAATACTATTAAAATTATGTTTTATGTTTTCCCTAATCTCACATAACATTTTATATTTTAAAATAAATTAGTAAAAAATATTCCAAACTATATTTACTGTACTCCTTCATCAAATTTTCCTGAAAAACCGTTCATACTAAAGCCAAGAAAAATTGTTTATCATTTCTTTTCCATTCACTTAATGTTCCTTTCCCTGCTAGATGACAATCCTTGGTTTTTTATAATATTTAATACAATTATTAATTATGATATCAATTAATCCCGTAAAGAAAACGTCTACATATTCTCTTCTAATATTTTCTGCTAATATTTTTCCCCGCGCGACTTTTACGATGCATCTTCTCAGTACTTTGATTTAAATATTCAATAAAACTTTTCGGTTTCCATGGATTCATTTCTTAAAGTAAATTAGATTTATAGTTTCAAATCTTTATCTTTATTAATCATTTCTCTAATGAACACGTTATAATATTTTTAATTCTTCTTAGAGAAAGTTTTCTGTTCTTTTTTTTTTTTTTTCATAAAAACACAATAGCTCTTTCATATTATTATTCTGTAACTTTTTTCCTTCTTTTAAAATTCTGGTACTATATACTTTGTAATGTTTCCTTTAAAAAGACAAACATTCTTTCTCCATTATAACTTTTACATAATTTTTTCTTTATGATATACGCATGTTAATTTTTCCATAGAGAAATATAAAAAAACTTCAGAGTAGCCTTATAAATTTGTGCGTCATAAATTTTTCTGACGGCAAGTAACTTCTCTTTTAAGTTTTCCATATAATGTCCAAATTATATTCCTCTGAGTTACAATAATAAGTTTCTGGTTGAGCATAAATAAAGCTGTATCAAGGCACTTTACAAATATTTTTCCTTTATCATAACTTCTATATACTGTTTTCTGTAGTATTTCCATTTTTTACTGCAAGGTTTTGGCTAAACTTGAATAAAATCCTGGAAAGAAATCTTTTAAATTAGCCCTCCATTTAAAGGCAGTTCAAAATATTATATGTTAAAACAAAACTTTTAAAATAAATACAAATTTTTAAAAATTATAACACTTTTCTAGCTTACGATCTTATACAGCTAAAAAAATATGTTACTCCTTCCTTTACTTACACATTACTTCTTCTGCTCCGTCTAATTTCTTATATTTCATCTGCTAAATTACCTCCGTTGATTGGTTAATGACTTTTTTAGCGCGAACAAATTTACACATTTTTAGTTTTATAACAGACTAAATTTTTCAAATAAGACATTTATGACGTAATGATTTAAAATATTACTTAAAATAGTATTTTTAACTCAATTATAATTTTATCAAAATCATTTAAACTTTAAAACAATTATTAAAATAACATTTAATATTAATATTTAATTTATCTTGTTTTTTTTTAAATAAAATATTTAATTTTTTATTAACTGTATTCAACTTTTAAACACTACTTAAATATTACATCATTTAAACATTTAAAATAACTATTTAATATTTCAACATTTATTTCAACGATAGATAGCAATTACATTTAGTTCCATAATTCACAAACTTTGTTATTAAATTCTAACAAGCGTGTGTGTGAAGGTATATAATATACAGTCACATGATTACTAACTTTATCAGATGATTTTTTTTTTAATTTACGTCTCGGTCTAAATTACCAAAACTGATATATTATATAAAAATTTGGAAAAATAATTTAAAAATGTAGAACCAAATATAATTCTCACCATCATAAAGTTTATCTCAAAATATACTCTATTAATTTTGACTATTAAATATAATTATAACACTACATATAGCATTTATTTAATTTATTAGTTTTAAAATATCATACTCGAATTATTAATATATTTTTAACTATTTATAGCTGTGTTATTTTATATGGCCAGCTTTTACAACCATAAGCAAGAATATAATTAAGCTTTATTTAATTGTTTTTTTTAAATAATTCATTACACTTTTATATACCAGGTATTTTTCAGCCTTAAATTGTACTATAAAATCTAATCGATCATACAATTATCAATATATTACACAAACATATTTTAAAATTTAAAATTTTTTTAGCAATTGACCATTCTACCTTATTATGACCTATAGATAAGGGCACAATATATATATAAATATTTTTTGTATATTGTAAAAAATTATTTTAGTACTAATAATATGCCTATTTTTATATAGATATAAAATTTTACAAAAGCAATAATTTAAACAATAAATCAAAACTAACGTTAGTAGAAATTCATCACCATCAACCATTATCATTCCACTGCGGGATGAAGGTCTCTCCAAGTTCAATCCATCTTTTCCTATCTTTAGCTTCTATTCTCCACATCACCCCTGCACACTTTCTTATTTCATCCATCCATCTCACATGTGGTCTCTTTCTGGGTCTTTTACAATCTCTTGGAATCCAGTTTAAAATTTCAATTGTCCATCTATTATCATCTCTTCTAGCAGTCCAACTCCATTTCAGTCTTTTAATTTTTTCAATAAGGTCAGTAACACCTGTTTGTTCTCTTACCCATACATTGCATTTTCGATCCCTTCTTGTTACTCCCAACATGCATCTCTCCATACTTCTTTGAGTGGTCTGAAGTCTCTGTATTGCTCTTCTATTAAGTGTCCAAGTCTCAGAGCCATAAGTAAGAACTGGAAAAACACATTTATTAAAAACCTTCCTTTTCAAAGTAGAAATTATCAATGTTTAAATGTGCTAATTAAAAATAATAACATGTCATAAATTAATTTTGACTACTTTATAGGTCCTATGAGCTCTAGTTATAGTAAAAAAAAAAAAAATTTTCTGAATCCAATTTGAATAGGAATTTTAATTCTTTTCAATGATTTCAAATGAATAGATTACAGTATTGATTATGAAGAAGATATAATTATAAAATAGGCAGTTCTCTGTAATTAAGTTTATTAATTTTAAAAATATTTTTTTTTTTTTTTTCATATGTCAAATGCGTTGACCGGGAAACGAACCCGGGCCACCTGCTTGGAAGACAGCTATGCTAACCATTAGGCCACCAAACGCATGGCAATTTATTGATTTTATTTTTAAATGTGAGTATATATATGTTTTAAACTAAGTACACCAATTCGCTATTATAAAATATTGAATGCCAAAAGCTAAACCTATACATATATATAAGCATCAAAATCATCCACGCATCCACAGCTAGTCTTGGAATAAATTTTGCAGATATGAAAGGATTAGTATATATTAAATAAATTAAATTAGTATTTTTGTTTATTCATTATTCTAATCTTATATGGTCATAACAATACTACAGAATAAAATTGTTTTACTATTACTCAAATAAATTTATAAATAATTGAATTATTTATCAATTTAATCTTTTACTAGTCATAATAATGCTAAAGAATAAGCTGTTGTTTTTTTTTAAATATAAATTTACAAATATGGTAAAAAAAAAAAAAAAAAAGAAAAGATATATATATTGTAGTCTAAAATCTACAGTAAAGCTACAATATATATTCTTTCAATTATATGCTATCCACAAAAAGAGATGTAAATAAACAAAAAATAAAAGCATTAAAATTCACAACTTTAATAAATTTTACAAGACCTAAATTGCCTATGATATGGCAGCAGCCATTTTTCATCTTAGAACCCATTCACCTAATTCAACACACAGACTAGAGTTATGTAATCTCATTTATTAATCATGTTTATTTGAATTCCCTTGAAACACATATATTTCATATAATCAAATGTTTTATAAACATAAATCTAGGAAGTTCTATAAAATTTAAGATATCATATTTTTGTATTGCATCAAAAAGCTTAAAAGTTTATATAAAGAATTTAATTGAGAATCTAAATGATTAATTGCAAGTAAGATTAACAATATCGACCCGCAACAACCAGAAAAGCTGCAAATAAGGCTGCTACTATGTGGAGTGTTTAATTTCTGGAAACTGGATTTCTGCTGCAACCGTGTTTTCAGAATATCAACTACTGATTGTTCTTGGTCCATTTTAGTTTTAAAACATAAAGATATGAAATCAGTTTTTTATCATTATTTTTGATTAGTGCGAATGAGTGAACACATATAATATATATATGTAAATGCTCTCTCAAATTTATTAATTTAACTACACTATTTTTTCAAAAATTTTGTTTATACTATAAATGTTAATTTGTATGTGCATACTATATGCATAAAAAGCTGCATAGAATATTATCTTTTGCTAGGATGCTTGGAACAAAATATAATGGATATCACAGCTTCACTGTATAACATGAGACTGAAAGGTTCTGGATTAAAGTTCTATATATTGTTTCGGCGTTCTGGCATCACATGACTTCCTGAGCAATAAAAATTCAATATCTTTTCCACATATGTGTGTTCAAGTGTATCAGTGTTATTAGATAGAGTGGAGGGTCATGTGAAAGTCTGTGCTCATACCCTGTCTATTACATATATAGACACAGGTATATATAAGCCTGTGTATTTCATTTATTACATATTAGAGATGTCTGCCTATCCCTTGTATATGTATTTAATGGATTATGTCCTGTACATGAGGGGTCAGATTGACCTTTGGGTCAACATGGGTGTGACAACAATCTCGGCCTAAGGGTGGCCTTTGAGCGTTCCATCATCAGATTTTCAATTGGATGGACAGTTGAAGAGTTGGAGTGTGGAGTACATTGAAGCCTGTCCATTAAAGTAGGAGGATTTGCTATCTTGATATATATCTGAGCACTTGTAGCATATATGTGTGGAGATGGTAATCTGGACCAACTGATGATTGCTGGTTTAGCATGAAATATGTATATTGGTGATTATTTATCTTTTCCACATATGTGTGTTCAAGTGTATCAGTGTTATTAGATAGAGTGGAGAATGGTGGGTCATGTGAAAGTCTGTGCTCATACCCTGTCTATTACATATATAGACACAGGTATATATAAGCCTGTGTATTTCATTTATTATATAATATTTATAATTATTTGAATAATACAATGATGATACATATTCAACATATATAATGAATGATTATATTAAAGAAGGATACAATGGATTCAAAATTAGTCTCAAAAATATCAAAACTTTCAATATATTGACAACATTAAATATACAATTGAAATTAAAAAAAAAAGTTCTTGATGAATAAATTTAAAAAATACAAATATAAATAAAATGAAGGAGTGGTAAGCCATAATTCCATATTTTAATGCTCAATCTGTTTCCTTGCAGAGAAATTAATATATATACTTATAATAAAGGACATAATAAAAACATGAGCTGACTAAAATTGATGGTAAAGGCAAAGAAGATGCAGAGAGCTTACGAATTATTTATCAACAAAAACAAAGTCAAAGATAAACTGAATATATCTGGTTGAGCTGCAATAAAAAAATTGGATAAGACAAATGTAAAAATTTAATTTTTACAACAAAAATTCTAATTGCTTATGTTATGGCATTCTGTGATAACACTTTATGGATATGAAATTGAACAATGAAAAATAAGAACTAATTAGAGAAACTAATAATACTTTCAGCTGCAGGGATGATTTAAAAAAATACTGCCATCAATAAAAAATAAACAAGTGGAACTTTATTAATCTAAGATAATGGTGTTTGAAAAAATCAAAAAAAAAAAAAAAAGATGAGAAAGAAAAAAAAATCAAGTTAAATAAACTTATTGTGAATAAGTGCTACTGAAAAGTCTGAAGATTAAAATTAAGGTTTTTGGAAAATTATCACCAAAGAATTGCTACAGAAAGTAAGAACTTTAAGTATTTGATTTTAAATATCTATACATTCAATTTCTTTCTGAGTATTAAAAAATGAATTTACTTATAATACCTGTTCACAAGAAAGGATTTCATTGGTTGCTGTAATTTGCCGTACTGTTCCTCTGCCAAGAGCTTCTGTCTTTCGCTGAGAACTAAACAATCGTAGTTCTTTCTTTTCTTCATCACTGAGGCCATTACAATAGCGAACTTCATTATCATGAGGAGGTAATTGTTGAAGAAGTTGTCTGATTCGGTATTTTTCACCAACACTGTTTACATATGGTATTTTGTCTTCTGGTAATGCACACATATACTGATGAACCTGAAATTAATATAAAAAAAAATGTAATTAGAAGCAATAAAACAAATAATAAAACCAATACTACTATTATTATTTATAAAAGTTATTGAAAATGATTTCCTGTAAAATACTTTTATATATCTTAGAAACACTATAGAACTTCAAATAGACTTTTGGGTAATTTACTGTGATGAAGTTTTCTTCTCTCCAGATTAGAAGTTATTTTTTACATTTATATCTTTCTAACATATACAGATTAATCAAAAGTATTTAAAAAAATACTTAAATAAAAATATATATTTATCTATCAATTTTTAACTGTCCAAAAAATAAAAAATTAACAATTATATGTTTTCTTCCTCTTAATTTTTTTTCTATATGTATGTAATTTTTCTAATATAATCTGTACCACAGACAATGAATTACACTTCAAAAAAAATGATTAATTAGATTCATATTTTTATAAATGGAATGCTGTAAACCTGGAAACTGATATTTTGATATCTTTTAATTGACCAAAATTATGAGGAGACTTGAAATGTTCAATTGTTAGATTTTATTATTGGAAAAAATCCCTGTCACAGTATGCTTCAATACTATCTAGTTGGTTAGTTCAGAATTCTATAAAGTAGCACTGCTGTTCTGCTACTGTTTCATTTAGGGCTTCCCATGAAGATTTGTTTTCATTACAGATAGTGTTAATAAGTTTTATCCCCATATAAATAATTATATTTTAGTTTTAGTCAATATATACAAGGTGCAGTCAAACAAGAAAATGGCATCTATGAAGTAAAAAAAATGAATGCAGAAGATCATTACTGCCCTATAATACAATGAATAAAATGAAAAAGTTAAATATATTTTTTTACTTCAAAGTAATAAAATAATTACTTTTTAACAAATAAATAATTTTAGTATTTTTTATTTTTAAATATTACTTTTCTATGAAATTTGAGTTTTCAATTATAGTATTTCCATATATATATATTGAGACAGTCTGATTGCACCAAGTCTAGACCACACCAAGTCTAAAACAAACATTTATTATGTATACTTATAAATATAAATAATAATAATCTTTATTTAAATATAGTGAGCTAAAATGGAATTAATAAAAATAAGCAAATTATTTTAAAATAGCTCAAATAGTTTTTATAGTACAGGATTAATATTTATAATGAGTCATTTTAGCTATTAAATAATTAGCAGCATTGACTGAAGTTATGTATGCAAATAGTTTTATTTTTTTACAGTAGATATAAAATATTATTTTATATAGCAATTATATATTTATTATAATAAACACGTGTAACTAAAATATGTGTATATATGAATGAATTTACATGCAAATCTATTAAACTATTTAATAAATATTATTTGATAAAAATAATTTTTTAAAATTAAACTTCAAATAATTAACTATAATCTAAAATGAATACTACACGAGAGTGTGGGATTGCCCTCAAAGCAGATGCTAATTTTAGGAAGTCAATGTGAGCATATCACCTAATTTTCAATCATTCATAATATCCCACTAAAAGACCAGAAAGAAAACCAAATATTTAATTTCAAGTGATTTTTTTTTATTTATAGAAATGTTTTGAAACTAAAATAAATGAATTGCTAAACTGACAAATTCCTCTCTTGTTTGGAAAGTTCATATTTTATTAGATTCCTAAAGATAAAATTTCCTGTAAAATAAAAATATAGGTAAAAAAATTTAAGTGTATTATTTCATTTTTTCATGCAATTTTAAATACCTTTACTATTGATTCATCATCCTGAAATTATTAAGTTTAAAATATATTAACTATTTTTTGAAATTTCAATTATGCAAATGGTTAAGGCAATTTCATAGACTCCTACTAAAAATTTATTAAATTGAAAGATCACAAAAAGGTTTACTAAAATGATAAAAATATTCTGAAAAATATGTAGCTGATGGTACTTTAAGTAAAATAAAATTCTACAAGAATAATTAATTTCATTATGTCAAGCATTGTTAGCCGAGAGGTCATCGCAATCACCTTGCAAGCAAGTAGTTGATTGCAGACGGTTGTGCGTTCATGTCCCGGGAAATGCTATGACATATGAAAATAAGAATGTTTTTATCAAAAATATTTCGGTATAGATATTTATTTCTGCATGAAAGTGATTCTAAAAATGAAGAGTTTAATTCTTTTAAATATAAAATTTAAAGAATTTTTCTTAAAATAATTTCTGTTTGTTTTTAAGCATTACCTCTTCATATTTCAGTCATATTCATTCATGGGTTGGATTTAAAACTATTATGTCTGCCTTTAACAGTTTACATACATGAAAACTTTGCTTTTTTACCTTTTAAAGTTTAACCAAATCTGGAAATTTTTAAGATTTATTCATTAACTTGTATATAAAACTTTACAGCAGTATTTTTTCTGTAGGTTGCGCCTGTAATCAGTGAGCAATCCTGATTTTCATGCTTTTTTGAAACAGAATGTGTGAAAGTTATAAAAAAAAATCCTCTATTTTCTTTTAAGCTTTGGAAAGGCCAAGACTGCTATTCTTCAAGAATGTTTTTTTTTTTAGACAAAAAACTATTATTTACTTCAATTTTTTTTACTATAAGGTGGGTAATAAATGTTTTATTTTATTTTGTAATAAATTTCATACAATACAGAATGTAAAAATTTTGCAATTTTGATCTGCAATTTTTGTCAAATATTTTAATGATTTCCTTTTTTTTTTTTTCTTCATATTTTGAAATATATATTTTTTAAATACAGATATATTTACTTTAGATAACAATTATTTCAAATATATATACACCTGGGTCTTGTTTTATGCGGATTATTTTAATGCGATTTTGAAGTTATGCGATTCATGTTGATTCCTAATATCTTTTATATTTCACTATATCTATTAGATATCAAGAAATTTAAATTATTAATAACTTATTTTGACTTGAAATACTTTTTTTTTTCAAAAACCTATTTATATTAATGAGTAAATAATAATAATAATAGATTTATACTTACATATAAAAATATCTCAATAAATATTCAAAAAATTTAAACTTTTAAACCAAATTTTGTTATATATAACAGAAATAAATAATCTTTTAGATTTTTAAAATAAAAAACGAAGATTTTATAAACTGAAAATAATCTTTCTAATGATAATGTATAATCTTTTTGTTTTGATTACGATCTCATTTTTTAAATGTAGAAACAGAAAACCATTAACACAGCACAAAACTAAAAGTGGCGCTAGTTGTACATCACATCACAAATAAAAATAAAGTGGTTAACAGATTTTTCTGGGCATAATTACTGAGAGATTCTTGACTTCGTTTAAAGAGAAGCCACAATACATCACATCCAATCTGATTTCTTACTAGTTTACAAACGAACACTAGCGGTAATGATTAAAATATGTATGAAAAATGTAAAATTAAATACTGTAGTTAATAAAAAAAGTTTGACTTGTATTAATTTTTTTCAAATATTTGAAATTTTTTATTAGTCATACTTTATTTGCTTATTTTTTTAATGTGAATTTTAAAATAAATTTTCCTTGTTGCTTTGCTTTTATGTGAATTCTGAAAAATACAGAACCTATCCCCCATTTTTCAAGGTAAGTTGTCTATTTTTGTGTGATTTTTTTTAATGCGGGTTTTCTGTGGAACCTATCTACGCATAAAACGAGACCCAGGTGTATGTCAAGATATTTCAAACTGATAGAATCTCAATTATATATCGGTTACCACCAGCTTCTCATCACATACCCGGTTCAACCCAGTCCGCGTTCAGAATAAATCCACAACGCCAACTGCATTCAACCCAAACCCCGTATGACCAACCGATGATGACTTTACAACAGCACGGGTTTCCCTTTCAGCTCAGCTCAGAACATAGACAAATCTACAGTTAATGAATAATTTATTATACTCTAGATATTGGAACGGTCATTCATGTAACGTATATATTTAAGTTGCCAATACAGACAGTAAGTGGCTACCTAGACTTAGAGAGTAATAAGGTGGAGGACACAAAAGTAGATTAAATAAAGTGTTTAATAAGATTGAAAGCTATAAATATAACGTTAACAGTCGTAAGACTCCATGCCTCTTGTATTAGCTACTAGTCTTTAACAATCTTTATCTCGTGACAAACTCGCCAATAGCTGTGTAGTTAAATGATTGACGGGTGGCTAAGAGAATCGAGTATTTGAGCATTGAAAAGATATTTATCAAAAGGGTTTTATTAACTTATTTTATTCGAATAGCGACCGTTACGTAGTGGACAGTTGGAAGTGGTTTTATATAAATACGGCATGGAAGATAGATGTACTGGTGGTTGCCTATATTCAAGAGCCCTACAGTAATCACTTGCGGTGCATTAACGGAATACCGGGCGGCTTGTACTTTGACAAGGCTTAGTGCCCCCAAGTAGCTCCGGGACACGACAACCAGCCGGGATCATTTCGAACCCGATGATCCAGATAACCTGGGAAAGAAACGCTTTCAATCCCCAATGGTAGATGGCGAGCGCTAACTTCAGCGAAGAGGCATTGCCACAGACTCAAGGACAGTACTGAAGTGGTTTTTAAAGATTATACAAAACCTGGATCTATTCGTCTGTTTCTACGCCACAGGCTGAGATCCTTATCCCATAAATATAGCGGAATTAAACGACCCGAGAACAATAACTAATTAAATTTACTCTGAAACCCTTAACCCTCCAGGTTGACAGGCGGTAGCGATAGTATTAAATCATACAGTGAGTTATTTCTCATATCATACATGACATTAATATAACATTTTAAAACCAATATATATATTTAACATTGAACCTTAGATTGCAATTATATGACCACTTAAAATAGAATAATAAAGGGATTTAACATTTACCAACTCGAAATATAAAAGAATATTTAATTCAGAAATCGAAATTTACTTTTAAAATAACTTGATCATTATTGTACACTAGTTTTACACAGAGTTGGGAAATATTACTATTGGCATCGTTTGTTTATGGAAACGCAACACAAAAATATAAATGCATTCATTTAAATATTATTACTCTTAATTACAATTTTATAAATATTTCTAAAGACTAAGGGAGGTTAAAGAAAAGAAATTTACTGACAGGTTAAACAATAGCATTATAAACAACTAAAACTTACATGTACTTTATTTGATTGATAACATTAAGCTCGGGAGAAAGTTAAAAGTTCGTGTAACACAGTTACTCTTCTTTCTTCATCCGGCTTGGCTTTTCCCGATTGATATTTCCGACGAACGTAGGCGCGCATATTGAAAGTTATTTGCAAGGCATTGTCAATTTGGAGATTGGAAGCTGGAAACTATGAAGCACCAACAACATGATCAGTCACGGCACGAAGATTCAATTTGGCAGGGCAGAGTCAGTTCCTGGCACTTAGCCCATCAACATTGCGGTTTACAGGTGAGCTTCTTAACAAAGTTCTAGGAATTACTCTAGCAGCTGCAGTCTTGTCTTAAGACTACCTCTCTCAACCACGTCAAAAGTTAGAATAAGTTTTTCTCTAAGATGGCCACGATTGACCTTTCCGCCTGGTTTTTTGTGTTTAAGCTCCTCCTACTTTCTCTAGCTTCCAGCCATCCAGCTTGACCATACAACATTAATTATCCCCCATTGTCCTTTTACTTTAATACGCAATTTTTAAATTGACACGGTAATTACAAATCTACATTTCTTATCTAATTTCGAATACAATTTAATTACTCTGTACATTTGTGTAATTTAGATTTTAATTAAAAACACTGATCAAAGGAATGTGACTTTTGATCAGTATTTTTAAACGACTTTGTACAATTTTAAAAAAACTAAAATTCAAACAAATACGCCCGCAATAAACTTTAACTTAAATTGATATAAATCCACAAACCACGCACACACGAATATTATCTCATGGTTTGTGACATTTATATACGGAATCTTACCTATTGATTTACAAAACATAAAATATATAACTAATTTTTTTATTATGACTGAAAATAGACAAATCTCACTGCGGGCAGATAGTGGTTCGAATTACCGTACCTAAAACACATGAAACGAAGATCGGTTCTTCGATCTGTCTGTTTCAATATATATCAAGATATTTCAAATCTATAGAATATCAATTATATATAATTTAGAATGTTGATATTTCACAAATTTTAAACTTAGATTTGCTCTATATTTCATTTGTCAAAATATTTATCCACTCATTTCTGTTAGTCAATATATTAGTTCAATCAGTTACTAAATCTAGTTTTATATGTTAGTATAATGGATTTCACAAGCATGTCTGGTTCCAGCTCCAATTCCTATGAATCTGATACAGAGTCCAATTATGATTCAGTTGGTATTAGAGTATGGTGAACTCAGATGAGCTAGGATTTCCAAGTATGAATGAGGAATCAAATAGCAGTGATGAAAGTGTTTTTGAGAATACCGAGTTATAGGAGAAAAAACATATGAAAAATATCCCCCTCCTCAAGGTTTCCCTTCACTGTGAAACCAGGCATAACTGTGAATAAATGTCTAGATGCTCAAACTTTGTAATTCTCTGAAATGTTTTTTGATGACACATTATTCCAAAAAACTGTCATGCAGTCAAATCTTTATGCTGAGCAATGTTGGGTAATGGCAGAAGCAATCAAAGGGCGCAACCAAAAATCTGAAAACCCACTTGTAAAAAGAAATTGCAGCTGATTTTTTGAGCAATAATGTCACATGGCATCATCAAAATGCCATGTCAATTTTAGTTCTTCATCAACAAGAAAAATTCTTTAGGGTAACCATTTTTTTCTAAATAGGTACACTTTGTTCATGAAATATTTGCATTTAGCTGATAATGAAAATTTCAAAAGTGATGACTATACAAATCCAAATCTCTATGTTTTATGAGGTTATGGAATATTTGAGTAAAAAAAATAGTGTTCTATCCACCCCAAACTAGATTCTTCATCTTGATAAGAAGTTGATACTCTACAAAAAATGTCTGAGTTGAAAAATATACAATGCTAAAAAGAGAGTCTAGTTTGAGATTAGTTTTTTTTTTTATCATTCGTGAAACAGCAACTGGTTATATTTATGACTTTCTTTTGTAAACTGGAGCTGCAACAAGATACAAAAAGAAGTATGCCATTTTAACTGTTAGCATGAAAAGTGTTTATTTAATAAATTAGGTCAAAAGGTATTAGTCATGGTGGAGAATTGGTACATGTCACCAAGAATTGCAGAATATACTTGTAGATAACAAGGCAGACATTTATAGCACTGTCAATAAAAATATTACAAGTCAAAAAAGAAAAACAACAATAATAAACAAATTTCTAAATAAAAAGGTTCTAAGTTTACAAAAAATAAAACAACAGTTAATAGATAATTTGTATTATTATACTGAAATCAAAATATTTAATATATAAAAAGGATCATAAATGCATAACCAATAAATATTAAAATCAATAATTGTTTCTATTTAACTGTTGTTTGTTTCCAGAAATCTACCGAACTTTAAAATGTGTTTAATGGAGTGCGTGTGCGTGTGCTAAAATATGTTATTAAATTACTATTAATTATCACCATAATCATCTAAACCTATTTTACAAAAAATAAATATTACACTGAAAATCTTGCTTTGGCAAATAGAATGTTGGTAATGAAATAATAATTATTTAACAGCTCACCATAAACAGAATAATGGTTAGAAATTATTTTATGCAACCAAAATATTAATGAGAATTTTTAAATTTTGGCTTTATTTAAATATCATTTCATCATTCAATATTTTCTTCATTAATCAAACATTCACCAACATTTTCAATGTTTAAAAAATAATTTATGCAATCCAGAACTTTCTATTGAACATTTACAGCTATTATAAAAAAAAAAATCTGCAGTGTGTTATCAGCTGATTTATATCTTTTTATACCACAAGCAGCTTTGAAAAGTAATATAATTTACGTCAATTCTAATTTTGAAATAAATTAAAAATTTAACTTTTATAATCAAATCTGGAAAGTAGACAATATACAAAAATAATAATTTTTATTCAAATGAATAATAAGAATATTTAACATATTTTTTAAAATGAGATATAAAACTCCATAATTATGAATTGTGTTCTATCATTTGCATAAGCAAATATATTTGTAAGTGATTTTTTTTTTTTTGCTTTAAAAAATTGTTCTGTATAGCAAAACACAGATTTGCATTTGTTAGCTTCATAAATAATTATTGGTTTAATGTGCCTTTAAAGAATATCATTGGTAAATGAAATTAATTGTCTGCATCTGCATGCAAAATTAATTCTTCATTAATGCATGTTACTCTCTTGCAATAATTTGTCAACAAAATATTATATAAAGCCTGCAAATTAAGAATTACTTTTTAAATATATCACAAATCTTTTAAATGAAATATCATTATTTGTCTTTTCTAGGTGACTCTTTTCCTTATGTTGCATATTGCTACTGGTTTATTTACAATTAATGGCTCATTTTTACATTTCAAACATGTGGCTGCAAGCAATTACTAGAATAAAAAAACTTATGCAAATGGTGTCATGGGCATAGTTTTTCTTTTTTTTAAAAAAAATATTTACACCTGTATGCTTGAAATGAGCCATTAATTAAAAACTGATACATGAGTGGGAAAAAATGAAGCATTAAAAAATGGGGATTATCATACAACAATATAAACATTTTTTTAAAGATATACTTAAGTTTTATTAAATTTTTCTGAAGTTAAATGCAATTTTATAATTTCTGACCTGAAAAAAAAAAAGATTAGCAACCATGTGTGCCTATCATAAAGAAGTGCTTGTTAAAAAGTGTAATATTCCAAATATTTCACTCTTTGAATTCATACTTTGTCACTTTTATTTTTTGAAAAATAAACTTTTTTTTAAAAAAAACAAAAAATAAAGAAAAAATACAACATTAAAATTATTTAATAATTGAAAATTCTAAATATCTGCAATATATTTCTAAGAATAAAAATAGAAAAAATACAATTTGCTTAAATCTTTTTTCTACTTGTGAAAGTAACTTTATTTTATTATTTAACATATTTTTATTTTTATTAAAACATTACTTTTATTATTCTAAGATTTTACATTTTACTCAATGATTACAAATGTTTACAATGTAAGATCTGATATCTATATTATTAGTTCTTATATCTATATCTTCAGCCAATCCGAGATGAAATTCCAAAACAGGTTAACTGGCATCTGGTAAATCAAATAAATCCCTTGTGGCCTTAAATATTTCTGTTGGCACTATTGCTTTGTCCCTCTTTTTGATTTCTTTAATAAAGTTTATTAGCAGTTGGTTACTGTTATTTTGTGATTGTCCAAGAATTAGTTTAAATCTAATTTCCAAATGGAGAAGGTCAGGAATGTTGAGATTCTTATAAGTGGGTATATTCCCTTTTTAATGCAGTCCTTGAGGGATGAAATGATGTGTTTTCATATAGGCATTTATTATATTTCTATGGATACTCAGTCCTTGACATACATTAAGTATGTGCCTTATAGTTTCTTCTTCCCTTTTGCAAATTTGGCATATGAGGTCAACCTTAGTGAACCCTCTCTTATATATCAAAAAAGTGTTTGTAGGGAGTGCCTCTAAGTTCATTTTGACTATGAAGTTCAGGTATTTAGCTTCTAGATTTCAATACCTGGATTTTGAGATTATCCCTTTATTGGTTATCTTCAGTGTACTGGGGGTGAGCCCTATTCCCCCATTGGACAAGTTGTATGTCTCCCAATATGAGATCTTGTTAGCAAATGTTAGTGCTGAGGGCTGTATATATTTTCCTATGTGCTCCTGCACTGCAGTTAACCATGTACTCTTGTTTTGTGGGGGTGATCAGTGGTGATAATTGGGGTTATGTGCTTCTCATTAGGATATTTTTGGTTGAATTTATGTATTGAGTTAAATGCTTTTTGAAAATAGTATGTTGAAATTGAGTGTAAGGACATTCCATTTAAGTTTCTTGGCTTCTGTATCTTCCTTATGCTGATAGCCACTACCCCCCCCAATAGTAGCCTCAAGCAAAGGGAATAAAAATTTTTTTTCTCAAATCCTCTGGTAAGGCTAATCCCAGTAGATAATAGTTTATCTCGGGAAATACTTAACATATTTAGCAGTGAGACCTTCCCATGGATTGATAGATACACTTTAGAAAGAGCATTAGCTATCCTTTGGGTGGCAGCTAGTATAGATCTTAAATACCCCTTCTCATCGCTGATAGAGATTTTGCGATTGGGAATCCTAGGAACTTCTGCAGGTCCGCCGTAAATTTAGAAATTTTTTTTTTGCCTGAGATCAGCTTCCATGCTGTAGATTAGTTCATGTTAAATTCTAACCCAAAATCCTTTGTGTACTGTTCCAGTATTCTTTCCAGTTTTGCTATGTACCTCTTTGATGGTAGGAATACCACTATATTGTCCATGTATGATATATAGTTAATTTCCTTATTTATTGTGGGTATAAAGATCCCTGGTTTTACATAATGATGAGTCAGTAACGATAATAAGATAATTATAATAGTGACATTTGACTGGTTATTTATTGAGAAGTAATTTAACCATCAACCATCAGAAATGACAATCTGAGTTTAGATCTAGAAACCTTCAGGTCTTGAATTCATCTACTAGTATGCTAAAATTCACAGGGCACAATTATGATGACTACTAATTTAAATTTTTAATAAATGATACATCAACACTTAATAATTTATTAATAAAAGGAAAATGTATAAAAAGTGAAGATAGATTGGAGCCTATCATGTGAATGATTTTCATATTATCAACTAATCAAGCATTAGTTGCATAAATTCTTTTAAAATAAACCCAAAGCTTTTTTTCTTGACATTTTGTAGCCTTTTTATGCTCTCATATCATCACCTAATCTTATAGTGACCTCTTGAAAAAGCCAAACATTCAATAGAAAATGTATATCTCACTTTGATAAATATTGATATCAACACAAATCTACGATTTATTAATATTTCGATGTAATATTATTCCAAGCTTAATCCAATTAGTTTGGGATTTAATGGTGTAAAATACTCATAAATGATAGCAAACTATCATTTAAAATAATCATTGCTATTGCTTGGTTGTTGCCTAGCACTATTGACTGCTTTCAGAAGGAGTATTAAATAAATGTCATATGATCAATTGCTTGAGATGTCATGTGACATTAAAGTATAAACGATCATTGAAGTAACCGATTTTTTTTTTTTACCTCAATAATATATTGAGAAAGTTACTAAGTTGCCATTCTACCACTGAGTTAAATTAAATTGCACAGACTTAACGTAACAAGTACTTGCTATGCGTGTATGACATTAGTAAATAATAAAATGAAGTGAAATATATATTTACAAATTTAAATTTTTATTTTTTAAGATTCAATAAGTAAGTATTTTTACATACAATTTTTTTTTGTTTTTTACTTTTTGGTTTAAAATTTGAGCACAAGTAATATATTTATTTTAATCTTACATATTTACAGAAAGAGACGAAATATTCCAAGAAATAAAAAATGAGAGATGGGGAAGACGCAAAGTGAAATAAGTTGTTAGAAAACTTAATACATTCGCTGGAGAGGGTTTTTGTAAGGAGTGAAAACTAGTCAGTTTTGATTCTGGAATTCAATTTATTTCCAAGCTAATGAAATCACTTAAAACAATTTCTAAAATTCAGGTTAAAAAAAAAGATACGATTAAGAGAGATAAAACTACAACGCTTCTCTTTTATAGATGCGAATATTTTTCACAAGTTCGCCTCCCAATTTTATATATATAAAATAAATGCATTTCATGCATCATTTTTTCAAGAGGAATAACTTAGATATCAATAAAATTAATACAAAGATAATGCAAACCATCTTTCAATTTAGTTTATTAATATTATTTAGCTTCTGCTTTGATATTGCCTCGATACTTCCATAAACTGAAGCTTTTATATTAATTGAAGATAATTTAAGTTTCGTTTCTATCAAATACATTCGCTCATTCAATATCAGAATTAGTGTGGCCGTTTCATTTCTGCCCTACATTTTAAAGCAGGCTCAAATGGGTTTATGCCAACTATTTCGATTATTATCTATTGAACTGTGTAAATCCAGCTCTTATCTAGCTTTCTTGATTACATCCGATATTTAGATGTGCCACGCTGGTCATTTATACATTTACACAAGCTCTGATTACATGCACCTCTGACAAGGCTTCTTTCTCTAAGCTACACTATTATCACACATTTCTAACTCTGACCTGACAACTGGCTAATCCAGTCTCATACATCTTTACACTAGACATTTTTCTAACTTTCTCAGAATAGCTGACAACATTTCAAGCAATAAAATAAAACAGTCAAAGAAAAAAAAAAGTGGATGTCTTTTTTATGAAAATGACCAGATTTACTGAAAACATATTTAGGAAATAGAATGTCTAATTTTATACCCCACCAGGGATTAGTTTAGGTCTATCCTAAGTATAATTTTGGTAGCAATCAAGAATAGGATAAAATTACAGTAATCAACTGTCTAATGCATAATATGATACGGTTTTAATTCCTAGCTTATAAAACTATAAAAAATTGCAATTTAACATTTCAATAAAAAAAAAAGAAATAAATTTTGTTTTACGATATTTTGATTTTTTTAAAATTAACTTTATAATCATAAATGTTAGAGGAAAAATATATAGTTCTCAATTTTACTTTTTATAAAATTATGAAAGTAAGAGAATAAATGTTATTTTATTGCAGGCCAAGTTAAAACATGCATCGGCAGAGCAGCTAAGAAAACTATTTTATTAATGATATATAACAACACATATGATTAAAAAGATAATATATATGTACAAAAATAAAATACAATGCGAGTATATATATATAATGATTACGATATATTTATATATATGTCAATCACATCACACTTGTTATGAACATCTGTAGCCGATTCGCTGTCGCATAGAATTATGATGTCAACCACAATTTATAACTGCTATTCTAATTAAGATCATCACAACATTGACCATTCTGGATCTGAAATCAATTGGATAGTGTTTTTAATTTATGACATTAGAAATAATAACGTGAAAGCTAAACACCTTCAAACAGATACGCTTTAAACATGCTTACGTGACAGCCAATCAGATGGAATAAAAATAAAAATGATCAATACACAAACATAATATAATAATGATGTTCTACATGATAAATGAGTGAAGTTAGAATTGGATTAAACAATGTTTTATGCACTGCTTTAATTTTAAAGAAAATAAAATTAAAAATTTAAATTTCCCCAATTATCATATTTAGGTTCAAAGTAAAGTGCATGACTGATTCAAGATAAATTATGACCTCTGTGCATAGGCAGTTCTTCCTTAGTGAAGAAGATTCTCTTGATGATCAGTGCATGATATTCACATAACCTATTAGATATTTATTTATTAATCAATACTGAAGGACTAGAGATGAGTCTCACAGCATAAGAGTGGAATATTTTCCTGTCACATCTATGTATAGGATTTATATCCAGACAGGGTAAAACAGATTTTTTTTTTTTAATCAAATGTAATTTTTTTTTAAAAGAGCCTAATCATAGTTGACCTTATAAAATAAACATCTAATACTAATTAGTAAATATATATTTAGCTAGATCCCAGCCAAGGATTGAACAAATATACAAAATTGCTTAAATCTTCACTATCTGTAAAGTATTGGAAAAACCATTGCCTTTCATAAGTTATTTAAAAGTTCTTTAACTACCTAATAAATAGCTTTTTGAGTTGGCTATAATTCAAATATAAAATATAAAAATATAGATTTGGGCTCAAATATTGAGTAAGAAATGTTAAATGATTACTACTACATAAAAAAAATACTGTCTCATGATGTCTTTCCCAGCAGAATTGCTTTTGAATAATACTCCCTTTCCTGGGTTAATTCAAGTAGAAATTAATTACAGGTTTTGCTGTACCAAAGAACCTATTTTCAGATAATATTAAGAAAAATATGGTGTGCATGTGAATCTAGACATGCACACAAGGTAACACATTCTAGAACAAATTAGCTAAGCGAACATGTATTATATCCATATAAATTTTAATAATTTGTGCATTTTAAATTGCTAGAATAAATTGCTTTTAAGAAAATGTCAGACTAACATTTGATCACAAATATTATATCAATCTGTCTTCAGAAAGAGAATTTATTATATATATATATCAGTTGCAGCAGCTACTCACAAACACATATGACTATTCCAACTCAAAAATATATTTTGAATAATATCTTTTAAATTATGCAGTAAGCTTTTCTTTCTAAAAGACTCTAATCAACAAGGCAAATCTTTAGAATGTCTTTGAGAGAAAGCTATCTTGACAAACTTATATTATTCATTCACTTTACACACTGATTTTACAATAAATGACTCTATCACATCTGGCAAATTAAAAAACCCATTCATTAGCCTTATGATTTTACTGCCACAATTATTAAATTTTTACAGATGCCTTTAAATAATTTTTTTTGAACAATTTTATATTACCCAGTAGGAAAACCATGTCTTACATCCTCCACAACAAATTAGATAAAATAGTAGCCCTATCTACAACTAATTTAATAGTAGTAGTTATTTTACTGAGATAAAATATCCTATTATTTTAATATGTTAAAAGCAGCAGCAACATATATTTAAGTCCATCTTTCTATTTAAAAAGCTATCAACACTCTCAAATAACAACACCCAAGTTAAAAATTGCTAAAAAAATTTATTCCACTATTGGCTGATAAAGGACATGAACATTAATTACTAAACCAAAGTCTTTTGAATTAAAAAAAAAAAAAGCACAATCATCAATATACTGTAAATTCAGAGGTTAAGAGGATGTTGTTTTTTTTTAAATAGATTGAAAATTTAAATTATCATCAAACTTGTATTGCATCTTGATCCGATTTAACGAAGCAGTCTGAAAACAGTTCCAAAAACAAAACAAAACATAATCATACTAATTCTAAACAAAGTTGGAGACAATAGAGCTTTGTTTAATATCAGTTTTCATTTCAAATGCCTTAGGATTTTACATCTATAGTAACATTTCCCCTCATTACATAATTAATTCAAAACAATATTATATATCTATTTGATTAATTGAATCAAAGGCCTTGACCAAATAAATAAAAGTAATATGTAAATCACTCCTTTGTTCTTAATAGTCTTCGTGCATTTGTCTGACACAAAACTATACAGAATCTCTGGTAACCATTTATCCATGAATAGAAGTAATTCTTGAAAATACCTTTGTTATAAATTAATAATAAGGATATTCTAAGACATTTTTACAATGTTTTTTATCTGTTTATTTTTAAAAGCTGAAACAATAGAAGTATTCTTAAAATTTATGAATCCATATTTTGACACTAACACACTACCATTAAACCATCAGCTCAATTCTTATAACATTATTTAAAAGTTGATCAAAATATTCTTTTCATTTGTTCAAAATATTACTATCATCATATAAGAGTGCCACTGATGAATTTAATAGGATTACATTGCCTTTTTAAGTCCATATGTGACTTTTTATGCATCAACAATATATATAATATCTACCAATCAGCAAATTCCTGTAAATTCCTTGCAGGTTTTAATCTTATTATCAATTGCTTTAGTACTAAGTTGATTGTGAATATCCAATTTAGCAATTCTAAACTACGCAACTTATGAAATTTGGCACACCTAAGAACATTCTTCAAGTTTCTTCTGAATATAAAATGGATAGTTAGTGATTGAAATAAGTTATTTTTTTAAAAACTAACTATCCATTTTAAGCCTGCAGCATACTAATCTGTGATCTATCCAATAATGTGCACTTCTGTACGTGCTCATATCATATGAAATTGTGTATTTTAATTCCTAACTATAATGTAGACTATTAAATGGTATTGTTTTCACTGTGAATGCATCCATGATATTTTCTAGCAATTTTTCTAAACAAAATGTTTATGAGAATCAATCCATATATTGTGCAAATATTTGATAATAGCAAAGCATTTGAATTCATAATGTTAATACCATTATTTCATTTTTGGTCGCATGTAAATATATATGTTTATGTAATTACAGTACTTAGAAACGATTGTAAAGTATAAGTGTATAAATATAGAGCTATGTTTATATTTAATAAAAATGTTATATGCTAAAACAAAATCAACTCATAGTTTTTTAACTTCTTTCCTATATACAGAATCGCAATTTGAACTACCTTTATGGAGAAAATATTTTTTTAAACGATTTGAATTTAATCTATAAATATAGGCATATATATTCAGATTAGTATTAATTAATTTATATCATATAAATGTGAAGATTACTTATTTCTTATTATTATATAAATTTACTTTATTTTTCTTCCTAAAGAAAGAATTACAAAAATGATTAATGGTAAGAAATTATTAGAAACAAGTCATTTTTCAATATTTTTTTTTTTTTATATTAACGCAATATATATATATAGAAATTAGTATTGTAAAACCAAGCATTTGACCTTTTGACCTTATTAGCAATTATAAATAAAAAAACAAGTTTAATTTAACTATAGAGTCTAATCATTTATCTAGTTAAAATTCTCTTTTGAATGTAGTTAGATTATTTTTTTGTTTTGAAACTGAGAAGAATCTGGTTCATAGCTATTTCATAATGATCATTATTCGTTGTATTAAAATACCAGCAATATACCTCTTCATCTTCGACTGATTAAATGTATATATAAAAAAAAAAAATTGGCTCCTAGGGAGCAATAGTTTATTTATGGCAATAAAAAAAAGTCCTTTATTTTAAAACAAGAAAAATATCAAATAAGGAGTAAATAGTCAATCATAGCGATAAATTGAGAAAATTTATGAAAATTAATATACAGAATATGTGTGTAACTGCAATAAAAATGAAAATTTTAAAAAAATTAATTTAATTTCAACAACAAAAAAATCGAACTCATAATTAGATTATTATATACCAAATAAATTCTCTACATTTCAATAATAATGCAAGATTTGAAATGAGAATAAAGTTATTAAAAAATTTCAGAACAAATACTCTGAAATCAATGTAGACGTTGATTTTATTGAAGACATTTCTCCAGAATGACTTAATCTATTTGTTTTTCACGCTAATTAAAGACACGTTCTTTATTGTAATTGTGATTTTTTTTTTTTTTATCATTGCAAGTTTGTTAGGCTCTTCTTTCATTATCATCATTATAACTATATTTTAATAAATTACATAAAATAACGAGTGGGGTGGAAAATTTTTTTGTATAAAAATTACAATATTTATTGATTCTAGGTAGTAAAAGTATTGGAATGCCCATTAATAATGTTATCAATAATTAAACAAATACATTTTTAAATACTGTACTGTATCAGGCTTAGATAAACAATTTTGTCATTAAAACATATTACTCAAAATAATAAAGTTTAGCCCATACTGCTTGCCACTAGCAAAAAGATGCTACCAATTTGTAAATAATTACAAGATAGCTACCTAAAATGTAAACAGTTTGTTAACATACTATAAATTGTTGCTACTATCAATGAGATCTTTATATGAAGTAAAATATTAAGATATAATCAATATTTTGAAGTGTAAGCATTAATTGTTGGATTTGGTAGCATTATAATCTAGTGCCCATGATTATTTGGCATATAAATTCCAATGCCATAGCATTTGATTATTTAAAATATACATTACCAAATTATTCACATTGAAGTAAGTATACAATACCTTATTCACTTTCAGTGGCATTATTATTTTTTTACTAGTGCTAAAAAAGATAATATGGAAGGCCGAAATGTTGGAATATATTGAAGCTGATCTGGACCACTGATGAGTGCTGGTTCAGTATAAAATACATATATTGGAGACCATTTATCTTTTTCATACATGTGTAGTCATGTGCATCAGTTGTATGAGATAGATTGGATAGTTAAAGGGGGCTCAAAAGTCTGGGTTCAAATCCCATAATAAATACATTCAATGGTAAATTATTCAATTCAATTTTTACCAAAAATTAAAGCAATATTCATTCCTTTTGGTTTAAAATACATTAATTCAGAAGTTAAGTACAATAATAAAAAAGTTAACTTTCATAACAATGATTAATATCATTTAGATTTGATAGAATAAATTCTATTTTTCTAATATTTTTCTAATAAAGATTAACTTTAATTAATCCAGAAGGTTTTGTTCATTAAATCTTTGGTATTTAAAAAGATGTGAATATCTTTATCACGTCATTACATACTTCCCATATCTTAAAAGTATCATACATTACTGAAAATAAAATACTAAAAATAAAATGTTGAAAAATGATATTTAATGTTAATATCACTACAGAACCTTAATTATTAAAAAATGAAATTTTATTGATTATTACTTTTTCTCTTCTCTCTCTTCTCATAATCATCATGCTAGCATATTAATATCATTTAACAATTATAATTTCTTTTTTTTTTTTAATGCTTAAATGTGGTAAAATTTCTATTAGCTTTTTAATAACACATATAAATAGTGTGGAATCAATAGAAATGCATTTTAAACAGTTAGTTATGAAAGTGTTTCCATTCTTTCATCTCTTAGTTGCTAACAGTAAAAATCACTACAAATTTATTTTTAAGTGTGTATTAATTTATTAACTATTAAATAAAAATTTTATAATATGACTTTTACAAATGAATATACTTGAATGGCTAACTCAAAATAAATGGTTATACAGATTTAAAATACATTCTTATTATTTTCTCCAAATTATACAAAGCTCTGAATTGTTTCAACATTATTCACATTCATCTTGTAAATTAATTTCTAGTTTAAAATATACTATATTTATTTATTTCCCTATAAAAATTAAAAGATAAAAGAAAATTAAAATAGCTTGACTTTTGTGTATGAGTATATTAATTTTGGATATATCCTAAGATGACTTACTCAATTTTTATTTTTTCATATTAATATTACTGTTATTTATAAGTTTCTTAATCTTTTCACCTTTAAACACTTTTTTTTTTTTTGGTGTATTGTGGATTTAATTTTAAGAGAAATTTTAGTTTCAAATAAAAATTAATGAAGAAATGCTAAAGAATAATGAAACAATTCTGAATACTAACATATTTGAAATTTTTATTTTTACTGTATATTGAATAATTTTTTTTTGGGGGGGGAACAAAATCCTAAACAAGGTTGAAAGCCATAATCATGGTTAATTCAATGTTTAACAATGTTGTTTTATGTAGTTGAAAATGATTCCAGATGATACCAAATACATTTACATACATAAAGTTAAATCAAGGCCTAACAAGGATACATATATATATATACAGCAGTCACTCATAAATGATGTCCATTCCAATTCTAAGAATAAAAAAAAGAAATGAAAAAAAAAAGAATTGCTCTAGAAATGAGTTTTGTGATGATTACCCAAATCAAATCTGTTAATCACAAACACATCTACATATAGATCATGCTGGTCCATTTTTTTCTGTTTATTTGATATTTTGCGATATTGTCATTTAATTGCTTCAACAGAAAACATCTTTTTGAAATATCTTCCCAAAGTAAACAATCAACATTGATGCCATTTCTTTAGAATGTCTTTGAGATAATTTTTGTAATATAACTTAGATCTATCTCTCCCATAAAACCATGCCTAAGCTCATCATAAATACTCTTTTAGAAGACTTGCATTATCAGTCCATCCAATACAAATGTGATTTATAATAGTAGACTCTTTAGTATTATATCCAGCAAGTTAAAAAACATATTGGTTGGTTTCATGATTTTACCATTGAATTTTTAAAGTTTTACAGAAACCCCTTAAATAAAATTTTTATATTGTCTTTATATTATATGAATAAAGTTTCAAAGTCAAATTAGTTAAAATAATAGCTCTATAAACAGCTAACTTTGTTGCAGTAGTTACTTCCCAGCTATGAAATATCCTACCTTTTAAATTGTTAAACATCAGCAGCACCCTGAAATCTGTCCTACATCTCAACTTATAAAACTATCAAGATATTTAAATGGTCTATATTCTCATATTGATAACCATCAAGCTAAAAATTGCTAAGGATTTTTCTTTCATCATTGGCTAATAAAAAAACTTTGAACATTAATAAGTCAAAGTCTTATATGTTGTGTCATCAACATATTGAAAATCTACAATCCAAGAAGATTAAGTTCTTTCTTTGATTTTTAATCAATTTAAATTAAATAATTCCACTATCAAACTTGTACCACATTTTGATTCCTGCTTCAGTAAACTCCCTACAAACAACCCAAAGCCAATTGTCATAAAATTAAAATTAGTTTTGGAGTTAAATACATATTTTTCATTTAAAATACTTGTTGATTTCTAAAATTAAACTGAGTTTCTATGTCTGGAAATAATCTACACAACAAAAACCTCAAAAATTACCTTTGCTGCAGTGGATGATAATGATATTCCATTACAATTACACCAATGTTATACATTTCCTTTATTTTTAAAAACTGGAACCATACAAACATCCTTAAGATCAAGTGGCACAACTTCATGGGTCCATATATTCCTAAAAGATTCCAATATTTTTAAAATCTAACCTATCACCACCATATTTTAAAACTTCCAGGTATTACTAAAAGTTGTTTGACTTCATGGTATCTTTGTCCAAACTTCAATGGGTAGATGGAATAAATATATCAGTAAGTATTATCATCTCAATTCTTGTATCATTATTCAAAAGATGATCAAAGTACTCTTTCCACTATTCAAAATATCATTGTTACATATATGAGTGTCATTTCTGGATTTAGTAAGATTGTGATACTGTTTCTTAATCCAAAAGACTTAAAATAACACAATCAATGAATGTCTGTATCTTCTTTAAATTTTTAATCCACCAATCATTTTTAAATCTTGTCAGTTGTTGAACTTCTGCCTTCAGATCTCTAAATTTATTATGAAGTTCCAAATTTAATTTATTATTTTGCCAAGCAGAAAATGCCTAATGTTTCCTTTTAATCACATCACTAATAATTATCAGTCAGAAAACTATTCATGATGATTCTTTTTAGTGAACCCCAAAATAATTTACTTGTATCTATAACATACCTTAAGAAAATTCCATGCTTCAATAATATAACAATCCTGAAGGATGAAATTAATAATTTTAAGTGTTCATTAGCTAACGAAATTTAGTACATATAATAGATATTTTTAAAGAACAATATTAATTTTCTTGTGAGTATGGTTGGAATAAGATCTACTTTGTAAAGCTTTTATATTCTGACTTCCAACAATAATGTAATCTATTGAATGCCATTATTGTGAGCATAGATGTATCCATGTTCCTTTAATTAAAATTGCTTTTCCATCCAAACATAACGTTTACGATAGTCAATGCATGCATTATGCAAAATTTCAGTCATCAAACCATTTGAATATACAACACCAATATCATTATTTGCTAAAGTCTACTATTTATACTAATGCAGGCATTAAAGACTCCAAGAAGAAATATTTGATTTTTTTTAATGATATTGCTATAATAATGTTATCCACAAAGGAATAAAAGATTTCTCTGAATTGTTTGAATCTAAGGTGTAGCATAAGCAATAATAAAGTAAGCATTATTTTTACCATTACACAAAGCAAGTTTTAGTACTATTAATTTTCATTGATACAATGACGAATTCTAGGCATAAAAAATACTAAACTTTACAGTAAATCTAATCACATGCATTCTCCTTTCATTAACCGATTTGCCTTTTCAAAAAAACTTGGAACCATCCACATATTTATTAAACATCCTTTAAAAGACTAAGTTTCACTAAAAGCCTCTTGACACCTCCTTAACTCTCAGTACAGTCTGCCAGCCTGGTTTTGAAGTTCTTATATCAAGTTCACATATTTATTTCATGTACCTATATTTAGCAAAAATGATATTTGTAATATTTATCTTTAGTACTACCACTATAATCTGCTTTAGCACTACTACTGATATTATTATTATTTCTCTCTGTACTAAACCATCTGTCACAAATGATATCATCGTGTGAAATAACATTTTAAAACCACATTTTCTAAGGTCCTTCCACTTGCTTGGTAGGCAAAATGATCCATAAGTGGGGCTGTTTAAATATATAATCTTTACTAGCTGCAGTTATTCAAATCTAATTCTAATTATAGTTCATTTGTTGATAGTACTGTCTTGAGCAAAGACCACAACTAAGGATTACCAGTCTATTAAGCATATTCCCATCATGATCTAATGAAGAAATGCTGTGTATGTAGTTAAAGGACAGAAATAATACAGACACACACCATCCTATTATAAGAGATAGTATAAAGAGATGACTATTGCTTAAGAGGTTCACGGCACAATAACAAGTGACTAATGAAGGAAAAGAGATAGAAAAGACTGTATCCGAACTAAAATATAGCCTTAGATGAACCAACTTTCTATCATACAAAATAGCAGATTTTCTGGGTCAGACATTATTTGTTTGCTACTCACATTGAGATTTCAGGATGCAAGTAGTTTCTGCCATATTTTACAAATATGAGACAAAAGCACAAACATGCAGACCTATGTATATACGGTTAACGTATAAGCTAAATTAATGTGTATGCATTACTACAGTTTTAGTAGACTCTAATATAAATAAAAAAGTTATTTCTGTCAAATTAATTCTTTAGTTTTTCTAACATGAAAGAAATCGACTAGCTTGAGATGCTTACTAATGTTCACTGAATAATTTACACATTGGTAAGCAGGTGAAGGGGGCTAAAAGGTTTTGTGGCCCATGGGTCATTGAATGAATCGTTTGCTGCAAAATTACATTTACTAATCAATGATTATTGTGATTGCAAACAGAACTGAGAAAGAAATAATGAGCCAGCTTATGCTTCAAAAATGACATCAACTCTTTCTGATTAAAATAAATTGCATTGAAAAAAGGTAGTGAAAAAAAAAAAGAGAAATACATGATAGCGATTATACAGTTGGATTAAATATGCATTGAAAAATGCCACATAGAAGTTAGAGATCAAAATCAAATCAATATTTTAACAGGTATTCAATAATAATAATAAAAAACTAAATGTTAAGTTGGATAATGCATTTGTTTTATTGAGGATATTTAAAACAGATATTCAACTTTTTACATTATTAAAACTTAAAAGATTCTAAAGACTTATTCCAAGCAATTAACTGTTAAATTTGTAATAACTCATTAATTTTATTTAGTCTTTATTTAACTATTGCCACACACATTCTTTAACATAACTGCAACTCATTTTTTAAGAAAACATTTATTAGATTGGCCGCTTTATATACTTGTGTAAACCCCCCCCCCCCCCAAACTAACAATTAAAACAATATTTTGTTAAGCTAGAAGTCTACTGCAGGACATAAGTCTCGGTCTTCAAAACAATTCATTCGATGGAAAAAATGCGCATTGAACTTGCTAATCACACACAGTCTTGGGGTTTGAACTGTTGTTAGCTAGAAACTAATTTACTACTAATATTGAATAGTTTGTTACTGAAATGATGGAAATCTGACTTTTTTCCACAATATATCTAGCATGGGTTTGAATCCAGGTCATAGCAATGGCAGTTAGATACACTAACTCTATTTAACAACGCTTTTTGCTCATGCTAGTAAATTATATTAAATAATGTTGTTATCTTTTATAAAATAAATTGAAGCCCTGTTTATAAAACACTTCTGTGGATGAAACTTGAAAGTTATTTAGAAATAAATCGTGATAAATACATTTTAAATTCAAGCACATGTTTACTTTATCAAATTTTTGAAATAAGCAATTTTTTTTTAAATCTAAAAAAAAAATACTTGTCACTTTTGAAAGGATAAATGAGTATACAGAATATATATAATACAACTGTGTATTAGATTCATTGCAAAATGATGTGTTGCCTCAAATGTATAAATTATTCATTTCACACTAACTTGAATGGTTTAGCACAGTGATAAATTAAAAACTAAAGATCCCTAAATCAAAAATCAATCTGGAGATTGAACATTACTTGATCCTCTCAAGCAATTGACCATTCAATTACTACTTTTGAGTATATTGTGTATACAGAAATGTAAATACAAACTGTTATACATATTAAGTTAAAAACTAATTGTGTTTTCATACACATACACACATACTTATTTATGAATGTGTGTAAGAAAATAATTTATTTTTAAAAAATCCAACCTGGTATTTATTTTTATATAATTATAATTTATAAGAATATTTATGTGAGTAATCAAATCCTGATTAGTGGATTACTATTATCTGCTAATATTTGTCTATTCCAAAGTTTTCCAATCTTTTTGACATTATGGTACCTTGATTTCACTCTTAACATCGCCCAGTACCCTTTAAGAAACACCTATTATTTTTAAAAAATGATTTACTTTCTAAATAGTAGTTACATGAAAGACATAATAGATTATTGCTGTTAAGTTTCTGTTTATTCATTAATTGATGATGTGAAAATGAACATAATTTAAACCAATTAATGATATTAAACTTAATAGCATTTAGTTTTAATGGTGCTATGTTCAGATACAAAATAAAAAAACTATTATACTTTCTTTACAAAATGGTATGGAAAAGCAATCTTCTTACTAATACATATTCTATTGTTTTATAAATGTAAAATTGAAATTGAAATGAGAGTCGAATACTTGGAGTTATCACAAACTCTTGAATATCACAACAATGTGATAGCGATTTTACTCCAGAAACACCATTCTAAGAACCTGGCACTTTACAAGAAAGTCTCAATTGCAATTCATAATGTTATCTTTTCTACACCGCATCATTGTACTGAACATGAAAAAAAAAATTGGGGGACATAGTTAGAACCCCAGTGATAATGTAAGTTTTGTTGTATCAAATATTTTGTATTCATCTGAAATTTTGATAATATTATCTATTCAGCTTTTGTTGTATCAAATGTACATTTATTTGAAAATTTGCAAACATTTTTCCATATGTAAAAAAAGTATGATAGGATGAAGACAATATAGTATTGGTGATGCTAGTGTGAAAAATGCTTAATATATTTAATATACATACATCTATAAGGCTTTATAGTATAATACTTAACACATTCATTGACCATGATAATGATTTTGGGTTCAAATCTTAAACAGGCAAAAACATTTTTTTTTTTCATATTTCAAATAGACAGTCAGCCCATAATCAATCCAACTAGATATCCAATTAATGGTCATTAAATGGGACTTCTAGTTATTATTATCTAGAGGCTAAAACACATATAAACAATAACAAACTATATGAACTCTTTATTGTATTTTTCTTTAATGTTTTTTTGGAGAAAAATGTTGGAGAAGCCTTTATTCAGAATGGAGAATTTAAGAAATATATTACTTTATTTATATATCTCAGTATTAAACTAGCATAAGTATTTATCAATCTTAAATTTTCTTTGCATATATTATCATATGTTTTTAAGTGGCCTAAAAAAGTAAAGATCTAGTGATATGAGATCAATGCTTCTTGCTTAAAACTTTCATTGGCTATTAATATGACAAGAAATTTATTGGTCTAAAAATTCCCCTTATTTAGATGCAATGCATAGAAAAGGTCTTGCGAGAACTATATCAGGAACTTTTCATTTTCACCCTTGGGTTTATAAAAAAATTTTTTTTCAAATTTCACACCATATTATTAACCAAATTGATCTTTATGTATTAAATTTCATGAAGAGATTTATGTTTGATTTATTATTCCTTTCTCAGCTGCATTATAGTCTGTAAAAAAATATAAAAATGTACATTTATCCTATGATACTGAATTTAAATGACATCAGTAAGTTTTATTGTTATATTTCTAATGTATTTAGAATAAAATACTAGAAAATAAATATACAAATCATTATGATTTTTTTAAAAGTCTTTAAAAGCATTCTCATCCATGATTATCTTTTGGTCACATTATCTAGAATATAATGTGACTGAAGGTGGTGGTCAATATGTTTTGAATATTAACATATATAAACAAAGTCTTTTTATGTATTAAATATGTATTATTTTGTTTATTAAATTCCGACATTTCGATGAAATATCATTCATTGTCAAGGTTAAAGTCTTGATGAATGATATTTCATCAAAACATCTTGACAATAATAAATATTTTGTCGAAACTACAGGAATTTAATAAACAAAAATAATACGCAGTTTAACACACACACAAAAACTTTATTTATATCATACAATCATGAAAATATTAAATATAATATATATATGCATAAGGTATGACCTGTTTTTTTTTTTTGTGTGCAGTTCTACAGATAAACAAAAGTATATTATTACAACATAGTTTTTTTTTTAGATTTGTCATTTCTTTCTTAACACACATAATTTCAATTCAGATACAGCTTCACCTTAGACAGCAAGCCTAATTGATTTCCCAAATGTTTCACAAATCAAAAAATCTCATATGAATAATAACCAATTATAATGATTTCCTATGACAAATTCATTTATTACCCTAAATTCAATATATATAAAATATTTAAAATTTGATTAAAAAAAAGTTTAATATTGGAAAAAGTGATAATTATAAAAAAGTATTTTATTAAGCACATTATAATATAAGAAAATAAACTAACTTATGTGTAAATATTTAGTGTATAATAAAAATATTTCAGTTGCTGTACATATTCCATTGAATCATTATTCATTAAATTAAAATGAAGCATATAGAAAAAAAAACATGAAGTCAATATAATGTACATTGTAAAATTTACTTTTGGTGACTTTATGTTCTGTCACCAATTATAGTTCTATTTTGTGATTATCTAACTAAATAAAATGTGTTTTTTTTTTTTTTTAGCACTGTTAATATATACTTTTTTTAAAATCAACATTCTGTTATTTTTTTTTGTCTGAATATAGTCATAATTAAATAAAATTAGATCAAGAAATGTAATGTGTAGGTGATTGCTTTAGTTTTATGTACATTAATGCTTAAATCTTTTTTTTTTTTTTGCCAATATTGTTTTTTCTTAGACTAATGTATATTTGCTTGGAGGAAAATTAAATTTCTATATGTATGAAAATATTAATTACAAATTAGTTAAATAAAAATATTTTTAAGGTAATGAATACACTTTAAAATTTATTATTATTACACATTGTTGTATGTACTGAAAGAAATTTGTATTTTTTGCCAACATTTTTTTTTACATTTGGAATGAAAGCTGTCATTATCCTACAGATAAATTGTGAGGGTGTTCAACTAAAAAGTAAGCAACTGAATAATATTTTCCAATTATATTTAGTACCCTTTGATCATATAAAGTTCATTATAAATTCCATAATGATTGAAATCACTTTTTTACTCTCTTGGTTTTTAGACTAAATTGTAAACATTTATGATGATAAATTTTTTGTATGGGCATAATTAAATTTGGATTAAACAAAAATTGAGTGAATATATTATAGCACTTTGTACTCTATATGATCAAATTTTGTTTTTGAATGAAACTTGTATTTTTTCTCCCCCCATTTATGATGAAAATCTTAATTGCACTGAATGTGGCATAAATTATAGTAAAGACTGTCTTGCCAAGGACGCTGGTTAAAATGAGCTAAATAGAGCAATCACATTTGTAATTATTTTAATTGCACAATATGTAATCAAAACCAAATATACTGTATATAATGAACAACCCCAATATTTTATTTTTAGTGGGCAAAAAAGAAAAAACTAAATTTTTTAAAGATTATTATAGTAAATAATTGGTTATTAATCAAAATTGTAAGTATAAATTGATAATGATTGCTATGGTTGAATTGTCATATAAAGGTCCTTTGTATACAGAGGGGGAAACTATAATAATTTTGGTCTTTATGAGCACACATTATTATATTTTATAAAAACATGCATATAAGTTTAAATCTTTTTCTTTTTATAAATTTTTCCTCAAATTTTAATTTTCCATAAAAATTCATCTTTTTTTTTTTTTGTTTATTTTAAATTTGTCTTTTTTGTAAAAAATATTTTCTACTTTTATATAAATAGTGTAAAATTAATTATCCACTACTTATTTATTTGGAGTTTTTTTGTGTTTTTTTTTCTTCATTATATTTAATTCAACAATAGTTAATCAAATACTTATTTAATATCAAGTTTCATTTCATATTTGCATTCCTTCAAAAATTATTTATAATTTCATTTTCATATTCAAATAATTTTTTGAAAACTTGTTAGCAAATGCAAACATATTAAAATAAGATAAACATAAGAGCATATAATCTTTGTTTTTTTTTTAAAAAAATATGACTGGAAATATCATCAAATATTTATCAAGATATCTAATGTTAGTATCTTCTAAATTATTTATTTGCTTCAGGTAATACTAATTGGACCAAACAAATTTAACTTTCTCTGCATTTCTTTTTCCTTTTACAATAATATCTTTAGGCAAAACAAACCACAAATTTAGTTTATATATACAAGGTTTATAACTATTTTTAAACTAATTTCATTCAATGAATACATTTTACAAAATTGTATACAAATCAGAAATAAAAGTAAACTCAAATTGAGCCAAGTGGATATAGAAGTATGACACATTTCATTTCCTTATCAGATGACACTCATCTGACAATCATAGATTATCCTGGAATCTTTATTTCAGTGTGAAAAATTAAGGAATCTTTATTTTCTAGAAAATAATAATAGGTATATCATAAACATATATTGTAATGAGAGAGAAAAAAGAATGATATGCATGCATATGTATAAATGAATATTTGCCATAAATGTTTTATGTAAATGCATGGAAGTATAGGTTATCACACTTGAAAAATATTCAGTTATATCATCCAAAGTAAATCGAAATATTATTTTGAATCTTTTTAAAGATTCATTTGTATATGTATAAAAAATAAACTTATGTAGATGTGTTCATTATCAATAAAAAAGAACACCTGCTATGTCTCAATCCTCATAAATATTTATAATTCTCATATTTAATAATGTGAAAGGCTGAAACCTTTGACAGATGTGCCTTAAAAATGCTTATAAGACAGCCAATCAGATGTAATAATGACTGTACAGAGAACTCTCAAGTCAAAACAAAAGGCAGAGATTTTACGAGAAAAAGATGGTTCACCTTCTTCTCTACTTAAATTTATATATAAATAAGTCAGCCTATAACTATAAAAAAATAAATTAAATATCTAGTAAACTATAATTAATCCTTTCCTTGGTATGATACTATGCAAGCACATATAAAAACATAACAAAGACTATATGCACAAATCTATTATTTATTTCTTATTAACCTGGGCCTTTTCAATATAAATAAAAAAACAGAGACATAAAAAGAAACAAATAACAGAGCTTTAGATAATAATGATTTTATTCTATACAATAGTACATCAATAATAATAACGTAAAATGAAAAAAATCTCTCTTTATCTTACATGATTCTCTTCCCTCTAACTATATTTACAGGTATCCCTAACAACATTTATTTTGTATTGATAAAAATATATATAAGTTAAATTTTAATTAAGAAAAATAAATAAACAATATATAATGAGATTTACAGCATTTATACTTTAAGATTTTTAGTAAGATTTATAGATTCTGATTGAAATAAGATGTTCAAACAAATGAGTGCTTATAGATGAATACATAGCATTATATAGAAGGAAAATTTTCTTAATATTTTAATTTTATATATACATATTTGACTGTAATCATTCTATATATTGTATAACAGGGGTGTCCAAGATGTCGACCACATAATTGCCTTTTTTTTTTCATGAATTTTTTTTAAAAATTCAGGACCAGCTTTAGAAAATAATTATTTATAGGTAATTTAAAATTGTAATTTAATAAATATTTTATAAAGCGATATGAACAAATTATAATACTAGAGGGAGCTGAGGTAATTTAATCTTTTGTCTGATGAATTTACTTATTGGCCAGATTGAGTAAAAATTTTGGTGATTTGATTTGTTAAATATGAATCTAGCCAGTTTCCTTTCTGAAATATATTAATGTTCAATAATCAGAATTGTTTTAATTTTGCTTTTAAAAATTGAATAATTTTACATTCAAATTGGTTAAATGTAACAGAAAATTTAAATAATGTTAATAACTGAAGAAAAACATATGAAAAATAGCCTGCAGTAAAACAAAAGAAGGAATTATATTTCAACCAATCATTACATAAAAATGGCGGTGATTTCTTGGGTCTTAGAGTTACGATAGCTGATTATTCACTTCTGTTGTCTTTTCTTCGTCTAAAATTAAATATTTTAAATAAAATTATTAGTCAATAGTATAAAAAGTAATCATAAAATCCATAAATATTTATGAAAAATAGTTGCATTTTGCTAGCTATCATCGAATGTCATTGATATGAAAATAGCGGTCAACATTATTCAGTCTTGAATAGTGGTCAATTGCTATTCACTTTCCCTTGATTATTTTTCTTGTGAAATTTAAAAATTTTCAAAACAAAGTTTATATTTAAGTAAATTAATGTAAAAATTTAATAATGAATGTAAAAAATTATGAGAAATATATTTATTTATGTTCAAAATCTATTACGAAAGCAATAGCGATCAATGTTATTCACTTGTCTAGAATAGCTTACGAAAGCAATAGCGATCAACGTTATTCACTTGTCTTGTAAAATTTAAGGTAAATTAATATAAAAACTTAATTATGAATGTAAAAAATTATGAGAAATATATTTATTTACATTCAAAATTATTACGAAAGCATAAAACATTTGGGTTTGATTTCTAATTTCAACAGTTAGAAATGCCTGGAGAACAATAGCCAAAGTTGACAATTATTGTGACACTTTATAAGGGAAAAGTTGATTTCTAATTTCAACAGTTGGAAATGCCTGGAGAACAATAGCCAAAGTTGACAGTTATTGCAACACTTTATAAGGGAAAAGAGGCAAAACTATATACAATAGACCACAATCAGAAATCAATTTTTTTTTGCAAAAAATATTGCCAATAGTGGATTTTTTGGGAATTTAAATACAGATAAATGTAAAATAATAAAAATGTAACCAAAAATAGCTGATATATGGTGCAAAATTTTTCTGGTTCGAAGTCCTGAAAAAACAGTTTTCCTTAGATACACTTTCACCAAAAAAGTTGCTCCCAGTGTCTAAATGTTTGGCCACTCTTGTTGTATAAAATATAGGTCATATCAATTATGATAATAGTTACACAATAACTACCAGCTTAACAGTGCTTTAGTATAATATTGATGCTCTATTTTGACTGCAGTTGGATATAATATATATCTTCATTTAATATAGTTAAAAACTATATTATAATAGAATGATGAGAACCACCAATGATCTTTAAAGGTAAATTTGCCTCTAAAGCATCTAGATAGTAAAAATACATGGCATAAAAACTTGTATTAATTCATTTCCTATTAAAGCAATACCCATAGGGATTTATATATGTCTACATAAACATTTATTATAACAATGATATCCAAAATAATATAACATGTATTCTAATATATGCCTAAACAAGTACATGAATTTAGAAAAAAAAAATTCATTCACAAACACATTCATTCGAACTTATAAGGCTTCTGAGAAGAAAGACCATGGTATTTCTTGACCTTAAACTAGAGGAGAAAAGCCAATAAACTCACCACACTGGCTAATGCATGCTTATGAGTGGCTCATACATGTTCATATACTATATGAATACCCACTCAGTAATAACAACTGCAACAACAAGAATGTGTGGAGTGGACATTAGAAATTTTCCCTGCTCAGTCCCTTAAGAGTATTCAAAGGATCTCCTTTCAGTTAATAGCACACTTCTTTCTGAAACAAGGAAAGCTGTAGAAGAGAATAGTAGTCTCAAGAATGTAAAACAATATTTTAGTATTGCTAGAAAACTTATATCTGCAATAAGAAAAAAAGATAGAATGATTACTAAAAAGAACGATGACATTATGAAATGGATAGAAGAGTTCTATCAAGAATTATACAGTAATAAAGAACAAGTATCTCCTATATCTATTATATCTTCTGAATTGTCCAGGATTTTAAATGAATAAGTGAGGCATGAAATTAAATTTATGAAGAAAGGGAAAGCTCCGGTAATATTGGATTTATAATTGATATATTAAAAGAAGCAGATGAATTTTTTTTGGTAAAGTTATATACCAAATGTCAGATGTAACAGGTTATTGGAAGGATGCAGCATAGTGATAAAGAAGATATTAGAAATTACAGACCTATCAGTCTGGTATCAGTTTTATACAAAATTTTTACCAAGATAATTACAACTCGTCTACAAAGAACATTGGATTTCAACCAACCAAAAGAACAAGCTGGATTTAAAAGTGTTTTTAGTACAGTAGATCATATCCAAGTATTGAGGGAAGTTATAGAAAGAATCAATGAATATGAGTAGCCATTACACTTTGGATTTGTAGATTATGAAAAGGCATTTGATTGTATAAGCATTTTTTCAGTGATTAAAGCACAGGATCATCAAGGTATAGAGCCAGGATATTGTCATATTCTGAAGAATATAATGATAATAAGAGGTTAACATTGAGAAGGATGTAAGACAGGGTGACTCCATATCTATATAAAACATTTTACAGCAATGTTGCAAGAAGTATTTTATGGATTAAAATGAAAATCTAAAGGAATAAAAGTAAAATGAAGATTATTTAAGTCATTTAGATCTTGAAGATGATGTAGTTGTTTTTGCAAATAATGCTCCAGAGCTCCAGGAAATGTTGCAAGAGTTATCAGCTAAAAGTAAGAAAGTAGGACTAAAGGTAAATGTTAAAAAGATTTAAGTACAGTGGATTTTCTCAAAAGATGAAAATAAAGATTGATTATGATGAGTTAGAAGTTAACAACTACAAATACTTTGGTCAGATTATTACTACAGATGGAAACATAATGAATGAAATTAATCATAGAATTAAATTTGTATGAAGTGCTTTTGGTAGAATAATATTAAAAAGAAATATGCCTATGTGTTTGAAAAGAAAGGTTTTTAATAAATGTGTTTTACCAATTCTTACTTATGGATCTGAAACTTGGACACTTAATAGAAAAACAATATAGAAACTTCAGACCACTCAAACAAGTAGGGTGAGATGCATGCTATGAGTAACAAGAAGAGATCAAAAATGCAATATATGGGTAAGAGAACAAACAGGTATTACTGACATCATTGAAAGAATTAAAAGATTGAAGTGGAGTTAAGTTGGGCATATTGTAAGAGATGATAATAGATGGACAATTGAAATCTTATAAAAGACTCAGAAAGAGACCACACATGATATGGATGGATGAAATAAGAAAGTGTGCAGAGTAATGTGAAAAAGAGACTAGATATCAGAAAAGATGGATTGAATTTGGAGAGACCTTCATTCTGCAGTGGATTGATATATATATATTTTGAGCATTTTTAGATCAGCCAACATGGCATTTGTAGAGATATATACAGATTACAATTCCCACAATTCATATCATTAATGAAAAAATTGAATTGATAAACAAAAAAATCAGGCTAAAATCTGGATTCTATGTGAATACATGAAATACATATTTATTCTCAATTGTATTCTATATATAAAAACAAAAAAAACTTTCTCAATTCTAGGTTTAAAAATGCATTGAAATTACAAGTCTATGTTAAAAGATTATTTGTTAAATTTTTAATAGGAGTGGCTTCCAATGTCAGATATTTAAATTGTTAGTTAATTCAACCAAAATTTTAAAAAATGCATGATCAGAATATAAAATCTAGTAACAGATTTTTTAAAAAAAATTATTAACAACTTTATTTATAGTGCCCCCTTCCCCCAAATGACTAAAAATATTTTCAATAATAAATAAAACATACATTTTATACAGTGGCAGATTTAAATATCAGGCTGATAAATTATTATGTCAGCCAAAAATAAAACAAGACACATAATCAGATTAGTACCTATAGAACATTTTTATAAAAAAAATTACAATCACCATAAGCTTTAAGTCAAATAATTTTTACTTTTGGGAAATATATGTATTCAAGTACGAGTGCGTGTGCGGCACAACTGTTCCCAAAAGCTATTAATACAAAATAGCTAACTAAAAATAATAAACTAGCTGAGCGCTTTCAAAGAATCTTGCCTTCATAATCATAGCTTGCTAATACACTTAATGATATGCAAATATGCTAATTCCATTTTTTTTGATAAAGCATTTTTTTTTTTTTTTTGATAAAACACCAAACAGTGGGATATAAAAGTAAAAACAATCAAGCAATTCTTTGAGTCAGAAAGAATCACATGCATGCGTGAAGACAAGGGAAACATTTGTGTTGATGCATGCATACCCAGGAATACATAGACAAGATTAACATACAGATTAATAAGTTACAGTTTCATAAAATTGATCAGTTTAGCATTGCTAACAATTGAGATAAATTCATTTCATCCATCCTTAAAAAACATTGCAATAAAGCCTTCATAAAGTCAGAATATTACAGTCTATACCCATCATCATCAGTGCCACCCAAGATTTTTGGAAGTGCCAAAACGCATAAAGACAACACACCAGTCCGATTAATGCTAGACTTCAGTGGAGTACATTATGCAAAGACAGCCAAGTAGGTGAACAAAAAACTCATCCAAATGTTGGGCTTTGGAACATACACTATCAATTCATCTGCACAGTTCGTGTCCTCCATCAAAGATTTACAACTAAGCCCAAACATCAAATTGGTCACTATGGATGTTTCTGAATTATATGGCTCTGTCAATAGAAACAAGTCGATCCAAATTGTCAGAGATGAACTTTTGACACAAAAAATAGCTCAACCTCAAGTAGATTTTATCCATGATTTTCTATGTTAGTTGGACAGCAACATTGTGGCATTTTTCAGAAACCAGTGGTTCTCCATGAAACAGGGCTGGCCTATGGGTTTACCACTGAGTGGTGTAGTTACCAGCATCTTCCTGAACTACTATGAGAGAAAAATCATACCTAGTCTAAATCCGTCATGCTTTCTAGTATACACTAGATATGTGGATGACCTATTCATTGCTGCCACCTCTGAGATCATCATGCAGATCAAGATGGAATTGGAAACTAGCACAGCACTAGTTGTGAATGTCACAACTGAAGACACTCACCAACAAGTTAAATATCTTGATGTCAAAATACAAAGAGAAAGCAACCACTGCCATTATAGTATGGCCATGAAACCAGTGGATATCAGATGCCATACACACCCCCAATCTAACACACCTATAGCACATAAATTATCCGGCCTAGCACCTTTTTTGCACAGAAACAGATTGTTGTGTAAAATTGAGGCAGATGCAAAAGCAAATGTAATAGAGTACAGAGATGACCTATTGAATTTAGGGTTCAGGCAATCCATTGTTGACAAAATTTTTTTACATATACAGAATAAACATCTTAACTCTCACATAACACAGGATAAACCCAGATTATTGCTTCCATATATATCCAATTTACACAAGAAATTGCATTCCATCCTTAGCAACAAATATCAGCTTTGTTTTCGAACGCCTCCAAATTCTAACAATTTAATTAATAACCCTAAAGACCAAACTCCACTTTTACAGACCCCCCACACAGTATATAATATTGCATGTTCCAATAATAATTGTAAAGGCTCATATTATGGGGAAAGTAGAGCATCTTTGGCCACACAATTAGCACAACATAAATATTCATACAATAGAGCTCACAACGATCCTTCTACCTATTCAGTTTTCTATCAGCACCAGAGCACAAGTCACCACGAGTGCATTCCGGATAATCCCACAATCGTGTGTAGAGAGAGACATGACTTTAAAAGAAAAATCAAAGAGGTTTTATTCATCTCACAAGACAATGATGCCATAAATAGGAAGGACACGTGCTATGCTTTATCAAAAAAAATGGAATTAGCATATTTGCATATCATTAAATGTATTAGCAAGCTATGATTATGAAGGCAAGATCCTTTGAAAGCACTCATCTAGTTTATTATTTTTAGTTAGCTATTTTGTATTAATAGCTTTTGGGAACAGTTGCGCCGCACACGCACTCGTGCTTGAATACATAAGCTTTATGAAAAAATTATCTGTAGAGTAATTTTTAAAGCACACAATTTGGAATTTTATAGATTAAATATTAATTTTAAAAAAATCAACAAAATGTGTTTAGTTTTAATGTTTGTGCAATAATACATCAGCTGCGTAAGGTAACAAGATAATAGTCAACAGAATCTAAAACACACTTTTTATGAGGCATTTTAATTTATTAGTATACAAATACATATTTATTCACAAATCTAAAAACTGAAATCAAAATATTTGCAACATACTACATTAAAGGTTTATTTAAAAAATGGTGATAGTTTTATCTTCATGCAAGATTAATAACTAATTAGATGTAGAAATATGTTCTTAGAATATATTTCTATGTAAAAAATTGAATTGTTGAAAATTTATGACAATTTATTCATTGTTTTTTCTTTCAGTTTTTAAATGTACAGTACATTTTCAATTTTCATTACCATTTAGTAATGCAAAAATGTAATGTATGAAGATGTAGTTATTCACAATTCTGTATAGCAGAGAAAATGAAAACATTGTAGATACCACATTAAAAGTTCATTGCCAAACAAAAAAAAAAAAAAATTGCAACAATTTTAATGTCAGATCAAAGTCACATAACTCAATTTGATATGGAAATAAGAATTCAGAATACAATTTCTCTTTACGAAAAGAATTATCAAAATCTTTTTTCTAAATTTTGTGTAAAACAAAATATTTGAAATTTAGTAATGAATTTAAATGTTGTAGTTTTTTTTACTAAATTATTATTTTTTAAAGCAATACGGAGATTTATTAACACATGCAAATTAATTTTTTAAACATTTTTTTTTACCATACTTTTACGATGTATAAAAAAAAGTACAACTTTTATTACATTATCCTTTTTAAATTTTCAACACTTAACCAATGTAAAAGTTTTTTATAATCAAAAAATACAAGTAATGAATTTATTTTTAATTAAATTATTTTTTTAAGGAATATTTACTAGCAAGTCACATTTATGTTATATTACCACATTAAGTTCATTTTTGAACAATTTCTATTTTACCAATATAATTACAGAGTTATGTGTAACTTTGAATTGTTCTGAAAATTTTCTGAATTTGAACTCAACTTCAAACTCAGGTTTTCAGATACCTATATAACATAATCAATAAATCAAAATTAAATACTGATTTTAATATATTCTATAGTCAACTTTTTAACTTGTCTCAGATAAAGAATCTAGTCATTTTTATTTAAATTATTACATTATAATATAATATATTATCAATACATGACCATTTTTTATCTAGAATAATCATAAAAGACCTTACAATATATATATAATTTAACTGATGCCTGTTTCGCTTTACATAGTTCATGAATAATGTTGATTATTTGTTTTTCTTATAAATACACTTATATCTATATACTTTCTTTTCTCCCATAAGTATAGAATTCTCTCAACTCTTGATTATGAAATAAAATAAAGATATAATTATTTAGATTATTAAGATTTTATAATTCATTAAAATTAAATATAACTAAGCATTTCAATAGTATAGCTTAAACATCAATTGTACTAACTTTTTATGAAATGATTTTATTCTCCATTTTTTTTTCAATAAAATAAACAATTGTCTGAAAGTGAAACATAAATGATTATATATTCATTAATGTTTCATTCCCGCCCGATACATTCCAATAATATTGAAAATGAAAATTCTTCATGTTTAAAATTGAATTTTATAATACATAAATATTCTTTCCTTTGGTGTAATGAAACATTTTGTAAAATCTTATGGTAAATGAAGATCTTTCAGAGAAGATTTGAAATGAGAACCAAGGCACGTTTCATTTCATTTAATATTCCAGCGTCGTTTATTCAAACGTGGAGGTTAGTTAATTAGACCAGTATTTTATCAACATTATATTCTGCAAGTCTTTTATATAATTCAACAATGTTTATAGTTATAGCTTTTCTTCGAGAATTTTAATTTCTTAAATTCATTTAAGTTAATGTAGAATAATTTATTTACAATGATTAAAAATATATAATTCAAACGTAAATTTGTTATTGTTTAAAAAAATTATAAATAATTTTTTTTTACTAATCATCATCATCAACCATTATCAATCCACTGCAGGATGAAGGTTCAATCCATCTTCTCTGATCTTTAGCTTCTCTTCTCCACACCACACTTGCACACTTTCTTAATTTCATCCATCCACCTCATATGTGGTCTCTTTCTGGGTCTTTTACAACTATTGGAAACCAGTTTGATTTCAATTGTCCATCTATTATCATCTCTTCTAGCAATATGTCTAGCCCAACTCCACTTCAGCCATTTAATTTTTTCAATGAGGTCAGTAATACTTGTTTGTTCTCTTACCCATATATTGCGTTTTGAATCTCTTCTCATTACTCCTAACATGCATCTCTCCCTACTTCTTTTGAGTGGTTTGAAGTCTCTGTATTGCTCTTCTATTAAGTGTCCAAGTCTCAGATCCATAAGTAAAAACTGGCAAAACACATTTATTAAAAAATTTCCTTTTCAACAACACATAGGCATATTTCCTTTTAGTATAAAGTTATTTCTACCAAAAGCACTCCAACTAAGTTTAATTCTATGATTAATTTCATCCATTATATTTCCATCTGTATTAATAATCTGACCAAGGTATTTGTAGCTGTTAACTTCTTGTAACTCATCATAATCAATCTGTATTTTCATATTTTGAGAAAATCCATTGAACATTACTTTAGTCTTTTTAACATTTATCTTTAGTCCTCATTTATGTGATAACTCCTGCAACATTTCCTGCAGCTCTAAAGTATTGTTTGCAAAAACAACTACATCATTTGCAAAATCTAAATGACAAATAATCTCCATTTACTTTCACTCCTTTAGCTTCCCATTTTAATCCACAAAATACTTCTTGAAGCAACACTGCTGTAAAAGGTTTTGGAGATATGAAGTCACCCTGTCTTATACCCTTCTCAATGTTGACTTTCCTAATATCATTATGTAATCTAATTGTTGCTGTTGCATTTTTATAAATATTCTTCAAAATATGAGAATATCATGGATCTATACCTTGATGATCCAATGCTTTAATCACTGAAGAAATATTTATAGAATCAAATGCCTTTTCATAATCTACAAATCAAAGCATAATGGCAACTCATATTCATTTGTCCTTTCTATAATTTCTCTCAATACCTGGATATGATCTACTGTACTTAAATCACATTTAAATCCAGCTTGTTCTCTTGGTTGGTAGAAATTCAATGTTCTCTGTAGATGAGTTGTAATTATCTTGGTGAAAATTTGCATAAAAGTGATAGGTCTATAATTTCTAATATCTTCTTTATCACCTTTTTTTAAATATTAATATTAATACTGCATTCTTCCAATCATCTGGTATATCTTTATCATTTAAACATTTGGCATATAACTATGCTAAAAAAATTCCATTTCTCCACCTGCTTCTTTCAATATATCAATTATAATTCCATCATTACATGGAGATTTTCCTTTCTTCATAAATTTAAATGCAGGTCTCACTTCTTCATTTAAAATTCAGGGCAATTCAGAAGATATAATAGATATAGGAGGTACTTGTTCTTTATTACTATACAATTCTTGATAAAACTCTTCTATCCATTTCATGATGTCATCTCTCTTTTTAGTAATAATTCCATCTTTTTTTCTTATTGCAGATATAAATTTCCTACCAATACCAAAAATGTTGTTTTACACTCTTGAGACTTTTATTCTCTTCTACAGCTTTCCTTGCTAGTTCACAGTTATACTTTCTTATATTATTTTCATCTCTTTTCTGCACTCTTTTACAAAATACGAAGTATTCAATCCTTTTTAATGCATCATTTTGTATGTTTTCATATTTTTTCTTTTCTTCATAAATTCTCTAATCTCAGTAGAAATTTTATTCGTCAATTGTTGCTTCTTTCTATAAGTTATGTTTGTTGCAGTTTTTAAAAGTGTATCAGTTATTTTCTTATTAATTTCATTCAAATCTGAACCATGTTCAAAATCTATTAATACTTAAAACCAATTTGTAAGTTCTAATTTCAATTCATTAGAATGTTTCGAAGATTAGGAATATCAACTGTAAATATTGTTTTCCTTAATAATTTTTGTCCCTCTAGTTTTGCATTAACATGTATCTTACTTCTTACAATCGATGATCACTTCGTGTGTTAAATTTATTAAGAACATTATAATCTTGAAATATGTATTTTCTGTTATTCAAAATATAATCCAATTATGCTGTACTTTCATTTGGATGCTTTCATGTCCATTACCTTTTAACATTTTTAGCAAAAAAAAAAAAAGAATTCATAATATAAATTTTTTTTTTTCTGCAAACTCCACAAGTCTATGTCCTCTCTCATTTCTATTACCATAACCAAAATTACCTACAGCACTTTCATCCTTCATTTGTTTATCAATTCTAGCATTAAAGTCTCCCATAATAATTTTAAAATGTTGTTTACTTTAATCAAAAGCCTTTTGTACATCGATATAAAAATCTACTACTTCATCTCTATGAGAACTTGTTGGGGCATAAACCTGAATTATCTGTATTTGGTATCTGTTATTAAGTTTTATAACTAATCTTGCCACTCTGTCTGATACACCATTAATCTCCACAATGTTGTTCTTCCACTTTTTATTTGTAATGAATCCTACTCCACTTGTATTTTCAATATTTGTGCCTTTATAGTAGAATACATGTTCACTTTTTAAATCAATTGTCTTTTCCCCATTTCTTCTAATTTCACAAAGACCAATAATGTCCCATTTGATATAAGACAGTTTTTCTAATTCTTGCAAATAAAAAGTCATCATCAAAGGCTGGGACCACAATCAGGGGGTTCTTAGCACCCTTCGCCTTCAGCCACCAACTGCTACCTTGATTGGTGACTTTATAGCCTCCTGGGAATATGGACCATGATTTATTTTTGTCTGTCATGATTGTATATATCTATTGGAAAAATATGCATCATTTACACATATTCATTTTGCCTTATCAGGCAACTGAGAAAAAAGACTATGGTGTTTCTCGATCTTAAACTCGAGGTAAAAAGCCATTAAACTCACCACGTTGGCTAATGCATGTTGGTGAGCAGCCCATCCATGTTCATATACTACACGAATAATCACATAGTAATAACAGCTGCTACGACAAGAACGTACGGAATGAGGACATTAGGAAATTTGCCCTGCTCGGTTCCTTTAAGGCCTCCAAGAGGAATCAAACAGTCTCCTTTCAGTTAATAGCAAACTCCTTTTACTAATATAAAAAAAATTTTTTTTTACATAATAATACTATCACCAATAATATTTAATTTTATTTCTATTTCTAGTTCATGATTAATGTGACTGTACTTCCCCCACAAACAATCGAACATATTCTACAAAGTGTTAACAGAAATAAGACTGCAAAAGAATAATACATGATTATGAATTTTGTGTTTAAAGTTTTATTTTGTATACATGTTAACATTCAACTTAAATTTTTATTAAATTATTTTTTTTTCTTTTTACGAAATTAACCACCAAACAACCAGCAGAGGAATGTAATGTAATCAGCTAAAAAAAGTAGGCAAATTTAATTCTATATTTTATTTACCCATTTTAAGCTGTTATATATATATATAACATATTAGATAATACAAGCATATGCTAAAATTACCAAAGTTAACTTTATCTGACTTAAATCAGAAGTCACAAACATGATACCAAAGTTCATACAGTCAGATTGAAATGTGATCATGAGCATGATAGACAGAAATACATTAGTTTCTATGTCAAAATAGCAAGGTTCATTCAATCTGACATAAACATTGGGGTCATGAGAAGAGGCAGATGCACCAACTTCTATTTCATCATATAAAATTTACCGAGTCTAACTGAAACCTGAGATCATAGGCATGACATGAACATGCACTAGCCTCTATGCACAATAATCAAGATCTATCCGATATGATATAAACTTGAGCTCATGGGAACAGAAGCAGATGCATAAGATTCTATTTCAAGATATCAAGATTTATGTAATCTGACATAAACATGAATTACAGGAATGGTAGTTAGATAAAGTAGCCTCTATATCATGATACCAAAGTTTATACTAACTAAAAACTGATATCATGAGCATGATAAGCACATACATTAGTCCTTATATTACAATATCAAGGTTCACTCAAAATATTAAATGTAGGTCATGGGAACAGAGGCAGATGCACTAGCTTTTATTTTATAATAATAAGATTCACCATATGCTCTGTGTCACAATGACAAGGGTTTATTGAATTTGATATAAACCCAGAGTCATGAGAACAGAGCTTATGACATCAAGATTAATCCAGTATGATCTGCTGTAATGGGCATAATGGGAAAATGCATTAGCCTCTATGTCATGATACCAAAGTTTACCTAATATGATTTAAACTCAAGATTATGGAAATATATAGATACACTAATCTATATCTAATTTAAACATGGTATCACAGATGTGGCAGGCAGATGCAGTAGCTTTTATGTCACGATACCAAGATTAACCCAGCTGATTTTACAAAAGGCCATGAGCAGAGTAAACAAATGCATAAGCCTCCATGTTATAAAACTAAGGTCTGACTAAAACCTGAAGTCATGACATGAAGGCAAACACACTAGCTTGCAAATGCTACAACAATCAGGTCACCCAGTCTGAGATGGTTATGGGAGACAGATGCTCTATCCTTTGTCATTATATCAAAAGTACATCCAGTCAAATTTTAAACATGAGGGCAAGGGCATGACAAGATGTATTAGCCTTTATAACATAATACCAAGATTCCCAATATGAGTGAAAGCTGAGGTTTTGGACAGGAGGTAGATGCACTAGATAATAATTTTATTATTCTGATTTTTCAAAAAAAAACTCTTTCAAAAAATATAATCAATATTCGCCTATTTATTTGCTTAATTATTGTATGTACATAGAAATAATTTATTATTAAATTAAATAAATTTATTTAAATTTTTTTGAAAAGTTAATATAAATATCAAGCTGGAAAAAATTTAAAAAAATGATTATGAATTAGCTACAATTATCAGCTCCAACAGGTTTATAAGGTGTCTTTAGAATAATAGCTAGCTGGTTTCAGATTGCCAGTCGTAGATCAAAGTATTGTTTGAAACCAATATGATGTCAAGTACAGACAATTTATAATCGTTTTTCTCATATAAAACATAGATCTTTCCACTAACCTTCATTTCTCAATATGTCATTAATTTTAAAGTTGGTTATCAGTAGGAGTTAAACTCTACTAATTCCAATAAATCAGAAACAATTTCCATGCTCAAATTTCTTACAATATATCAAAATGTGGCAATTTTTTTTATCAAGAACACATACTGATATTTTAAATTCTAAAAAAAAAAAAAAATGTTATATATAAATACTGACTAAAATAAATTAAAAATACTTTCAAACAATATAATTTTATTAAAGTTGTTAAGAATTCATTAAACACACGGCAGTTACTTGCGAGATCATGTGACTTCTGAACATCAAAGTGATAGGTTGAGCACAATAGTTTTATTCAATGGGTCAAACAGACTTTTACCTCTTTCCTCTGAGAACAATTCATAATGGGGTTTTTTAAGTTTCTGAATCCATCTTTACTATATTAAACTGTACAGAGCATTGATAATGATTAAATTTCAATTACGCAGTAGGGACCATAGGTAAATAACAGCATTTAATTATTACTGTAACAAAAACTACCAATAATAATCAGTGTAATTACTTGGTAAAACATCTCTATCCGTCCAGATGGCTAACCTAAAAACATGCACAAATGTATATATAAAGACGAATTATTTCTAAGTGTGCACATACGTCTGAAAATTTAAATTCACTTATTGAGAATTTATGTATTTGGGAGTTTTTTCAAGTTCTATTAATTTATTGCCCGTTGTAGTTTAGAACAAAGGTAATAATGTGTTAAGGATTAAAGTTTCTGAATTGATTCTCAACAGACCAACAATAAGAAATACAGTAGTTGATTGATTAAAACACTTGTCTTAAACTCGCCAATTAGAAGCTTAGTAGCACATGACCTGCAGAGATGACTTTTAAAATTTATTAATCTATTCCAGAATGTTTTTGAACATTTTGTATCTTATTTTTACATAGGTGGAAATTCTAATTTGTGTTGATTAATGAAAAAAAAAAGAACTAATAATATAATCATATTAATTTTTTAGACAATTTATTAATATTTTGACTTTTTTTTTTTCATGTGTCATAGCATCGGCCGGGAAGCGAACCCGCTAACCCGGTACAACTGCTTGTAAGACAGCTGTGCTGATCTCTCGATTTTGACTTTAACTAATGTTTAAGTAAGTTTTGCAGTAAATTCATTATTTCATATTAGATTTCAATATTAATACAAACAAATAATAGTATTAAAGTATTATTATATTTAATAAAGTCATCCAATAGCAATTACCAATAGTATATTGATCATACAGAAAAAAATCTCAGTAAATTGCAAATAGATATTTAACAATATGATGGATTTTAAATCATTAAAGTTAATAACAAAAACAAAATTTTAAATCCAAAAAATCCAATGCATCCAATTTTCTCTCCTGAACCAGTTTTTTTAAATTCATAAATACTTACTTCTTCATCCACACTTTTCAAAACTTGTTTTATTTTATCAAATTCGTAAAGAAATATTTTACATAAAATATCAAAAATGTCATTTTAAACAAAACAACTGGAAGAGAAATAACTAATTATTATTTACTGAGCTTATTTTTTTAAATTAGAGGGTATATGATTTAGTAATTGGAAATTATAATAAAAGATATAAATAGGATTTGAAAAGTGAATGTTTTAAAATTTAAAATATGAGAATACAAACCAAAAAAGTGTATTATTTATAATATAAAAAATAGATATTAATTTTTGTAAATTTTAGATCAGTATCGTGAGGTATTTTTATAACTTATATTGTTTTCATTTTGTATATATTGAAGATAGCTTATAATGCCATATAGATAAAATATTAATAATTTACATAAAATATTAGTTATACATTCAGAAAAATAAAACAAGCTTTAAAAAGTATGGATGAAGAAGTATTTCTGAATAAATGATTAATAACAACTAAAAACTAAATTGCTCAACTTATTATTCGAAAACTTAATATTGTCTAAATAAAATTTCAAAAATGATTTTTAACATTTTTCAATAAATAAATTAGTTTAATTAAAGAAAAGTGCACTAAATATCTATAAATTAATAAGCCCAATTGACCTTCTATTGTTTGCTTATTTTAAAATCTATCCATTCTTGAAATATAAACAAATCTCTGGGAAATATATTTCAATTATGATATTTGGTCTGGATTAAAATTTGATATGGGTACTTTGATTTAAGTCATATATTTAATTAGAATTTTAATGTAGATGTATTAATTCTAAACAATGTCTTGTAATATATAGCGTATATGAGTAAAGCCTTTCACATGATCCACCTCTCTCCATTCTATCTCATAACCCTGATACACTTGAACACATACAAGTGTATCAGTGTTATGAGATAAGAGTGGAGAATGGTGGGTCATGTGAAAGTTTGTGCTCATATACCATATATATTACATTTATTGATACAGGTACATAATAAGCCTATATGTCAGTTAATGTCTTGTAATGTTTAATGCAACAATAGAATAATGGATTAAAAAATAAAAGCTTAAGGACTCACAGCTCAGCTTTTATTTCTAGTGCACAAAATATCATAGCACTTTCAAATAATAAACCATTCAATTACCTTTGCTTAATTCTAAATAATTAGATAAGCATGTTGAAATGATTGCCTTGAAGGGTGTTTTAGCATAATGGTTAAAATAACTAATTGAAATATTGATAATCTGTGTGCAAATGCAATTAAAACACATTTTTGTCAGAATTGGTTACAATGTTGGATTTAAAAGCCAATAATTCTGAATCAAGTATCAGGAGAATATAATTAAATAATCTTAATTGTTAACTGAAAGTGTTATACTTAAATATCACTATTTCTAAAACAACTAACATATGGTTATTTATTTTATCAATAATTGTATCATTTATTGAATTCATCTAACTTTAAGATAGAGTCACCATATAATCTTTATCATAATGATGATGGTGACAGCAGAGATGATTGTAGTAGTAATAATAATAATAAAAAGCCTGACTTCATTAAGTGGTAGTAATAAAAAAAAATTAAAATTAATATATCATTAAAAACTACTACTGGATAATTCCAGTTCAATTATGCCTCATTATCATTATTCTTTCATACATTTGATTATTAATTCACTTATATAAAAGAAGCTAAAGTATATAATTAGATATTTTAACAATCAATGACATGTAGTATAATGCAAATTTATTTATACTCTATGAATAAATTACAAATAGAAATATTAAAATATGTATTCTTCATTTTTGGCATTCACTCTTGATCCATTTTATCTCAAAAATTCTCTCAAAAGACAACCAACCTTTTAAGATCCAGGCTATCTTTTTAAAAATGATGAATTTTATCTCTTTATCTTTACTTCAGAATTATATAACATCAATTTTCCATCATTTGTTATGAAACCAAAGAAATATAGTTTATTTTTATTTAAATTTGGCATACTATATACTGTATCTCTAATCTTATGGTATTTTTTTCTTCTCCCAAACAATAAATCTAAGCAATTCACAATTGATGCAATGAATATCTATCTACCTATGAATCCATATATATATATATATAGTTCATAAATTGATGTTTACAGTCATCAATTCATTATTTTCAACATCAGAAGACTATCCAGAATATTGTTCTTTTGAGCATTTCATTTCCAAAATAAAAATGATTAAATAATATATTTCATTACTACTTATTATTTTCAAAATATACGATTCTACAGCATTTTATAATCATATGTCATACAATGGCATACATCAATTTTATTAAAATTCAACTCTATTAAAGTAACTCTAAAATGATTAACAAATAAATTAAATATAAGTGAAAATTAATTAAAAAAATTTATGGCTTTGGACATTTACATAAATAGCATTATTATTATGATTAAAAAAAAAAACAATATACACCTGGGTCTCTTTTTACGCAGACTTATTTAACATGATTTTGAAGTTATGCGATTCATGTTTCACCGGAAGTCGAATTCCGATAATGCGCTATTAAATTTAAATAATAAATTTCGCGCACTTACATTATATTGAAAGTAATAGCACATTATTGGAATTCGACTTTCATCTTAGTAATTTCAATATTTTCAGTGCTTTATAATAGTAAGATTTTATGCAATAATGAAATTAAAATCATGATTTCCACATTTTATGTATACACACATTAAATTTTACAAGATTATAATGTAAATTTGTTCAAACATTGTGCGTGTTAATTTTGCATTTTAAATCACATTGTTTTTGCTTTTTAAAAAAGAACGTAATCAATTATTAATCATTTAGTGTCCACAAGTTTATTTTTAAAAGGTCAGTAATAGCAGTGGGCACAATTAAATTTGACAATTAAAAATTAAAATCTGATTTTTAAACAGAATTGAAAATTAAAGACAAAAATAAGAATTTAATTTTTAGTTGTTAGTTTCATAAACAATTAATAAAATCATTGTCTCAAAGATTAATTACTAATTACGTTGTTACCAGAAAACCATTGACACAACATGATTGTGAAGTTGGCGCTAGTTGTTTGCAAACGAACGTGTTTTTCGGCAAATAACTATAATAATTAAAACGTGTATAAAAAATGTACTGTAAATTATGCATAAAATATATTATTTTGAATAAAATTAAATATTATAGTTAAAAAAAGTTTGTCTTGTATCAATTTTTTTCAAATTTGAAATTTTTTATTAGTCATATTTTATTTCCTTATTTTTTTTTTTTTGCGCGAATTTTAAAGTAAGTTTACATTGGTGCTTTGCTTTTATGTGAATTTTGAAAAATCACAGACCGCATCTCCCCCTTTTCAATGTAAGTTAGTCTACTTTTGCGCGATTTCATTTGTGGATGTTTTCTGAGGAACCTATCTATCGCGTAAAATGAGACCCAAAAAGCTAACAAAATCTTTTATGCCTGCAATGTAATGCTTTTTTATTATATTATCTGCCATGATTATAAATCATTACTCTGAATAGATACATCACAGTTGCAGACTGTTTAAACATTTTAGGAAATAAAATTCACATTTTTTACTAGATAATACTATCATCTTCTAAGATAATGTTCAAATTCATGCTGCAATACAGACTACCACGGGCAGAAAGCTCAATTGCTTTCCTCCAAATGTCTCTAATCTAGAATTTCACATAATAAACAAGCAATTATAATGATTTCCTATGTCAAAAAATATAATTTATCTTATATTGAAAACATATAATGTTGAAAATTCATTAAAAAAAAGCTTAAAATTGAAAAAAAGAACTAATAATTAATGAATAAACATTTCGTTAAATATAATAATTATAAAATACTCTACCCTGTTAAAAATATACTGTATAACAAAAATATTTCTGTTGCTATAAATTTTATAATTTTTGGTTTCCAATTTGAATTTTCTATTTTGGAGAAGACTGATATTTGCTTAAAATCATGAAATATATATATATAAATTTAGGTCATCATAATATATATTTTAAAATTTACTTTTGGGCACTTTATACTTTGTTATTAATGTTTTTTGTTATTCTAATTATTTAACTTATAAAACTTTAATTTTTTTTGCAATGTAGTTATTTTTTTTTTTTAAATCAACAGTGTGCCTGTTATTATTATTATTATTATTTTTTTTCTCACATAAATGCAGTCTTAATGAAATAAAAATTAGATGAAGAAATGTAATGTACAACTGATTGTTTATAGTTTTTAATAATGCAATTTTTTTTTTTACCAGTATTGTTTTTTTTTTTTTCCAAAATAATCTTTATTTGTACAAAAAGTAAAATATACATTGTAAAATAGAATTTATGTTTATGATCATGACTGAAACATTAAAGACTAATTAGTTATTAAATTAGATGATGATTACAAGATTAAAAGTAAACTTTTATGTTATGTTACTTATCAGGGGTGAACTAATTTGGCATATAAATCCCATGGCATGTAAAGTTTGAGTGTCATGAATAAATCATATACATGGCTATTGCTAAATATTTAATTGACTCCATGTTTGCTCAGCAAGGCCAGGCAGGCATGTTCTTAGATCACTTTCTTTAGCTTTATATATGTCTTCAATAGGACCGGTCAACTCACTATCAAATAATACCTTACATCTAATCTTCTATATGATAGAATTTATGAAAGAGTATTTTTTTTTTTTCCATATGTCATAGCATCGGTCGGGACGCGAACCCACAACCGTCTGCAACCAACTACTCGCTTGCAAGCGGCTGCGATGACCTCTCGGCTAACAACACTTGACTGAAAGAGCATTGTTTGTGATTAAATTGACACATTTTTGCCTGAGGAAAATTAAAATTTCTGTAGATACAAAAATATTAATTAGAAATTAAGTAAATAAAAATTGTTTATGAGATAATGTATCTAGTAAAGATTTATCTTTAATTATGTCTAAACAAAATTTTTATTTGTATATATATTTTTGCAATTACTTACATTCATGATGAAAACTGTCTTTGCCTGAAATGTATCAGAAATTTTTTTTCAGACTGTAGTATGAAGATAGTGAATCAAAATTATGCAAATGAGTCATGTGTTTTACTTATTATGATTGCAATTTATTACTGTATAATGTTATAATTATGTAATAAATAAATCTTCTTGATTAACTTTTTTTGAAATGAATTGCTTTATGAAGCTGATATTCTATGATGATATTAGTAGTTTTACAAAATGGCAGACTTTTTAAAAAAAAAATTGAAATTTTTTTTAAAGACTGCTATGGTTAATACTTGATTGTTATGGTGAATTCTCATATAAAGATTCCTCTTTTGTTGGTAGCTAGATGCATATTATTTGAAGGAATATAATAATGATGTTACACATTTCTAATGACTTTTTGTTTCCACATGATCTAAATACTATTAAATTTCTGTGTAATACTTCTCAACAACTTTCTTAAGATCAATTTACTCCCACTAACATCTCATAAAATTTGAAACTTTTCTCCATGAGAAATGTTAAATATTCTTTTAATCACTTTAAATATTATTTAATTTTATTCTACATATAATATAGTTTTTGATGTGAATGTGGTGTCTTCATTCCTTAATAAAAATATTACATATGTTCCTGGCACTGATATTTTGCTCAGTCTGTAATATATAAGGGATTCGAACTCAAACTTTCACATGACTTTCAATTTTTCAAGCCATCTCATATTGCTGACTCACCTATTTACACACATGTTGAAAAGATAAATAATCACAGGTATTTCATGCTAAACCAGCAATCATCAGATGGTCCAGATTACTATCTCCACATATTATGATAGCCAATCTTCATACTTTAATGGACAGGCTTCAAACTACCCCAATCTACAACTCTTCTGCCATCCATTTCATTGAAAATCTGTTGATGGAATGTTCAAAGCCCATGTTAGTGCCAAGGTTGTCATCCTACTCATGTTGACCATTAGTCATTCTGACCCCTCATGTACTGGAGAATAATCCATTTACATACATATGCGAGGGATGGGCAGACCTTTAACGCATTATGTTTCAATATGTAATTTAATACACTGTACAGTATTTAATAAATATATGTACAGAATCGAAGTTCATATCAGTTATTGAGAACTTTTGCAAGATTTAAATGAAAGATTAAAAAAAAAACCCATTGACTAATTACTAAGTTTTTTGTTTTTTAAAAAAAAAACGTCCTGAAAAATATATCGCGAAAGAAAAAAAAATACTGGAATATTTGAAAAAAAAAAAAAAATGCAGAATTTTTTTTAAAAAAAGTATTAATAGCCTTTACATTTAAAACAACGGACTAGTTAAAAATGCTTATACATGTGAAAGCACGCATACAAATATCTCAAAGAGTCTACCCAAAATAATACAAGGGATTTAAATGTTTGCTTTTCCATGCTTACTAAATTATGACGTTATCTAATGAGCCGATCAACCACAGACAGACATTGTAAACATGCATGTACTTCAATGTAAATATTATTTATATTGAGCAAAGAAAAAATATATGATTTTTTTCCCCTCAACAGTTTTTTTAGTAAAACTTGTTAGACTTTCAACATGAATTCATTTGAAAGCTTTATTATGTGCTCATATACTTTATGGTTTATTAACATATCAACTACCACGCATAAAAAAATTATCTAATCTTTTAAAGTTGAAATCACAAATCAGCTGGAAAAAGTCACTTTTAAAAAGGTTCAGAGATCAGTTATACAAATTTTCCATTCTACACAAAAATCTGCTGAAATTTTGACTGCGAGTAAGGAATCCATTTTAATTAATTGCTGCCAATTCAAAAGGGTTGACTCAAGATTTTTCAAATAAGGAATCTTGTATTCTTAGCAGCAACAGATTAACATTACAATCAACTTTCCATCCACTTTTGGAAACATGACAGAATTTTTCATTTTGCTTTAAAAACTGCCTTTAAAGCTGTAAAATGTCTACTTCTGTCTCTTTCAACATATTATAGACTGCTTTTATTCAATTTATTAAGTTTGAATTGTGTTTAGTAATATATATTAGAAAATGTTTGCTCATATGACTCAATATGTTGAAAGAAATGATTTTTTCAGACTATTATGATGACAATTGAAATAAACTTTTGCTATTTTATGACAAGAATTAAAAGATGTATATTTAAAATTTAAAAATATTTAGTGATTCAGAATTAGATTGCAAGAAAATTTTGTGCAATTGCAATTATAACTAAGAAGGAAAAAAAATTAAGTAATCAAGTGTTGCTAGCCGAGAGGTCAGCGCAGCCGCTGCTATGACATATGGAAAATAAATAAATTAAATAATGCATATATTTATAAAAGAAAATTATACTAGTTAAAAAAGATAAATATAATTACAGGTGGGGATATTTAAGTGATAAATATATTTATAAATATTAAAAAGTAAGTTTTACTATGTAATAAAAAATAATTGCGATTAATCAAAGCATTAAATCATAGGTAAGAGTTTTTTTTTATGAAAATAAAACTAAATTTTGCCACTTATTAAGTTTCATGGTTGGGATAGGCATGGTGGTATTAATAAAAGTTCAATTTATTATGTGTAATTGACATTAATGAAAAACTTAAATTTAAAAAAAATTAACACAAATAACATAGAAATCAGTTACATAAATTCAGCAGAATTTGTGTATTTATATTCTGGAGAACTGCATTTCAAACTGAGAATTTCTGCTGCATTAATTTTACCAATAACTGAAATGATAAACCAGCATGCAATATCTTATCCATCATAAGCAGAATGAAATGCAAACGAAGATATTATGTTAACAAAAAAAGCCTATTCAATGGACTGTAAGCAAAATCATTCATATAATGTGGAATTTCTAACTGGAGAAACTGTAATCAGTATGGGATGTTCTTCCTTAGCATGCTTGTTGATTTCTACCTTATATAAATATATAATTTAAATTTAATTTGAAGACTGGCATGAAGTTGAGAAAAAATTATGAATATTATTTCTTTAATTATTATGGTTAAATGATAGATAATGCATGTTTTTATTATTTAAAAATTACTCACATTACAATAAATACCGGATTCAGAAGTACTTAAAATGTTCTGATTATGTCAAAAACTTCTAAATTATACATTACACAACAAAACTGCAGACAAGATCAAAAATTTTTCACATTAAATGAAAGAAGATTTTAAGATTTTTTTAAATAAATGAAGTCACAAAGCAATAAAAAAGCAGAAATGCAGAATTAATATAGAATTGAAATTACAGTATAAAGAGTAAGTAAATATGCAATTAATGCCTGATTACTCAAAAACAATGTGGATTTTGAGTAGGAAAGATAGTTTGAATGCATTCAGTAATAATAATCTGGTAATGGATCAGAGCATTTCTAATTTAAGTAATCTCAATAAAGAGAGAAATATAATTAGACAAGTAGCTAGAAGAAAAAAATATGATGAAGTTCTTCAAGCAAGAGTGTAGCCAAAGTAATCATTATATGCTGTAAGTTTAAATAAAGATATATTTTTATGTTCACAAGGTGTTGTTATGATTAAAAATAAGATTCTATAAAATTGTTAGAAATTATAGCTCAATCACACTGCAAGCCTAGATATTAATACAAACAAAGAGCTTTGCTAATTGCTCAACAAGCTTTGTGATAAATTTAGCAAGAGAAAGCATTTAAAATATCTCTATCTGAAACCACACCTAAACCCTGACCAATGATTTTGTGCTTTGGCACTCCTCAAAGAGGTGTAGAGTAGTTTCAGATAATAGATTTAAAAATATCAACCCAAAGCCAGCATTTATCTAAGAGTTAACCATCGAGTAGAAAATCTGAAATTTTCAGATGCTTAAATGTCTTCAAACCCAGTTATCTAACTCAAATAGCTATGTGGGTCTGAAAGATCTTCAGCCATACCATATATTAGTAGGCTTAGCAATATAACATCACTTAACACTCAAAGCAAAGACTATAAATAGTCAATAAAAAATAAAAAATAGTCATATATTACATGACCCCACTTCTTTCTTTAAGCTTGTAAAATATAAACAAAGAGCTTTGCTAATTGCTCAACAAGCATTATAATAAATGCATAGCAACAGAAAGCATTTAAAATATCTCTATCAGAAACCACACCCAAAAACCCTGACCAATGGTTTCGTGCTTTGGCACTTCTCAGAGAGGCACTAGGATAGTTTCAGATTCTAAATCTAAAAATACCAACAAAATTCAGCATTTTCTAAAAGTTAACCATTGAATAGAAAATCTGAAATGTTCCAACACTTAAATGTCTTCAAACATAGCTATCTAATTCAAATAGCTATATGGGGCTGAGAGATCGTCAGCCATAATATATATTAGTAGTCTCAGCAACATTTAAGTATCTGAAAATTTCAGAGATTTGCTACTCAATGGTTAACTCTTAGATAAATGCTGGCCTTGGGTTGGTATTTTTAGATCTAGTGTTTGAAACTACCTAGCGCTTCTCTGAGAAGTATCAAAGCACGAAACCATTGGTCAGGGGTTTGGGTATGGTTTCTGATAGAGATATTTTAAATGCTTTCTCTTGCTAAGCATTTATCACAAAGCTTGTTGAGCAATTAGCAAAGCTTTTTGTTTATATTTTACAAGCTTAAAAAAAGGAAGTGGGGTCCTTTGATTTATGACTCTATTCTTTATTTTTTTGATATTAATACAGTCTTGGACATAAATTGTGGGTTGAATATCCATCATTATATGTATAATTATTTTTATGAAGGAATAATTGCATTTCATTATTTATTGTTACAATATGTATTCAACAGCTTAAAGGATTATAGTATTTAACAGCATTGTGTGAATTATATTTATTTTCAGATCAAAGATCATTTGGAAATATTTGCAGAGATGGTTTGAAAAATCACAATTAATACACAGCCAAGAGTAAAATAATAAAGTGCCTATTCTTTCAATTAATAATATTCTATAGCTTTTGACTATAGAGTTTTACCAACATTTATCAGTTAAGCATTTGCTATTTGGAGAAATGAATATCTACATCTCAGCTTATTAAAAAAAAAAAAAAAAGCCTAATATTCTTTAACATGCAGTCATAACAAAAGTTTGTAGCAAAAGTGGCAGATATTAAACAAAATTGTTTTATTGAAAATATCATATTATAACATAGTAAAGGCTATACAATGACTAAAAATGACAAAAAAACTTTTAATACCATATATTGGTGGCTTAAAAAGCCAACTGTCTAGGCTTCAAATGGATAAGACAATTTGGTTTTTCTTTAAAGAGCGATTTATAAGAATTCATAGATTTGAAAAAGCTCATTCAGTTAATATGAATAATTTTCCTGATAATAAATCAATAAGCTGGTAAGCAAAAGAAAAATGTGAGAATATATAGTTCTCTATACATGTTTTTTTAATGACAATTGCTATAAAAATTCATCTTTGATGTTTTTATTTTTATTATGACAGAGATTATAAATTATCTGATATTTGTTGTGATCTAGGCAAAATATTTTCAAAAAAAAAAAGAATAATAACTTGAAAAAAAAAAATAGTGAAAACTATTATTAATGGCTGAAGTTTGAGATTATAATAAGGTAATATTAACAAATCTTCCATTTCAAAAACTATAGGTGCAATCAGATTTGTCTTTATTATTATTTTTTTGAAGTGAAGAAAAGTCTTAAAATTAAAAAATAAATGTTTGGAAAGACTACTTCAAATATTTACTTTTCTACTTTATCTTCATATCAAAATATTATATAGAGAAAGACAAATCTAATTAATTCAATTCTTGATAGAGTAATTTATAAATCTGACATATCAGAATTCATGTGTTGTGACTTTGTGCCCAATGTGGTCACTTGATAGCATTGCTGCTTGCAAAAATAATGAAATTTAACGTTACTGGGCCGATAATTTTTTGCTTTCGGTTCTCTGACAATTTTTCAAAGTATTTTTAAAAAATTTACAACCAACATTATTCTCTAAATTACATTTTAAAATTACATTATATATTTCAGAGCATAGCGCTGGCATGCGGGGTGGGTGGGTGGATGGTTTGCTGATCCGAAGGATTGGCCAATACATGCATTAGTCTGATCAAACCAAACTTTCAGCGTGTAACACTGGAATGTGTGTGTGGCGAGGGTGTCTGATAGTTTTGACAGTCCGAAAGATCGGCCAATACATGCACTTTTCTGAGCAAACCAAGATTATGATTTTCAAAACAACATACGACAACCATTTCATTACTTTCGTAGCTATTCTCCCGCAAACGTGCCTTTTCATATGACTTATGTCAAATGGTTCTGGGACATACCCTTTTGCAGTTGTTTTTACCTTCCAAGATGTGTAGGAAAACGTGCGATGGGCTTACAATTATTAGTATATAATAGTACGTCAGGTGAGGTGAAAGATTGTTACTTCTAATGCACATAAAAACACTTATGGCCAGTTGAATTCTATACACCCTCACATTCTATGGTAGTAATCTGTGAAGTGTGCACTATTTCCATAGTGACACGAAGCACAGTGTAGCAACAACATCTAGGTCTGCTAACAGCCAATATGAACAGAGCTGTTCTATAGACTGTAAGTTGGGCCATATAAATGGCATATTTCTATGCTTTTGCAGAGAAACAACACCATCAAGCAACCACATTGGGCATAAGTCACAACTACCCAGAATTCATACTTTAACAATTAATACTAAATTTACATATCATTCCCCCCCCCCCTTAAAAATGTTCTACAAAATTTAGAACAAAATGTTGGATAATTTATATCCTTTTACATACCAAGAAGATTTGTGAAAAATATTTATATGCTAGGATTCATTAACAAATCCATGAATAAGTCTAAATATTAACCAACAATCTTGAACACAAAACGATACCAAATGCAATACAGTTCTTCTGATAAATTTAAGACTTACAAATGTGAAAAATTCTTTTCCAAAATTAAAAATGTTGAAGTCAATATTATGATTAAAAATCCCATATTATTATATTCATTATCAAGAATATATATTGTAATATGAAATGAGGGGTAAATTTGAGATGAATATGGAGAAATGGGAAACCACCATCATTCCCACATAATGGCCACAATCATCAATGGTTGTTCGCATGAGTCATCAAATATAGTAATATAATCTAATGAATAGAGAATGAATAAGAGCAGAGAGTCAGCATAACAAAACCATAAGATACATCTTCAGCATTGCAGAAGAATAATAATCATTAATCATCATCATTATACAATCAACAAAGAACGATCAAAAATCAGTTTTGTGACTGGATTTGAAAGGGAGTCACTAGAGATGGACTTATTATCTAGCCATTATCAAGCCTAGGGCAGAAATACAACACAAAACTCTGGATGCTAATCCATTATTCATAATAAAAAAAATTAATGTTGAGATACTAAGCATCATCAATGCTCTAGCCACCTAATACGATTAATGTACTGTCCAACTATAAACTTACTTTCTAATAATTATAAAAAATTTAAAACATACTGCATGCACTATTCAGGCTTGTCATGCTGTCCAAACACCAACATAAACCCCTACATCGACATAAATAATCATTATGCCTTGAAGTAGCTCAGGAAACAAACTCTCTATACTGTTACAATATATATTGTTTAATCCTGGAATTGTGAAAAAAATTGGAACAGACTATTGCTTTTTGCTACAGTCACATATAGTAGTATAATGTTAAAAATTAAATCACTGATGTTAAATGATCTTAAGAAAGTGATAATAATTATAAGCTCTATTCACGACATGACTGACTTTTATAAAAATGACAACAAACTTCAGAATAAGTAATTAAAAAAACATTTTGATACAAAAAATCAGCAATGAAGAGAAAGTGGCAGCACAAAAGTCACTGACATCAACAATTTTTAAGCTTATCACAAAATTTCTAGAAAATCCTGTTATTACAGCTGTGGCCATCTTTATTAAAGGAATTACCAATGAAAGATAGTTAAGTGATATAATGCTCATCTTCTCAGTATTTTAATACATGTATGTAAACGTTGAAACAAATTCATATACTAAAATTAGAAAGTCATTGAGTAAATTAGTACTTCCTTATCATAAATCTTCCAAAGCACTACAGATTACTGAAACCTAAAAATAAACATTAAATGTAAATGTCAATAATAACCATCAATATGTATTCTAAATTATTATGAAGGCGATAATTAATGAATAATAGTCAAGCATGATATGCATATTGGGGGTCATTAGTCCTTTCCAGATGTCTTTATTTATATGATTAAAATATATATGGTAAAACAAAAGTTATAAGTACATTATGTATAGTGCTTTTATTGATTTAGTCAATACATTTAACTCAATCAAAGAATGGCATTGTTTCAAATTAATTGGTTATCCAGCAAAGTTTAGTCAGCTTCTATAAAATAGATGAGAGGAAGAGTTGTGGAATATTTTATAAAATAAAAAAACTTTTACCCAAATAAAATAGCACATAACTCTTTTAACTTAAATTCAACCAGTACTTAATATTGCAATAATTCACTACACTTATTACTCATGTTTACATGAACAATTCAAAAATAAAGTGATGTAAATTAAATTACTGCTGTTAAATAAAATTTAAAATAAAAATAATCTGTCAATTTGTTTTGACCAAATAGTTAAGTTTATAATTGTGGTACTAAAATATATAATTGCTGAACTATATAGCAAGAGAATGAAATTACTCGGTCTTAAAATTTAGTATTTGAAAATTTAAACATAGTAGAAGAAAAAGATGATTGCGGAATGTCTATAGTGCAAATAGTGTTTCCGATGTCAAAAGAAAATAACCAGAAAGTTGATTAAATATTTGTTTGGCATTCACCATCTGATATCCACTGAATATAGGTAGTTTAGAAATAGAATGATATGAAGCAATTTATAGTCATCAGATGATTAGTTATTCAATACGTTATTCTTAAGATTAAATGTGAAATTAATAATAAACATGATTTAATTTTGAAATCTTTAATGTAAAGTCTGTTTCTCTTATATATTTGCATATTATAACGTTAAAATTGAATGTAAATTAATATGATCCAAGTAAATCATTGTGAAATATTTTCCACCTTAATAAAGACATTAATATATCACATGATCACATTTCCTATACTAGCACATTAATTGTTGATAAACAGAGCAAAACTCTCCATACAGTATTGGATGAGTAGGCATTAGATAGGGATTTTATGCACAAGCCTTCTGGCATCCATTGATTACTCTGTTTAGCACAGGTGGCAATACTGTATGGAGAGTTTTGCTCTGTTTATCGACATTAATATACTTTTTAAATAGTTGTAATCTATCTATTTTTATGAACTAATGTAAAGGTTTTCTTAGATTATCTGCAGCAAAGTTATATATATATATAAACGAATATACAAATTTTAAACTTTTAAAGCAATTTTTTTTTATTTTTATAAAGGAATTGAAGATATTACGAAATCATGTAAAGATATCAATTAGAATTATATTTTCTTACTTGTCATTTATCTTCTTTTTTTTTTTCTGATTAAAAAAAAATAGTAATATGAAATTGCTTTTAGCAGCTTTAAATTTCTATTAATTAGGATATTAGTAAAGACTTAGATGAAAAATAATCCAAAATGGTAGAATAAATACCATGCACCATGTCACCTATTTAACCAACTCAGGTGCATTTCTTTACTTTCCTTCCTTCTTCCCATTGTTTTTACTATTATTTAAACTTAATGGAAGTCATTAGAATGAGTTTCCTGCTTTGTCAATTAATATGACATTTTTACTGATTAGTTGGTTATTATTATTGTCAGCCAGCATCAGAAAAGTTTGGTTTCTCTTCTCTGACTAATAGTACCATCTGGTGCTCCCTATTTTAATTCTTATTGACAAAGTTATTCATGTTGGGAAATATTTAACATACTGGTATCTTGTTTTGCAAACATTTATTAACAAAATATAAAACTTAATACGAGAAGTGAAAAAAATAAAAAAAAAGACGTGTTAATCAATTATTAATCAAATGTAATTAAAAAATGTAGAAGCAGCAGATGTAAAAATTTTGAAATCTATGACTTACAGACATATTGAAAAAATATTAGTCTTTTTTTTTAAAAAATAAATGATTAAAAGTGAAAACTGTCTAAAGAATTAAAAATATATTTATATTACAATAAAATTTTTTTCGAGAAAATAGATATTTTTACATGACTTGAATTGGAAATCTTTATTTTATAATTGTAATATTATTTAGATATATTAAGTTAATTAAGTTTTTTTTAATCACTGTATCAATCTTAATTCAGCCATATCCCAATCATCCACAAGTTCAAAAACTCCGACTATCCTCTCACTATGCTTATGTTTCACGAACAATTTCAGTCAGTTTAATGTTTATATATTTCTAAGTCGTTTTCATGTAATTATTATCTTCCAGCAATGTGATCAACAGCCAAATTTTCAACAAATCTGGTGTTTTCCATCGTGTTAAAGAATGAAAAGTCAAATAACTTTTTAGATACAATTATTTTAGCACACAAATAAATTGACGTTTGTTTTAAGAATAATTGGTGCATTGTGCAGTTTAGTGCAGTGGATTATGAAGCTTAAATGCCTATGGATCTTGGCTACAGCTCTATCACTTCTGGTGCTCAAATTCTTATGAATTCCTGAGCAATAAATCATTTGATTTTTTAAAAAATAAAATAGATATTGGATGTAACTTGAAATAAATATTTCAGCAGAATACTATACATATTTATTACATTTTTATTTAAATAAAATATAATCCAATAAAATAAATAATCAAATAATTTATTGCTTGGGATTTCATAAGAAAGTTGAGCACAAGAAATGAAAAAACTAGGCCATGATCCATGGATCTTGAGTTCCAGAATCTGCAATATTATCTTTCCACCTAACTAAGCATAACAGTATATTCAAATAATTTACTATTATTAGCTACAAAACAAAAAATGCAAATGTATTATATGTTTAATAAATCTATTGTAGATATAAATGTAGGGGATTTGAACTCAGACTTTCAAGCCATTTCACTATCCACACTATCTCATACTACTGATACACATGACCACACATAGATAGAAAATATAAATAATCACCAATATATATATTTTGTGCTAAACCAGCCCTCATAAGTTGGTCCAGATTACCATTTCCCATACATACATACATATATATATATAATCAGTGTTCAGTTTATATTAAGATAGCAAATCCTTACATTTTAATGGAAAGGCTTCATCCTACTCCAACTCTTCAGCCATCCATACCATTGAAAATCTGATGATAGAATTCCCAAATCCCATGCTGATGCCAATATTGTTGTCATACCCATGTTGACCTGAAGTCACTCTGATTCCTCATGTATAGGAGAGTATCCATTTAAATACATAGAGGGATGGGCAGAATAAAAGCCTAATATTTAAGATTTGAAACACCAGCTCACTCTTAAAACTGGAGTCTAATTGTGTAAGTGGGGCAACATTAATGCATGGATGTGAATGTATATAGAGAGATTTAATATTTTTATGAACAGTTTTGATTAAATTATGCTAGCGATATATAGAATATATATGCATCCATTTAAGGAAACAAGTCTGAATATGTTATTAAGATAATTCCCAAGCAAAATTCTTAAAGAAATCATTTAAATGAACTTGCAAATAATGCCCACATTTGTTTAATATTTTGTCAGATAAATGGCAATCACTTTATTTTTCAGTTTTTTATATAGAAATAAATCAAACACTAACACTCAAAATGATTAATAATTTCTATTAGCAGTGATTTTTGTTTTTATATTAGTCAAGTCAGCTTACAATTTCAAATATTAATATTAATTATTTATATGCTCTTTAAAAATCATTACAATTTTATCTAAATTAATATTTAATTGTAAGCTCACTTGATTAATATAAAAAACAGAAACTATAGCTAATAGATTGCCATTGATATAACAAAAAATGGTCATCGTTCTTTATGAATCTTGCTTGTGAATTATTTTAGTAATGTATTGGATTTATTAGTTGTGAATAGGTTTATATTCTTAACATTACATTTTTAATAAGCTGTAAAATTATTTATGTGCTTATTAAAACAAATCTTTAGAATATACACATGTATATTTATACTCACGATATATAAATATTGTAATACACATATATTTCTTCTAATGATTTTTAATAAGTATTATTAAATATGTAATGCTAATGTAATTGTAAGAATTATCCCTTCACGTAACAAAATTTAGAACACAGGCAAAATACACTAAAGCTGATCGAATACGTATGCTGGAATCCAGAATCCGGCCAACATTCGATCCTTTCACCTCTGCTCAATGATCTAATACCCTATGGATGACACTTCTCAACTTACACAGACATTCAATTTAACCACGGTCCGGCAGTCACCCAGGGTAAAACAAGGAACTCATAAATTAGCTAACTTAACACTGATTTAATCAGATACACACACATATGACTAAGTAATTAATTAATATATCAATGATTAATTATGGAATTTAACAGAATGATCTACATATAGTTATAATGACATCTGTGCAAATAAATCTAAAGTTGGATAAAATAAACTCATGGACAATAAAATATGAAAACGAGTTGTAATTTTAAATATTATTAATTTAATAAAACAAGAACAAATAGTAAATCAAAATATACGCAATTATGTAATGAGAACATGAGAGATTATGCATGCAGGTGTTGCATAACTAATGAGATTAATATTACATGTCTCATTATAAGGGTTCAATAAAATGTAGTGCGGTATTGAAGTTTATGCCTATATTAATATGCCAAATTTCTAGCTCTTGTGTAGTCTGCTAAATCATATGGAACTTTATAGCCAAAGTTATATAACTAACTTAATAGCACTCCAATGGCATCTATCTATATCAAGTTAAGTTGAGCACATAATTAAGCTCAGAGATACGCAAGTTAGCATGTTAACCTAGATTAGGGTATACACTAATGATAGATAAGCATTTAATATAAAAAAAAAACTGGTTTATTATAGGTTTACCTATATACTCTATCGCACATATTAAAAATATTAATAAATTAGAAGGTGCGAATGGGTCATTATTCACGGGCTTCAGCCTCAAAGACACTGTTGGCCTACAACCGATCAACTTGCTACGAATAGGAACCTTAGTAGTTCAGGAAGTTGGATAAACATTAATTATGAATAATCTAGGTCCTTGTGCCCTAGTTCTAAAAGAGTATGCTTTACCCAAACTGTGGATAAGTGTGACCTCCGCCAGCAACTCATCAAGAATCATGCAGTAAGCAGATAATTGTACATTGCATACTTAGTAAGGGCACATCCGCAACTTATACATATATAATGCAAATACATAAAATTATATTAGCGTGCCTTAAAAATAGATAGAGTCTATGTGCATATCTATACAACCTAGTTCTCAAATTTAGTATTTCAAATATACTATTTAGGGACTAAATTAATTAGTAACCTAGTTTAAAATTATCACCTGCATCTCAACATATATATAAATCTAAGGAGGACAAAGCATATTTGTGGGATAATTATGAATAAAACATTAAAATATGGTTTCAGAATATCTCTGTGGCTAGTTCCTATGATGTATGAGTTACATATATAAATAGTTATAATTTATAATTAGAGTTAAGCGAACTACAATTTTAACTAGAGAACGACTGATTATTGTAATATTAATACCCAAAATTTAATCAGTAAAATAATAACATGATCTCGAAAAAGCGAGTGAAAAAAATAATAATTCAATTATTTAGTATTTATTATAGTGAAAATATGAAATTATCTTCGCATATCGATAAGCTAAAATTATACTTATAAATACTCGTGGTTTTGAGTTAATTGGCATATCAAATACAGATATTAAAATGATAAAAATTATAGAATAAATTGGATAGATTAAAAATAGGCATAAAAGACCGCAGAAAATTATACATTTAATTTAAAATAGATTATTAGAGTTTTACATTTTAACAGAGAATTAATATTACAAGTTTTACATTCATGCAAGATTTAAACATTAGCATTTAACAGCTTTCTTTGTAGACTTTTAGAAAAGTTGTTTGGGAAAGGCAGATTTAATAACTAGCTAGCTTTTGAAAAAAAGAATTGAAAGTCACAGTTTATGAACAGAGCTCTGAGTGAAAATTTATCAATTTACCAGTCTGTTGTCTTCATTGCAGTAAGTTCTGGGCACTTAGGAGGATAATAAGTTGACACTTTTGGTGATGATTTAAAGTTAATAGAGTTTTTCCACAGGCTGCTTTGCTAGTGTACAGCATTATATTTTATTGGACCAAAGTTCTTTTCCACCCAGCCAGGAGAGAGGCAGTGAGCGATTGATGGACTACCCCACTATTTTGAAAATAAAACGAACGTGGGTTTTGTTTATAATTAATTCACTTATATATATGATCGATCCTTGGCAACAAAACTTTTTAGTATTTATATCTTTCTTACTCTGGCCACCTGTTTAATTTTACAAGCTTGTCGGCATTTATTTATTTATTTTAGAAAAATATATTTAATTGCTAAAGCTAGTAGAAAAACCCATTATTTTATTTTAAAAAAACATTTTTAATTACAACAACTAATTTAGATTTTGTTTTTCTGCTTTTTTCCTACTGTTTATTGTGACAATGCTATAAAATTCTGTGAATTTTGTTACTAACATTTTAGATTTATAAAATCAAGTTCACATAGGACTATTGCATGACCTAATTTAAAAGTTGTTTACAAAAATTAAGTTACTTTGGAAAAGTTACTTTGATAATTAATAGAAAACTAATTTTATTACCATACATGCAGAATAACAATGGAAATGGCTTATATACATATGCGATTTCAAGAACCTAACAATAAAATTGGCTAAATAATTTAAACTAAAATATTTCTTAAACTAGAAATATTTTTAAAATGAATACAAATCTGTAATATATACATATACTAGTAAATTACAGACTTACCATTCGCATATATAAGTGCGATCCTGCATATATAGCAAGTTATGGTTGTTTAAATGGGTACTCTGAGGGTTTAAACCTGGCATAGGTGTGGTGGTAAAATATGTGAAACAGGCAGGTGGCTAAAACTGACTGTTTTACTAAGAATAAAAACCCATTCACAGAACAAATAAATCCAATACATTACTAAGATAATTAGTGTTAATTAAATGTAAGAATAAATTAAGAGATTAAATAATTTTACAGTGCAGAGAAAATGTAAATGAAAAACTGCTCAATAGCCACACTAAAGAGATTAATCTATCAATCAAAAAATTATCCATTGTAAAATACAAAATTAAATTTTAATTATTCCCGAAAACAATAAAAGGAAACTTTAGCTATTTCAAAGAAGATTGAAGAAACAAACCAGATATTTAGCTCAGCAGAAAAAAAAATAAATTCCACACTCAGTTCTAAATGTCTAAAGTTGTGTCTAGAATTTGAGAGGCAGTCTTCTATCTTAAATATTTTTTATGTGCAAGTTAGGCCAAAATTTGCTACATATATGTAATATAATAATAGTAGAACTTAATTACTATAATATTATTGGAGTAACTAGTTGGCAAAAGATTGTTCTTTCCTATTAATTATTCCAGCAATTGTGTATGCATATATCTATATGCAAATAATTATCATTGTAGTAACTAAATAATATTTGTTGTAAAAATATTAATGTCTACTCACTTTATTTATAAAATAGTTAATCTAATATTTATTGTTAAAATAATAATGCCATAGTTTATTAATAAAATGATTAATCAATATATATGTGGAGTTAGTAAAAAAAATTAAAAAATAATAAAATCACTGATTTTAAAGCACATTTAATATCTAATTTTTTTTTTTATATGTCAAATGCGTTGACCGGGAAGCGAACCCGGGCTGACTGCTTGGAAGGCAGCTATGCTAACCACTAGGCCACCAACGCTTAACAAAAAAAAAAAAAAAAATGTTTAAAGCTCTTCACATACATTTGGCAAAGTTACTTTTATTTCAATTATTTTGTTCAATATAATGTATAATTAGAGCAAATATTATGGTATTATTTTATAGTGCTATGTATAAATACTCCTTTCCCAAAAATAAACAAATAAATAAAAATAAAACAAAGATTAGTAAAATACACTTTTTGACAGTGCCCAAAGAAAAACCATAAAAAAGTTAGTCAGGTGGAGTAGATTTCAGCAGTTTGTAACTTTGCTTTATCACCAGCTAAGAATAACTAAATATCTATTACTTAGACCAATTATTAAATAATCAATCAGATTGCCTATTTGAAAGAAAAATTCTAAGCCTGTTTGAAATCTGAGAAAAAAATATCCCAAGTTTTATACATTCTGGATTTAAATTTCAGGACCTAAATATAAAAGATGAATATGCTAATGACATAAAGCATTCTGATATCAAATATTGAATTTCCTGAATTTATGTTTTTGCATTCTTGAAATTGGTCATCTGAAATAACTCCAAATACATTTGAAGTGGATAGTATGGCCAAGTTTCACCTATTTTCCATCCTGCTAGCATAATTTATTATAGAGAATGTCAAAATAATTAATTATTCTTTCTTATGTACATATTTAATATGTAACTAACATGTTTCCTTATACATGTTTAAAGTAACATTATAATAATTTTAGCTGTGTGTGTGACTTTGCTTGCATTATTAGATTATATGAACACAAACTTTGACCAACTGATGATTGTTGGTTTAGCATGAAATACGTATATTGGTGATTATTTATCTTTTCGACATATATGTGTTCAAGTGTATCAGTGTTATGAGATAGAGTGGAGAGTGGTGGGTCGTGTGAAAGTCTGTGCTCATATACCCTATATATTACATATATAGACACAGGTATATAATAAGCCTGTGTTTCAGTTATTACATAATGGAGATGTCAGCCCATACCTTGTATATGTATTAAATGGATTATGTCCTGTACATGAGAAGTCAGATTGATCTTCGGTCAACATCAGTGTGACAAGAATCTCGGTCTCAGGGTGGTCTTTGAGCATTCCATCATCAGATTTTCAAATGGATGGACAGTTGAAGAGTTGAAGGGTGGAGTAGATTGAAGCCTGTCCATTAAAGTATGAAAATTAGCTGTCCTAATATCTATCTGAGCACTTATAGCATATATGTGTAGAGATGGTAATCTGGACCAACAGATGATTGCTGGTTTAGCATGAAATACGTATAATGGTGATCGTTTATCTTTTTGACATATATGTATTCAAGTGTATCAGTGTTACGAGAGAGAGTGGAGGGTCATGTGAAAGTCTGTGCTCATATACCCTATATATTACATTATTAGATTTCAAAAATGTAATGTAGTGGATAATTAAAATATACTTAAATAATATTTACTTAAAAATAATAATACATGAGATTATTAATACTATTGTAACACATTTTTATAAACAATGTTGTAAGTATTCTTAATTGCTGTAAAAAACTCATGTATTATTATTTCATATAAATATTATTTAAATATATTTTAATCCACAACTGTATGACAATGTCATATTTTACTAATGTAAGTAAAGCTGACTCATGGCATTTTAGCAGAATAGTAATAAAAATAAAAGAATATAATACAGTTGATTATTATAATATATTTTTAGTTTATATATATAAAGAGGTTACATTCTGAGCACTGTTTTATTATCTAAATTCCATTTTTTAATTCTGATATACTGAATACTAAATAAAAGTTACCTCACTAATTCTCTCCATTTTTCTAGCTGTCACATCATCACCTTTATTAGAAAGTTTGATCATGAAAATATATTTAAGTAATATTTACACGAAATAATTATCAATAATTGTATCAAAAAAGTATAACTTGGTTTAAATACAATAAACAATAATTTTAAAATAAATTATTTTACATTTCTCATGTGATAATTTTTAAAATGGCTATAAAATTTTAACATCATCATAATATGTGCAAGTGAGAAATTAAATAAGATTACCAAAAACTAATCTCTTTATTTCTCTGACATATATTTCAATATACAGGGCACCACATCTTACTTTATCATATGGGAATGTACTCAAAGGAGATATGTTAAAAGTTTATCAAATTCAATATTTCTCTTGCTGTAGTTGTGGCATTTTAAAATGTAATTTTTCATATGTTAAATGTATTTAAACTGACACTAAAAGGTTATCAATTTCATAGTAAAAGTTTATCAAATTCAATAATATTTCTCTTATGATATGGTGCCATTTTAAATTTTACTTAACATGTGTTAAATTAAATATATATTTAAACTAAAATCATAAAAGTTTATCAAATTCATTATTATAACTGATCTAAATTGTCATTATTTAAAATGAGAAATGAAATACATAGTCACAAATGCAATTTAATTCATTTAAATTATGTTTATAAAATCAAATTTTATTTTGGTGTATTGATACGATGTGATTTCTCCTTTATCGAAGTAAGGAATCTCTCAGCCACTATGCCAATCATACCTTCCCTCTTCATTACCCACTTTGTTTTTCCCATATTCTTCTCTATCCTGCTCCACCCCATTTCCATAACATCATCTTTGCTCATTCCATGACCTTTATATCTAGATCACCCTTATCTTTTTCCAAATACAGTATAAAAACCAATAACCCACTTTCTGTATAATCACTTACATTCAATTAGCAGATGCTTAATATTTTTCATGCTTTCATTACATAGTTTGCAGACAAAATTGTCCACATTACTCCATTTATTTGTATGTTCACTTGTTGTTAATGATTCTGTTTGAGTCTTAAATAGTAAACTACTTCCTTGCTATTATTGTAAATTAACTCACATCCAATATTGTTTCCTTCTATATTTATTTAAACTCTTTTTACTCTCCATATTAGTTCTCCATCTCTCCAATTCCCTATTTTTTATCAATGCATTTATTCTTCTATCTCATTCTTTGCCACTATAACACTCAACAATCATCCTACTTTTTGTATAAGTATACAGACATAAAGTCTTTATCCAAATCTTGTTGCCTATCCCTTACTCATAACCCAATTAAATAGTATTTTGGCTATTCTCTTTCTATTGATAAATTGCAGTCTACCAAAAATTTTCATTTTAGTTTTTGCATCTCTCATATAAAAATTGACCATACATTTCTCCCTAAATTGCCTCCTTTACTGTCCACACATCTGCATCTAATGCATGTCTTACTACTTCTCTTTATACTTTTTCTATGTAATCCAACACCATTCTGCCATTCCCTTTTATATTCTTGCTACATCATATTTATTATATGAAATACTGTTAATTTTTTTATCACTCTCTTTCCTTTCTTTGCTTCATTTATCAATTTTTTCTTCCATTCATCCAACCCATTTCTCTGATTGTGTAAGATGATTACCTATTCACCACACTTAATTTTATATCCTCCAATAAAAATTCTTTCTTTTGATTTATCATCATTACTTTTGATTATTCTTCACTAAATTTAATCCCCATTTCTCTACTCATTCTTGCATCATCTGTAGCATAACTTCCATATCTTCCCTACTTTCTGTGCCCAAGAAGATATCATCAGTAAATAAAAGATTTGATAATGTATACAGTCCCTTGCCATCTATTAATGTTATCTCTACTCATCTTCCTAGCTTTTCTATTGCTCTTTCCATTTCTTCAAATATAACAAAAACAAAATAGGTGACATAGAGCATCCTTTCCTTAGTCCCATCCCATTTTTAATTTTAACTGATTCTATATTTCCTAAACGATATGTATAGTAATTATTTTCATACAATCTTAAGAGATTCACTAAAGCTCCATTCATTCTCTCTAAACTTAATCATAATCACTTTCTATTTACACTATCATATGTCTTCTCTATATTTATAAAGACCATAAATGACTGTCTACCTGTATTCCTACTCATATCTATAAGTTGTGTGATTATAAATGAACTATCTCCTATATGCCTATCCATTTTAAAACCTCCTTACATTTCTCCTGCTGTATTATTTTCTTCCATCCATTTTGCAATCCTTCTAGCCACCATATATGCAAAAAGTTTATATAACTATGATGTTACTGCTATCAGTCTATAATTGGTTATAATTCTATGCTCCT